>JABWPP010000049.1:3895465-4495465 GCA_016920855.1 Puya raimondii
ATCGCATTTTTGAAAAAGCTTGCAAGGAGCTTTGGGTACACGGCTCGATTTTAGCACGGCATTTCATCCTCAGACTGATGGTCAATCGGAAAGGACAATTCAAATTTTGGAGGATATGCTTCGAGCGTGCGTGTTGGACTTCAAGGGTGCGTGGCCTACGTTTGTGCCGATGGCTGAGTTTGCCTATAATAATAGTTATCAATCTAGCCTCGGCATGGCACCCTTTGAAGCGTTGTATGGAAGGAAATGCCGATCTCCAATACATTGGGGTGAAGTCGGCGAGGGACGGGTCTTAGGACCGGATGTGTTACGTGAAGTGGAGGAAAAAGTCCGCTTAGTACGTGAACGCTTAAAGGTGGCGCAATCGAGACAAAAGAGCTATGCCGACAAGCGCCGGCGAGAATTGGAATTCGCGGTAGGGGACCGCGTCTTTTTGAAGGTTTCACCTACAAGAGGGGTGAAGCGCTTCAGTGTTCGGGGTAAATTGAGTCCCCGATATATTGGACCTTATGAGGTTTTGGAGCGTGTGGGGACTTTGGGGCTAGCCTTGCCGCCGAAGCTTGCGGGAGTACACAATGTGTTTCATGTATCGACACTCTGTAAGTATGTGCATGACCCAGCGCATGTTCTCAAGTATGTGCCAATGGAACTTCAAGAGAATATGACCTACGAGGAGTTCCCCTTGTGCATCTTGGATCACGAGGAGAAAAGGCTACGGAATCGTTCCATTCCATATGTAAAAGTATATTGGACGAATTGCAAGGAGCGTGAAGCCACTTGGAAATTGGAGAGCTCGATGAAGGAGCGTTTTCCTTACCTCTTCGCTAAGTCCAGCTGAGGTATGATTTTAGTTTCGTGGCCGAAACTCTTTTAAGGGGGAGCAATGTAGTACTCTGAATTTCGGTGCGCTATACCGAACTTTACCGAATTGGATGAAGTTCGGAGAAAGCCGATAATGGCTAGTGTGGAATTGGGTTCCGAGGGTTTCGGAACATTTGGGTGCGAGTTAGGGCCCTGAAAACCAAAAATTAGAATTTTTGGAAAAACCAAACTGGAGCTAAATTACTCTCGGGGTCCGGACCCGAGACTTGGGGTCCGGACAATGAAATCCTGTGGAACAGCTAGAGTCCGGACCCGGACACCCAGGTGCGGACCCAACATGTTTTCTGAGCTGAGTTGCTCACGGGTTCCGGACCCGGCTGTGGGGTCCGGACCCGGCCTGCGTACCTGTGTGGGAGAATTACTCCCCGGGTCCGGACCCGACTTGCAAGGTCCGGACCCGGCTGATGCAGAATGTCTGAATTAAGGGCATTTTGGTAAATTTGCGAAGTGGGATTATGTATAGGGGCTGAGGTCTCTCCCCCTTCATTTCTCCTTCACCTTCCTCATTTCCCATCTCCCTCTCCATCACTTTCTCTCTCTAGAGATCTCTCCAAAGCTTGGAGAAGTGAAAGATTTAACCTTGGAAAAAGCTTATAAGGTGGATTAGGAGCTTCTTGGTGCAAGAAGAAGCTAGGGTGCTTGGGTGTTGAGGTGAGTTCTTGTGATTTAGGGTTTAAACCTTAGATTTAGTCCTTTTTTATGAGGTTTTTGGAAACTCTAGGCAATCTTGACCACAAATGGTGGAAGATTGGCCATGAAATCTAGGGTTTGGCTGCATGCAAACCCTAGATAGATTTGGGGCTTTTGCCATGGGAGGTTCTAAAAATATTTAGACCTTCGGGATTTGCAATTGAGGCCTTGGAAATCATGTGGGAACACTTGATTTCATGAAACAGAATGATATTAGGGTTCGTAATGAGTAACGAACCATTTTTCTTGTAGAAGCTTGGGTTGAAGCAAGAACTCAAGGCTTGGAGATCTAGGAGCTCAAAGAATTCAAAAATTTAGAAGCTCTTGAGGTGGGTTTGTGTTTACCGAAGTGATTAGGTCACTTCCATGTCTAGGATAAATAACCATTTGAAATTAAAATGGTGTAGAAGTATGAAACCCTAGAATGCATGTATGCATGTTGGCAAAAATGATGATTATGGTGATTTTAGCCATGGGCTCATCTTGCATGATTAGTGAATTCAAGTATTTCATTATTTCTTACACTTGATAAGTATTTGCATGTATGAAATGAAACCTAGTGTCATAGAATATAGGTTGAAATGTGTAAATGGAACCTAGTGGCATGAAACATAGGTTGAAATGTGTAAATGGAACCTAGTGTCATGGAACATATGTTGTGAATGTAAAGTGAACCCTAGTGTCATTGAACATATGTGAGACATGGTGACTTGAACCTAGGGTCATTGAACTTAGGTTGACAAGTGTGAAATGTGAACAAATGTGGGTATGCGGCGATTCCGTTACCCGAGCAAAGAGATGGCGATTCCACTCTTTGGTGGTTGGGACAATGATGGGGATGGCGATTCCATTGCCCAGTGCCCAATACTAAGCGGCGATTCTGCAAGAACTTGCTAAGTGGGTTGGTGGAGTGGCAATTCCAACACCAATGCCATAGCAAAGCGGCGATTCCGCAAGAGCTTGCTAAGTGGGTTGGTGGAGTGGCGATTCCAACACCAATGCCATAGCAAGGCGGCGATTCCGCATATGTGAGAAATCATATTGGTGGAGCGGCGATTCCGACACCAATGACAAAATGAAAAGTGAATGAACGTGGATAATATAATGTATGGGATGGAGCTAGGAGAAAATGAAAGTTGTCATTTATTTGGTTGCATCCATTATGTCTATTTACAAGCATGTAAATATATCTATGCATAGTTAATTGTAATCTAACCTATGCTTGTGTTGTTTTTCTGGATCTGGTGGGTCGAGCTTCTCTCTTGGGTGGCCTTACCCACTGGAAACTATGTTTATAGTTCTCATCCCACGTTTTTCAGGTCTTTCCACGAGTGAGGCGGCGGAGCGAGGCAAGGGTTTGACATAGTAGATAGCGGCCCCCTTTCCCTTTTGGCTATGTACTTAGATATACCCCAAATTTTGGACATTAAATGCATAGGTATGTAAATGCAAAGAACTTGTAAATTCCATATTTTTGGAACTTGATGTATGGTATAGAAGTGAATGAAAGGAAAACTTTGGCATGTATAATTGTGCAAATGTGTTGTAATAGAAGTAGAAATTTCTTATGTTGATGCTTCCTTGTGCACTCTTGTACTCTATTCCTGTTTGGAATAATGCATGAATACATGTGTTGTGACGCCTTGGGCGGATAGAGGAAACTCCGTCCGTTCGGCGGGTCTGGGTCATGCGCCCGTGCGGTTTATCCTTTCCACCTAGTTGGTGTTAAAGGCCCGGCGGGGCGTGACAATTTTTCTTTTCAAAATACAACCCAAAATATTACATCATATTTTTATTTTCTAGTATATCGTCCAAAAAGGGGTACATCTATAAAGACCTCATGATGTGGAAGAGCCACTATCTATTGGGCTACGCCCTTTCCTCTCTCCGCTTCGTTCATCTCAGATGGACCTGAAAAATATAGGAGTGAGAACTATAAACATAGTTCCCAGTGGGTACGGCAACCCAAGGAAAAAGCGCGATCCATCAGGTCCAAAGGAGGCAACATAAGTATGGGTTAGAATAATACATATAATCAAATAAGCATATAAGTTCCTATTATATGCAACTAGTAACAAATGCTTATGTCTCAACTCATGATAATGAGATCTTACATGTAAGTTATTATATGTCACCCGACTCAACTTGAGTCAATCAAGAGTTATTACATATAAGTTATTACATTTAAGTTATTATCATGTAAGTTATTACATGATAATGAAATCTCCCATTTCTACTTACTATTTCATTATCCTATTATATGTCACCCGACTCAACTTGAGTCAATCAAGAGCGGATTCACTGCTTTTATTTTGGTATTAGGTGGCGAGATTGTCGCCCAACCCCGGCCACATGTCCACAACTTATGAAGTCACTCCATTCCTTGGTATTAGGTGGCATACCGCACACCCCCGGCCATAGGAATTACTGGAAGCGAGTTCCATCATCTCACCTATCACTTCGGTATTAGATGGCATTCCGCACACCCCCGACCGTAGGCACATAGGCATCAAGTCACCACCTTGGCATTAGGTGGCATTCTATATACCCCCGACCATGGGTTGTTAGGATTTTCAAAATTCCTTCTTTCATGGTCTCAAGGTCCATTGTTTTCACCCTACATTGGCAACCTCTCTAGATTCGTGTCATCATATCCAAGTGGTATCCTACTCATTATGTTTCCAACCTATATTCCAATGGCACTATATTTTTTACATTCATATGTTGAGTTCTCTAATGACCCTAGAGGTGTTAGTTAACCCTATAAGTCAATCGGTGTCACATGAGATGATCTTGGTATATATATACTAATATCATAACTATTATGATTTTAAAGTATACATGATTGGATCATATTTTAGAAATAAAATTTATTTTTGCTGCATCAAATGCTCGTGCACGTGCATGCATTTCCTTACAAGAGGAAGTCAACCAACTATTTAGCCCAAAACATAAGTATGCAAAATAGCCATGCATGCATTCATTCATCTCATGAGAATTGATAACTCTAAATTTACATATATCACATACATGCACATTCTCTCATGCAAAGGTAGTAAATTTAACTATTCCAAGTAGCATATACCTCTAGCATGTATATCTAACAATTTAACTACCATGCAACCATAAATAACTTAATTTAGTTATTACACCCTAGACATGGAAGTAACATAATTACTTTGGTAGTGCACAACCCACCTTAGCACACCCCTAATTGCTTGTTGTCACTTGCAATTAGGCCTTTCTTGGGCTACTAGCTTAGCTCCAAGCTTCCTTACCCTAGAACAAGAAAAATGGTTCGTTATCTCTTTCGAAATCCTTAAACAATTTTATTTCTTAAAATCAAGTTGTCCCACATGATCCCCAAACCTTCAATTAGGGCTTTAAAGGGTCAAAATATTTTTAAACCCTCAAAGTCCAAAAACCCTCTTTTAACCTAGGATTCCTCAAAATTCATGGCAAAAATCCAATTTCAATGGTTTAATCTCTACAATTTCTAGTCTAGATTAGCCTAGGGTTTGTTAGAATCCCATTTAGAAAGTTTAAATCCAAAACCCTAACCTTAAATCCCAAGATCTCACCTTTGCCACGAGCTCCTCAAGCTTCTTCGTGCTTCAAGAAGCTTGCTCTTCACTCCAAAGAGCTCTTTCAAGCTTTTTCTCCAAATCCCCAAATGTAGGAGAGAGATCTCTAGTGAGAAGAGGAGAGTGAGGGAGAGGAGAAGAGAAAAGGGTGTTTTTTTTCGTGTCCAAATGAGAGAAATGAGGGGCTGTGATCCCCTTATTGAAAAGATTGTAACAATTGCTATTAAGTCCCCTACATTCCACTATTTACAACTAGTCAAAACTGACATTTCGCAGCACTGCGTACCGGTACGCTAATTGCGTACTGGAACACGAGCATTTAGTTTCGGTACTCACCAGCCAGTTCCTCAGAACCCGAATGTTAGATTTTCAGATTTTCTATTGTGTTTCGATACTCAGAAAATCAGTGCCGATACACAGTAAATCGGTATCGGTACTAAGATTGAGTTCCTTAGAACCCGAGAGCTGATTTTCTTTCATTTGTATTGTGTTTCGGTACCCAATTCCAATACCGGTACACAATACAAAATATGCAGCTTTCGCAGATTTGACCTTTCGGAGTCCGTTTTCGTGCATAGTTTGCATCGAAAACACTCGAATAGCTCCCAAACCTCTTCAAAACTATTCTAATAGCCTTCTAGGCTACTTTCCACTGGAACTCCACAATTTGGACTGTCTATTTCGGTTGACACATAATTATTTCCTATTTCTGATTACAGTAGCGGATGTTTATGCTTTCGCTTACAGTTGTTATTCCATTCTAGTATTATTACTATTGTACTTGTTATATCTGTTCATTTTTGTCGTTATATCTCTTGTTTACCAATGAGTATAGCTTGTCTTCGTCGGCTTGCGGTACCCACTGAGAAACCTCGGTTTGGTTTCTCACCCCCATCTTTTCAAGTAGAATGAGCGGTGAGGGTCGGGACAGTGCGTAAGGATGGTTTAGATAGTGGTGCCCCGAGCATTGGCTATGGACGATTCTTGATGTTCCCTTATTTTGTACAGTTTATTTCTAGTTCAGAGACTCTTTTAGTTTGGTTGGATTAGTTCTATGTTTCTAATCTGCATGATTTAGCCTAACTCCTTTTCTTGCTGATTGTCATGATGATTAATAACTATGGATTTAGTTATTGGTTTAGTTGATTCCTAATTATGAATTTTCAGTATTCTGTGATCATCTTTCTGTTAGTTGTTTAGTATTCTACTCTTGTATCTACCTGTTTGTTTTTGTTTTGTGCGGTTGTTGTGTGGTTGATATTTGTATCCAGGTGCTACGTCACGCATATACGCAGGAAACTCTGTCCGTTTGTACAGAAAATTTTTTGTCCATGTTGCGGGTCTGTGCATGTCGCGAGATGTTCTTTAAAGATGTTAAAAAAATTTCACATATTTTTCTGCTGGCTTTCCTTAAAAGGATTTTCAAAAGAACCGGGGCGTGACATTATTGGTGTTCGAACAACAATTAATCTCTTAGCCAATCCCTTTGAGATAAGGTCATCAAGCTTAACTAAGAATAATGTCAACATTACTGCTGCTAATACCTCACGTTCTCATAGCCTACTCCGGCAAAAACTATAGTAACCGAGATAGCTAATAGTAGTTTTCCTAAAGAAGATGTATCATCACGCGATTCGGAGCTATTTTCGGCGAAACAAAAATTGTCACTTTCATGGTCCATCAGAGCTGTAAGTCCTATAATGGACCTCGGTGCAGTTTGGCGTGATGTGGTGATATTTCGGGGATGAAATTTGCATAAGTGCAAATTACTGAAACAGAGTATTTATTCATGTGAGAATTCGAATTTTGGAAATTTGGAATTCTGTGTTCCTCTCCCCTAATACTGTGTTTTTGATCAGTATACGTATATATATACCGGTATTTATATATATATATATATGTATATAAGTGATTTTAGTGGATTTTAATAGTTGTTGGTTTTTCGTCGCGGAGAGTGAACGGCTTAACGGCGCGATCCGGAGTCCGAATCTGACGAACCAAAATGGTGAGTTCGATGTCTCGGCAGTGCTGAACGCGATGGCGTTATCCGCGTCGTCGTGCGACGAGCGGATGAAAAGTTATTCCATCTTCTTCGCCGAGAGTTCGAATGTCACTTTTTTGTATTTTCGTGATTTGGATCCTGTTCTCGCACCGTTTCGCGTGAGATTGCTTGTGGAGGGGTGTTTGGGCATTTTGTGCTGGCTGAGAGGGACCTTGGGGTGTTTTACTGAGTTTGGAGGGGTTTTTCTGTAATTTGGTTGGTGGAGGGGGTGGGTGAAACATCCCCTCACACTCCCTCTCTTTGTCCACTTATACACTCCACCTCTCTCCCTCTCTCTCCCTCTATCTCTCTCTTTCCCTCAGCCCAGGCCAGAGCTCGAGGCTCCCCTGCCCCTTGGCCTCCTCCCTGAGCAGCGCCGGCCGCCGCCGGCCACCGCCTGGCCGGAGTAACTCCGGCCACCTCTCCCTCTCCCTTTTTTTTTTCTCTTTTCTTCTTCTTCTTCTTCTTCTTCCCCTCCTCTGAGGTCAGCACCCAGGGGGAACCCACGCCGAGATCCCCCTGAGGTTGCTGTGACGCGGGGGACCGCCGCCGTGCCGCCGGAGGACCGCCGGAAGCAGCCTGAGCTGCTGCGGCCAGCTGCTGGAGCAGCAGCTGGCCGAGGATGGGGAGCCCAGGCCGCCGCCGCCTCCCGCAGCTCAGGTGGGTGAGCACCGTCACCCCCATGAGCTCCGGCGCCGCCCCCTTCTTCCCCGGCCGTCGCCGTACCGCCGGAGAGCCGCCGGAGCCGCCGCTTGCTCCGGTGGGGCCGCTAGGGCACCCGAGGCCGCGCCAGCGCCGCCGCCGCACCCCGGCCCCTTTTTTGTCGCGGTCACCGGCCAACCGGTGACCGGCGACCTCCTCTTGACGGTGCTCGCCTCGCCGTCGGCCGCCGTCGTCGCCCGTTGCCGCGCCGCCGTGCCCTAGCCCAACCCGAGAGCTGGGAGGTTCCCTGCGCCGCCGCCGCCGCTTCCCGCCGCCAGCAAGGGTGAGCTCCCCCTTCTCTTTGACCCTCTCGGCCGACCTGGCCCGCCGCCGGCCCTGCTTTCCCGCCGGCAGCCGGCCGGAGCTAGTTGCTCCGGCCGGGGGGCTTTTCTCTTGTGTTTTTGGCCGCGCCGAGGTGCCCGGAGCCCCTGTTGCTCCCCGAGGTCCGGAGAGGTGAGCCCGATGATCAGGGCATCTCACTGATCATCATGCTCACCTCCATTTTGGTTTTGCTCGAGCCGTTGCGCCGTTCGGCCTTTGTCGGGCCATTTTTGCCTTATGTTGCACTGTTTTTATGCATTTTCCCGGACTGCGACTGTTCTTGTCGCAGAGGGGCTGTGAGCATGGCTTCCGTGACATCGTTGCCTATCCGCTGGTGCTTGCGGAAGGTCATGCGGATGTACGGTTTGCTCACACAGCCTTAGTTATGCTTGCTTTTGTGCGCGCGCTCACTGTTCTTATGGGATTTCTCGGCTTGCGACTGGTCCTGTCGTAGTGGGACAGTGAGCACGGTTTCCGTGACGTCGTTACCTATCCGCTGGTGCTTGCGGAAGGTCGTGCGGACGTACGGTTTGCTCTAGCGGCTCCGTTTAGTGCTTGTATGTTTGTATATGTTGCTTGTTGTGGACTTTGGTGATTGCGACAGCGTAGCGACGCTGTGGGCAGCAAGGGTATGGTCTTTGGGACCCCGTGGACTGGTTGTCCAACCCCCTCGCCCTTCGTGGAGTTTCAGATTTATTTCCGATGCGTTTTTCGATGAAATAATCGGCGAAACGCACGTTTCTAGTGGTGCGACTCACTCGCTATTTTCGTGAGCGACTTGGCTTCGTCGTTTAGCCTTGTTGGCTGTTCCTCATCACTGTCCCGAAGTTCCGAGGACAGAGGATGAGTGATGTGGGGTTCCGGTGCCAAATCGGCACTTTTCGGGAACCCGGGAAGCCTTTTCGGGTGCGTTTGGTGTTCGTGGCACCCCGTGCTTGTGCTTGCTGTCCCGTCACTTGGTTTAGTGTGTTCAGGGACAGCGAGGGACCTTGTTGGCTGTTTGGTACCCCTCTGGGGTTTTGTGTGGTTTCGGGATCGTCCCGGTGGGTTTCCCGGGCGATCCGTCGGTTTCGGGATGTGAGAGCTTTGTGTTTAGCGTCGACTTGGTGGACCTTGACCCTGTGAGTCTTTCGTAGGTCCTGTCGCGGTTCCCGAGAGCCGTCGGTGTTAGGCTTGACCTTTCGACAGGTGGGTACTTCGATCCGGAGTCGGTTCAGTGGACTACGGTGATACCTTTCTATCCCTTCCTTTGCATTACAGTTATTAGTTCACTTGACTCCCGTAGACTCTACTTATATGCGTGCTTGGGTAGTAGAGTAGTTGTGGCTTGCATGTTCCTTGAGACGACCCAGTTGGTCGGAGGTGATCGCCTGTTGTTCCGAGCGATCCTAGTTGTAGTTTATTGGTTGCTTCTCGGCTCTTTGCCGTTCTGTGGATTGAGCATATGCATCGATCGTCACAGCTCTTCCCGCACTTCACGTACACCGCGGTCTGATCCACCGTGTGGGGGTGTTCTTTTCCGGAAAAGGGTCGTGAATTTCTACCGACCCGTGAGCCCAGAGCTTTGCGCCGGGATGGATGGTGCCGTTGGATTGAGCAGAGTGACAGTGCCAGAGCCACGTCCGAGTGGCTTCAGATTGGGTTTACTTTGTGGTTATCCCCTTTGATGCATACTAGTTGTTTACAGTAGCATTGTTATTTCAGTTATATGTTCAGCCTCATATTTACTTGTGCTACTGTTTACCATATCTATCTTTTGTTGACCCTCGTGCCGGTGTGTACACCTCGCCTTCGTCGGCTTGCGGTACCCACTGGGAGGGGAGACATGCGTGCATGTTCTCACCCCCCACCTCCATTGCAGGTTTCAGGTGAGCAGGGTGGTGAGTGTCGGGACGCTGCGAGGCACGCCTAGATAGTAGCTCTAGAGGTTCCGAATCGTGAGGCTACATCCCCAGATTTGGTTATCACCCTACTTTCGCCTATTAGATGTCATTTGTGGTTCAGTTATTCTTTGAGCTTACTCTAGCATGCTTATGTGTTGTGAATTTACTCCTTATGATTATGTGATGATAGCATGCTTGGACTAGTTGGTTGTAGTCATACCTTTCGATTATTTCGTTATCTAGCTTTTTGGTTTTCTACCCCTCGTGGTAGCGTCGTAAAACAAGGTTTCCGTGTGGGAAACGGTTTTTCAAATGGATTTCTGATTGCTCGGTTTTGCGACTTCAAAAAAGAGAGTTCTCGTGTGGAGAACAGTTTTCAAATGATTCTTGGATGATTGAAATTAGGATTTCAAATAAAGCTTCTGGGTACGGAGCAACTTTCTAGAATGATTGTTGCTTGTGCATTGCATCATCCTTCGCTTAAGGATTTGCTTAGATTCATACAGGTTAAGGACTGTTAGCTGTTTGAATCTCTCGTTGTGTTGTTGTGCTGTTGGGATGAATGAATAGTGGTTGTGATCCTGTTGATGGTTGTTGGACGCCGTGCAAATACAGGGGAGGCTCTGTCCGTGTGTACAGTGGACCCTGTATTTGTGGCGGGTCTGTACGTGGCGCGGGCTAGGCTTTTCAAAAAAAAAAAAATTATTAGCACGTTTTTCCGCATCTTGAACTAGCCCGGGGCGTGACAATTCAAAAGCGCGACATTTCATGTGTCAAATTGCGCAATTTTTGAGGTGGAGGTTCTTATGAGCAAAACACACATGTGGGTGAGTTTTAGGTAAGAAACTTTGAACCAGAGGGACAAAATTGTAATTTTTGCAATTTGTGAAAAAGGGGCAATGCACAAAGGGGTTATTATTTTATGTGAGAAATTCTGCAATTTTCATGAGTGGAGGGACTCATGTGAAACTAGACTCAGAGAGGATCGCGTGGACTCAAGTTTCACGAAATTTTGATATTTCTGTGAAAAGTGGCGCCAATTTGAAAATCAAGAGAGAAATTGATCGGATGGTATTTTCGTGAAAGGCACGTTAGTTTATGCGAAAAATTGCGAAATTCTTACGGCGAGGAGGGCAACGGTGCAATTATGCCATGCTGTGGTAAAAAAGGTTAATGCTCAAGCTTTATCTTGTAATTGTCACAAAGGAAAATATCTAAACATGTATATATATATATATATATATATATATATATAGTAGGACTTGTGTGCTATTAGGAGCACAGAGGCCTCCGTGCTCCTAAGCCGTTTTCGATGATGGGACTTTCGAATCAATAATCGGTTTCGTTAAACTTGATCTAGCGTATTTGAAATATTTAGAAAATAATTTTTGCGAATTTCGATATCATTTGCTTAGTAATTGAATGATTCAAAATCAACATTTTTTAACGGTTGATGTATGCTGTTTTCAAGTTTAACGGTTTAGAGGTATTCAAATCAGATGAAATTTTGATAAAATTTTTTTTATACTATCTACAACAAGATCAATATCTCTGATCGAAAAATTTTAGTGCTATATCATAACTTTTTGTGAGATTTTTATTTTCAGCCATTGATTTTGAGTCCTTTCGATCACTAGGTAAATGATATCGAAAAATCGCAAAATTTATTTTCTAGATAGTTCAAATACGTTAGATCAAGTCTAACGGAACCAATCGTCAATTCGAAAGTTACCTCATCGAGAACGAATAAGACCTACTCTATATATATATATATATATATATATATATATATATATATATATATATATATATATATATATATATATATATATGTAGTACACTGAACTTCAGTGTGTTGTTCCGAACTTCTACAAATTGTGGAGTTCTAGTGGAAAGTGGCGTAAGAAGGCTATTTGAATAGCTTCGGCGAGGTTTGGGGTTCACTCGAGTATTTTCGGCGCAAATCGGGAGCGAAAACGGACTTCGAAAAGTTATGTCTGCTAAACTTGCAGATTTTGTATTGAGTACCGGTACTGAAAACTGGGTATCGGTACACAATACAAAATAGAGAGAAGCCAGCTCTCGGTTTTTGAGGAACTCAGGCTGAGTACCGGTACTGATGTTTGGAGTACCGGAACGCAGTAGCAAACCCAAAAATCCAACGTTCGGATTTTGCGGAATCGAGTTGTTGGTACCGGAACTAACCCCCCATGTACTGGTACGCCAGTTTTGGTACCGGTACGCAGAGCTGCCAAATGTCAGGTTTGGCTGGTTGTGAATAGTGGAATAAGGGGGGTATTTTAGTCTTTTCACGTGAAGGGGAGTGTATATAGGGGCTGAAGTCTCTCCCTCTTCACTTCTCCTTCATCTTCCTCACTTCCCCTCTCCCTCTCCTCACTTTCTCTCTCTAGAGAGCTCTCCAAAGCTTGGAGAAAAGGTGGGATTGACCTTGGAGAAGGACTCTAAGATAGATTTGAAGCTTCTTGGTGCAAGAAGAAGCTAGGGAACTAGGGCTTTGAGGTGAGTTCTTGTGATTTGAGGATCAAATCTTGGATTTAACCTTGGATTTTGAGGTTTTTGGATACCCTAGGCAATCTAGACCACAAAATGGAGGGGATTGGCCATGTGATTTAGGGCTCTTACATGCATGCATGTAAACCCTAGGTAGAAAGAGGGCTTTTGCCATTTGAGGGTCTAAAAATATTTTGACCTTCGGAAATTATAATTGAGGCATAGAAAATCATGTGGAAACACTTGATTTCAAGAAACGAATTGATTTTAGGGTTCGTAAATAGTAACGAATTAACCATTTTGCTTGTGTTAGGGCAAAAAGCTTGGGTTGAACAAAGAACTCAAAGCAAGGAGGCCTAAGAGCTTAAAGAATTCAACAATTTGAAAGCTTTTGAGGTGGGTTTGTGTTGCACCGAAGTGATTAGGTCCCTTCCATATCTAGGGTAAAATAACCATAATAAAAATGGTAGTGTATGTTACCCTAGTGTATAATTGTGCATGTTGGTATAAAGGACTTGTGAAATGAAATTGAGTTATGTACTCATTTTGCATGTATGTGGAATTATGTGTTCATGTTCATACTTCATGAAAGAAGGTCGGCATGTATGAGAATCTTGAAAACCTAAGTGATAAATAGGTGGATAAATAAGTATACTACAATAAAATATGTTAATAGCGACGCTTTTTAGACGACGCTTTATCCTAGCGTCGTCACTAGGATATCATGATTCTTGGAACATGATTTGCATGTGAATTGTGTACTTAGCAAACCTAGTATCATTGAACATAGGTTAGAAATGATGATGTGAACCTAGTGTCATTGGACATAGGTTAGAAATGATGACGTGAACCTAGTGTCATTGAACATAGGTTGGAAATGATGATACAAACCTAGTGTCATTGAACATAGGTTAGAAATGATGATGCGAACCTAGTGTCATTGGACATAGGTTAGAAATGATGACGTGAACCTAGTGTCATTGAACATGGGTTGGGGATGTTGACATGAATGTGAAATTATAACGTCGCAAATGACGTGTGTGACTAAGTAGGAGGTATGCGGCGATTCCGCTACCCACGTGCAATGATGGCGGCGATTCCACTACTTGGAAAATTGGGACCAAGATAGGGATGGCGATTCCATTGCCCGGTGCCCAACACTAAGCGGTAATTCCGCGGTTAGTGAAAGACGGGTTGGTTACTCAGCAATTCTGGTACCAATGCCAAATGGAAGCGGCAATGCCGCAAGTATTCGAAATGGGTTGGTTACTCAGCGATTCTGGTGCCAATGCCAAGTGCTCTAAATGTGGGTTGGTGGGTGGTAACCCTGACACCAATGCCAAGTGCTCTAAATGTGGGTTGGTGGGCGGCGATTCCGACACTAATGCCAAGGATTCTAAGAATGACATAAATGGGATAGAATGATGGAACTTGTGGGATGGACCTAGGAGAAAATGAAAGATACCATTTATATAGGTTGCATCCATTCATGTTTAAATTTAAGCATGTAATCGTAATGTGCATAGTTAATTATCTACTAACCTATGCTTGTGTTGTTTTTCTGTGGACCTGGTGGTTGAGCTTCTCCCTTGGGTGGCCTTACCCACTGGGAACTATGTTTATAGTTCTCACCCCCATAATTTTCAGGTTCATCCGCGAGTGAGGTGGCGGAGCGAGGCAAGGGCGTGGCATAGTAGATAGCGGCCCTTCCCCATTTTGGTTATGTACTTAGATACACCCCGACTTTTGAACATTAAATTATAGGGGTTTGTAGGTGTTACGGATTTTGTATTGGCATATTTCGTGAGTTGTTGAGTCGGAGTCTTGAAGGTCGAGTGCTTCGTGAATTTGTTGAAGATTCCGAGACTTCAAGCATTGACAACCATCGACTCATGTTTGAATCACGACGTGAAGGTAAGTTTTATTGTTTATATGGTGATTCATCGTTAATTATGGTATTGGAATCATGTGTATGTTTATAATCGGATTAAATGAGTTTTTAGGAACTTTTGATTCTTTGTTAAAAGTTTTTTATTGGAATTCCGGAGTCACATACCGGTATGCGTAATCTGATACCGGTATGCAAGTGTATTCCGGAATACAATTTGGTGTTCCTCAAAACCGTTGTTGAAAATACTGTTTTCTGGATTGTATACCGGTATGTTTAATCTAGTACCGGTACTGAAGCTTGTATACCGGTATTGAAGCTTGTAGTACCGGAATGCCTTTGCGTGAGAAACTGTTTCCGTCATCGCATTCCGGTATCTGCATACGTATACCGGTATACAGATCCAGTTTTGGTATGTTTTGATCTAATCCGACTCTATTTGATTCCAACACCTATAAATAACCTATGAGGGTTCTCTTTAACTTTGAACAACTCAGAATTCGTGAAAGAGAAACCCTAGAGGCTAGGATTTTCGTTCTAAACCTTTTTCCACAAAATAGCCTCCGAGATCAATTCGAGATAGTTGTAATTTCTATTTCATATGTCGAATTGATCTCCCTCTTGCTTAGAACTTGTTCTTCTGGTTCTTAATGAAATTCTAAGCAAGGAATCACCTGTAAACCTGAGTTCCTGTTCCAATTGGCGTCGTGGATTCGGCGTGTTCAAGGCGTCGTGGATTCGGCGTGTTCGAGGCGATTCGTGGATTCGGATCGTGAAGGCTTCGTGGATTCGAGGCGTGGCGTCTGTGGATTCAGACGTGAGGCGTGGACGGCCGTGAGTGCGCGAGATCCGCTGAAGACGAAGGAGAGGTTAAGTCCGTGGAGTCGGTAATCACCTTGTAATCCTTTAATCTTAGTGGATTGTTTTTCGCGTGTTGGTCCCGTGGGTTTTTCTCCAAAGTGGAGTTTCCCACGTAAATCTCAGTGTGCTGATTTTATTTTCCGCATTACTTTACAGCATTGAGAATTGTGTTTTTTGTTGTTACACCTATTCACCCCCCTCTAGGTGATAGATATACTCTAGATAGATCCTAGGGCTACCCCCTATCTTACAATTGGTATCAGAGCGGGATCTAGGCCTTATCTATCTTAATGGGTGAAGGAGGTAACATCTTTAGGCCACCATTTTTTGATGGAACCAATTACGCTTATTGGAAAGTCCGGATGAGAGCCTTCCTCATCGCAATTGATGAGCGTGTATGGCAAACCATTGAAGTCGGGTGGAAACATCCAACCGAAGTGGTTGATGACGCGACTATACTTAAGCCACGGAATAAGTGGTCGAAGGATGAAATTGATTTATCGTCTTTTAATGGTAAGGGTATTAATGCGCTATTTAATGCCTTATCTCAAACCGAGTTTATACGTGTCTCAGCGTGTGAAACGGCTAAAGAAATTTGGGATACTCTTCGAGTTACACATGAGGGTACAAGTCTAGTAAAAATACAAAAGCTTCAAATGCTTACGAGTCAATTTGATTCTATACGCATGGAGGAGCATGAATCATTTATTAATTATTTTACTGGACTTCAAGATGTCATTAATACATGTGCTAACTTGGGAGAGAAAATCCCGGAATCTAAAGTCGTTAGAAAGATCCTTCGAACACTTCCGGAGCGTTTTAGGGCTAAAGTCGCGGCTATTGAAACGATCAATCATCCGGATGATATGAAAGTTAATGAATTAGTAGGTGCTTTACAAACTTATGAAATGACTTTTCCTACTAATCAATCTTCTTCCAAGTCTTTCTCTAAGAGTACAGGTGCTGCACTTAATACAACAAAGGAGGAAGACGAGGATACCGAATCCGACGATGAAGTTTCTCTTGAAAATTTCGAACGTCAAATGGCACTTCTTACTAAGAAGTTTCGTCGGAAGTTTAGGAAGAATCACAACATTCAAGCTTCATCCTCAAATCGAAAGCCTTCTTTTAACGGATCTTCACATTCTAAATCTTCTAAAGAAAAGAAGTTTGGAAAGTCTTCTAAAGAAACGGATGAGTTTGTAGGTGAAATCCGATGCTACAAATGCCGAGGATATGGTCATATCGCCACAGTTTGTCCCTCGAAGAAATCCTATGATAAGAAGGCCTTACAAGCTAAAACTTGGGATGATTCTACCTCAAACGATTCGAGCTCTAATGAAGAAGAAAATAATGATAATATTGCTTTATGTTCTCATGTTTCTTCTTCTCCCTCTGTTTTTTGTTTATCATCTGTTATTGCTAACCCCTTTGCTTCCCCTTCTGTGCATGAAACGTCGAGCGAAAATGGCACTAGCGAGGGGGAGTCGGATGATGAAGATTTAGCCGATGCCTACAACCAACTTCTAATTGAATCGAAAAAATTGGCTAAGCTAAACAAGAAGCAACGGAGGCGACTACTTGAGCTTGAAGGAGAAAACAATGAATTGAAAAATTCTACTAAAGCTCTTGCGGAGGAAAAGGATCAAATGCTAACAAGTAATAAAATCCTCCAAGAGAAGCTAGTTCAAGCGGAGGTATCGATCAAAACGAATCAAGAAAAGGTTGGTTTTCTCGAACTACAATACAAGGAAATTTTTGCTTCCAACCAAGTTTAGACCAAACAAGTCCACCAACTTAAATCCGATATTCAAAAATTCTCCTCCGGATCAAAGAAACTTGATAACATGCTTGGACTTGGTCAAACGGACAAAATTGGAGTTGGATATGAAAGAACCCATGTTAAAAGGAGTGCAATTTCAGCATCTAAAACTCCATCCAAAGTAAAGGAGATTGTATGCCATAAATGTGGGATTCAAGGACATATTAAAAGGTTTTGTCCCAAAAGTGAAAAGAAAATGGCATCTTCAACAATCCGGCAACTCCCGAGGACTCAAAAGAAAATTCAAACTGGTCAAAATGCGAAGATCAACCTACTGTCTAAGCCACAACAAAAGGAAAAATCTATGCGCAGACCAAGGGTTGCACAAAAGCCGAAGAGAGAGGAGCTTCATTCTAATAAACCAAGTCAACCGAGAATCCTACAAGTTTGGATTCGGAAAGGTGATATCTTTCCTTGTCTTAAGCATTAATATATTAGAAATTTTGCATTGATCCATATTTATTGCATATCTTATTTGATCATTGCTTTTCGTTACTTACTTTTGCTATTTTAATGCTTTAAGACTGTGTCGACTTGTGTTTTCCTTTCTACATTAATTTGTGCCTTAGATGTTTGTTGATTCACATTCATTCACTCTCTTTTTAAATCTCACGTTAATTATCGATTTTACTCCATCTTTATTATTTTTTTTGGAAATACTATATTGTGAGATTTCATAATTTTTATATTCATCAAATTTGTGTAATCATGTATAATCTCTAGAAGCTTAATCTATCTCGGTTGTGTGTGTTGAATTTGATGAATGGTTATTCTCTTACAGACTCTAATTTGTCACATGTATTTTCAATTAAGAGATTGCTAAAATAAGGGGGAATATTATTATATAAATATTGCTTGTAAGATGTGGAAAGAGTTACATCCTTTAAAGGAGTGTGAAAACTACCACCACATGGAGGAAAGAGCTACCACCCCGGTCGTCCGGTTAGTGTGTGCAGCTACCACATGAATTGATTGGCATATCCGGAAAAAAAAATTTATGATTGCAAAAGCGTGCAATGGAAATATGTTTATTTTTTTTGGAGTCATAAGGTGATCCTCATGCAAGTAAGATGCTCAAAGAGCCACCCCCTGTAATTAAAGTTTATCTCAAAATTTGAACATTTGTGCGACAAATAATTATCTTTTTGATGAATTTCTTAAGTCATCTTCATAAACCGGTTACATCTTGATAGAATTTAAGTCTACAGATTATTAGTGATGACTTATTAATTTATATATGATTACTGAAATTTTTTACACTATTGTATTTGCATCATGATAATTTTGGATTAAAATGTTTAATTTTCGTGAAATTATCAAGGGATGAATATTTTACATGTGAATTTTTCATGAAAAGGGCATACACTGTATTTTTCTCTCTGCATACCGGTATATATAAAAGGAATACCGGTATACCATGTTTTTCTGTTTTTAAACCGAGAACTATTTTTCGGAAAATTTACATTGCATACCGGTATACGGTATCGCATACCGGTATGCGCCTGCGGAATGTGCTTATATTCCGGTATCTTGTTTTTTAAAAAACACATCCAAACGTTTTCAAAACCCTCTCTTTCTCTTTCTAAGAGTTCCCTGACGTGATTCTCCTCCAGATCTGTGATTTTCACTTTGGATTTGTAAGTTTATCTTCTTGGATCTACTTTCTTTCCCGAAACCCTATTTTTTAACTATTTTTACATGTTTTTGTTGGGTTGACGATCGATCTTCGTTTTTACTGAAATTTCTTGAGGGTTTATGCTTGAAATGAGTATAGATACATGCAAGCTTTGTTCTAATACACTTAGATCCGAGAATAAAATGTTATTTCTCTTTGATCTTTGTTCTAAGGCATGTTTTGGGGCATTTTTAAGTTTTTTTTTGCTAGAATTTTTTTGTTGATGAATGAAACCTCATGAAACTTGCATATGATGTTCTTGATACATGTCTTGCTGATTATTACACTCATTCGAAGTTAAATAACAATGTGATCTTGATCTTCATTTTTTTTTTGTGCTTTGTTGCATAGGAAAAAATGACTTTTTCCATTGTTCTTGTTCTTGTGATGATGATGGCTGCCGGTGGTGGTCGTGGTCGTGGTCGTGGCAAGCAAAGTGTCACCAAGAGGACACGTGTAGAGGAGGACTCATCGAGCACCGAGTCGGAGGGCTCAGAATATGCTCCTGAAGAGCAAACTGATCGCGGCAAGGGTAAGGCTCCTGAGGGCTCTACTCGTAGGGGGAGAGCCTCTTCTCCACCTCGTCGGAGCACCGGTGGTCCGGTCATTCGCGAACCGAGTACAACTGAACGACGTACCAAACGAGGAGCAGATACTGAAGCTGTTTCCTCTACTCGGCAAAAGGCTTATGCAGGCAAGGCTTGTCATGCGGAGCGCAATGTGAACTTCAGCGAGCTGTCACGTGAAGTTCCAGACTTCGCTCAACTACTTCAACGAGCTCCGATCGAACCAGTCGGTCGCCTTCCTATTCGTGCCCCCTTTTGCGTGTAATTAATTCGGGACTTTTATCTGCATGGGCATGTTACTTATGAAGACTGAAACCGGACATTATCAGTTTGAGACTACGGTTCGAGGTATACGCGTGGTGGTTACTCCTCACACTGTTGGAGAGGTCTTTGGTTTAAATGTGAGCACCACGGGTTTATCTTATACTCAAGGGCATATTCAACCGTCGTCACATTGGGAGATCATGATAGATGCTTTATGCAAACCGGGCACTTACACAAATCGTTTGTTTGTCGAATCAAGAGAATTGAAGCCCGAATATCACATTCTTTCTTTGATCGTCTGCTACAACATTGTGCCGACAGTTGGCACAAAACGCATCTGGTGGGACCGTTTAGTGCTTCTATTTTTACTTGGTCATCCGGAGTATGCATTGGGACTCAACATCAACATTCCTTTTCTGATGTGGCAGCGTATGGCTACTATCATTCATGCTTCCGGACGTCGTGAGCTTCTTCCGTTTCCTATATTGATCACACGTATTCTTGAAGCACATGGAGTAGATACGTCTTGCAACAAGTATGACTATGGCTTAGGACCTATTGATAGAGTTACCTTGGCTAAGTCGATCAGTACTTTGAAGACGTTTCAACAAGTTAAAGGATATTCTACGACTACTCCTAGTACCGCGCCCCGTCCTGTTGAGCGTGGTGGGTCATCTAGCTCAGGGGGAGCAGCTACCGAGGTCTCTCTTCGTCATGAATTACGATCTTTCAAGAAGAGGGTTGAACGAGGCTTCAGAGCACTGGAGGACAGACTTAAGAATGTCGAGGATGGTGTGAAGAAAATTCTAGAGATTCTTACTTGTTGTCATGATGACGTTGTGTAGTACACTGAACTTTAGCAAATTGCAAGGTTCTAGTGTGAGATTAGTACTCTGTGCTCATCTGGAGGTTTTAGTTTTGTTTCGAGGCCTTGGGAGCGTTTTCGGGACTTAAGAAGTGCGAAAACGGACTCCGGGAGTCGAAATCTGCAAAATTGCAGATTTTGGCATTGCATTCCGGTATGTGATGTTGCATACCGGTATTGGAGTAGACATACCGGTACTGGCATAGCGCATACCGGAATCCTTTTGCGCAGACTGCTTGGCCGAGGCTCGGTTTGCGGGATTTTTTGGTTGGATACCGGTATGCCCATGCGCATACCGGTATACAATGCTGCAGAATGCACTTTTGTGCAGTTTTGCAATTTTGGCTTTTTGAGGGACCTTTGTGGATATTGTGCTTTAGGGTTAAGTACCCCTTCACCCCTCATTGTGCTGTTTTGGCTGAGGATGGAGGAGAAGGAGTGAGGTAGGTTTTTCTCTCTCTCTCTCTAGGTTTTCTTGCTCCCAACCCCTTAGATCATGGTTTTGATCTCTTTTTCTCTCTGTTTTCTTCGTGGAGGAATGCTTCTACGCTTCGCGTCGTGGGGAGCTCGGGATGGATGAGGAGAACCGGTTGGTGGATGAATCTCCAACCCTAGTCCCTTTTTGCTTGGTTTGGAGCTTTTAAGAGGTGAGTGGCCTTCTTACAACTCCTCTCTTTGTGATTTTGCTTATGATTTAGCATATAACCTAGTTCTTGAGAATTAGGGTTTTATTTGGGGTTTCGGGATTGTGAGCTTTTGAATGGGAATTGATGGGTGTAGAATGTTATGTTAGGTTGGATTTGAGGCCTCCTAACTCTATTTTGGACTTTGGACGAGAGATTTTTGGATCTAAGGTAATTCCACCCTTTTTCCCCTTTTTGTATGTCACTTTTCGATTTTCGTTGTTCGATGTTCTAACCCCATAGGAATCTCCTTTAGGGCGCTAGAAATCGAGGGGACAACTTCGTTTCGAAGTACTGCGAGGTTCCGACGGATTTCCGGTGGGTTTGACCTCACCGAAATGGGTGAACTCCCCCTATGTCTCCTCTAATATTTTAGAGTTGAATTGTTGCATAATCATGCTTATTTGACATGATAGAAATATTGGGATTATAATATATGTGTAGCATATATGAAAATTGCATACTCTATATGGTAGAGTTCATGTTATGAAGTTGTAGTTGCATGAATTATATATATTTATTGTGCATGCAAAAGGCATAGTACATATAGAGTGCTACATGAGAATAACATGCTTGTTATAAAGATTGCACAAATAGTGCATTGATACATTAGGAAATGCTAATTAAGTTATGCATGCTAGAAAAGAGTGTCATAGAAGACATTAATTGGTTATTGATCTAGTGGATCCTCTTCGCATACTAAAGTATGCTTGTATAGAGAAAAGATAAGTTATGGCAAATGCATGATAAGTTGTTGCACCTCATTTAGGTGAGCAACTTTAACGGGCATTGTTGGCCTTGGACTCGACCATTTGGTCGTGGATTGATTCCATGTTTAAGACATGAGGAAAGGGATTATATTTGCATTTGATATTATAATTGTTTAGCATGAGCCCATTTGGTTAATTAAACACTTGCATGAATATGGACTCGTTGGCATCGTAGAATGCATTGTTATAGCATTGTAGTATGCATGGTTTATAGCATTAGAGAATGCATGATATGTGGCATTAGAGAATGCATGATATGTGGCATTAGATGAATGCATGATTTTGGCATTGTAGAATGCATGGTTGATGAACTTAGTAAACAATGAGATGAACAACTACATGTTAGAGACATGGACATATTGGTAGGGACATACCATCGAACATTGAGAACAACATGATAGTGTTGACATTTAGCATATTGGCTATTGAATGTATTAAACATCAAGTGATATGTTTTGACATAACGTGAGATTAAAACGTATGGTATTATTACGGTGGATTTGTTGCTTGTTCGCCACTATGCTCGTTTACACATGCTTGTGAGGGTCGCTCCCTACAAGCCCAGCACTCCGGAGATGGCTAGCGACAGTCGTGTCGCCCCTGTGTTTGAGAGAGCGCCGAAATGGAACCGCCGTGGGCTAGGCTCACCCTTAGCGTGAGGGTGGTGACTACCACGGAGCCATTAGGCACGGCACAAGATGAACATCCCGCTATTGTATTATCTTATGGCTACACAACTATAGTGTATGCAAGGTGAATATTCATGTGGTAAAAAAAAGGCTATATTAACCGTAATTGTGACACCTGACACCCTAATTAGTTGTGGCATTACATGTAGTGAACATAACTTTCATATTGTTGAAAACAAGTCATGTAGTTCATACATGTAGTGGGAATTAGTTGCACATTATATACTTGTAGTGAGACAAGTAATTATGTATTAGTAAACTTGACATATAGTAAGTTTATGACATTAGATTATGTGTAGTTGAACATGGCATATATTGACATGCATGTAAACCATGAAATTAATTATTGAGCATATGACTTTTGAGCATGTTCATGTAGATGATTTAGTCATTGGAGGCAAGATAGGTGTAGAACTACTTGTTTAGCATTATGTATTATATGCTCTCTGTTTTATGTTTAAATTTTACTATCTTGCCTCAGTTGACCTAGCGGTGTAATTCGCCACTCTCGGCGGCTTACCCACTGGGAACTATTGAATAATAGTTCTCACCCCCATTGTTGTTGGGTTTTTCAGAGTCTTCCGCAGCAGGAGAGGCTCGGGATCGCGGCGAGGAGTTAGCAGCTAGCTAGAGCCTCTACGGTGTTGTTGTAGGCATACCATGGGTTTTCCTTTCATTGTATGTTGAATGAAAGATGTATAGATTTGTTGATTGATCTACTAGTTGAAAAGATGTATAATTTTATTGTATATCTTGAGATTTTAGCTATGTGGATTTTACTATAGATGTAGAACTATGTTCTCGCTCTGATTACCTTGTTAGGATGTATTCTTTATCCTTCTTGATGGTTGTTAGCATAGACGCCTTGTGTACATTGTGTTGTTTGAGGTACACGGCGGGTCTGTGCACGTGCCTGGTAGGCTCCCGCGAGGGCCCGGGGCGTGACAGATTATAGTGGTATCAGAGCCTAGGGTTGAGTCATAGTGGACCTAGTAAACCTTAGGCAGGTTGGACGATAAGGAATAGGAACGTGAGAGACGGGATCTCTTGTGACATATGGGCGAAAGTATTATGATTGGGTCGTTTCTAAAAGCTCCAAACTTGTTGGAGTTAGATCGGAGTGAACCACTTCTATACCCTTGGAGGGTCACGTTGGCGGCCGACAACGTGACATCGGGGAATAGTGGGAGTCCACTTCATTACTTTCGCGTGATTGGGGTTATAGTCTTGTGTGGGGATGCTTTGGCGTGGGGTGTTTTACCCGCGCATGTTTTGCTTGTTGCAGCTTGAGTGGTGATCGACGCACTCGATGGCGGCCGAGATAGCCGAGACAAGATTTTTGCATCCTCCGGATTTGGTGAGACATTGAAGCTGAGTGGACAACTGGCAAATTCAGCGAGTACGGTGGAGCGGCGATCAATTTTGATGTTACTCCAAGTTGAGGCTTTGCGCCGGCAGACGAGAGGATTAAGCGACTGGAAGACTTGATGATCCAGTTGGCAGCCAACCTCAAGTAATGTTGTGAGAATGTGGATCGTACCTTGACGAGGACAAGAGACGTGGAGACCGTCGTGGACGGCAAAGGAAGCTACTATGAGTGGCAAGTCTGATGTAAGAGGATAATTAAGGTGTTCAAAGAGAAATTTGATCTCGAGAAGGTGGACCCTTAGCAGGATAATTATGGAACGTCAAATCGTTATCGACTATTGTGACGTGTGAGCGGTGGAGCCGCGAGTGCCCGATGATACTCTTGGAGTTGGGGCAAGTACTCTCTTCGTGGCCAGGTGGACCATTCCCAGTTGGAGTATTTGAGGAGTTTAGTGTCGACAATTGTGAGATCGACTTCGTGCGGTTGGCACCGGGCGAATGCATGTCTGTTTGACAGGCAGAGGATGATGCAGCGACAATGGAGGTTGTCGCAGCTCGGAGTATTGGAGCTAGCTTGTTGCTTGTTTTGATGGTGGTTTTGGTTCGGCTGCTTGCCGAGTGCATGGCAGGGAACTCTTTCCTTGTCGTTGCAGATCGTGTGGTCCTGAGTGATTGGACTTGAGAGTACTGTTCTTGTACTCCGTTAGCTTTGGATGTTTTGTGCGCCAACGAAGTGATTGGCTTTATTTGGCTGAGAGCGTATAGTTCTAATTTGAACTTGTGCT
This sequence comes from Puya raimondii, assembly GCA_016920855.1. Taxonomy (NCBI): domain Eukaryota; kingdom Viridiplantae; phylum Streptophyta; class Magnoliopsida; order Poales; family Bromeliaceae; genus Puya; species Puya raimondii. The sequence continues at coordinate 3,920,316 of JABWPP010000049.1, forward strand.
GGCTTTTCGGCTATTTGATTGCCGATGAGTGTGTGAGCCGAGTTGTAGTGCTTTGGGATCTTGGACACAAAATGGTGTTCTCTGAGGGCGTGAAAGTTCGCTAATTGCGATGACTGTTTCACCTGCCCAAGCCTGGTTGTTGGCTGAGTGAGTGGGTGGCCTTTAGGCCAGCACCTTTGGTGAGTGTTGAGAATCCTTAAAAGCGAGGATGTCTCTTGTGAGGGAGTTGCTTGTGCAATCCCGGTTGTGTTGTGAGAGTTGAAGGCTTGGTCTGGAGACCTCTTTTGCCTTGTGTTACTCCTTGTGGAGTGTAGATCTCGTTTGTTTTATGTGGATGGGTCATTTCGACTGTGAGTCGACTATCGTGGACCCGGTAGGGTCACGATGAAGGATATGTACCCGTAGCTGAGATCTGTTGATCTGTTTGATCAAGCTCCAGGGATTCTGGTTGTATTCGAGGGTAGTTGCAATCTGAGCGCTACTCTCGTGAGTTGAGCTTGAGTTTGGGACCGAGAGTGACTTGTTTACTCGGTGTAGACATTACGAAATTGTCGTGATGTCGTTCGAGCTGTTGATGCTCTTGTGTGTTGTGATGTTTGGCCCTTTTGGGTATCTTGGTCCCTATGCGCATCGACGACGAGTTGGAAGTCGAAAGGCGATGAAGACCATAAAGATTCCTTTGAATGAGGATTGCAAGCGCTTCAAGTTGAAGACGTGCTGATTCAGTTGCGAGGACTAGCATCCCTTGGCAGTTGATGCCAAAATGGTTATGATTGGAGATCTCAAGGAAATCAACCATCCATAGTGGATTGAGATAAGCGGATGTGATCGAAGTTCAAACTTCCTAGTTTGATTGGATGTTATGGATATTGGTGGAGAGATTACTTAGTTATCTACTCCCTTTTCTGGACTCACACATTAAGGGATTAAACCTTTTGGGAAGATATGTGTGAGAGAAGTTTCTTGGAACCGTTGGTGTGGTCGATGACCGCCAACCCTGGTTACCCCGAAGGTGGGCTTTCCGTTTTGTAGTTGTGTTTCTCTCTACGGAATTGAGTTGCACTTCGGTGTAAAATGGAAAGGTAGAGTTAACCTTTCAGCAAGTGAGAGAATGCAAGAGGATTTGCCAAATTGTGATTTGGAAATGATTGCCATGATATTTGCTTGGAAAGTGTGGCAAGTTTATGTGTTGATAGTGGTGTGAAGAGCACCCAGATCTTAATGTTTGGAAAATATCTCGATACTCAAGGAAATGAGTTGAACTGTGAAAACAGGTTAGAGGCTGGTGTTCTAAAGACATCGATGAAATGAGATATTTTATGTGATATCTATTCCTTGGATCGGATCATAGAATTAGCCTTGATCCCGACTAGTAAATGGTGCAATTGAGACCGAGAGTGCATCGACTGATGGATTCCTAGTGGATTGTCAAAAAGTGTCTTGATGATGGAATTGACAACTTGCACCGGTGATAGCAGGATTTATGTGAGATGCTAGGTGAAGGTTATCTACTTAGTATGGATAGAGGACGATTACCGGAGATTCCGGAATTGCATTGTCTCGCTCTTAAGCTAGACGTGGTGTTGTTGAGAGATTGTGAATAGGAGTAACTATTCACTTGATTTGGATTGAGGAAATTTTGCACAAGTATACTTGGGCAATTTGCGTGATTGCATAGGGCGTCTAGCTCTATCATTTTGGAATTTGGACCATTGGATGACTCTCGGCGAGAGATGGAATTTTTGGACATCGGAATCTGATGATTGGATTATGATACTTGGTTAAGAGAATCCAAGAGATTTATGTTTGAGGAATCTAAGTTTTAGATCCTCAGAATTAATTGAGACCCAGAGGCTTTGGACCTAGTGGCAAGTGGAGTTATTTACTCCAATCTGTTGGAAGTATATGATGTGTTTTGACGCTCCGAGCGAGTATTTGAATTCTACTCCGATGTGGATGTCGCCAAATTAGAGCTACATGAAGATCTAACTTCAAGGAGTATTGTGGTGATTTGGTCTTGAGGAAAGTAGGAATTCGGGATTATCACTATTCCTACTACAAGATTCTTCGGAGCAACATCTTGGACGCGATGCGTGGTGTGAGAGCTGGAGGCTTCACTGCGAGGACGATGTTCTTATCTCCTCTGATTTTTTGATATTTCTTTGTGGTTGTTGATCCGTAGTTTTGCGGACGAAACTCCTTTTTAGGAGGGGAGTATGTAGTACACTGAACTTTAGCAAATTGCAAGGTTCTAGTGTGAGATTAGTACTCTGTGCTCATCTGGAGGTTTTAGTTTTGTTTCGAGGCCTTGGGAGCGTTTTCGGGACTTAAGAAGTGCGAAAACGGACTCCGGGAGTCGAAATCTGCAAAATTGCAGATTTTGGCATTGCATTCCGGTATGTGATGTTGCATACCGGTATTGGAGTAGACATACCGGTACTGGCATAGCGCATACCGGAATCCTTTTGCGCAGACTGCTTGGCCGAGGCTCGGTTTGCGGGATTTTTTGGTTGGATACCGGTATGCCCATGCGCATACCGGTATACAATGCTGCAGAATGCACTTTTGTGCAGTTTTGCAATTTTGGCTTTTTGAGGGACCTTTGTGGATATTGTGCTTTAGGGTTAAGTACCCCTTCACCCCTCATTGTGCTGTTTTGGCTGAGGATGGAGGAGAAGGAGTGAGGTAGGTTTCTCTCTCTCTCTCTAGGTTTTCTTGCTCCCAACCCCTTAGATCATGGTTTTGATCTCTTTTCTCTCCGTTTTCTTCGTGGAGGAATGCTTCTACGCTTCGTGGGGAGCTCGGGATGGATGAGGAGAACCGGTTGGTGGATGAATCTCCAACCCTAGTCCCTTTTTGCTTGGTTTGGAGCTTTTAAGAGGTGAGTGGCCTTCTTACAACTCCTCTCTTTGTGATTTTGCTTATGATTTAGCATGTAACCTAGTTCTTGAGAATTAGGGTTTTATTTGGGGTTTCGGGATTGTGAGCTTTTGAATGAGAATTGATAGGTGTAGAATGTTATGTTAGGTTGGATTTGAGGCCTCCTAACTCTATTTTGGAATTTGGACGAGAGATTTTTGGATCTAAGGTATTCCACCCTTTTTCCCCTTTTTGTATGTCACTTTTCGATTTTCGTTGTTCGATGTTCTAACCCCATAGGAATCTCCTTTAGGGCGCTAGAAATCGAGGGGACAACTTCGTTTCGAAGTACTGCGAGGTTCCGACGGATTTCCGGTGGGTTTGACCTCACCGAAATGGGTGAACTCCCCCTATGTCTCCTCTAATATTTTAGAGTTGAATTGTTGCATAATCATGCTTATTTGACATGATAGAAATATTGGGATTATAATATATGTGTAGCATATATGAAAATTGCATACTCTATATGGTAGAGTTCATGTTATGAAGTTGTAGTTGCATGAATTATATATATTTATTGTGCATGCAAAAGGCATAGTACATATAGAGTGCTATATGAGAATAACATGCTTGTTATAAAGATTGCACAAATAGTGCATTGATGCATTAGGAAATGCTAATTAAGTTATGCATGCTAGAAAAGAGTGTCATAGAAGACATTAATTGGTTGTTGATCTAGTGTATCCTCTTCGCATACTAAAGTATGCTTGTATAGAGAAAAGATAAGTTATGGCAAATGCATGATAAGTTGTTGCACTTCATCTAGGTGAGCAACTTTAACGGGCATTGTTGGCCTTGGACTCGACCATTTGGTCGTGGATTGATTCCATGTTTAAGACATGAGGAAAGGGATTATATTTGCATTTGATATTATAATTGTTTAGCATGAGCCCATTTGGTTAATTAAACACTTGCATGAATATGGACTCGTTGGCATCGTAGAATGCATTGTTATAGCATTGTAGTATGCATGGTTTATAGCATTAGAGAATGCATGATATGTGGCATTAGAGAATGCATGATATGTGGCATTAGAGAATGCATGATATGTGGCATTAGAGAATGCATGATATGTGGCATTAGAGAATGCATGATATGTGGCATTAGAGAATGCATGATATGTGGCATTAGAGAATGCATGATATGTGGCATTAGAGAATGCATGATATGTGGCATTAGAGAATGCATGATATGTGGCATTAGATGAATGTATGATTTTGGCATTGTAGAATGCATGGTTGATGAACTTAGTAAACAATGAGATGAACAACTACATGTTAGAGACATGGACATATTGGTAGGGACATACCATCGAACATTGAGAACAACATGATAGTGTTGACATTTAGCATATTGGCTATTGAATGTATTAAACATAAAGTGATATGTTTTGACATAACGTGAGATTAAAACGTATGGTATTATTACGGTGGATTTGTTGCTTGTTCGCCACTATGCTCGTTTACACATGCTTGTGAGGGTCGCTCCCTACAAGCCCAGCACTCCGGAGATGGCTAGCGACAGTCGTGTCGCCCCTGTGTTTGAGAGAGCGCCGAAATGGAACCGCCGTGGGCTAGGCTCACCCTTAGCGTGAGGGTGGTGACTACCACGGAGCCATTAGGCACGGCACAAGATGAACATCCCGCTATTGTATTATCTTATGGCTACACAACTATAGTGTATGCAAGGTGAATATTCATGTGGTAAAAAAAGGCTATATTAACCGTAATTGTGACACCTGACACCCTAATTAGTTGTGGCATTACATGTAGTGAACATAACTTTCATATTGTTGAAAACAAGTCATGTAGTTCATACATGTAGTGGGAATTAGTTGCACATTATATACTTGTAGTGAGACAAGTAATTATGTATTAGTAAACTTGACATATAGTAAGTTTATGACATTAGATTATGTGTAGTTGAACATGGCATATATTGACATGCATGTAAACCATGAAATTAATTATTGAGCATATGACTTTTGAGCATGTTCATGTAGATGATTTAGTCATTGGAGGCAAGATAGGTGTAGAACTACTTGTTTAGCATTATGTATTATATGCTCTCTGTTTTATGTTTAAATTTTACTATCTTGCCTCAGTTGACCTAGCGGTGTAATTCGCCACTCTCGGCGGCTTACCCACTGGGAACTATTGAATAATAGTTCTCACCCCCATTGTTGTTGGGTTTTTCAGAGTCTTCCGCAGCAGGAGAGGCTCGGGATCGCGGCGAGGAGTTAGCAGCTAGCTAGAGCCTCTACGGTGTTGTTGTAGGCATACCATGGGTTTTCCTTTCATTGTATGTTGAATGAAAGATGTATAGATTTGTTGATTGATCTACTAGTTGAAAAGATGTATAATTTTATTGTATATCTTGAGATTTTAGCTATGTGGATTTTACTATAGATGTAGAACTATGTTCTCGCTCTGATTACCTTGTTAGGATGTATTCTTTATCCGAATCCTTCTTGATGGTTGTTAGCATAGACGCCTTGTGTACATTGTGTTGTTTGAGGTACACGGCGGGTCTGTGCACGTGCCTGGTAGGCTCCCGCGAGGGCCCGGGGCGTGACAGATTATAGTGGTATCAGAGCCTAGGGTTGAGTCATAGTGGACCTAGTAAACCTTAGGCAGGTTGGACGATAAGGAATAGGAACGTGAGAGACGGGATCTCTTGTGACATATGGGCGAAAGTATTATGATTGGGTCGTTTCTAAAAGCTCCAAACTTGTTGGAGTTAGATCGGAGTGAACCACTTCTATACCCTTGGAGGGTCACGTTGGCGGCCGACAACGTGACATCGGGGAATAGTGGGAGTCCACTTCATTACTTTCGCGTGATTGGGGTTATAGTCTTGTGTGGGGATGCTTTGGCGTGGGGTGTTTTACCCGCGCATGTTTTGCTTGTTGCAGCTTGAGTGGTGATCGACGCACTCGATGGCGGCCGAGATAGCCGAGACAAGATTTTTGCATCCTCCGGATTTGGTGAGACATTGAAGCTGAGTGGACAACTGGCAAATTCAGCGAGTACGGTGGAGCGGCGATCAATTTTGATGTTACTCCAAGTTGAGGCTTTGCGCCGGCAGACGAGAGGATTAAGCGACTGGAAGACTTGATGATCCAGTTGGCAGCCAACCTCAAGTAATGTTGTGAGAATGTGGATCGTACCTTGACGAGGACAAGAGACGTGGAGACCGTCGTGGACGGCAAAGGAAGCTACTATGAGTGGCAAGTCTGATGTAAGAGGATAATTAAGGTGTTCAAAGAGAAATTTGATCTCGAGAAGGTGGACCCTTAGCAGGATAATTATGGAACGTCAAATCGTTATCGACTATTGTGACGTGTGAGCGGTGGAGCCGCGAGTGCCCGATGATACTCTTGGAGTTGGGGCAAGTACTCTCTTCGTGGCCAGGTGGACCATTCCCAGTTGGAGTATTTGAGGAGTTTAGTGTCGACAATTGTGAGATCGACTTCGTGCGGTTGGCACCGGGCGAATGCATGTCTGTTTGACAGGCAGAGGATGATGCAGCGACAATGGAGGTTGTCGCAGCTCGGAGTATTGGAGCTAGCTTGTTGCTTGTTTTGATGGTGGTTTTGGTTCGGCTGCTTGCCGAGTGCATGGCAGGGAACTCTTTCCTTGTCGTTGCAGATCGTGTGGTCCTGAGTGATTGGACTTGAGAGTACTGTTCTTGTACTCCGTTAGCTTTGGATGTTTTGTGCGCCAACGAAGTGATTGGCTTTATTTGGCTGAGAGCGTATAGTTCTAATTTGAACTTGTGCTGGCTTTTCGGCTATTTGATTGCCGATGAGTGTGTGAGCCGAGTTGTAGTGCTTTGGGATCTTGGACACAAAATGGTGTTCTCTGAGGGCGTGAAAGTTCGCTAATTGCGATGACTGTTTCACCTGCCCAAGCCTGGTTGTTGGCTGACACGTTGCCGGTGGTGCAGGTCCTAGTACTTCACATCCACCTGCCCCTTCTTCTTATGAGCAGCATCTTCCGGGCACTGAGGGTGAAGGAGACGACGATGATGATCATAGTGATGACGGCGAGTGATGTTTTCTATCTCTTATTTTGGTTTCACTTTTCCACTATTTCATGTTTGCCTTAGTTATCTGCTTGTTTTCGCTATTTCTCTCTATTTTGGACTTGTAACTATGGACTAACTCTACTTGCTTTGTTATTGCTATTGTTCTCTTTTTCTATTTTTGATTGGCAATTTTTGACAAAAAGGGGGAGAGGATCATACTAAGGGAGAGAGAGTTATAGTGAACTATAGTTAGGGGAGAGAACTATATTGAGGGGGAGAAATAAAAAAGGGGGAAAAGATGATATAACATTTTACTAACTTGACTTGCTTGTCTCTACCTGTGTGTGTCTGAAGTTGTTTTTGCAGGATTTCTTTTAAGACTTCAAGACTCCAAGTCCTAAGTCATAGAGTTTGTCTTAGGAGGTTGAACCATTTGTAATTTTGGTGTTATGTTTTGGATCATACACGCGTGAAGTTCATTGTTGTGGTGATGGCAATGAATTTCTTTTATTTTGGTTCGGGTAGAACTTGTATTTTAGGTTTTGTCACGAAATTGCCAAAGGGGGAGATTGTTACGGATTTTGTATTGGCATATTTCATGAGTTGTTGAGTCGGAGTCTTGAAGGTCGAGTGCTTCGTGAATTTGTTGAAGATTCCGAGACTTCAAGCATTGACAACCATCGACTCATGTTTGAATCACGACGTGAAGGTAAGTTTTATTGTTTATATGGTGATTCATCGTTAATTATGGTATTGGAATCATGTGTATGTTTATAATCGGATTAAATGAGTTTTTAGGAACTTTTGATTCTTTGTTAAAAGTTTTTTATTGGAATTCCGGAGTCACATACCGGTATGCGTAATCTGATACCGGTATGCAAGTGTATTCCGGAATACAATTTGGTGTTCCTCAAAACTGTTGTTGAAAATACTGTTTTCTGGATTGTATACCGGTATGTTTAATCTAGTACCGGTACTGAAGCTTGTATACCGGTATTGAAGCTTGTAGTACCGGAATGCCTTTGCGTGAGAAACTGTTTCCGTCATCGCATTCCGGTATCTGCATACGTATACCGGTATACAGATCCAATTTTGGTATGTTTTGATCTAATCCGACTCTATTTGATTCCAACACCTATAATAACCTATGAGGGTTCTCTTTAACTTTGAACAACTCAGAATTCGTGAAAGAGAAACCCTAGAGGCTAGGATTTTCGTTCTAAACCTTTTTCCACAAAATAGCCTCCGAGATCAATTCGAGATAGTTGTAATTTCTATTTCATATGTCGAATTGATCTCCCTCTTGCTTAGAACTTGTTCTTCTGGTTCTTAATGAAATTCTAAGCAAGGAATCACCTGTAAACCTGAGTTCCTGTTCCAATTGGCGTCGTGGATTCGGCGTGTTCAAGGCGTCGTGGATTCTGCGTGTTCGAGGCGATTCGTGGATTCGGATCGTGAAGGCTTCGTGGATTCGAGGCGTGGCGTCTGTGGATTCAGACGTGAGGCGTGGAAGGCCGTGAGTGCGCGAGATCCGCTGAAGACGAAGGAGAGGTTAAGTCCGTGGAGTCGGTAATCACCTTGTAATCCTTTAATCTTAGTGAATTGTTTTTCGCGTATTGGTCCCGTGGGTTTTTCTCCAAAGTGGAGTTTCCCACGTAAATCTCAGTGTGTTGATTTTATTTTCCGCATTACTTTACAGCATTGAGAATTGTGTTTTTTGTTGTTACACCTATTCACCCCCCTCTAGGTGATAGATATACTCTAGATAGATCCTAGGGCTACCCCCTATCTTACAGTAGGCAAGTAAAGTGTAGTTAAATGTAACTACTATTTGGAACTTGGATGTAATGAATGTAAAAAAAAAGAAAATTTTGGCATGTATAAATGTGCAAATATGATGTAATAGAAGTAGATGCTTCTTTTGTTGATGCTTCCCTTGTGCAACTCATGTATTCGGTTCCTATTTGGAACATTGTATTGATGCATGTTTTGTGATGCCTTGGGCAGATAGGGGGAACTCTGTCCGTTCGGCGGGTCTGGCGCACGCGCCCGTGCGGCTTGTCCTTCCACCTAGTTGGTGTTAAGGCACGGCAGGGCGTGACAATATATATATATATATATATATATATATATATATATATATATATATATATAGGTATTGAACTAACCCTAAGCCTAGCCGTACGTCGTTGCCCCTCTCCCAGCCGCCACCCAGCCGTATTTGAGCTCGCCGGCAGTACTCCTCCCGCAGGTCTCCGACCAGAAGCTCCAGTTCCAAGCATCTCTCTCTCTCTTTCTATATATATATATATAGAGAGAGAGAGAGGTGACCCCGCCTCCCCCCTCTCGGGTTTCAAGCGCCGCCACCGCCAGCGCAGCCGCTGCCGTATGCCCATGTTGGACCCCCTCGGGTGGTGCCTCCACCCCGCGAGCTTCCTCAGGCCGCTAGATCCCTCCACGGACCTCTTCGGATCATCTTCTTCTTTTTTTTCTTCTCGGCCCCAGCCGCCACCGCCGGCGCCGCCGTGGGTCGGGGGATCTCCGGCGACCACCTTGGGACTCGGCTTGCACCTCCTCCACCATCTTCGGCCTTCTCCTCCGGCCTGTAGCCCCAGAACCACTCGGGGTCTGGGTTGCGGCCTTGGTGAGCCACTCGAGGCTGAGGTGGCTTCTCCGGCCGCCGCTATCGCAATTCCCCAGGTTGTAGCAGCATAGTTGTTGCTCCTGACTAGGCTCTTTGGACCTTGTTTTGGGCCGAGTTACTGTTCCGGCTAGTTCGAGCCTCCGACAACCCTCCGCTGGTGAGCACGACACCCCTAGACATTTGTATTGGTCCGTGCTCCCCCTAAGTTTCAGGTAACGGTGCCCCGAATCCCTGTTTTCAACAGTGCCCGCCCGATGTTCAATAAATTGACTAATTCTTCTTTTGATTTTTTCGGTCAATTTGATCGTCGAAAATCAGAGTTCTTGGGAGCACGGTGATCGTGAGGAATCTCTCTACGCTGTGCTCATCTTGCTAGTGCAGATCGGATGATTGGTAGAATCGCGAACCCGTAGTGTACCCGAAATCGGCTCCCCGCGGCCAATTTTTGCTCTCGGACGGTCGGCGATCATTTGGGTGAATCCTTTGCTGGTTCGCTGTAGCAAGAGGAGTCGACAATCCCCATGAACTGCTGGTCCACTTCGGATTGTGGAAGTTTGGTAAATTGTACGAAATCTCCTTTTCGTTGCTTTAACTGATGTTATGTGCGATTACACTATGTATTTGGCTTCTCGATGCTTTTCGCATCGTGAAGAGTGTTGGATAGTGGTGTTTGGTAGATTTTGTTATTCGGACTTGCTGTCCGACATTCCAAAATCGTTCGTGGCCGACTTGGTGCGAAATGACTCAAATCAAGCCGTTAGCGGATCGATAAAGCAGGTTTAGCTTTCGATCTTACGATGTTGATGGTTTTGCTGTCCGAAATGTTGGTCGAGCCTTGTTGGCTAGTCTAGCCTCACGTTTTATGCCCCTCATGGCAGTGAGTGCTTTGTGGGTGGTCCCAGTGCCGAAATAGGTAGTTTGGAACTCGTTTTGAGTTACTTTTGGAACTGTGGAACCTCGTGTGCGCACTTTGCATGCGACTATCTCAACACTTAAAATGTGGTGTTTAGAGGCAGCGGGTGTAATTTGGAGGTTAGTGGTGTGACCCGGGACACTTCATGGGCTGAAATGGCATCCCGGTGGATTTATTCGGAAGTCGGCGGATTCGGGAATTTGATATGCGCGTCCGATGTTCCGTGTGGGTCATTGCATGTTGTGGGTGACTTTATGTCACCAACTGGTGATGTTATGGTGTTGTGAGCATCTTAGGGCTGATTACACAACACGCGTGTGGTCCGACACCACTTTAGTGGTCCGACACCAAAGTGGTGTTCGGAGCATCGGAACGGTATCTATAGGTTCGGTTGTGGCCTTATATGGCGGTTGTCGTTCAGTTTGTCGAGCACTTAGTGTGCGGTCGTTCCAACACCTAAAGTGGTGCGTCCTGAGATTGTGGTCGTGTTGTTGTGACTCCGTGTGAGTCGGCTTTGTTTGGACGGTGACAGATTGGGATGTGCGACGATTTCGCTATCCCGGGTCTGCGACGATTTCGCTACCCGTGCCATGAGTTGGCGGTGATGAATTGGGATATGCGACGATTTCGCTATCCCGGGTATGCGACGATTTCGCTACCCGTGCCATGAGTTGGCGGTGACAGATTGGGATGTGCGACGATTTCGCTATCCCGGGTATGCGACGATTTTGCTACCCGTGCCATGAGTTGGCGGTGATGAATTGGGATATGCGACGATTTCGCTATCCCGGGTATGCGACGATTTCGCTACCCATGCCACGTGATGGCGGTGTTGAAATGGGGTATGCGACGATTTCGCTATCCCGGGTATGCAACGATTTCGCTACCCGAACACGGAGGTGACGATTTCACTCCTTGGAGGTTGGAACTATTATGGTGATGCAGCGATTCCGAAACCATAAGTAAATGACAAGTAGTTGAACTTGGTCAATGTGAAATATAGGATGAACCTAGGAGAAAATAAAAATGGATATTTTATTTGGTTGCATCTTTATGTTTATTTACAAGCACGTAAATATTTGTTGCATGGTTATTTGTGATCTAACTTATGCATATGGTTTTTCTTTAGACCTGGTGGGTCGAGCTTCTCTCTTGGGTGGCCTTACCTGTTACGGATTTTATATTGGCATATTTCGTGAAGTGAGTCGGAGTCTTGAAGATTCAAAGAAGAAAAGACGAAGATTGACGACTCGAAGACTCAACGTATGAATTCACGATGCTTGGTAAGTTTAAATAATCTTGATGATGATTTATAAACTTTTACAAGTGTTTGGAAGACATTAGAATAGGTTTTTAATGATTTATAAACGATTCGAAAAAATTCATGCTACGGGGTCCGGACCCTGGGAGCTGCGGTCCGGAACCCGTAAGCCTGTCAGGCTATTTCGCAGACCGGGTCCGGACCCTGATGGTTGCGGTCCGGACAATGAAAAGCTGAAACGTTTCAGAGTCCGGACCCTGCAATCCACGGTCCGGACCCCGACCCGTCGTGAATTTTTGAAAAGTTATTTTTTCAATCCTACTCTAATTCTAATGTCTCCCAAGCCTAAAAATAAGATGGTAGATTTCTTAAAATCATTTTTGCAATCCTTATTTGATTCCAAATCGTTTTAAAATCTGTTTTCAATCCTAGTCGAAATTGGATTGTTTCCAAACCTTTCTAAAAACAGTTTTTAATCCTAATCTATTTCGGATTGCTTCCAAACCTATAAATAAGATGTGGGGATGTCCCTAAAACGTGGTTAAGCATAGATTATCTTTTAGAAACCCTAGAAGCTTGTAGGTAACCGTTTTTCTCATCTTCTACATCAAGCTTCTCTCAAATTGATTCATGGTGCCCTAATTTCTAATATTCTTTTAGAATCAATTTGAGAATTGCTTAGAGACTATTGTCACGCCCCGGGCTAGTTCTAGATGCGGAAATACGTGCCAATTTTTTTTTTTTTTAAAGCCTAGCCCGCGCCACGTACAGACCCGCCACAAATACAGGGTCCACTGTACACACGGACAGAACCTCCCCTGTATTTGCACGGCGTCAACAACATACGACAGGATCACAACCACCATTCATTCATCACAACATATCACAATAACACAAGAGATTCATACAGCTAGCAGTCCTTAAACCTGTATGAATCTAAGCAAATCCTTAGGCGAAGGATGATACGATGCACAAGCAACAGTCATTCTAGAAAACTGCTCCTTATCCAGAAGCTTTATTTGAAACCCTAATTTCAATCATCCAAGAATCATTTGAAAACTGTCCTCCACACGAGAACTCTCTTTTGAAATCACAAAAATTGAACAATCAGAAATCCATTTGAAAACTGTTTCTCACACGGAAACCTTTATATCACGACGCTACCACGAGGGGTAGAAAGCCAAAATACTCGATAAATGAAAGGATCGAAAACAGGGATACAACCAACTAGTCCAAGCATGCAATCATCACATAATGATAATGAATGATCAACAATACATAAGCATGCTAGAGTAAGCCCAAAGAATAACTGAACCACAAATCACATCTAATAGGCGAAGGTAGGGTGATAACCAAATCTGGGGAAGTAGCCTCACGAGTCGGAACCTCTAGAGCTACTATCTAGGCGTGCCTCGCAGCGTCCCGACACTCACCACCCTGCTCACCTGAAACCTGCAATGAGGGCGGGGGGTGAGAACATGTACACATGTCTCCCCTCCCAGTGGGTACCGCAAGCCGACGAAGGCGAGGTGTCCACACCGGCACGAGGGTCAACAAAAGATAGATATGGTATACAGTAGCACAAATAGGTATGAGGCTAACATACAACTGAAACAAACAACTATGCTACTGTAAGCAACTAGTATGCATCAAAGGAGATAACCACAAAGTAAACCCAATCTATAGCCACCGGGACGTATCCCTGTCACTGTCACCTGCTCATCTATCGGCACATAAACCTTCTGGACGCACTGCATCAAGGCTCACGGGTCGGCACAAACTCAACGACCCTTTTCCGGAAAAGAACACCCTCAAACGGTGGATCAGACCGCGGTGTACGTGAAGTGCTAGAAGAGCTGTGACGATCGATGCGAATGCTCAATCCACAGAACGGCAACGAGCCGAGAAGCAACCAATAAGCCACAACTAGGATCTCTCGGAATAATAGGCGATCACTACCGACCAACTGGGTCGTCTCAAGAACCATGCAACTACAACTAGGATCGCTCGGAACAACAGGCGATCACTACCGACCAACTCGGTCGTCTCAAGAACCATGCAACTACAACTACTCTACTATCCAAGCACGCATATAAGTAGAGTCTACGGGAGTCAAGTGAACTAAAAACTGTAATGCCAAAGAAGGGATAGAAAGGTATCACCGTAGTCCACTGAACCGACTCCGGATCGAAGCACCCACCTGTAGGTAAGATCCAATCTAACACCGACGGCTCTCGGGAACCGCGACAGGACCTACGAAAGACTCACAGGGTCAAGGTCCACCAAGTCGACGCTAAACACAAAGCTCTCACATCCCGAAACCGACGGATCGCCCGGGAAACCCACCGGGACGATCCCGAAACCACACAAAGCCCTAGAGGGGTACCAAACAGCCAACAAGGTTCCTCGCTGTCCCCGAACACACAAAACCAAGTGACGGGACAGCGAGCACAAGCTCGGGGTGCCACGAACATCAAACGCACCCGTAAAGGCTTCCCGGGTTCCCGAAAAGTGCCGATTTGGCACCGGAACCCCACATCACTCATCCGCTGTCCTCGGAACTTCGGGACAGCGATGAGGAACAGCCAACGAGGCTACACGACGAAGCCAAGTCGCTCGCGAAAACAGCGAGTGAGTCGCACAACTAGAAACGTGCGTTTCGCCGATTATTTCATCGAAAAACGCGTCGGAAATGAATCCGAAACTCCACGAAGGGCGAGGGGGTTGGACAACCAGTCCACAGGGTCCCGAGGACCAAACCCTTGCTGCCCACAGCGTCGCAACGCTGCCACAAACGCCAAAGTCCCAAAACAAGCACAATTCCATACATACGAGCAATAAACGGAGCCGCTAGAGCAAACCGTACATCCGCACGACCTTCTGCAAGCACCAGTGGATAGGTAACGACGTCACAGAAACCGTGCTCATTGTCCCACTGCGACAGGACCAGTCGCAAGCCGGGAAATCCCATAAAAACAGTGAGCATACAAGAAAAGTAAGCGTAATTACGGCCAATCAAGTGCCCCACACGTCCGCACGACCTTCCGCAAGCACCAGCGGACAGGTAGCGACGTTACGGACGCCGTGCTCACAGCCCCGCTGCGACAGGGCAAGCCGCTAACACAGCAATTGCACAAAAACAGAGCCACAAGCACACAAAAGGCTCGACAAAGGCCGAACAATAAGACGGCTCAACGAAACCCAAAACTAGGGTGAGCACGGTGTTCAGCACATCGCTGCGATCGTCGGGCTCACCCTCCCGAGCTTCGGAGTCAACGGATGCGACAAACAAGCGCAACATCAAAGAAAACACAACAAAAGCCCCCCGGCCGGAGCAACTAGCTCCGGCCGGCTGCCGGCCGACAATCATGGCCGGCGGCGGCCAGGGGTGGATGCGGAGGAGGTGGGGAAGGTGATGCTCACCTTGGCCGGCGACGGGAAGCGGCGGCGGCGGCGCTGGGACCAAGCTCGGGCTCGGGTTAGCTAGGGCACGGCAGCTCCGGCGACCAACGGCGACGGCGGCCGGCGGCGGCGCGAGCACCGGCAAGAGGACGTCGCCGGACACCGGTTTGCCGGGGTCCGCGACAAGAAAGCTCCGGCGACGGCGGCGGCGGAGCCAAGGTGGCAGCCCACTGCCCTAGGCGACTCCCCGAGCTGGAGGAGGCTCCGGCGGCGTTCCGGCGGCTCTCCGGCGACCGGGAAAGGGAGGGTCGGCGGCGGAGGACTCGGGGGTGACGATGCTCACCCCACAGAGCTCCGGGAAGCGGCGGTGGCGGCGGCCCAAACACCTCGGCCAGCTGCTGCCCTAGCTGTGGCAGCAGCGGCAGCAGTAACAGCAGCTCGGGCTGCTTCCGGCGGCCCTCCGGCGACACGGCGGCGGTCCCCCGCGTCACAGCAAACTCAGGGGGAGCTCGGCGTGGGTATCCCCTGGTGCTCACCTCAGAGGAGGAGAAGAAACCGAGGGAGAAGGAGAGAAAGGAAAAAAAAAAGAGAGAAAAAAGAGGGAGAGAGAGTGGCCGGAGGCCGGCGCCGGTCAGGGGAGGTCGGCGGCGGCCGGAGAGGCTCTGGAGCAGAGCCAAGGGGCAGGGGGAGAGGTGGCTCTGGGTTGGGCTGAGGAAAAGAGAGAGAGAGAGAGTGAGGGAGATGGAGTGTGAGAGTGGTAAAGAGAGGGGAGAGTGGTTGAGACACATTAAATGCTCCCACCAACCCCCCACCTACCCTCTCAGCTCCTGCCCCCCTCTCCCATAGCAGGTAACAAACCTCTCACACCCCTCGAAATTCGAAAATGCGCGAAACGGTGCGAAAAACGGGGTCCAAATCGCGAAACAATAAATGTGCCATTCGTGCACTCAGCGAAGAAGATGCAATATCGTTCAATCCGTCAGTCGCACGGCGACACGGATCGTGCCATCGCGTTCAGCACAGCTGAGACATCGAACCTAGCATTTTGGATCGTCAAAATCAGACTCCGGATCGCGCCGTTAAGCCGCTCTCTCTCTCCGCGACGATATTAACAAGCAAAAGAAAGGAGGAAAGGATACGATACCAGAAAGGACATTAAAAGAATGGCGGATAGTGCCATAGAGGGGAGCGAGCGGATGTCCGTGAGCAATCCAAAGAAAGGAAAGAAGATCGCCCTAAAGGAAGCAGGTATTCAAGAAGGGGGTGGGGAGAGAGGGGGGTAGGGGGGGGGGGGGGGGGGTAAGGGCGAGGGATGTTGGATTGGGGAAGGAGGGGGGGGAGGGACTGGGGAAAGAGGGAGTGGTGGTGGGAATGAAGAGGCCAGCGGACAAAGAGAGGCACCTTGGCAAAAAGGGGGCCTCGAACCGCAAGGGTCATAGACGAAGAAGTAGAGGGGGGCTGGGGAGGGTATTAAGCGATGGCGGGGAGAGTTGCTGTGGTGATTCTGGAAGGAAGAGGGCGGTGGAAAGGGATTAATGGAGGGAGGGGGATGGGAAAGGCACACAACCGGAAGACGAGGAAGTAAAACGATGCGGGGTGGGGGCGGGGTCTTTTTACCGGGAGGAAAAATTGGGTAGAACGACGAGCGACAAACGAAAGTAAAGAAGGGGGATATGACCAGGAGAACAGAATGGTCGGTGGCAAGGGAGTTTACGGGATGGTTAAAAAGGCAGAAGAAGGGTATATGGTACCTGGGAAGGAGATAAAAGAGAGGGGATGGGGGGATTGGTGGGGCTACAGGAGTATATAAGGGGTAGTGACAAGGTATTGATGGGGTAATGTTAAGGGGAAGGGAACGGAAGAGGAAAAGGAGGACTGGGGAAGGAAAGGGAAGGGGTAGGGGAGGGGAAAGAAGAGAGGGGGGTAGGGAGGAGAAAGGGTCAGAAGTGATAGGGAGAAACGAATGATGGTGGCGAAGGTTATTTTTAGATTTTTTTGAAAACGCTTTTATGGGGTTTTAAGGAAATTTTTTTTTTTTTTATGATAAAAGAGGAAAAAAAAAAAGAAACACTTAAAAAAGAAGAAGAAAAGAGAAAAGGAGAGGAAACAGGATGGGAAAAAGAACAAAAAAAGGGGAGGGGAAGACGGGTACATGAGAAAGTAGGAGAAACTAGGAAGAAGAAGGGAAAGGAGGGATGTGAAAAAATAGGGGAAGAGGGATTCCGGAGGAAGAGGGAGGCGAAGGGGGGGGGAAAAGGAGTAAGGAGAAACGGGACGAATGGGAAGAAGAAGAAGAAGAGAGATACCAGGAGAGGAAAGAAGAACAGAAAACCGTGGCTCAGGCATTTCGGGAGACTGATCAGTGGCCCGGTCGGGGGGGATTAAAGATTAAATTGGTAAATAACTTAAAAGCGTGGGCATCGGAGCGCGGGGCGGCTAAACATGGGGGGAAAATAATAAAATAAACATAAAAAAAACAAAAACAATAAACACTTCAAACCATAAATAAAAAAAAATGTTGAATAATAAAACCCACTATCCTCCCCCCCACCCTCCCCCCCCCACAACCCCCCCCCGCACACAATAAAAACCCCCACAACCAAACCCACCCCCCCCATCAATCAAATACCGGGAGCGCGTTGGCGGGGTTGGGTGGTGCGTGAGGGGGCAGGGTGGCGGGTAACGCCGGGCGTCGGGGCAAAAAAACCGGGCTAGGTTGGGGGGGGGTGCACCAAAATTCAATTTTGAGGGGGGGGTACTTTATTAGGGCGCGTTCACTGAGAAGCGATAGGGGGTCAGGGGGCCACTTCCCAGAGGTGCTGCAGTCTCCAGGGCAATTGGTTGGGGGGGTGACAGCGTGAAAGACATCCAGTTCCGTCTTTGCCCGCCACCCCGACCCCATGACGAGGCGACCGGATCTCCCCCCTCTGACTCTTCCGCCACGTGCGCGCGGACACGGCGAGGGCCAAACACCCCCCACAAAAAACAACAGATTCCCAACTAACACGCGTCGTATAATTCTTTTGAATGCTTTCCGTATGGAAGGTCTCAGCTCTCAGAGATCGATTTTATGAGTCGCGCAACCGCTTTTCGGCGGGTGTATGGTCACTATCAGCTTGTCTATCCAAAGAAAGAATGACGTCATTTACGTACTACCTGCTTGGAAGAGACCCGTTTTTGTTTTTCGTGTCGCTCAGAATTCCCCCTCCCCTCGAATACTACCTTCTGTACTACATTAAATCTTGCGTATGCGACGTTTCGGTGAATATTAAGTCTATTATAGGCTAGCGGCGTACGTCCCGACGTCTTATGCGTCCCGCGCGCCCAGGCCGTACCTCCCCCGCGGGCGCGTGGCACACGAGATACCGAAAGGGGGGTGGTGCGCCGGGTCTGCGGCGCAGTACCGGCAAGTGTGCAATAAATGGCTGGGTGGGAGGGCACGGGGAGAGGGCGCTTCCTCCTCAAAAGGGGGCGAATCTATGGTGGGGAGCCATGAATCGGGACATCAAGAGTAAGGAAGCTACCCACCACGCCGGTTAGCGTTCTCTTTATTTGTTATTACTCTTTATCTCACGCGTTTTATTTTATTTGCTTTATAAGTTCCGAGTTACTTATTTATTATCAGTTTTATAGCGGAACGATACGCTCGAAATAGCGCAAGGAATGGCGGGCTGCTTTTGAGAAGGGGGGGTCGAAGAAGATGAATTGGTGACAAAGACTGGCTGTTGTGGAACTGGTGTCATGTAAGGTCGTGGGTGTAGATGCCTTAGAAATGAGATGGTCTTTGGCTTCGGGTGAAGATATGGTAGAAGTCTTTTTGTGGGTTTGTAGATTGAGAATCATGTCCAGTAATCCCGTACCCTTAAAGAAAGCCGGGGAGAATGCGAGGATATAGATCGTTGGGTGAGGGGGTGTGATGTTGGTGGGGAGTAACGGTTAGTAGATAGAAAGGAGTTTTTATTATAGATGAATGGAGTACCCAAAAGGGGAAATGTGATATGGTGGGTGTACTGGTTTGGCGATGTGATATTTGGTTATTGCAGAGGTTTATTAAACGAGATTCAACAAAGTTACCTTCTGATAGTGGGGGGGGTAGTGGGTGTGTAAGCCTAGCCCGCCTAGTACAGGGTCCCGCAATTCAAATTAGGGGGTGGTACAGTGTAGGGTGTGGTGCAGAAGACCTGGATTTGAGCTGGGGTGTAAAGACAATCCTCATCCTAGAGGAGCAGCGTGCGATTACCTCACCATTCAGTGCGATTGTGGGGGACGTGCAGAGACCAACTTTGGCAGGGTCGCGGATGATTTTTTTTATGTAGGGGCCTTAAGTTTTTTGTGCTGAATGTTTGTAAAGGTCCTTAGAGCGTATGGATGATGGGTACGTTATTTTTTGTCTTAGGGCCCATAGTGACTCATTTGGGGGGCGCGGGGGCTGTCATCACGGGGAAGGGGGGGGGTGGGCGGGGGGGGGGAGGGGGGGGGTAGTAGGTTGGGGGGGGGTGGGTGTGGGGGGTAGGGGGGGGGGGGGGGGCGTGGGGGTCCAAGGGGGGGGGGGGGGTTTGGGCTTGAGGGCCCGGAGAAGATGCACACCTCTCTTCTCGAAGATTCACTTAAGTGAATAGTAACTCTGGTTTTTCGGATAGGCCGATGATTAGAGATGGATTCCGGAGTGTATCGGACTCCGTTCATAGTGGTCCAATAGCTCGTTTTCAACCGTCCGACTATTCTGGACTCAATGGCACTAATAGATTTTGGATTTGATGCACGGTTTTCGAGAAAACTGGATCTTATCGAAAAGTAGACTATTGTTCTTCAGTGTGTTGGTTATGCAAAGCTTACCGAAGCTCCGCTTTGCGTACGAACCCCCCTAACAGGGATCTATCATGTGAAAGAAAGTTAGTGTCGATGGATTTTGGTCGCGAGTTCGCTAATCGAGGAGATTGAAAGCGATCGTTGGTGGTTATACACATGATGTATAGATGGATCGGATCGACAATGGGTTCGTCGTGAATCGACAATCAAATCGAACGAAACAAAATCGTGAGTTCGATAATTCGGCAGTGCTGAACGCGCTGGTGCCATCCGTTCGCGAATCCGTTGAACGGATCTCTTGGAATTCCATCTTGTTCGCGAAGGGGTCGAAGTTCACTTAATGGTAATGTTGCTAAAGTCCCAATATTTTATGGGTCATTTTGCGTGAAACTTGGCGTGGAGGTGCTCACGTGCGATTTACGCGTGCTGTGGGGGACCCATGAGGAATTCAGGATTTTCGGTGGACTTATGCGCAAAATGGCAAACCTATACATATTGCTTTTAGGGTTTTCTTCATGAAACCCTAACCCTAAGCCATCTCCACCCTCCACACGAACCCTAGCCGCCTCCCTCACCCTTGTGCACCTCCCTGCACGCACGCAGCCGCCACCGCCCGCCGGCCAGCCGCCGCCGGCAGGAGCTGCTGCCAACCATTCCATCACCTCCACCTATCTCAACTCCCTCTCCTTTTCTTCTCATCCGCGGGTTAGATCCACCCAGGAAGGCATCACCTTGATCCCTGTGGTGGCCGGCGTCGCCCCGACCCCCGGCGCGTCCCGCTGCCATCGCCGCCCGCCGCCGCTACTCCTACAGCCCGGCGGATCTGGGCCGAGCCAGGCTTGTGCGGGCTCGTGTTGCCCCAGCACCACCGTCGCCGCCTCCCGCGACCCCCGGTCGACATTCCTCGGCCCTCCGGCATCGCCGCGTCCGATCCGAACCGGCGCCGTCGCCGCCGGTTGCGCCGTGCGCCGCCGTGGCCGCTGGACCCCTGGAACCCGAGCCCTAGCCCGTGCGGGCTCGGTTTGTGCCAGCGCCGCCACCGCCCGACCTCCGCGGTCGGCCAACCCGAGCCCCGGCCTCCCTGACGTCACCGCACCCGACCTGAGTGGTCGCCGCCGTCGCCGTGTGCGTGCGCCGCCGCCGCGGCCATCTCTGGACCGAACCAAACCCTTGCGGCCGAGTTTCCCTCGCGCGCCGCCGCCGCCGCTTCCCGCCGGCTGCCGCGCCCACACCGGAGTTCCCCCGACGTCTGCATCCCCCTGCTGTCACCATGCCGTTGCCGGAGCCGCCGTTGGCCGGATCCGGGCTGCCCTAGTTTTGCCCCTCCGCGGCTAGGGCATCGCCGCCCGTCGCCGGCGCTGCTCCCCGCCGCCGGCTAACACCTCGGCTGGTCTTCTTCGGATCCCCGCAACATCCCACCGCCGGCGATCCCGCCATCATGGCCGCCGTCGGCCGGAGCAGCTTTCCTACTCTCGGTTCAGCCGGGACTAAACCTGATATTTTGGTTGCTTTACTGTTCCGGCCACCTGGGCCTTCTCCGTTGATCCCGCTGGTGAGCACGGCCATCCTGAGGTGCCGAGTACCTCCGTGCTCACCTATTTCGCTGTCCGAGAGGCTCGGAACATCGAGTTCTCGAACGTCACTCCCGGACCATGGTTCCAATTGAGCTTTCGGGTGATCCAGTGTGCACCTCGGCCGTCCGCTGTGCTCCGGACAGCGAGCACGGCTTCCATATTGTCGAGACCTAGCAGGATGTGTCTCGGCAAGCCTCGAAGATGCTCGGATAGAGGTATCAGTCCATAACTTCTCTCTAGTGCGCATAGATCGCTGTAGTTCGCGTCGCACCCGCGCGCTCCACAGTGTCCGGTTGTGCTCCGAAGTGTGAGCACGGCCTCTGGCATGTCGAGACCTATCAGTGTGTGCCTCGGCTGACCCCGAAGACCCTCGGTTTGTCGTAACGACCCATAGTGTCCATTAAATCACATAAAATAATGTGATTTTATGGAAGGTTGAGGACTTTTATGCAATTATGCATCAGGTGGGTCCTGTGGACAGTAATTGTAGACTGTGGGTGACCTCTGGACTGGTTGTCCAAGGTCCGTTGCCTTTCGCGGAAATCAAAGATCTATTTCTTGTGCGTTTCTCGACGAAATCCGTCGGCGAAACGTGGTTTTCGGCTCGAAAATCTCCGATGCGATGTGTGTGACTTGTGGGCTGCCGCTGAGCCTTGTTGGCTGGTTGTCCCGGCCGTCTCGTGTATTCGGAGATGCCCGATGAGCGGCAGTGGGTTCCGGTGTCGAAATCGACACTTACGGGAACCCGGATCGGAATGATTGTCCGACGATAATCATTTCAATGTTGGATCTTGTGCTTGCTGCCAAGATACCCAAATGGATGTATTTTGGGGCAGCAGTTGACTCGTGGAGTGAGTCGGTATCTTTCGGGACTGTTCGTGTGTCCCGAGGACGTTCCGGTGTGATTTCGGGACTTCCGGTGTTGTGTTTGGAGATCGGTTTGGGAAACCGAGTCTCGGGTTTTGGGATTTGTGTGAGATGCATACGTAGAGTCCTTAGGGACATATCTCTGACTCGTGGACCTATCGTAGGTCCGGTTGATCGACGTCGCGTCCAGACCTCCGACGCGAGTACGACAGGTGGGTGAGCCTACGGAGTAGTCGGTATCGCTATTCCCTGTCCCTTCTTTGATATAGCTCTACATGTCGATTCTTGTTTATAGCATTCGTTCATGCTTACCTTACTTGCTTGCATAGTATATTTGTGGTCATGGACATGTAGAGCAGGATTATGCATTAATGATTTATGGACTTCTTGTCCAGGCAGCACATCGACTCTCTTGTCGTGTGTTTCGATCTGTTGAGGCGTTCCTTTCGCCTGTGGCTTCGGCCAGGTATCGGCTTCTTGCCGATATGGATTTGATCTGTGAATCAGGATGCGGCGTTCCTTTCGCCAGTGGCTTCGGCCGGGTTTCGGCTTCTTGCCGACTATGATTTGATCTATTTGATCAGGATGAGGCGTTTCTTTCGCCTGTGGCTTCGGCCAGATATCGGCTTCTTGCCGACTGTTTATTGAGCATATCGCATGATCCGTCACTGCACAGCGTGTATTCATGACACCAGTTCGGTTTGGCCACCGATCAGAGGTGTACTATCCGGATGAGTCGACCTGCGGGCGCATGAGTTAGATCGGGTGCAAGCAAAGTGACAGGCACGCATGAGGTTCTGTGGATCAATAGGGCACCGCTTGAGGTCTGCAGACCAATAGGGCAACGCTTGAGATCTGCAGACCAATATGGCAAGCACCAGATTGGGTATTTGGAGTTTCTTTCCATTGATGCATATACAGCTTAGTTATTTCTGTACAGTAGCGTTTTGATTATTTATTCTGTTCATACTGACATAGCTACTGTAGATCTCTGATTATATTATTATCATATCTCCTTTGTTTCTCAGTGGTTACGACATGCCCCTGTGGCTCAGTTGTATACCCACTGGGAAACCTCGTTGAGGTTTCTCACTCCCTGTTTTTCAGGTGGATCGGGAGAGGAGCCAGTTCGTGGTTCGATGCGAGGACGATCTAGCTAGACTGCATTAGCGGTCCTTACCCGGTTATGTTTTTCTTATCTGCATTAGTAGTCAGATAGTTATATAAATGGTTCAGTTGGATGATCAATATTGAATGTTTATAACTTGTATGAGATGGTGACTTATTATGCATGAGATTGGGTTTCGACTCTTATTATTAGCATCTGATTCGGATTTCTTCGTGTGGGTGTCTACCCTTCGTGGTAGCTGGTTTTCAAAATGAGGTTCCGTGTTGGAACAGTTTTAAAAAGGTTTTATGGTTTTCCTTTAATGCTTATTAGAATTTGAAAACAAAGCTTTCGAGTGGGAAGCAATTTTTAATAGGATGTTTGTTGTACTGTGCATTGCATCATCCTTCGCCTAAGGTGTGCTTAGAGGCATGTAGGGATAGCTGAATGAAATACACTCTATGTTGTATTGTATGGATTATCGTGAATGTAAGTGTGATTGTGATCCTGTTGTAAGTTGTTGGTACGCCGTGCAAATACAGGGGAGACTCTGTCCGTGTTGACAGAGGTGCCTGTATTTGTGGCGGGTCTGTTCACTGCGCGGGCTAGACTTTCAAAAAAAAAAAAAAAAATTACCCGTTTTCCGCATCTAAACTAGCCCGGGGCGTGACAGATTAAGATGGTATCAGAGAGTGAACAATCACAATTATATTCACAAGCGATCTAACTGAACCACTGGTTAGGATGACCCTAGGAAGACCTAAGGTTTATAAGCACGTGAGAACACGGGGTTGTGGGATTGAGTCCCGGTAAGTTGGTCGAGTTTTATTAACTCGAGGTCTTTTGTTGTTTCGTTACCCCGTGTTTGTTTTGCAGTTGCGGTGCAGACTTGTGTCTCTACTGGGAGTGGTGGCGGATTAGCAGACAGATATCGAGTGGTAGGGTGATGTGCACCTGGTAAAACCACTCGAGACAGAGGTGGACATTGAGGTTCCAGGCAGTGGCATCTGCTGGGCCTTAGCTGACGGCTGAGCCGTGATTTCTTGGCCCCACTTTCCATGTAGAGCACGAGGTTCACTGCGAGTATCTCTATGGAGGCGATACTGTGTGTGGTTTCAGCCACGACAGTTGATGGAGTTGTGTGGGTACAGCTCGATGTTCCTAAGTGCAATCGCTTGGGCGATTGCAGTGTGGATGTTATTTCCTCAGACTTTGTGAGTATGGCTTTAGAGCCTACCCTACTATATTCTCTAATGGTGACGTATGTCGCTGAGAGAGGAGCGAACCCAAGTATGGATAGTTGAAATAAGTTAGTGGATTTGTCAGAACAATCGTTTTGATCTTCAGGTAATCTTTGCGCCTATTGGCGAAGTCAGGATTAGATATGACTTAGCTTCAATGTTAGGTCTCTGTGGTGTCCACGTTGTGTGCGGCAATCCCAATACCTAAATCAGTGTAATATGGGATGGCACATGGTATATGTATGCTTTTGGCATATAGAATGAGGATCTATAGGATAGTTGAAAAACCTTACGAGTAAGTTGTCGAATTAAGTAAGGCTCGAAGATCGAGTTGATGATCGCATTTAGCTTGTGGAGTTGGCGACTCTATGTCGCGGATAGTTCCTGTTCTTGTTATTGGAGCCATAGTGCTCCTAGAGAGTTGGCTCGATGGCTAGTCCAATCTCGAATATCGACTCCTGTAGTCGATATTTATTAATGTTGTGGTGCACTCTGGTACAGCATTGTGAGATTGGATGATTTCGTGCTGGTGTCACTTCTCCAACGTGGCGTTGGAGATAGATCTATGGTATTTCGCTTTTCTTTTGATAAATGCGTTGGCTGCAGACAGCGTATTGTCAAAAGACAGGACGAAATGCCCTACCCCTTTTGGGAGTATTCGGATTGGGACATCGTGTTTCCCGTGTGGATAACCTTGATGAATGATTTCATGCAAAGGTTAGAATCATGGTCACCCCCGACCACGCAGTATATTCTGGGTTAGCCCTAGGCAAGGTTACGTAAAGTGATGAGTTACCTCACCAATGGTATGTACTTCGGTGATGGTCTGGTTGTATATGAACCAGTAGCCAGGTCTCGCGTAGTTAAGGGGACAATGCGCTTCCAGTCGCAATCTATATTGCATTCCTAGAAGGTGTAAACTTTGCTAGGCACGTGGTCTGAGCCTGGCCTTTGGCTCAGAAGTTGATGCAGGTGCTTGAATACGAGGTACATGACATGGTTAAACACGAATAATTATGAAAGTGGATTGCTTTTCTAGTCACTTGATGGTTGATACATCTGGGTCTCGTTGAGACAGACATCGGATGTGGTCTGGAACATTGCATCGCTGGTCCCATGCGGATTTCAGCGACCGGGTTTCGTGGAGACAGATGTTTAGCATCACTGATGAATTCGATGACTAGATACGATTGGCAACCCTATTTTGCCAAGTTGCGAACACCCGTGGACCTTTATGTCGAACCGCATGTACCTGCAGCTAACTCACATGTTGAGCTCAACTAATCGTGATGGCCTCAGACCTTTTTGGTCTAGGCGCCTAGTTTGGTCTTGGACCAAGGAATGTCGTAATACCGCTAGTGGGCTTTTGAAGCTAAAGATTTAATTTCGTTCTGGCTGTATCGCAAACTGGTGGGAGACTGTAGTCTCCAAGTCGAACGTTATTGACGCAGGTTTTGGGACAACGATATGGTTTCACTCGTTGTGAGCATGTTGACGTTGTTGGTAAGTTGGAGTGCATCATTTCGGACTCCGAAAACATACTCCAGACTTATGGTGTCGTCCCGGGATCTTCCTGCATGAACCTTTGACGTAGTTGAATTAGTTACCGCTACGTGGACCAGATTTCGGTGGACCTTGAGTTTATGAGTGAAAAATTATTGTCCCAGTTTTGGAAGAGTGTACGACTTTCCATCCCCAGAGCAACGGACAGTCTGAGCGAGTTATTCAGACTCTTGAGTATATGCCACATGCATGCGTCCTAGATTATGGTGATGGGTAGTTCAAGTACCTATCATTGGTGGAATTCACCTATAACAACAGTAATCGGGCGAGCATGGGATGACACCGTATGAAACTTTATATGGGCGTCGATGTCGGTCCCCTATCAGTTTGGACGACATCGGAGAACGCCAGATGATCGGACCGGACTTGGTGGTAGATCAGAGACAAAAATTTTTGCATCGCTAGAGAGCGATTATTGACTGTACAGACTCGGCAAAAAGAGTTATACGGACCATCGGCGTTGTGACCTGAAATTTCAGGTTGGCAAGCATGTTCTGCTCAAGGTTTCACCGTCGAGAGAGATCAAACGGTTCAGTTTGAGGGGCAAGCTTAGCCCGAGATTTGTGGACCGTTTGAGATCTGGGAGCACGTTGGTCCGGTGGCGTACAGATTGGCTCTACCACCGAGTCTCGCCCAAGTACACGATGTCTTCCACGTGTCCATGCTTCGAAAGTATGTTTCGGATCCATCCCATGTCATCAATCCGACGATTATTCAGCTTCGGGAGGATCTGACCTCCGATGAGTCTCCGACGCGGATATTGGCACGTGAGGAGTAACAACTACGGAACCGGAGCATTCCGTATGTTAAAGTCCAATAGGCTAATCTTGAAAAACGCATAGCGTTATGGGAACTTGAATCAATTATGCGAGAACGTTAGGCACATTTACTTGAGGGGTAAATGTAATCAAGTTTCGGGGACGAAACTTCTTTTAAGGGGGGAATGATGTAAGAACCAAGATTTTTCGCATATTTAATTTAACTCTCCGTTGACGATGTTTATGTGTGTATTTTAATTACATAATCACTCGTCAAGTTTCGGAAGAAAACGATTTAAAATGAAAGAGTTACGCGATCTCGAAGATTCACTTAAGTGAATAGTAACTCTGGTTTTTCGGATAGGCCGATGATTAGAGATGGATTCCGGAGTGTATCGGACTCCGTTCATAGTGGTCCAATAGCTCGTTTTCAACCGTCCGACTATTCTGGACTCAATGGCACTAATAGATTTTGGATTTGATGCACGGTTTTCGAGAAAACTGGATCTTATCGAAAAGTAGACTATTGTTCTTCAGTGTGTTGGTTATGCAAAGCTTACCGAAGCTCCGCTTTGCGTACGAACCCCCCTAACAGGGATCTATCATGTGAAAGAAAGTTAGTGTCGATGGATTTTGGTCGCGAGTTCGCTAATCGAGGAGATTGAAAGCGATCGTTGGTGGTTATACACATGATGTATAGATGGATCGGATCGACAATGGGTTCGTCGTGAATCGACAATCAAATCGAACGAAACAAAATCGTGAGTTCGATAATTCGGCAGTGCTGAACGCGCTGGTGCCATCCGTTCGCGAATCCGTTGAACGGATCTCTTGGAATTCCATCTTGTTCGCGAAGGGGTCGAAGTTCACTTAATGGTAATGTTGCTAAAGTCCCAATATTTTATGGGTCATTTTGCGTGAAACTTGGCGTGGAGGTGCTCACGTGCGATTTACGCGTGCTGTGGGGGACCCATGAGGAATTCAGGATTTTCGGTGGACTTATGCGCAAAATGGCAAACCTATACATATTGCTTTTAGGGTTTTCTTCATGAAACCCTAACCCTAAGCCATCTCCACCCTCCACACGAACCCTAGCCGCCTCCCTCACCCTTGTGCACCTCCCTGCGCGCAGCCGCCACCGCCGCCGGCCAGCCGCCGCCGGCAGGAGCTGCTGCCAACCATTCCATCACCTCCACCTATCTCAACTCCCTCTCCTTTTCTTCTCATCCGCGGGTTAGATCCACCCAGGAAGGCATCACCTTGATCCCTGTGGTGGCCGGCGTCGCCCCGACCCCCGGCGCGTCCCGCTGCCATCGCCGCCCGCCGCCGCTACTCCTACAGCCCGGCGGATCTAGGCCGAGCCAGGCTTGTGCGGGCTCGTTTTGCCCCAGCACCACCGTCGCCGCCTCCCGCGACCCCCGGTCGACATTCCTCGGCCCTCCGGCATCGCCGCGTCCGATCCGAACCGGCGCCGTCGCCGCCGGTTGCGCCGTGCGCCGCCGTGGCCGCTGGACCCCTGGAACCCGAGCCCTAGCCCGTGCGGGCTCGGTTTGTGCCAGCGCCGCCACCGCCGACCTCCGCGGTCGGCCAACCCGAGCCCCGGCCTCCCTGACGTCACCGCACCCGACCTGAGTGGTCGCCGCCGTCGCCGTGTGCGTGCGCCGCCGCCGCGGCCATCTCTGGACCGAACCAAACCCTTGCGGCCGAGTTTCCCTCGCGCGCCGCCGCCGCCGCTTCCCGCCGGCTGCCGCGCCCACACCGGAGTTCCCCCGACGTCTGCATCCCCCTGCTGTCACCATGCCGTTGCCGGAGCCGCCGTTGGCCGGATCCGGGCTGCCCTAGTTTTGCCCCTCCGCGGCTAGGGCATCGCCGCCCGTCGCCGGCGCTGCTCCCCGCCGCCGGCTAACACCTCGGCTGGTCTTCTTCGGATCCCCGCAACATCCCACCGCCGGCGATCCCGCCATCATGGCCGCCGTCGGCCGGAGCAGCTTTCCTACTCTCGGTTCAGCCGGGACTAAACCTGATATTTTGGTTGCTTTACTGTTCCGGCCACCTGGGCCTTCTCCGTTGATCCCGCTGGTGAGCACGGCCATCCTGAGGTGCCGAGTACCTCCGTGCTCACCTATTCCGCTGTCCGAGAGGCTCGGAACATCGAGTTCTCGAACGTCACTCCCGGACCTTGGTTCCAATTGAGCTTTCGGGTGATCCAGTGTGCACCTCGGCCGTCCGCTGTGCTCCGGACAGCGAGCACGGCTTCCATATTGTCGAGACCTAGCAGGATGTGTCTCGGCAAGCCTCGAAGATGCTCGGATAGAGGTATCAGTCCATAACTTCTCTCTAGTGCGCATAGATCGCTGTAGTTCGCGTC
Source organism: Puya raimondii (assembly GCA_016920855.1). NCBI lineage: Eukaryota > Viridiplantae > Streptophyta > Magnoliopsida > Poales > Bromeliaceae > Puya > Puya raimondii. Next base: position 3,949,772 of record JABWPP010000049.1, read on the forward strand.
GCACCCGCGCGCTCCACAGTGTCCGGTTGTGCTCCGAAGTGTGAGCACGGCCTCTGGCATGTCGAGACCTATCAGTGTGTGCCTCGGCTGACCCCGAAGACCCTCGGTTTGTCGTAACGACCCATAGTGTCCATTAAATCACATAAAATAATGTGATTTTATGGAAGGTTGAGGACTTTTATGCAATTATGCATCAGGTGGGTCCTGTGGACAGTAATTGTAGACTGTGGGTGACCTCTGGACTGGTTGTCCAAGGTCCGTTGCCTTTCGCGGAAATCAAAGATCTATTTCTTGTGCGTTTCTCGACGAAATCCGTCGGCGAAACGTGGTTTTCGGCTCGAAAATCTCCGATGCGATGTGTGTGACTTGTGGGCTGCCGCTGAGCCTTGTTGGCTGGTTGTCCCGGCCGTCTCGTGTATTCGGAGATGCCCGATGAGCGGCAGTGGGTTCCGGTGTCGAAATCGACACTTACGGGAACCCGGATCGGAATGATTGTCCGACGATAATCATTTCAATGTTGGATCTTGTGCTTGCTGCCAAGATACCCAAATGGATGTATTTTGGGGCAGCAGTTGACTCGTGGAGTGAGTCGGTATCTTTCGGGACTGTTCGTGTGTCCCGAGGACGTTCCGGTGTGATTTCGGGACTTCCGGTGTTGTGTTTGGAGATCGGTTTGGGAAACCGAGTCTCGGGTTTGGGATTTGTGTGAGATGCATACGTAGAGTCCTTAGGGACATATCTCTGACTCGTGGACCTATCGTAGGTCCGGTTGATCGACGTCGCGTCCAGACCTCCGACGCGAGTACGACAGGTGGGTGAGCCTACGGAGTAGTCGGTATCGCTATTCCCTGTCCCTTCTTTGATATAGCTCTACATGTCGATTCTTGTTTATAGCATTCGTTCATGCTTACCTTACTTGCTTGCATAGTATATTTGTGGTCATGGACATGTAGAGCAGGATTATGCATTGATGATTTATGGACTTCTTGTCCAGGCAGCACATCGACTCTCTTGTCGTGTGTTTCGATCTGTTGAGGCGTTCCTTTCGCCTGTGGCTTCGGCCAGGTATCGGCTTCTTGCCGATATGGATTTGATCTGTGAATCAGGATGCGGCGTTCCTTTCGCCAGTGGCTTCGGCCGGGTTTCGGCTTCTTGCCGACTATGATTTGATCTATTTGATCAGGATGAGGCGTTTCTTTCGCCTGTGGCTTCGGCCAGATATCGGCTTCTTGCCGACTGTTTATTGAGCATATCGCATGATCCGTCACTGCACAGCGTGTATTCATGACACCAGTTCGGTTTGGCCACCGATCAGAGGTGTACTATCCGGATGAGTCGACCTGCGGGCGCATGAGTTAGATCGGGTGCAAGCAAAGTGACAGGCACGCATGAGGTTCTGTGGATCAATAGGGCACCGCTTGAGGTCTGCGGACCAATAGGGCAACGCTTGAGATCTGCAGACCAATATGGCAAGCACCAGATTGGGTATTTGGAGTTTCTTTCCATTGATGCATATACAGCTTAGTTATTTCTGTACAGTAGCGTTTTGATTATTTATTCTGTTCATACTGACATAGCTACTGTAGATCTCTGATTATATTATTATCATATATCCTTTGTTTCTCAGTGATTACGACATGCCCCTGTGGCTCAGTTGTATACCCACTGGGAAACCTCGTTGAGGTTTCTCACTCCCTGTTTTTCAGGTGGATCGGGCGAGGAGCCAGTTCGTGGTTCGATGCGAGGACGATCTAGCTAGACTGCATTAGCGGTCTTACCCTGGTTATGTTTTTCCTTATTTGCATTAGTAGTCAGATAGATATATAAATGGTTCAGTTGATGATCAATATTGAATGTTTATAACTTGTATGAGATGATGACTTATTATGCATGAGATTGGGTTTCAGCTTCTATTATCATCATTTGATTGTGTTTTATCGTGTGGGTGTCTACCCATCGTGGTAGTTGGTTTTCAAAAGGAAGTTCCGTGTGGGAACAGTTTTAAAAGGTTTTCTTGGATTTCTTTAATGCTTATTAGAGTTTGAAAATAAAGCTTTCGTGTGGGAAGCACTTTTAATAGAATGCTTGTCGTACTGTGCATTGCATCATCCTTCGCTTAAGGAGTGCTTAGAAGCATGTCGGTATAGCTGAATGCAAATATACTCTATGTTGTATTGTATGGATTATCGTGAATGTAAGTGTGATTGTGATCCTGTTGTATGTTGTTGGTACGCCGTGCAAATACAGGGGAGACTCTGTCCGTGTAGACAGAGGTGCCTGTATTTGTGGCGGGTCTGTTCACTGCGCGGGCTAGACTTTCAAAAAAAAAAAAAAAAATTGAACCGTTTTCCGCATCTAAACTAGCCCGGGGCGTGACAGATTAAGATGGTATCAGAGCGTGAACAATCACAACTACATTCACAAGCTATCTAACTGAACCACTGGTTAGGATGACCCTAGGAAGACCTAAGGTTTATAAGCACGTGAGAGCACGGGGTTGTGGGATTGAGTCCCGGTAAGTTGGTCGAGTTTTATTAACTCGAGGTTCATTGTTGTTTCGTTACCCCGTGTTTGTTTTGCAGTTGCGGTGCAGACTTGTGTCTCTACTGGGAGTGGTGGCGGATTAGCAGACAGATATCGAGTGGTAGGGTGATGTGCACCTGGTAAAACCACTCGAGACAGAGGTTGACATTGAGGTTCCAGGCAGTGGCATCTGCTGGGCCTTAGCTGACGGCTGAGCCGTGATTTCTTGGCCCCACTTTCTATGTAGAGCACGAGGTCCACTGCGGGTATCTCTATAGAGACGATACAGTGTGCGGTTATAGCCGCGACTGTTGTTGGAGCTGTGTGAGTATAGCTCGAGGTTTCTAAGTGCAATCGCTTGGGCGATTGCAGTGTGGATATTGTTTCCTCAGACTCTGTGAGTATGGCTTTAGTGCCTATTCTTCCCTATTTAGAGCTCATGTACGATTGCAGGCATCTCAGTGGAGATGATGATTGTACAGCTTTGACCACGAGTAGTGCGTGGGCTGCTGATGTGCGGCCCGAGGTTTGTTCACCGACCGCTTGTACGGTTGCGGTGTGAGTAGGATTTCTTTAGCTTTGGTGGGTAGAATCATGGTGTCTACCCTACCATATTCTCTAATGGTGACGTGTGTCACTGAGAGAGGAGCGAATCCAAGTATGGATAGTTAAAGTAAGTCTTGTGTTAAGTTACGAGATTTTTATGCTTTAAGTTGTTGGCGTAAGCCAGGATTAGATAAGACTTAGCTTCAATGATAGGTCTTTGTGGTGTCCACGTTGCGTGCGGCAATCCCAATACCTAAATCAGTGTGATATGGGATGGCACGTGGTATATGTATGCTTATGGCATATAGAATGATGCTCCATAGGTGGAAACCTTAAGAGTAAGTTGTCGAATTAAGTAAGGCTTGAAGATCGAGTTGATGATCGCATTTAGCTTATGCAGTTGGCGACTCTATGTCGCGGATAGTTCATGTTCTTATTATTGGAGCCATAGTACTCCTAGAGAGTCGGCTCGATGGCTGGTCCAGTCTCGAATATCGACTTCCGTAGTCGATATTTATTAATGTTGTGGTGCACTCTGGTGCAACATTGTGAGATTGGATGATTTCGTGCTGGTGTCACTTCTCCAGCGTGGCGTTGGAGATGGATCTACGGTATTTCGCTTTTCTTTTGATAAATGCGTTGGCTGCAGACAACGTATTGTCAAAAGTCAGGACGAAATGCCCTACCCCTTTTGGGAGTATTTGGATTGGGATTTGTGTTTCCCGTGTAGATAACATTTATGGATGATCTCATGCAAAGGTTAGAATCATGGTCACCTCCGACCACGCAGTATATTCTGGGTTAGCCCTAGGCAAAGTTATGTAAAGTGATGAGTTACCTCACCAATGGTATGTACTTCGGTGATGGTCTGGTTGTATACGAACCAGTAGCCAGGTCTCGCGTAGTTAAAGGGACAATGCGCCCTCAGTCGCAATTTATATTGCATTCCTAGAAGGTGCAAACTTTGCTAGGCACGTGGACTGAGCCTGGCCTTTGGCTCAGAAGTTGATGCAGGTGCTTGAATACGAGGTACATGACGAGGTTAAACACGGATAATTATGAAAGTGGATTGCTCTTCTGGTCACTTGATGATTGATGCATCCGGGTCTCGTTGAGACATACATCGGATGTGGTCTGAAACATTGCATCGCTGGTCCCATGTGGATTTCAGCGACCGGGTTTCGTGGAGACAGATGTTGAGCACCACTGATGGTTTTGATAATAAGTACCGATTCGCAACCCTGTTGCGGACACCCGTGGACCTACATGTCGAACCGCATGTACCTGTAGCTGGCTCACTTGTAGAGCTCAACTAGTTGTGATAGCCTCAGACCTTTTTGGGCTAGGCGCATGGTTTGGTCTTGGACCAAGGAATGTCATAATACCGCTAGTGGGTTTGTGAAGCTAAATGATTTCGTTTGGTTGTATCTCAAACTGGTGGGAGACTATAGTCTCCAAGTCGGACGTTACTGACGCAGGTTTTGGGACAATGATATAGATTCGCTCATGGTGGGCAGGTTGATGTTGTTGGCAAGATGGAATGCGTCGTTTCGGACTCTGAAAACATACTCCAGACTTATGGTATTGTCCCGGAATTTTTCCTGCATGAACCTTTGACGTAGTTGAATTAGTTACTGCTACGTAGACCAGATTTGGGTGGACCTTGAGTTTCTAAGTGAAGAATTATTGTCCCAGTCTTGGAAGAGTGTACAACAAGCTTTGGGTACGAATCTGAACTTCAGTACGGCTTTCCATCCCCAGAGCGACGGACAGTCTGAGCGAGTTATTCAGACTCTTGAGGACATGCTACATGCATGCGTCCTGGATTATGGTGATGGGTGGTTCAAGTACCTGTCATTGGCGGAGTTCGCCTATAACAACTGTCATCAGGCGAGCATCGGGATGGCACCGTATGAGACTTTATATGGGCGTCGATGTCGGTCCCCTATCAGTTAGGACGACATCAGAGAACGCCGCGTGATCGGGCCGGACTTGGTGGTGGACGCGGAGACAAAGATTCGCATTGCTAGAGAGCGATTGTTGATTGCACAGAGTCGGCAGAAGGGCTACGCGGACCATCGGCATTGTGACCTGAAGTTTCAGGTTGGCGAGCATGTTCTGCTCAAGGTTTCACCGTCCAGAGGGATCAAATGGTTCGGTTTGAGGGGCAAGCTTAGCCCGAGATTTGTGGGACCGTTTGAGATCTGGGAGCGCGTTGGTCCGGTGGCGTACCGGTTGGTTCTACCTCCGAGTCTCGCCCAAGTACACGATGTCTTCCACGTGTCCATGCTTCGGAAGTATGTTTCGGATCCGTCCCACGTCATCAGTCTGACGACTATCCAGCTGCGGGAGGATCTGACTTATGATGAGGCTCCGACGCGGATATTGGCACGTGAGGAGAAACAACTGCGGAACCAGAGTATTCCGTATGTTAAAGTTCAATAGGCTAATCATGAGGAGCGTGAAGCGTTATGGGAGCTTGAATCGATTATGCGGGAACGTTATCCACATTTACTTGAGGGGTAAATGTATTCAAGTTTCGGGGACGAAACTTCTTTTAAGGGGGGAATGATGTAAAGACCGAGAATTTTACTATGCAATTTAACTCTCTGTTGATGATGTTTCTGTGTGTATTTTAATTACATAGTCACTCGTCAAGTTCCAGGTGAAAACGAGTTGAAATGAAAGAGTTACGCGATTTTTAATATTCACTTAAGTGAATAGTAACTCTGGTTTTCCGGTAACGCCAACTGAGAGTAATGGCTTCTGGATTGTATCGGACTCCGTTCCTGGTGGTCCAATAGCTCGTTTTAAACCGTCTGATTATTCCGGACTCGATGGCACTGATAGATTTTGGATCTGACGAACAGTTTCGGAGAAAAGCCTACTTAATGGTTGAGGGACCCAATTGTAATTATACATGTGAACCGTAAAGGAGATTATTGATCGGCGAATCAGCAATCAAATCGAACTAAACAAAGGTGTGAGTTCGATGTCTCGGCAGTGCTGATCGCGCTGGCGCAATCCGTTCAGAAATCCGACGGACGAATCGCAAGATATAATGCGTTTCCCGAGGAAGGGTCAAAATGTCATTTTTGGTATTCCGAGAAAAGTGCCAATATTTTATGTACCAAATTGTACGAAATTGGACTGGGGGGTACCTACGCGCATAATACACGCGCTGCGAGGGACTTAGTTGATAATTATCAACTTTGGTGGGCTATGTTGCAAAGTGACCAACTTGTATATATACACCACTTAGGGTTTTCTCATGTGAAACCCTAACCCTAGCCTTCTACACCCTCCACAGCCACCCCAGCCGACACCCCCACCTCCTGCTCCTCCCTCTGCACGCGGCTGCCGCCGCCGGCGAGCCCCTTGCCGGTCGTCGCCGTCCCTGCGCGCCGCCGCGGCCGCTGTGAGCAGACTGCACCAAGTTTTGTGCAGATATGGCCGGACCCGCGTGGTTTCCCTCTCCCCGCGTCGCCGCCGTCCAAGATCCGTCGGGCCGCTCTCCTCCGGCCTCAGGCAACCCGCCGCCGCCGCCTCGGAGTGCCCCGGCCGCCGCCGTGGCCGCTGGACCCCTGGAACCCGAGCCCTAACCCGTGCGGGCTCGGTTTGTGCCAGCGCTACCACCGCCGCCCTCCGCCGTCGACCAACCGGAGCGCCGGCCTCCCTGGCCCTCCCGCATACATCGTCTGCCGACGGGACCGCCGCCGGAGCCGCCGATCGCCGGGAGACGAAGGCTCGGCCTAGAGAATCACCGAGTTAGGGCATCACCGCCGCCGCCTCTGGCCGCCTCCCGCCGTCGGCCACCGCACGCGCCGACCTCCCCTGACCGGCAGCAACCCCCTGCCGCCGGTGAGCCCGCCGGAGAACCGCCGCCGGCCGTGCCCTAGCTCCCTCTGCCCGGTAAGCCCTATTTACTGCAATCTGTGCATGGATCTGAGTTCGGGTCATTATTTTCATGATCCGGAGGCTGTTCCGATGCTTCCGGAGGTGAGCACGGTGATCGTCTGTCAGTGCTGAACGCGATGCTCACCTCCATTGTTGTCAGTGCCTCCCGGATCTGCGGAATAAGCGCGATCATCGTGCAGTGCGCATAGTTCGCTGTAGTTCGCATCGCACCCGCGCGCTCCACAGTGTCCGGTTGTGCTCCGAAGTGTGAGCACAGCCTCCGGCACGTCGAGACCTATCGGTGCTTGTCTCGGCTGACCCCGTAGACCCTCAGTTTGTCATAACGACCCATAATGTCCGTTAAATCACATAAAGTAATGTGATTTTATGGAAAGTTGAGGGCTTTTATGTAATTTTACACCGCGTGATTCCTGTGGGCAGTATGTAGGAACTACGTGTGACCTGTGGACTGATTGTCCAAGGTCCGCTGTCCTTCGGTTGTCCGAAAATGGATTTTTGGAGCGTTTCCCGACGAAATCCGTCGGCGAAACGTGGTTTTCGGCTCGAAAACTTCCGACGCAATGTGTGTGACTTGTGGGCTGCCGCTGAGCCTTGTAGGCTGGTTGTCTCGGCTGTCTCGTGTATTCGGAGATGCCCGGTGAGCGGCAGTGGGTTCCGGTGTCGAAGTCGACACTTACGGGAACCCGGATCGGAACGATTGTCCGACGATAATCATTTCGATGTTTGATCTTGTGCTTGCTGCCAAGACACCCAAACGGATGTGTTTTGGGGCAGCGGTGGACTCGTGGAGTGAGTCGGTTTCATTCGGGACTGTTCATGTGTCCCGGGGACGTCCCGGTGCGATTTCGGGACTTCCGGTGTTGTTCGGAGATCGGTTTGGGAAACCGAGTCTCGGGTTTTGGGATTTGTGTGAGATGCATATGTAGAGTCCTTTGGGACATGTCTCTGACTCGTGGACCTATCGTAGGTCTGGTTGATCTGCTTCGCGTCCAGGTTCCCGACGCTATTACGACAGGTGGGTGAGCCTACGGAGTAGTCGGTATCACTATTCCCTGTCCCTTCTTTGATATAGCTCTACATGTCGATTCCTTCTTTACAGCATTCGTTCATACTTACCTTACTTGCATAGTATATTTGTGGTCATGGACATGTAGAGCAGTGATGATTTGTGGACTTCTTGTCCAGGCAGCACATCGACTCTCTTGTCGTGTGTTTCGATCTGTTGTGGCTTCGGCCAGGTACCGGCCTTTCGCCGGTTTGGATTTGATCCGTTTGATTAGGATGAGGCATTCCTTTCGCCTGTGGCTTCGGCCAGGTATCGGCTTCTTGCCGAGTTGTTATTGAGCATATTGCATGACCAGTCACGGCACGGCATTTATTCATGACACCGATCGGTTTGGCCACCGATCAGAGGTGTACTATCCGGATGAGTCGACCTGCGGGCGCATGAATGGATCGAATGCGGAGGAGTGCGGAGGAGTGACGAATGCACCTGAGGTTTGCGGACCAATATGGTGGGATACTGATTGGGTATTTGGAGTTTTCTTTCCATTGATGCATATACAGCTTAGTTTTTCCTGTACAGTAGCGTTTTGATCATTTATTCTGTTCATACTGACACAGCTACTGTAGATCTCTGATTATATTGTTATCATATATCCTTTGTTTCTCAGTGATTACGACATGCCCCTGTGGCTCAGTTGTACCCACTGAGAAACCTCGTTGTGGTTTCTCACTCCCTGTTTTTCAGGTGGATCGGGCGAGGAGCCAGTTCGTGGTTCGATGCGAGGACGATCTAGCTAGACTGCATTAGCGGTCATCACCCTGGTTATGTTTTTCCTTATCTGCATTAGTAGTCAGATAGATATATAAATGGTTCAGTTAGATGATCAATATTGAATGCTTATAACTTGTATGAGATGATGACTTATTATGCATGAGATTGGGTTTCAGCTTCTATCATCATCATTTGACTTGTGTTTTATCGTGTGGGTGTCTACCCATCGTGGTAGTTGGTTTTCAAAAGGAAGTTCCGTGTGGGAACAGTTTTAAAAGGTTTTCTTGGATTTCTTTAATGCTTATTAGAGTTTGAAAATAAAGCTTTCGTGTGGGAAGCACTTTTAATAGGATGCTTGTTGTACTGTGCATTGCATCATCCTTCGCTTAAGGAGTGCTTAGAAGCATGTCGGTATAGCTGAATGCAAATATACTCTATGTTGTATTGTATGGATTATCGTGAATGTAAGTGTGATTGTGATCCTGTTGTATGTTGTTGGTACGCCGTGCAAATACAGGGGAGACTCTGTCCGTGTAGACAGAGGTGCCTGTATTTGTGGCGGGTCTGTTCACTGCGCGGGCTAGACTTTCAAAAAAAATATATTGAACCGTTTTCCGCATCTAAACTAGCCCGGGGCGTGACATATTGTTTAGTAGTTCTCACCCCCATGGTTGTTGGATTTTTGTTTCAGAGCCTTCCGCAGCGGGAGAGGCTTGGGATCGTGGCGACGGGTTAGCAGCTAGCTAGAGCTGCGACAATGATATTTTAGATGGACCCTTGATGCCTTTCTTTTATCTTGTATGAAAGGTGTATAGTTGTACTTAGTTGAGTTATCTTCTGATTAAGATGTAATGTTAGGTGAATCTTATTGTACATCTTGTAGTTTTTGTTAGACTAGATTGTTAGTAGTGGTTGTTACTTGCTCTGATCACCGTATTTGGGATGTACCTATTCTACTTGATCTTTGTTGTTGTAGACGCCTTGTGTACTTTGTGTGTTGTTTTGGTGTACACGGTGGGTCTGTGCACGTGCCTGGTAGGCTCCCGCTAGGGCCCGGGGTGTGACAGATTATTTTGGTATCAGAGCCTAGGGTTGAGTCTTAGTGGACCTAGTAAACCTTAGGCAGGTTGGACGATAAGGAATAGGAACGTGAGAGACGGGATCTCTTGTGACATATTGGCGAAAGTATTATGATTGGGTCATTTCTAAAGCTCCAAAGTGTTGGAGTTAGATCGAAGTGAACCACTTCTATACCCTTGGAGGGTCACGTTGGCGGCCGACAACGTGACATTGGGGAATAGTGGGAGTCCACTTCATTACTTTCGTAGGATTGGAATTATAGTTTTGTGTGGGGATGCGTTTGCGTGGGGTGTTTTACCTGCGCATGTTGTGTTTGTTGCAGCTTGAGTTGTGGACGACGCACTGGATAGCGGCCGAGGCAGCCGAGACGGAAACCCTGCATCCTCCGGATTTGGTGGGATCCTAAAGTTGAGAGAACAGCTCGCGATTATAGCGAGCATGGTGGAGCGGCAGACATTTTCATGTTACTCCAAGTTGAGGCTTTGCGCCGGCAGACGAGAGGATTAAGCGACTGGAGGACTTGATGATCCAGTAGGCAGCCGACCTCAAGAAATTTTATGAGAATGCGGATCACACCTTGATAAGGGCGAGAGATGTAGAGACCGTTGGGACGGCAAAAGAAGCTACTAAGAGTGGCAAGTCTAATGTAAGAGGACAATCAAGGGGTTCAAAGAGAAATTAATCTCGAGAAGGTGGATCTTCAGCAGGATGAAAGAGGGACGTCAAATCGTCATCAACTATTATGATGTGTGAGCGGTGGAGTCCGCTTGTACCCGATGATGCCCTTGGAGTGGAGGCAGGTGCTATCTTCGTGGCCAGGTGGGCCATTCCCAGTTGTAGTGTTTGAGGAGAACAGTGTCGACAATATTGGTATCAACCTCGCGCGGCTGGCACCGGGTGAATGCGTGCCTGTTTGACAGGCAGAGGATGATGCAGCGAAGATGAAGGTTGTTCGCAGCTTCTGGTATTGGAGCTAGCTTGTTGTTTGTTATGATTGTAGTTTTTGTTCGGCTGTTTGCCGAATGCATGGCAGGGAACTTATTCCTTGATGCTTGCAGAATGAGTTGGTCCTGATTGCTTGGACTTGGGAGTACTGTTCTTGTACTCCATTAGGATTGGATGTTTCTGGGTGCCAACGAAGCGATTGGCGTTGTTTGGCTGAGAGCATATGGTTCTGATTTGGACTCGGGCTGGCTCTTCGGGTATCGGATTATCGATGACTGAGTGAGCCGAGCTGTAGTGTCTTGGGAACCTGGACACGAAATAGTATTTTCAGAGGGCGTGAAGGTTCGCTATTTGCGATGATTGTTTCACCTGCCCAAGCCTAGTTGTTGGCTGAGTAGGCACGTGACCTTTAGGCCAGCATCCTTGGTGAGAGTTGAGAATCCTCAAAAGCGAGGATGTCTCTTGTGAGGGAGTTGCTTGTGCAATCCCGGTTGAGTGGTGAGAATCGAAGGCTTGGTCTGAAGACCTCTTTTGCCTAGTATTTTCTCTTGTGAGCTTCGATCTCGTTTGTTTTGAGTGGACGGGTCCTTTCGACTGTGGGTCGACTATCGTGAACTCGGTAAGGTCACGATCAAGGATATGTACCCGTAGCCGAGATCTGCTGATCTGTTTGATCGGCTCCATGAATTCTGGATTTACTCGAGGGTAGTTGCAATCTGAGTACAACCCTCGTTGGATTGAGTTTGAGTTTGGACCGAGGGTTACTTGTGCACTCGGTGTAGGCATCACAAAATTGTCGTGATGTCCTTCGAGTTGTTGATGCTCTTGTGTGTGGTATTCTTTGAACCTTGAGGGTATTTTTGTCGCTGTATGTGCCGACTCTTTGGAAGCCACGAAGTGATGGAGACCATGAAGATTCCTTTGAATGAGGACTACAAGTGCTTCAAGTTGAAGACGTGCTAATTCGGTTGTAAGGACTAGCATCCCTTGGCAATTGATGCCAAAGTGGATATGATTGGAGATCTCAAGGAATCAAGCCATCCATAGTAATTTGGACAAGCGGATGAAATCGAAGTTCAAACTTCCTAGTTTGATTGGATGTTATGAATATTTGTGGGAAGATTACTAAGTTGCCTACTCCTTTCACTTGACTCACACATAAAGGGATTAAACCTTTTGGAAAGATATGTGTGAGAGAAGTTTCTTGGAACCGTTGGTGTGGTTGACGACCGCCAACTTTGTCTGCCCCGAAGGTGGGTTATGTAGTTGTCGTTATATTCCTCTCAGTGGACTGAACATTGTTCGATGCAGATTAGAAAGGTAGTATTGACCTTTCAGCAATTGAGGGAGTGCAAGAGGAATCACCAATCTGTGAATTGGAAATGGCCGCCATAGCGTTTACTTAGAAACTATGGCAATTTTTTTATGTATAGTTGGTGGTGTGAAGTGCACCCAGTTCTGGATGTTTGAGATATCTCTTCACTCAAGGAATTGAGTTTGAAGCAGCGAAGACGGTAATGGAGGTATCAAGGAGACTGATGGCAGTGAATTGATATCTATCCTTTGGATTGGATCATAGAAGATAGCCTTGATCCCGACTTGTGAATGGTGCTATCAAAGGTCTTAAATGCAGCGGCTGATGAATTCCTTGTGGACGAACGATGCCCCAGCTGTGGAGCCGACAAGTTGTGCCTGTAGATAACAGGATTGAGCGGACATGCGAAGTGAAGCTTTTTGAGCAACGCATGCTATGCGTATGAGCGGCATCGAAGATAGTGTCTAGACCAGATGTGTCACACCAGCGACAGAGGTGGAAATGACACGGGAAAGTTATGTTATAATGTTGGATGTAATAATAAGCGAGGACCGAATGTTTTCTTCCCGACGGCAAGTAGTGAAGGCTATCTACCCTCGTATGGATAGAGTATGATTACCGGAGATTCTGGTATGGGATTGTCTCGCTTCCAAGCTAGACATGGTGTTAGTTGGGGAGATTGTGAATAACGTGCTAAGCCAGCTCAATCACCGTTATTCACATGATTTGGATTGAGGAAATTTCGCGCAAGTATACCCTGGTAAATTGTGCGACTGCGTAGAGCGCCTAGCTCTATCGTTTTGGAATTTGAGTCAAATGGATGATTCTCGGTGAGAGATAGGATTTTGGCACCTGAATCAGATGATCTGATTGTGATACTTGGCTAAGAAAATCCAAGAGCTGTGCGTATGAGGAATCTAAGCTCCAGACTCATTGGACTATTTGAGACCCTGAGGCAATTGAGCCTAGGGGCGTATCGAGTTGTTTTACCTCAGACCTGTTGGAGGTAAATGGTGTGTTTCAGTTGTTGACGCTCCGAGCAAGTATTTGGATTCTACCCCGATGGTGGATGTCGCTTCATTTGAGCCACATGAAGATCTAGACTTCAAGGAGCAGTTGTTGTGGATTAGACTTGCGGAATGTAGGAAATTGGAATTATCACTATTCCTACTATAAGGGTGTTTTGGAGCAACATCTTGGATGCGATGCATTGTGAGAGCTGGAGGCTTCACCGCGAGGGCGATGTTCTTATCTCCTTCGGATTTGTTGTTTGTGTTTTGGTTGTTGATCCGTAGTTTTGCGGACGAAACTCCTTTTTAGGAGGGGAGAGTGTAGTACACTGAATTTTAGCGAATTGTGGAGTTCTAGTGAGAGAATAGTGCCTTATACTATTCTGGAGTTTTGGGTTGAGTTTGGTGAGCTTGGGAGTGTTTTCGGGACTTGGATAGTACGAAAACGGACTCCGGAGAGCGAAATCTGTTAAAAATGCAGATTTTGCATTGTATACCGGTATGGGCCTAAGATACCGGTACTGATGTTATTTATTCCGGTACTGATGTTGAGATACCGGAATACTGTGGAATTCCGCATTTTGGCCGAGGCTCGGGTTTTGAAAATTTTGCGCTGTATACCGGTACGCCTATTCGTATACCGGTACGCAATGGAGCAGATTGCAATTCGTGCAATTTTATAATTTTGGTCTTTGGAGGGGCTTATGGGGATATTGTTACATCTATTACAACTTACCCCTTCACCCCTTCACTGCCTCTTGTTGGCTGAGGGTGGAGAAGATGAAGAGGTAGGTTTCTCTCTCTCTCTAGATTATCTCCTCTCCAACCCTCTAGATCATGGGTTTGATCTCTTCTTTCTCTATTTTCTTCATGGAGGAATGCTTCTTGGCTTTGTGGGGAGCTCGGGATGGATGAGTTGAGCTTGTTTGTGGATCAAACTTCAACCCTAGCCCTTGCTAGCTTGGATTGGAGCTCTTATGAGGTGAGTGGCCATCTTACAACTCCTCTGATTGCGTTTATCATTTGGATTTGGGATGAAGACATAGTTCCATGAAAACTAGGGTTTGAATTAGGGTTTCTTGATTGTGAGCTCTTGGGGTTGAATGTAGTACACTGAACTTTAGCAAATTGAGGAGTTCTAGTTAGAGAATAGTGGCTTATACTATTCTGGAGTTTTGAGTTGAGTTTGGTGAGCTTCGGAGTGTTTTCGGGACTTGAAAGTGCGAAAACGGACTCCGGAAGTCGAAATCTGCAAAAGTGCAGATTTTGCAATTGCATACCGGTATCTGATTTTGGTATACCGGAATCCAGTGAAGAACTGGTTGTGCGCAGCTCTCGGGTTCTGCGGAATCCAGTAGTTGATACCGGAATACGCTGGCATTCCGGTATATGCAATGCGCATACCGGTATTGAAGCGATTAGTACCGGTACTGGGAATTTGCATACTGGAATCCTGTTGCGTGGCCTGCTTGGCCAAGGCTCGGGTTTTGCAGAATTTGCACAGTATACTGGTATACACATGCGCATACCGGTATACAATGCTGCAGAATGCATTTTGTGCAGTTTTGCAATTTTGGCTCTTTGAGGGGCCTAAGTGGATTTTGTGCATTGGGTTAAGTACCCCTTCACCCCTCTCTTGTGGTGGTGTTGGCTGAGGTTGGAGGAGAAGAAGGAGGGTTTCCCTCTCTCTCTCTCTAGATTTTCTCTTCCCCCAACCCTTTAGATCATGTTTTGATCTCCTTTCTCTCCATTTTCTCCATGGAGGATGACTCCTATGCATGGAGGGAGCTCGTGGCTTTTGAGGAGAGCTTGTTGGTGGATGGATCTTCAACCCTACTTGTGTAAGCCCGGTTGGAAGCTTGAATTGAGGTTGGTAAACTCTTTTACAACCTCTATTTGTGATTTTTGCTTGTAATTAGCATTAAAACCTAGTTTCATAAAAATTAGGGTTTTATTTGGGGTTTCTTGAATGAGAGCTCTTGAGGTGGAATTGATGGGTGTAGAATGTTGTTGTAGGTTGGATTTGATGATCCCTAACCTCAATTAGGACTTAGAACAAGTTTTACTTGCTCAAGGTAATTTCCACCCATTTACCTCATTGATTTTTGGGTAGTTTTCGATTTGCTTGTTCGACACCCCTAACCCCTTGGAAAATTATCTTAGGGTATGAGAAGCTCGGGGGACAACTTCGTTTCGAAGTACTGCGAGGTTTCGACGGGTATCCGGTGGGTCTGACCTCACCGAAATGGGTGAACTCCCCCTATGTCTCCTATCTTGTTATAGGATTGATTAGATGCATAATTATAATAATTATGGCATGATGATAATTGTGATTGCATGAGACATGCAAGTTGTTTATGAAAAATGCATATTTCATATAGTATGGTATTATGAGGATATTATGCATGCTAGGGTATTTGCACTATTAGTGTAATGATGCATTAGGAAATGCTAAGTATGTTATGCATGCTAGAGATGAGCATCATATGAGACACCACTTGAGTGGTGGACTAGTGAACTCTCTTAGCATACCAAAGTATGCTTGTATAGAGAAAAGAGAAAATATGGCAAATGCAATATATGTATGCTTGTATAGAGAAAAGAGAAAATATGGCAAATGCAATATATGTATGCTTGTATAGAGAAAAGAGAAGTTATGGCAAATGCATGATAAGTTGTTGCACCTCATCTAGGTGAGCAACTTTGACGGTCATCGTGACTTTGGGCTCGACCTTTAGGTCGTGGAAATGATTCCATGTTTAAGACATGAGGAATGAAATTCTATTTGCATTGATAATTATAATTGGTTAAACGTGAGTCCATTGGGTTATTTAAACACTTGCATGATAGCTTTATACTCTATGTAGTAGAGGTTGTTGTAGCTTATGCATGGCATGAATATGGACTCGTTGGCATCGTAGAATGCATAGTTTTGGCATTTGTAGAATGCATGATATGTGGCATTAGAATAATGCATGGTTTATGAACTTAGTAAACCGAGAGGTAAACATTTACATGTTAGAGACATGGACATCACTACAAGAATTAGTACTTTTAACGACCAAGTTTTAACGATAGGAGGTAAATTTGGTCGTTAAAAACGGTCAGATAAAGGCTCGCGCAATAACTAGACCTTTAGCGACCAATATTATTTTGGCCGTCTTATGTGAGGTTTATCCCGTCGTTAATGGTATAGATTAGGCGCTTTATTTTTATTTGCCGCTGAATTTTTGTGCAATCCTTACACGCAACCTCTCTCCCAATTAACAGAGTAAGTCCCTCTCCCTCTTTCTCTCTTTCTCTCTCTCACAAAACTCTGTGCCTCTTCACCTTCCTCATTCTCCCCCTTTTCCTACCCCACAAGCAAACCCTAAACCCACCAGAAGCCACACCCCGCAGCCCTGTTCGTCGGCGCGCGTGAGCGCTCCGTCAGCCTGAAGCGGATCTTGCACGCAGCAGCCCCTCTCACTAGTTCGTCGACGCGAGCCCTCCGACAGGCTGAAGCGCCCGTACGTTGCCGGCGTCTCTCATCGGTTCCTGCACCTTGCAACCCGTCGCCCCTTCAGCCCTCCATCAGTAGTGCCCAGTCTTCTGTAAACCACGCCCTTTGTTAGCCCGCAGCCAGTGCCACCCGCGCCCACAGCCTGTTGCGCCCTTCGCCCTGCGGGTTCCTTCACACAACCTTCCTTCCTTCTTCTCTTTTCCCCACCTTCTGCTGGCCCAACTGTAATCCCGTATCCTGCAGGTACCCTCTCATCGGCACGCACCTCGTCGTCTCTTGGTCACTGCCGCCGCGCCCGTCGCAATTTTTGGAGTATTTTCTATGTCTTTACTGATTAATCATTAATTTGTTTCTAAAAAATTTCCCCTCTTTTTCCCTCTTTTAGCTTTTAAGGTTTCATTTGGTAAATTGTTTTGCATTTACAGGTAACAATGTGGTATTTTTTTTCCTTTTTTTGTGCAATAAATTTCTTTTTAGATTGCAATCTTGGTCTCTTTAGAGTTTTAATTACCTGATTTTTAGTCTTACTTTTGTATGTATTGATGTAAGGCTTGCAGTTAGTTGATCTTAAACTCTCTTAATTAATAATTTTGTTTAATTTTTTTGACTCTGTTGCATCAAAGTGTTTAGAATTGCCTGGAGTATGGGTTTATCACTCTTTGCATTATGTAAATTACTGAAATGCATAGATTTACATGCATTGCAGTATCATGCTGCCAAAGAATTAGCGAAGCTTTTGGTTCTCTCTCTCCTTGGACCTTTCATGCATTTTGCTTGTGGAACAAGGTGAAGCTTTTCTCCTGTCTACTGTTAGTTGAATTACACAGGTTGTAAATACCATATGACAAAATCTTTAATACCATGAGGTTATTATGTGTTTGATTTTATTTCTCACCTGTAATTATACCCTCATATTCTCCTTATGCTTCTTGATAATGTTCTGCACTGTGGACATTGAGCATGGCTGACCATGACCCTCTATTGACATCTTTGTACTATCAAGACAAGCTTTTCTGCTACAGAAAAAATGTAATTTGACTATTACCAAAGAAATAACATGATAAGTTTAGCTCAAGTGTAAGGCTAGACTTTCCAATTGATTAGATGTAAAGTTTAGAACCCTTAATGTTCTCCTAAAAGCATAATATTCAAGAATCGTCAAGTTGGGTAGTTTTACATGACAAATTTTTCTTTGTGGATTAGATTATTTGGCTGAAGGGCTCAATAGATGCAAAACCTATTTTCAGATAGGCTTTCAAAGTGTAACTGTGTTGCTACTTGAAAAGATCGAATAAAAATATTTGTATCCATCGTGATGTTAGTAGAGTATTCATAAAGGGTCAGTTCCACAAAAATATATGAAATGGTTTGCACATCTTTAATTGATCGAGACTATATTGTGCATTAGAGTAGAGAAGCTAATAAGGAGTATTATAACTACTTGGACTTGGGAACTATTATGAAACAAATCATGCATGGACTAGAATTTCAGCTTCCCAAGCTTTAGGCTCTCAACAGAGCATTAAAAGATGATAGAGCATAAATTTATTGCCATTACTACAGTACAAGTCGGTTGTTGACCCTACTTCTGGTTGTATTTTTAGCTGCAGCTTGCAGCTGCCTCGACTAGAGCATTTAATAAATAGCATGTCTGCTGTTACTCTATGAATGTCCCATAATCCTCTATTTTTTCGTTCTGAATCTGGGATTCGCCTAACCAAATTATTTGCATTCCTGATTAACAGAATCAAATTCAATGACCAGTAAGTTATGAAGTTGAGAACAAAAGCTACAGAACACTGATGGTTGCATTATACATTGTAATACTTAATTGGCTTTCTTAGTTGGAAGGAGTGACTTAACTGATATGCAGCATCTGAAACAAATTATCTGTTTCTTGACTATAGGAATCCAGTGACGCTATAAGTTAGCTGTTTTAGACTTAGGCCACCATGTAACTTAAACAATCATACAATTTGAAGTTTATAATTTAAAACTCTGGTAGTTTTTGCTTTTCTGGTTGTGTTTGTAGGA
Source organism: Puya raimondii (assembly GCA_016920855.1). NCBI lineage: Eukaryota > Viridiplantae > Streptophyta > Magnoliopsida > Poales > Bromeliaceae > Puya > Puya raimondii. The sequence goes on from JABWPP010000049.1 coordinate 3,968,422, forward strand.
AGGGATTAAGCAAGTTGATCAGATTACAATGCTTCAAGGATCAAATAGCTATAAATTGATGGTTATGGTTGTACTTAACTATTAACTTGTGATTTCTGCCTTTTATCTAAATGTATTGTCAACTTTGATTTACTGACTGAGCGAGGTTAAATTATTTATACCTCTTTTTTTTCTTTTTTTTCTACTTTTGCATTTCCTATTCAGTTAATTGATTACTTGACTTCCACTCTACAGTTCCATATTCTGCTGCGGCACACGGGTCATTTCATTGCAACTTGATTCAATATTTCAATATATTGTTTGTATGATTTTTCTTAGAGATTTTCTATTCAAATCACCAAGCAGCTGGCAGTATTTGCCTTTTCTATTATGCTTTTCCAGAGTAAGCATAATTGTATTATCAAATAAATTATGCGTACTCAAGTTATTTTATTCAGCCGTGAAGCACGATTTGTTCCATACCATATATTGTTGCATGATATTAGTGCTATAATTGTTGACTTCCCTCATGAATCAACTCGAATCGCTAGTCTTAGGTGGAGTGGTATATATGTTGAGTGCCTTGGAAATTTTGGTGTAGATGCAGGCGTTACTAGAATTTGTTTCATTCTTGGACTGTTGACTTTGGCATGGTTGAATGTCTCGTTAGTTCTGCTCTATGGATTTGAGCTTATTAACTGTGTTTGGGGAGAAACAATTGCCTGGACCTGGTACTTATAAGTCATTTGTCGAATGGATAAATTTAAACAATTGCCGCGTAGCCGATAGTAATTCTAAGAATTTTTATCGATCCATTTGTAAAAACTGTCTACATTTTTTTTGTAATTTACACTTATAGCAATTTTTATTATGTAGCAATCTTATTATGTGCAATTTTAATTTTACTTAAACTTTGATTTCATAATCTCTTATTCTTTATTTTCTACAGTCCCTCACTCATTGCAAAGCCAAATTACAGATTGAAGCTACTTTCTCTTCTTTATCATTTTCGAGGTTTGCGTTTTTGTATCGAATTTCAATCAGTTGTTAATTTCAGTGATCACTACCTACTTATTATTGTTGAAACATTGTGTGAGGATATGTGATTATAATTTGCCATTTTGATTTTGATATTAAACAATGTAATTCTTTATATCTTTTATTTTTAGTTTTTCTCCCAAAAAGTTTACCCATTTTGTTATTGCTGATGCTTTAAGTTGTATGCGATAGGACTTGAAGACATTGTCTACGCTTCTTTCTTTTTTTTTTTCGCTTTCACTCTGTTATTGTTTCTATTTAGTAGGATTTCTATAAGTTGTTTATTTGCTTTATTATTCAAAATCTATTTGCATGACTTACTTTACATTGTTTTAACATTTATTATTTTTCTCTTTTATAGGTAGTTCATGGTGATTTTTGGGACAAGAAAAGACAATGAATTGCAAGCTCTCGTTTTTGTTTTTAGGCTGACCTTTTTTGGGAAAATGGTGACAGTCATTGATTTCAGTACTTTATTTTTTTTTGTGAATGTTGACTATATATGTAATGGTGTGATGGAAACTATATATACTAGATGGATGTTTTGGAAAAAAAAATATGAATATTGTGGATGCTAAATACTTTTATTATTAATGAAGTTTATTTTAAATTTACAAATTGTAAATTTGTTGTAAGTTTGTTTATATGTATATAGGTATGTGTATATATATGTATTTATATCATTGTGTATGCAAAGTATTTATATGGTTAAAAGTAATAAATGGTCAGAAATAAAATATAAGCAAATGCAATATTTGTATCATTAACGACGGGGAGAGTGGTCATTGTTATGTTATCTTCTTCTACTTATGAAATACTTTTAACGACGAAAAATGTAGTCGTTAGTATATTAGCGACGAAATGTTCGGTTTTCGTAATCTCTATTACGACGGTAGAATTGGTCGTTATTATAAAACGGAGTGGTTACTAATGTAACTAAATAACAACGAAACGTTATGTGGTCGTTAATAGTCTATAACGACTAGCAGTACATTTTGGTCGTATCTCTTTTTAACGAAGGAAGCTTTTACGACGGGTCACGACGGATGAACTGTTCGTCGTTATTGACATTTAACGACGGAAATCTGGGTATACAACGACGGTTTCTCCTTTCGTTAAATAAGGTATTTCCTGTAGTGCATATTGGTAGGGACATACCAACGAAAAATTTGAGAATAACATGACATCGTGGACATTTAGCATATTGGCTATTGAATGTAGTAAACATGACATGACATGTCTTGACATAGTGTGAGGCTAAACATATTGTATTTCACTTAGGTGAATAATTAGGTTGACATTACGACATAATGTTAGACCCTTGGACATCGGTTGGCTATTTCATGTTAGAGACATGACGAACGTATTTTCTATGCTGTTGACTATGCTTGTTATGCCATTGTGCTCATTCGCACATGCTTGTGAGGGTCGCTCCCTACAAGCCGGCAGCTCCGGAGTGGGCCTTTCGCGACGTCGATCGTTTATGTGCAGGTTATATGAGCGCTGAAGCGGATTGCCGTGGGGGAGGCTCATTCTAGCGAGAATGTTGACTACCACGGGGCCATTAGGCACGGCACGAGCCGAGACTTAAAAAGTCCTATATGGTAGGAAATATCGTGAGGAATGTGACATTTGACACCCTAGTTAATCAGTACATATAGATGTAGATGATTGACATAACATAGGGTGGTGACCTTGTGGCATTACATGTAGTGAGACATTAACATGACTTGGCACACTAGTGGTTAGTGAACATAACATACATATTGTTGGGAACAAGTCATATAGTTCATACATGTAGTAGAAAATTGGATGTACATTACATACTTGTAGTTGGAGACAAGTCATATGTGTAATAGTAAAACTTGACATATAGTGAGTTTATTACATTAGAGCATATGTGATTGATCATGGCATTAATTTGACATGCATGAAATTTGTGTAATTAAATGTTGAGCTTATGACAATAGAGCATATTCATGTTCATGTAGATGAGTTAGTCATTGGAGGCATGATAGTTGTAGAACTATCTATTAGCATTTAATATTTTATGCTTTATGTTTCTGTTTAAACTATCTTGCCTCAGTTGACCTAGCGGTGTAATTCGCCACTCTCGGCGGCTTACCCACTGGGAACTATTGATTAATAGTTCTCACCCCCATTGTTGTTGGGTTTTTATTTCAGAGCCTTCCGCAGCAGGAGAGGCTTGGGATCGCGGTGAGGGGTTAGCAGCTAGCTAGAGCCTCTACGGTGTTGTTGTTGTAGGCATACCATGATGTCCTTTCGTTGTATTTTATATGAAAGGAGTATAGTTATTTTCTAGTGAGTGATCTCCTAGTATCGTAAAGATGTATAATTTTATTGTATATCTTGAGATTTTAGTTGTGTTGATCTTGATTTAGTTGTAGAAATATGTTCTCGCTCTGATTACCTTGTATAGGATGTATTCCTTATTCTACTTGATTGTTGTTGTCATAGACGCCTTGTGTACTTTGTGTTGTTTAGAGGTACACGGCGGGTCTGTGCACGTGCCTGGTAGGCTCCCACGAGGGCCCGGGGCGTGACAGATTATTGTGGTATCAGAGCCTAGGGTTGAGTCTTAGTGGACCTAGTAAACCTTAGGCAGGTTGGACGATAAGGAATAGGAACGTGAGAGACGAGATCTCTTGTGACTTATGGGCGAAAGTACTATGATTGGGTCATTTCTAAAGCTCCAAAGGAGTTGGAGTTAGATCGGAGTGAACCACTTCTATACCCTTGGAGGGTCACGTTGGCGGCCGACAACGTGACATCGGGGAATAGTGGGAGTCCACTTCATTACTTTCGCATGATTGGGGTTATAGTCTTGTGTGGGGATGCGTTGGCGTGGGGTGTTTCACCTGCGCATGTTTTGCTTGTTGCAGCTTGAGTGGTGACAGACGCACTCAATAGCGGCCGAGGCAGCCGAGGCGGGATTTCTGCATCCTCCGGATTTGGTGAGACCCTGAAGTTGAGAGAACAACTGGCAAACTTAGCGAGTACGGTGGAACGGCGATCATTTATGATGCTACTCCAAGTTGAGGCTTTGCGCCGGCAGACGAGAGGATTAAGCAACTAGAGGATTTGTCGATCCAGTTGGCAGTCGACCTTGAGAAATTCTATGAGAATACGGATCGCACCTTGGTAAGGGCGAGAGACGTGGAGACCGTTGGGACGGCAAAAGGAGCTACTACGAGTGGCAAGTCTGATGTAAGAGGACAATCAAGTGATCAAGGAGAAATTTGATCTCGAGAAGTGGATCTTCAGCAGGATGAAGAGGGACGTCGAATCGTCACCAGCTATAATGATGTGTGAGCGGTGGAGTCCGCACGTACCCGATGATGCTCTTGGAATTGAGGCAGGTGCTCCCTTCGTGGCCAGGTGGGCCATTCCCCGTGGGAGTGATTGAGGAGAATAATGTCGACGGTATTTCGATCGACTTCGCGCGGCTGACATCGGGTGATTGCGTGTCTGTTTGACAAGCAGAGGTTGATGCAGCGAAGACGAAGGTTGTTCGCAGCTTCTAGTGTTGGAGCTAGCTTGTTGCTTGCTATGGTTGTAGCATTGGATCGGCTGTTTGCCGAATGCTTGACAGGGAACTTGTTTCCCTTGATGCTTGCAGATCGAGTGGTCCGGATTGTTTGGACTTGAGAGTACTGTTCTTGTACTCTGTCAGCTTTGGATGTGTTGTGCGCCAACGAAGCGATTGGCTTTATTTGGCTGAAAGCGTACCGTTCTAATTTGAACTTAGGCTGGCTCTTCGGCTATCTGATTGCCGATGAGTGTGTGAACCGAGCTGTAGTGTTTTGGGAACTTGGACACGAAATAGTGTTTACAGAGGGCGTAGAAGTTCGCTAATTGCGATGATTGTTTCACCCGCCCAAGCCTTGTTGTTGGCTGAGTGGACGCGTGGCCTTTAGGCCAGCATCTTTGGTGAGTGTTGAGAATCCTCAAAAATGAGGATGTCTCTTGTGAGGGAGTTGCTTGTGCAATCCCGGTTGAGTTGTGAGTATTGAAGGCTTGGTCTGGAGACCTCTTTTGCCTCGTGTTTTCTCTTGTGGAGCATAGATCTCATTTATTTACGTGGACGGGTCATTTCGACTGTGGGTCGACTATCGTGAACTCGGTAGGGTCACGATCAAGAATATGTACCCGTAGCAGAGATCGGTTGATCTGTTTGATCAAGCTCCATGGATTCTGGTTTTACTCGAGGGTAGTTGCAATCTGAGTACTACTCTCGTTGGATTGAGTTTGAGTTTGGACCGAGGGTGACTTGTTCACTCGGTGTAGACATTACGAAATTATTGTGATGTCGCTTGAGCTGGTTGATGCTCTTGTGTGTTGTGATGTTTGGCCCTTCTGGGTGTCTTTGTCCCTGTGCGCATCGACGACATGTTGGAGGTCGAGAGGCGATGAAGACCTTGAAGATTCCTTTGAATGAGGATTGCAAGTGCTTCAAGTTGAAGGCGTGCTGTTTTGGTTGTGAGGACTAGTGTCCCTTGGCAATTGATGCCAAAGTGGTTATGATTGGAGATCTCAAGGAAATCAAACTATCCATAGTGGATTGGGACAAGCGGATGTGATCGAAGTTCAAACTTCCAGTTTGATTGGATGTTATGGATAATTGTGGGAGATTTTTGAGTCGTCTACTCCCTTCATTTGACTCACACATAAAGGGATTAAACCTTTTGGAAAGATATGTGTGAGAGAAATTTCTTGGAACTATTGGTGTGGTTGACGACTGCCAACCTTGGTTACCCCGAAGGCGGGCTTTGTGCCTTGTAGTTATGTTTCTCTCTACGGATTGAGTTGCACTTTGGTGTAAAGTAGAGAGGTAGTATTGACCTTTCAGCAAGTGAGAGAATGCAAGAGGAATCGCCAAATTGTGATTTGAAAAAGATTGCCATGGCATTTGCTTAGAAAATGTGGCAATTGTATGCATTGTTAGTGGTGTGAAGTGCATCCCACTCTTATTGTTGGAGATATCTCTACACTCAAGGAAATGAGTTGAAGCTGTGAAAACAGGTTAGAGGCTAGTGTTCTAGAGATATCGATGAGATGAGTAATATGATGTGATATCTATCCTTTGGATCGGATCACGGGAGTTAGCCTTGATCCCGACTGGTAAATGGTGCAATCGAGATCAAGAGTGTTGCGACGGATGAATTCCTAGTGGACTGTCAGAAAGTGCCTTGGCGGTGGAACTGACAAGTTGTACCTGTGATAGCAGGATCTATGTGATATGCTATGTAAAGGCTATCTACCTGGTATGGATAGAGGATTACCGGAGGCTCCGGGATTAGATTGTCTCGCTTCTAAGCTAGACGTGATGATTGCTGAGAGGTTGTGAATAGGAGTAACTATTCACCTGAGTTGGATTGAGGAAATTTTGCGCAAGTATACCTTGGGCAATTTGTGTGATTGCATAGGGCGTCTAGCTCTATCATTTTGGAATTTGTACCATTGGATGACTCTCAGCGAGAGATGGAAATTTTTTTTTTGGACATCTGAATCTGAGTGTGATACTTTATTAAGAAAATCCAAGAGCTTATGTTTGAGGAATCTAAGTTTCAGATTCTTGGAATTATTTGAGACCCTGAGGCAAATGGGCCTGGTGGCATGTGGAGTTGTTTTTACTTCAGTTCTGTTGAGGGTATATAATGTGTTTTGACGCTCCGAGCGAGTATTTTGAAGTCTACCCTGATGGTGGGTGTCGCCGCATTAGAGCTACATGAAGAGCTAAACTTCAAGGAGCATTGTTGTGGTTTGGACTTGTGGAATGTAGGAATCAAGAATTATCACTATTCCTACTACAAGATGCTTCGGAGCAACATCTTGGGCGCGATGCATGGTGTGAGAGCTGGAGGCTTCACTGCGAGGGCGATTTTCTTATCCCCTTTGGTTTTGCTGTTTATTGTTGGTTGTTGATCCGTAGTTTCGCGGACGAAACTCCTTTTTAGGAGGGAAGTATGTAGTACACTGAACTTTAGCAAATTGCGGAGTTCTAGTGAGAGAATAGTGGCTTGTGCTATTCTGGAGTTTTGGGTTGAGTTTGGTGAGCTTTGAGGTGTTTTCGTGGCTTAAAAAGGGCGAAAACGGACTCCGGAGATCAAATTCTGCATAAGGTGCAGAATTTGTACTGCATTCGGGTACTGATTTTGGCATACGGGTACTGATTTAATTAGTACCGGTATGCCAATTCGTATACCGGTACGCAGTGCTGCAGAATCAGATTTCGTGCAGTTTTGCAATTTTGGCTTTTTGAGAGGCCTAAGTGGATTTTGTGCTTAGGGTTAAGTAACCCTTCACCCCTCATTTTGCTGTTTTGGGCTGAGGACTTGGAGGAGAGGAAAGGTAGGGTTTTCTCTCTCTCTCACTAGATTTTCTCTCCCAAACCCTTGAAATCTTGGGTTTTGATCTCTTTTCTCTTCTCCTTTTGCTTGTTGCTTGCTAGAGGAGCTTGTGGCTTGTGAGGAGAGCTTGTTGGTGGGCTTAGCTTCAACCCTAGCATGTTTGAGCTTGGTTGGAAGCTTGATTTGAGGTTAGTAAACCCTTTTACAACCTCTATTTGTGATTTTTGCTTGTAATTAGCATGAAAATCTAGTTTCATGAAAACTAGGGTTTGATTTAGGGTTTCTTGTTTGGGAGCTCTTGAGGTGGAATTGATGGGTGTAGAATGTTGTTGTAGGTTGGATTTGAAGATCTCTAACCTCATTTTGGACTTAGAACAAGTTTTACTTGCTCAAGGTATTTTTCACCCATTTACCTTATGAGATTTTGGTGGTTTTCGAATTCGTTCGTTCGAAGCTTTTAACCCCTTGGAAAATTATCTTAGGGTATGAGAAGCTCGGGGGACAACTCCGTTTCGAAGTACTGCGAGGTTTCGACGGTTATCCGGTGGGTCTGACCTCACCGAAATGGGTGAACTCCCCTATGTCTCCTATCTTGTTATAGGATTGATTAGATGCATAATTATGATAATTATGGCATGATGAAAATTGTATGAAAATTGTGATTGCATAAAACATATGTTGTGTATGAAAAATGCATAGTACATATAGAGTAGCATTATGAGAATAACATGCATGCTAGGGTATTTGCACTAATAGTGCATTGATGCATTAGGAAATGCTAATTAAGTTATGCATGTTAGAAAGGAGTGTCATATGAGACACTATTTGGTTGTTGATCTAGTAAATTCTCTTCGCATACTAAAGTATGCTTGTATAGAGAAAAGAGAGAATATGGCATATGCAGGATAAGTTGTTGCACCTTATTTAGGTGAGCAACTTTGACGGGCATCGTTGGCTTTTGGCTCGACCTTTTGGTCGTGGAAATGATTCCATGTTTAAGACATGAGGAAAGGGATTCTAGTTGTATGTGATAGTTGTAATGGGCTAAATAAATACTTGCATGATAGCTTTATACTCTATGCAGTAGAGGTTAGCGTAGCTTATGCATGACATGGTTTATGGACTTGTTGGCATTGTAGAATGCATGATATATGGCATTAGAACAATGCATGATTTTGGCATTTGTAGAATGCATGATATAGGGCATTAGAACAATGCATGATTTTGGCATTTGTAGAATGCATGATATAGGGCATTAGAACAATGCATGATTTTGGCATTTGTAGAATGCATGATATTGGCATTTGTAGAATGCATGATATATGGCATTAGAATAATGCATGGTTTATGAACTTAGTAAACTGAGAGATGAGCATTTACATGTTAGAGACATGGACATATTGGTAGGGACTTACCAACGGACATATTGAGAACAACATGATACGGTTGACATTTAGCATTTTGGCTATTGAACGTAGTAAACATGACATGTTTTTGACATAGTGTGAGGTTAAACATATTATGTTTCACTTAGGTGAATAAATAGGTTGACATTATGACTTAATGTTAGATCCTTGGACATTGGTTGACTATTCCATGTTTTAGACATGATGAGCGTATTTTCCTATGCTATTGACTATGCTTGTTGGCCATTGTGCTCATGCGCACATGCTTGTGAGGGTCGCTCCCTACAAGCCGGCACTCCGGAGTTAGCCTATGCGACAGTTATTTCGCTTGCGACAGTTATTTCGCCCGCGCAGTATTGAGACGCCGAAATGGAACCGCCGTGGGCGAGGCTCACCCTTAGCGTGAGGGTGGTGACTACCACGGAGCCATTAGGCATGGCACAAGCCGGGACGTTACCTTGTGTAAGTCCCTCGTGGATTGGGTAAAAGCTAAGTAAACTGGTCCTAGCACATCACAGTTAGTTGATGCATACACATGTAGTGTAGGGACATAGTAGTGAGTTGTTATTTGGTGGCATTACTTAGCTTGACCTCTTTTGGATGCATGCAACATAGTTGGACAATTGTATTAGTCATTCTTGCATGGGCATCCGTAGTGGCATTATCCTATACTCATGATGTTTAGTATAGAGGCATGATATTATGATGGTAAGAATAGAAAGATTCTTTTTAACCTATAAACATAGCATAAATTTGACATGCATGTAAACTGTGAAATTAAATGTTGAGCTTATGGCAATAGAACATATTCATGTTCATGTAGATGATTTAGTCATTGGAGGCATGATAGTTGTAGAACTACCTGTTTCGCATTTAATATTTATGCTTTATGTTTCTGTTATACTATCTTGCCTTAGTTGACCTAGCGGTGTAATTCGCCACTCTCGGCGGCTTACCCACTGGGAACTATTGATTAATAGTTCTCACCCCCATTGTTGTTGGGTTTTTATTTCAGAGCCTTCCGCAGCAGGAGAGGCTTGGGATCGTGGCGAGGGGTTAGCAGCTAGCTAGAGCCTCTATGGTGTTGTCGTTGTAGGCATACCATGGTGTCCTTTCATCGTATTTTATATGAAAGGTGTATAGTTGTTTTCTAGAGAGTGATCTCCTAGTATTGCTAAGATGTATAATAATTATTGTATATCTTGAGATTTTAGTTGTGTTGATCTTGTTTTAGATGTAGAATTATGTTCTCGCTCTGATCACCTTGTATAGGATGTATTCCTTATTCTTGATGTTGTTGTTGTTATAGACGCCTTGTGTACACTGTGTTGTTTTGAGGTACACGGCGGGTCTGTGCACGTGCCTGGTAGGCTCTCCCTAGGGCCCGGGGCGTGACATGTTCACATTCAAACGAACCAAAATTGAAGCCTCAAAGACGGTTGTATTATTCCCTTAGAGTGTAAATTTGCAATGAATACATGTTCACATTCAAACGAACAAAAGCCTCATAAGGTAGTTCTACTATGCCCTAATTGTGTAATTCGCAACGAATACATATTCACATTCAGGCGGACAATAGTTGAAGCCTCATAAGATGGTTCTACTACGTCCTAAGAATGTAAATTTGCAATGAATACATGTTCAAATTCAAAGGAACGAAGATTGAAGTCTCATAAGACGGTTCTACTATGCTCTAAGAGTGTAAATTTGAAAGAAATGCATGTTCGCATTCAAACGAACAAAGATTGAAGCCTCATAAGACAGTTCTGTCATGACTTAAGAGTGTATATTTGCAAGAAAAATATGTTCACATTCAAACGAACCAAAATTGAAGCCGCAAAAGACGGTTCAATTATGCCCTTAGAGTATAAATGTGCAAAGAATATATGTTCAAATTTAAACGAACAAAAATTGAAGCCCATAAGATGGTTCTATTATGCCCTAAGAGGGTAAATTTGCGACGAATACATGTTCCTATTCAAACAAGCAAAAATTGAAACCTCATAAGACGGTTCTACTGTGCCCTAGGAGTGTAAATTTGCAACGAGTACCGGTTCACACTCAAATGAACAAAAGTTGGAGTCTCATAACACTGTTCTATTGTGCCCTAAGAGTGCAAATTTGTGACGACTACATGTTCACATTCAAATGAACAAAAATTGAAGGCTAAATTACAGAAAACCCTCCCGTCCATGCCTGCTTTTTCACTTCCCCCCCTGTAATTCAAAAATCTAAACTTTGGCCCCTTAAAAAATAAAAAATGTTCACTTTGGCCCCCGCCGTTTGTGTTCCGTTTGGGTTCCGTTTATATCCTATTTTTTATACCCAAAATACTCATGAAACCCTCATCTTCCTCCTCCTTCCTCACCGAGATCCCCGGCCGCCGAGATCCTCGACCGCGCCGCCTCGCCCTACTCCGCCGCCTCGCGCTCGCCCTCGCGCACTCCTTTGCCCGTGCCCCCACACGCCCTCGCCCTCCTCCGCCGCCTCACCCTCGCCCTCGCCACACCTTTCCGCCCATGCCCCCTCCGATCTCCTCCCTACAGTCACCGAAATGAAGCGTCGACGAGGGTGCTGGAGGAGCAGGAGAGCAGGTGGAGAAAACGGAGTCGAAGTTGGGGTCGAGGAGAGGCTGCGGAGGGCAGGATTGAGGAGAAGACGAACAGGATGAGGGGCAATTTGGTTATTTTGTCACACCGTACCCCCTGTGAACATTTTTCATTTTTTAGGGGGGCAAAGTGTAGGTTTTTGAATGACAGGGGAAAAGTGAAAAAGCGGGTACTGACAGGGAAGTTTTCTGTAATTTAGCCAAAATGGAAACCTCATAAGGCGGTTGTATTATGCCCTAAGAGTGTAAATTTGTAACGAATACATGTTTACATTCAAACGAACCCAAATTGAAGCCTTAAAAGACGGTTCTATTATGCCGTAAGAGTGTAAATTTGCAACGAATACATGTCACATTCCAACGAACCAAAACTAAGGCCTCGAAAGACGGTTCTACTATGTCCTTAGAGTGTAAATTTGCAACGAATACATGTTCACATTCAAAGGAACAATAATTGAAGCCTCACAAGGCGGTTCTACTGTCCTAAGAGGGTAAATTTGCAACGAATACATGTTCACATTCGAATGAACAAAGATTGAAGCCTCATAAGACGGTTCTATTATCTCCAAAGAGTGTAAATTTGCAACAAATACATGTTGACATTCAGATGAATAAAAATTGAAGCCATATAAGAATGTTCTATTATGCCGTAAGAGTGTAAATTTGCAAAGAATACATGTTCACATTCAAACGAACCAAAATTGAAGCCTCAAAAGACGGTTCTACTATGCCCTTAGAGTGTAAATTTGCAACGAATACATGTACACATTCAAAGGAACTATAACTGAAGCCTCATAAGGTGGTTCTACTATGCCCTAAGAGGGTAAATTTGGAACGTATACATGTTAACTTTCTAACGAATAAAGATTGAAGCCTTATAAGACGGTCCTGTTATGCCCAAATAGTGTAAATTTGCAACAAATACATGTTTACATTGAGACGAACAAAAATTGAAGCCTCATAAGACGGTTCTATTATGCCTTAAGAGTGTAAATTTGCAAAGAATACATGTTCAGATTCAAACGAACCAAAATTGAAGCCTCAAAAGACGGTTCTACTATGCCCTTAGAGTGTAAATTTGCAACGAATACATATTCACATTCAAAAGAACAAAAATTGAAGCCTTATAAGGTTGTTCTACCATGCCCTAAAAATGTAAATTTTCAAAGAATACATGTTCACATTCCGGCAGACAATAGTTCAAGCCTCATAAGACGGTTCTACTACGCCCGAAGAGTGTAAATTTGCAACGAGTACATGTTCACATTCAAAGGAACAATGATTGAAACCTCATAAGACGGTTCTACTATGTCCTAAGAGTGTAAATTTGAAAGGAATAAATGTTCGCATTCAAACGAATAAAGAGTGAAGTCTCATAAGACGGTTCTGTCATGCCCTCGGAGTGTAAATTTGGAAGGAAAACATGGTCGCATTCAAACGAATCAAAATTGAAGCCGCAAAAGACGGTTCACTTACCTTAGAGTATAAATGTGCAAAGAATACATGTTCAAATTCAAACGAACAAAAATTGAAGCCCATAAGACTGTTCTATTATGCCCTAAGAGGGTATATTCTCAACGAATAAATTTTCTTATTCAAACAAACAAAAATTGAAGCCTCATATGACGGTTCTACTGTAGAATCCTGATTTTGTAGTTTAGACGTTGTGAGGATTGCCGATGAATGTGTGAGCATGAAATTGGGATGAAGTGAATCCGTTTTGGCGCAAAATTGACGCGAAAACGGAAGAAATAGTCCAATTGAACATGACGAGGACTAAAATGCAAATTGGCGAAATTGGTGGACTAAGGTGCAAATTCACCTTAGTGGATTTTTTCTACAAAAATCTCCTCTCCATCTCTCCCTCTCAGATTTTTTTTTCCTGCAGGGAGAAAAGAAAAGAGAAAGAGAAAGAAAAGAAGGAGAAGATGAAGAAGAAGAAGAAAAAAAAATGGTGATTTTTTTCTCTTTTCCTTCCTTTTCTTTTCTCCTCTCTTTCCCTTTTCCTTTTCCTTTTCTTTTTCCTTCCTTTTCCCTTCCTTCCTCTCCTCTGCCTGCTGCTGCCACCGCAGTTTACTGCAGCAGCAGCTTCAGAAGCAGGCTGCTGCTGCAGCCTTGGCAGGAGCAGCAGCAAGCTGCTGCTGCAGCTTCTGCGGCAGTAGCAATCAGCTGCTGCTGCAGCTTCTGCGGCAGTAGCAGCCAGCTGCTGCTGCTAAAGCAGCAGCAACTGCTAACTGCTGTGAGCTGCCCTGCAGCAGCAGCAGTAAAAGAAGAAAGAAAGAAAGAAAGAAAAGAAAAAGAAGAAAAGAAAGAAAAAGAGAAGAAAGAAAGAAAGAAAGAGAGAAAGAGAAAAGAAGGAAAAACAAAAACAAAAAAAACAAGAAAAGAGAGAATGAATGAAAGAAAAGAAGAAAGGAAAAGAAAAGAGAGGAGAAATGAGAGAGAGATAGGGAGGAATTGAGAGGATAGAATAGAAGCGAAAAATCAGCAAATCCGCACAATCTAAACTTCAAATTGACGCTTATGGGGTGTTCCAGAGTGTAAATTAAGATTCCACGCATATTTAATTAGTCGCAATTTAAGGTAATTGATGTTCCATTAGCGCAATTCGCGCGCGATTTAAAAATTAGACTTTTGATTGACGTTCCGATTGCTTTGCCTTGTTTAGTGATTTCAGGCGACCGTGAGCCGAGGGAGAGCCCGCGAGCAGCGGATTTCTTGTTTTAGCCATCATCACACGTTGAGGTGGGTTCCGAGTCATCAAAAATGACGGATTTCCCTCTATGTCTATTTGAATGCACAGACATATGTATATGATCATCTTGATTTTGGACTCGCATAGAAGCCCAATTGCCTCAGAAGCATTTATGTGACTAATTAATAAGTTGTACTTGGGCATTGTGTCGATGACATTACGTATGTTCTCTTTATGATTCTAGTCGTCGGTAGAAATGATATAAAGTTGATTATTCATTCCCTGATAGAAGCTAAGGCCGGTCACACATGTTCTATCGACACTTTATGCATAGACGTGAGGTTCTACCTTTTCTTCGTATTGTTCATGCCATGAGATACGTAGTAGAGGCCGAGGATTTGTGAGGCATTTGAGGCTAGATCTTCGGGCATATTCGCATTGAGTTGAGACCCTTGAATCGTTTCATATTAGCATTGAGTTGAGATCATTTCTTGTGATTCCTAACCATTCCATAGTCTAATAATTGTGCTATGATGACAGTTAGCAATATTTCTGAACTTAGGTCGTGGGAGGCCAGTCGACAGCCTGTGCATATTGTTGAGTCGTCTATTGCTCATGAGTGATGCGAGCCATCTGTCATCTATGTATCTTGTGCATGCTATGAACTATGTGATAAACATACATTTGGACATATAGAGAGAGAGCTTGACTTTGCTTAGAACTATGATATTGTGATATTTGGCTCTAGTACCTTCATTGAGTAGTGTGCATACTCTATCGTGGCATTTGACTCTCTGTTTACCCTGTGACTACTCTGAGGATTTTGGATTGGCATTGTGATATTGTTGACCATGATATAGACCATAGCCTGCAAGGCCACTTTGAGCTTGACTGTATGTGTGCTATGTGCTATGTGCTATGTGTTATGGTACTCGGTTGGGGTCGCTCCCCTTCGAGTGCCGCTCCGGATGCTGGCCAGTGTGGTTGAGATATGTGTTATGTGAGTGCCATGGGGCAAAGCCTAGGGGTCGATGGTGCACCTGCGGGAGTGCGATGCCGACACTAGGCGGGCGCAGGCTTGACCGGACGTATGAGTCGGTCGTTGTGATTGGGTACGATACAGTATTTGGTGTAGTAGTGACGTTGATGCATACACTATTCAGGTTTCTTCCTTTCCTCTCATTACCTGTACCGAGATCTGTTTATAGTACATGTGGTTATTCATTTACTGTTACCTGACACTTCTCTATGCAGGTCATAGCCAGGTAGTTATTTACTGTACCTTACCTTTATCTGTTCGGATCATTTACTTGTTTAGATTGTTGCAAGTTTTTCTTTCAGCTACTTATTTACTGCATATTTTATTATTCCTTCATTAGTCTGGCCTCCAGTAGACCTAGTGGGAAGGTCGTGGTTATCGCCGACCGTACCCACTGGGAACTACTGTTCAGTAGTTCTCACACCCTGTTATGGTTTATTTTTTCAGGGGTACGTACACTGACGGTTGATCGAGGTGAGGGGGATCACGTAGTAGATAGCATCCACTACCAGCATGTCTATACATTAGAAGACCACCTAATAGCGTGCGACGTTGTACTACAGTCATGTATTGGCGAGGGCTAGGCCCCCTACTCGTATTTTGTTTAAGGTTGAGTTTTTATTTAATGTAGTACATGATGTGCAGCAGTTTAGCTTTTGGATAGTGCTCCGATACATGTCGTTTGTTATTTCTTGTGATGTGGATCTTGTCTAGATGATTTTCGTGAAACGCCTGATAACCGTTGTTTTTTTGTTTTTGTGGCCGCTTCGTTCGGACAGAAAAAACTCTGTCCGTTCGGCAGGTCTGTTGACGTCCTTATAAGCTTCCGCTGCGGTCTCGAGGCGTGACATCTACTATGCCCTAGGAGTGTAAATTTGCAAAGAATACCAGTTCGCATTCAAACGAAAAAAAATTGGTGCCTCATAAGACTGTTCTATTGTGCCCTAAGAGTGCAAATTTGCGATGACTACATGTTCACATTCAAACGAGCAAAAATTGAAGCCTCATAAGACGGTTGTATTGTGTCCTAAGAGTGCAAATTTGTAACGAATATATATTCACATTCAAACGAACCCTAATTGAAGTCTCAAATGACGGTTCTATTATGCCCTTGGAGTGTGAATTTGCCACAAATACATGTCACATTCAAACGAACCAAAACTGAAGCCTCAAAAGACGGTTCTACTATGCCCTTAGAGTGTAAATTTCCAACGAATACATGTACACATTCAAACAAACTATAATTGAAGCCTCATAAGGCTGTTCTACTATGCCCTAAGAGGGTAAATTTGCAACGAAAGCATGTTCACCTTCTAACGAACAAAGATTGAAACCTCATAATATGGTCCTATTATGCCCAAAGAATGTAAATTTGCAACAAATACGTTTTCACATTCAGACGAACAAAAATTGAAGCGTCATAAGACGGTTTTATTAAGCCGTAAGAGTGTAAATTTGCAACGGATATATGTTCACATTCAAATGAACCAAAATTGAAGCCTCAAAAGATGGTTCTCTTATGCCCTTAGAGTGTAAATTTGCAACGAATACATGTTCACATTCAAACGACAATAATTGAAGCCTCATAATGCGGTTCCACTATGCTCTTAGAGTGTAAATTTGCAACGAATACATGTTCACATTCAGGCGGACAATAGTTGAAGCCTCATAAGACGGTTTTACTATGCCCTAAGAGTGTAAATTGAAAGGAATACATGTTCGCATTAAAACAAACAAAGATTGAAGCCTCATAAGACGGTTCTTTCATGCTCTAAGAGTGTAAATTTGTAAGGAAAACATGTTCGCATTCAAACGAACCAAAATTAAAGCCGCAAAAGACGGTTCAATTATGCCCTTAGAGTATAAATGTGCAAAGAATGTATGTTCAAAATTAATCGAACAAAAATTGAAGCCCATAAGACAGTTCTATTATGCCCTAAGAGGGTAAATTTGTAATGAATACATGTTCCTATTCAAACAAACAAAAATTGAAGTCTCATAAGATGGTTCTACTGTGCCCTAGGGGTGCAAATTAGCAACGAATACCGGTTTGCATTCAAACAAACAAAAATTGGAGCCTCATAAGACTGTTCTATTATGCCCTAAGAGTGCAAATTTGCGACGACTACATGTTCACATTCAAACGAACAATAATTGAAGCCTCATAAGGTGGTTGTATTATGCCCTAAGAGTCTAAATTTGTAACGAATACATGTTCACATTCAAACGAACCTAAATTGAAGCCTCAAAAGACAGTTCTATTATCCCTTTGGAGTGTGAATTTGCCACGAATACATGTTCACATTCAAACGAACAAAAATTGAAGCCTCATAAGACGGTTCTATTATGCCGTAAGCGTGTAAATTTGCAACGAATGCATGTCACATTCAAACGAACCAAAACTAAGGCCTCGAAAGACGGTTCTACTATGCCCTTAGAGTGCAAATTTACAACGAATATTTGTTCACATTCAAACGAACCAAAATTGAAGACTCAAAAGACGGTTCTACTATGCCCTTAGAGTGTAAACTTGCAACGAATACATGTGCACATTCAAACGAACAATAATTAAGCCTCATAAGGCGGTTCTACTATGCCCTAAGAGGGTAAATTTGCCCCGAATACATGTTCACATTCAAATGAACAACAATTAAATCCTCATAAGACGGTCTATTATGTCCAAAGAGTATAAATTTGCAATGAATACATGTTCGCATTCAAACGAACCAAAATTAAAGCCGCAAAAGACGGTTCAATTATGCCCTTAGAGTATAAATGTGCAAAGAATGTATGTTCAAAATTAATCGAACAAAAATTGAAGCCCATAAGACAGTTCTATTATGCCCTAAGAGGGTAAATTTGTAATGAATACATGTTCCTATTCAAACAAACAAAAATTGAAGTCTCATAAGACGGTTCTACTGTGCCCTACGGGTGCAAATTAGCAACGAATACCGGTTTGCATTCAAACGAACAAAAATTGGAGCCTCATAAGACTGTTCTATTATGCCCTAAGAGTGCAAATTTGCAACGACTACATGTTCACATTCAAACGAACAATAATTGAAGCCTCATAAGGTGGTTGTATTATGCCCTAAGATTCTAAATTTGTAACGAATACATGTTCACATCCAAACGAACCTAAATTGAAGCCTCAAAAGACGGTTCTATTATCCCTTTGGAGTGTGAATTTGCCACGAATACATATTCACATTCAAACGAATAAAGATTGAAGCCTTATAAGACGGTCCTGTTATGCCCAAATAGTGTAAATTTGCAACAAATACATGTTTACATTGAGACGAACAAAAATTGAAGCCTCATAAGACGGTTCTATTATGCCTTAAGAGTGTAAATTTGCAAAGAATACATGTTCAGATTCAAACGAACCAAAATTGAAGCCTCAAAAGACGGTTCTACTACCCTTAGAGTGTAAACTTGCAACGAATACATGTGCACATTTAAACGAACAATAATGACGCCTCATAAGGCGGTTCTACTATGCCCTAAGAGGGTAAATTTGCCCCGAATACATGTTCACATTCAAATGAACAACAATTAAATCCTCATAAGACGGTCTATTATGTCCAAAGAGTGTAAATTTGCAATGAATACATATTTGCATTCTAACGAATCAAAATTGAAGCCGCAAAAGACGGTTCTATTATGTCCTTAGAGTGTAATTGCAACGAATACATGTTCACATTCAGGCGGACAATAGTTGAAGCCTCATAAGACGGTTCTACTATGCCCTACGTGTGTAAATTGAAAGGAATACATGTTCGCATTAAAATGAACAAAGATTGAAGCCTCATAAGACGGTTCTTTCATGCTCTAAGAGTGTAAATTTGTAAGGAAAACATGTTCGCATTCAAACGAACCAAAATTAAACCCGCAAAAGGCGGTTCAATTATGCCCTTAGAGTATAAATGTGCAAAGAATATATGTTCAAAATTAATCGAACAAAAATTGAAGACCATAAGACGGTTCTATTATGCCCTAAGAGGGTAAATTTGTAATGAATACATGTTCCTATTCAAACAAACAAAAATTGAAGTCTCATAAGACGGTTCTACTGTGCGCTAGGGGTGCAAATTAGCAACGAATACCGGTTTGCATTCAAACGAACAAAAAATGGAGCCTCATAAGACTGTTCTATTATGCCCTAAGAGTACAAATTTGCGACGACTACATGTTCACATTCAAACGAACAATAATTGAAGCCTCATAAGGTGGTTGTATTATGCCCTAAGAGTCTAAATTTGTAACGAATACATGTTCACATCCAAACGAACCTAAATTGAAGCCTCAAAAGACAGTTCTATTATCCCTTTGGAGTGTGAATTTGCCACGAATACATGTTCACATTCAAACGAATAAAGATTGAAGCCTTATAAGACGGTCCTGTTATGCCCAAATAGTGTAAATTTGCAACAAATACATGTTTACATTGAGACGAACAAAAATTGAAGCCTCATAAGACGGTTCTATTATGCCTTAAGAGTGTAAATTTGCAAAGAATACATGTTCAGATTCAAACGAACCAAAATTGAAGCCTCATAAGACGGTTCTACTATGCCCTTAGAGTGTAAACTTGCAACGAATACATGTGCACATTCAAACGAACAATAATGAAGCCTCAAAAGGCGGTTCTACTATGCCCTAAGAGGGTAAATTTGCCCCGAATACATGTTCACATTCAAATGAACAACAATTAAATCCTCATAAGACGGTCTATTATGTCCAAAGAGTGTAAATTTGCAATGAATACATATTCGCATTCTAATGAATCAAAATTGAAGCCGCAAAAGACGGTTCTATTATGTCCTTAGAGTGTAAATTTGCAACCAATACATGTTCACATTCAAAAGAACAATAAGTGAAGCCTCATAAGGCGATTCTACTATGCCCTAAGAGTGTAAATTTGCAACAAATATATGTTCACATTGAAAGGAGCAAAGATGGAAGCCTCATAAGACGGTTCTATTATGCCCTAATTAGGAGTTTAAATTTGCAAGGAATACATGTTCGCATTCAAATGAAGAAAAACTGAAGCCTCATAAGACGGTTATATTATACCCTAAGAGTGTAAATTTGAAAGGAATACATGTTCGCATTCAAACAAACAAAAATTGAAGCCTCATAAGATGGTTCTATCATGCCCGAAGAGCGTAAATTTGCAAGGAAAACATGTCCGCATTCAAACGAACCAAAATTGAAGCCGCAAAAGATGGTTCAATTATGCCCTTAGAGTATAAATGTGCAAAGAATACATGTTCAAATTCAAACGAACCAAAATTGAAGCCCAAAAGACGTTTCTATTATGCCCTAAGCGGGTAAATTCGCAACGAATACATGTTCCTATTCAAAGAAACAAAAATTGAAGCCTCATAAGACGATTCTACTGTGCCCTAAGAGTGTAAATTTGCAACGAATGCCGGTTCACATTCAAACGAACAAAAATTGGTGCCTCATAAGACTGTTGTATTGTGCCCTAAGAGTGCAAATTTGCGACGACTACATGTTCACATTCAAACGAACAAAAATTGAAACCTCATAAGACGGTTGTATTATGCCCTAAAAGTGTAAATTTGTAACGAATATATGTTCACATTCAAACGAACCCAAATTGAATCCTCAAAAGACGGTTCTATTATACCCTCTGTCACGCCCCGCCGGCCCTTTAACACCAACTAGGTGGAAAGGATAACCGCACGGGCGCATGCCCCAGACCCGCCGAACGGATAGAGTCCTTTCTACCCGCCCAAGGCGTCACAACACAAGCTTATCCACAATGTTCCAACTAGGAACGGAGTACAAGAGTTGCACAAGGAAAGCATCAACATAAAGAAGTTCTACTTCTATTACATCACAAGGCACAATATACATGTCCAAATTTTTTCTTTTCTTTCACTTTCATTCCATACATCATGTTCCAAACTATGGAATATATAACATTCATACAAGAATGAAAATCCCCTATGCTATCATAGTCCAAAAATAGGGGTACAACTCTATGCATCACCAAAATGGAAGGGCCGCTATCTAAAGCGCCAAACCCTTGCCTCGCTCCGCCGCCTCACTCGCGGAAGGACCTGGAAAATGTGGGGTGAGAACTATAAACATAGTTCCCAGTGGGTAAGGCCACCCAAGAGAGAAGCTCGACCCACCAGGTCCAAAGAAACACCATATGCATAAGTTAGATCATATATAACTATGCAACAATTATTTACATGCTTAGTAAATAAACATAAAGGATGCAACCAAATGAAATATAATCTATCATTCTCTCCTAGGTTCATCCTATGTCTCACAATGACCAAGTTCTTTTACTTGTCGTTTACTTATGGTTTCGGAATCGCCGTCTCACCATATTTGTTCCAACATTCAAGGAGTGAGCTTGTCACCTCCTAGTTCGAGTAGCGAAATCGTCGCATACTCGGGATAGCGAAATCGTCGCATACCCCGTCTCAACACCGCCATCATATGGCATGGTAGCGAAATCGTCGCATACCCGGGATGGCAAAATCGTCGCACATCCCCCTCGACACCGCCAACACGTGGCGCGGTAGCGAAATCGTCGCCTACCCGGGATCGCAAAATCGTCGCCTATCCCATGTCGGCACCGCCAACTCGTGGCATGGTAGCGAAATCGTCGCATACTCGGGATAGCAAAATCGTCGCACATCCCATTCTTCACATTACTTGCCAACCTAAATCTCATGATCTTAGGTTCAAGTCACTAAGTCTCGCCTATGTTTGATAACACTAGGCTTACTTTCTCATTGCCAACCTAGGTTCCATGACTCTAGGTTCCAATCACATGTCCATCCTATGTTCAATGACACTAGGTTTCAATCTCACATGTTCCAACCTATGTTCAACAACACTAGGTTTAAATCTCACATGTTCCAACCTATGTTCAATAACACTAGGTTTAAATCTCACATGTTCCAACCTATGTTCAATAACACTAGGTTTCAATCTCACATGTTCAACCTATGTTCAACAACACTAGGTTTAAATCTCACATGCAACCATGCAACAAGTATCAATAATTGAATTGTACTTGAAATATCCATCATGCAATAGGAGTTCATTGTTCTACCTATCATGATTTTACCTTTGCCAACATGCAAAATGCTAGGGTCTCAACACATACCATTTTATTTTTAAATGGATAATTACCCTAGACATGGAAGTGACCTAATCACTTCGGTAAACACAAACCCACCTCAAGAGCTTTCAAATCTTGGTATTCTTCAAGCTCCTAAGTGTCCAAGCCTAGAGTTCTTGCTTCAACCCAAGCTTCTACAAGAAAACGGTTCGTTACTCGTTACGAACCCTAAAATCAACTCAATATATGAAATCAAGTGCTCCAACATGATTTCCTAAGCCTCAATTGCAATTATCGAAGGTCCAAATATTTTTAGAACCTCACATTGCAAAAGCCCTCATTCTACCTAGGGTTTGCATGCATACAAGCCAAACCCTAGATTTCATGGCCAAACACCCACCATTTGTGGTTTAGGTTGCCAAGGGTTCCCAAAAACCTCATTTCAAAGGATTAAATCCAAGGTTTGAACCCAAAACGTGAGGTACTAACCTTAATCACGAAATCCCCAAGCTCCTCCTTCTTGCACCAAGAAGCTTCTTTTCTCCTTTGGAAGCTTTTTCCAAGATCAATCCACCTTTTCTCCAAGTTTTTGGAGAGATCTCTAGAGAGAGAAAGTGGGAGAGATGGAGAGGAGAAGTGGAGAAGATGATCTCTGAGAAAGGGGAGTGTTCCCAGCCTTTCTAATACCCCCACGCATGTGAAAAGACCAAAATGCCCCTCTCCACAAACAACACAACAACCAGCCAAAATCTGGACATTGTATACCGGTATGTGCATTTGCATACCGGTATACGGGTGCTGATTCCGGTATACCTCAGGGATTTCGCAGAACCCGAGAGCTAGGTTCACTGTTTCGACCATCGTATACCGGTATACCATTTCACATACCGGTATACCCCGAAAAATCCCGCAAACCCGAGAGCTGGGTTACTCGGTTTCAACATGGCATTCCGGTATACCATTTCACATACCGGTATACCAAGCTCCAATTTCGGTATTGGAGTTCACATACCGGAATCCGGTGCAGACTTCCCAAGTTCGCAGTTTTTAACTTCTCGAAGTCCATTTTCGCGCCTCAATTGCGCCGAAAACACTTCGCACAGTCCCGAACTTGGCCAAAGCCTCACATATAACCTCTTATGCCATTTTCTCACTAGAACTCTACAATTTGTAGAAGTTCAGTACGATGCACTGAAATTCAGTGTACTACATTCCACCCCCCTTAAAGAGAGTTTCGGCCGCGAAACTAAAATCATACCTCAGCTGGACTCAGCGAAGAGGTAAGGAAACCGCTCTTTCATCGAGCTTTCCAATTCCCATGTAGCCTCGCGCTCACCGTGATTCGTCCATTGTACCTTTACATAAGGAATTTCACGGTTCCTCAAACTTTTCACCTCGCGATCCATGATACACAAGGAAAATTCCTCATAAGTCATATCCTCATGAAGCTCCATAGGCACATACTCGAGGACGTGCGCCGGATCATACACATACTTGCGGAGGGTCGATACATGAAACACATTGTGTATCCCCGCAAGTTTCGGCGGCAAGGCTAGCCGATATGCCACGGATCCCACACGTTCCAAAACCTCATAAGGTCCAATGTAACGGGGACTCAACTTACCCCGAACACCAAATCGCTTCACCCCTCTCATGGGTGATACTTTCAAGAAGACGCGGTCTCCTACCACGAACTTCAAATCTCGTCGACGTCGATCCGCATAACTCTTTTGTCTAGATTGCGCCGTCGATAAGCGTTCGTGTGCCAAGCGGACCTTTTCCTCCGCTTCACGCAACACGTCCGGTCCTAAGACCCTTCTTTCGCCGACTTCACTCCAATGAATAGGAGAGCGGCATTTTCTTCCATACAAACCTCAAAAGGTGCCATACCGATGCTAGCTTGATAGCTATTATTGTAAGCAAATTCAGCCATCGGCAAATGAGTAGGCCACGCACCTTTGAAGTCCAACACACACGCTCGTAGCATATCCTCCAAAATCTGAATTGTCCTTTCCGATTGACCGTCAGTTTGAGGATGAAATGCTGAACTGAAATCGAGTCGTGTACCCAAAGCTTCTTGCAAGATTTTCCAAAAATGCGATGTGAAACGGGGATCTCGATCTGAAACTATCGAGGTCGGAACCCCGTGCAACCGCACAATCTCGTCCAGGTAGACTTGCGCTAACTTGTCTCCCGACCAAGTGGTTTGGATTGGCAAAAAGTGTGCCGACTTTGACAAACGATCCACCACCACCCATATCGCATCGTGGCCACCTAGCGATCGAGGTAAGCCCACGACAAAATCCATCGCGATATTCTCCCACTTCCAAACTGGAATGGGCAATCCTTGTAATTTTCCCGCCGGAAAGCGACGCTCGGCCTTTACTTGTTGGCATACTAAGCATTGTGCCACAAAGCGTCCCACATCAAGTTTCATCCCTGGCCACCAATAATGCACTTTGAGGTCCTTATACATTTTGGTGCCGCCCGGGTGAATCGCATAGGGAGAAGTGTGAGCTTCTTTCAAGATTTCCCTACGAATGTCCTCAACTTTCAGCACGCACAATCGATTTCGAAATCGAATTGCGCCCATCGAATCTACATGATAATCACTGGCGCGCCCGCTCTCGATAGTACCCCGCACCTTTTGGAGCTCCGGATCACCGGATTGCTTTTCCTTTATTTGCTCCAACAAGGTCGGCCATATCTCGAGATTCATAAGTCTAGCGGGGACGCCCGGGGCCACGATCTCCAAGTCAAATCGGCCCATTTCCTTGATTAACGGCATTTGTCCCGTCATCTCAATTGCGAAGTTCTCCACGGACTTTCTACTGAGCGCATTGGCCACCACATTGGCTCTACCGGGGTGGTACAAGATGGTCAAGTCGTAATCTTTTATCAACTCCAACCACCTCCGCTGCCTCAAATTCAACTCCTTCTGAGTGAATAAGTACTTTAAACTTTTGTGATCCGTGTAAACCTCATAATGCTCCCCGTACAAGTAGTGTCTCCACAACTTGAGTGCGAAAACCACCGCCGCAAGTTCTAAGTCGTGGGTGGGGTAATTCTGCTCATAGCTCTTCAGCTGTCGAGAGGCATATGCTATTACTTGTCCTCTTTGCATAAGCACACACCCAAGACCACGTCGTGATGCATCACTATACACCACAAAACCCTCCCCTGCAATCGGCAAGGCGAGTACCGGAGTCGAAGTCAACCTTTCCTTTAGCTCCTTAAAGCTTTGGTCGCATTCCTCGCTCCAAACATATTTGGCTCCCTTGCGGGTAAGACGCGTTAGTGGACCGGAGATTTTTGAAAATCCCTCCACGAACCGCCGATAGTATCCCGCAAGACCCAAAAAGCTTCGTATTTCCGTGACATTGGTCGGGCGAGGCCAATCCTTGACTGCCTCTACTTTCATAGGGTCCACAGATACTCCTCCTGCGGAAATTACGTGACCCAAGAAAGCGACCTCACGGATCCAGAATTCGCACTTTTTCAATTTGGCGAATAACTTGTTCTCTCGAAGAACTTGAAGCACAATCCTCAGGTGCTCTCTATGTTCCTCTTCACTCCGAGAGTAGACAAGAATATCATCTATGAACACAACCACAAATTGATCCAATAGTGGTTTGAACACACGGTTCATTAAATCCATGAACGCTGCCGGGGCATTAGTAAGCCCAAAAGGCATAACCGTGAATTCATAATGTCCATACCGCGTTCTAAACGCGGTCTTATGCACATCCTCCGGTTTGATCTTCAATTGGTGATAACCGGATTGCAAGTCAATCTTTGAATACACCCGAGACCCTTGTAACTGATCGAACAAGTCATCAATTCGGGGTAACGGGTACTTATTCTTGACGGTCACTTTATTCAACTCGCGGTAATCTACACATAACCGCAGCGAACCGTCCTTTTTCCGCACAAATAGAATAGGGGCTCCCCAAGGTGACACACTTGGCTTTACGAAACCCTTGTCCATTAAATCTTGCAATTGTGCTTTCAATTCCTTCAGTTCCGCGGGTGCCATCCTGTACGGGGCCTTAGAGATCGGCGCCGTACCCGGGAGCAAATCGATCACAAATTCTATTTCCCGGTCCGGTGGCATTCCGGGCAACTCCGTCGGAAATACATCCGGGAACTCTTGGACTATAGGAACGTCCTCAAGTCCCAACACTTCCTTCCGGTCATCCACTACCGTCGCCAAGTAGGCGATGCATCCCCTAGCAATAAGCTTCCTTGCTTGCGACGTGGACACCATTGACGCAAAGAGCGAACTCTTACACCCACGGTACACAAACTCTTTGTGCCCGGGTTCTCTAAACCTCACTATCCGGCTCTCACAATCAATAGTGGCGTGATACCTCGAGAGCCAATCCATTCCTAGGATCAAATCATATTCATTCATTCGATTTAATACCAGCAAATCAGCTGGCATGATCCAGTTCTCAACCCTCACGGGGCAATCCATACACACATGATGTATACAAAAAGTGTGTTCAGGTACTTGCACAGTTCTTGCATGCGTGGCATCTATAATTTCTATTCCATGTGCAATAGCAAAAGATCGAGCAATGAATGAATGTGATGCACCGGTATCAAACAAAGCTCTACATCGAATGCCTTTAATTAACACAATACCTGCCACGACGTCATCCTGGGCAGAAGGCTCCTCCACCTGAGAGGCGAATATTCGCCCACTGGGCGCTGGCCGCTGGCCCTCTACTGGTCTCGACGGCTGTGCACGGCCTGCCGACATCGCCGCGGGTGGGATGCCCGCGAGCTGTCTCGGCGATGCAAATGCCGATGCCGACGACGGTGCTCGGCCATCATCCATCGGGCAATTGTACCGCATATGCCCTTGCTGTCCGCACTTGTAGCACCGGCCCTCACGATAGTCACACTGCTGAGGGCCGTGGGGGCCGCTACAAATCGGACACTGGGTTGCGGGTCGGTTCCGTCGGAACTCCCGCGATTGGTTTTGCGACTGACAGTGCTTCGGGGGCCGCTTAGAGCTAGACTGCCCACCCGAGCCACCCGCCGGTCGCTTCTTTCCCTTTTCTTTTTCCTTCTCTTTTTCCCAAGACTCGCGCTCCTCGCGCGAACATGCATTCCCGTGCTCCACCCAAAGAGCACGGTCCAAGACCTCCGCAAAGGTCTTAAGCTTAAGGGCGTGAACCGCCCGAAAGATCTCCGGTCGAAGTCCGCGCACGAAACAATCGACCTTGTCCATTTCCCCGCGGACAACGTGCGGTACGCAATTAATAATGTACGAGAACTCCCTCTCGTACTCGCGCACGGTACGGTTCCCTTGTTTCAATTTCCGGAACCTTTCTTGCAGTTTTCTCTTCTCGCTATCGGGGAAGTAGGTGGCGAACACCATACCCCGAAACTCTTCCCATGACGGTGGCAGAAGGCTAGAGAGTCTATCCCGTCGGACTCCCTTCCACCACACCCTCGCCGACCGCTCTAGACAATGAACGGCGAGGTGCACCTTGTCCCTCTCCAAGGTATAAAGGTCCTCGAAGAGCGTCTCGATAGCGTCGATCCATGTCTCTACGTCCCACGGATCCATGTTCTCCCCGCTAAAGATAGGCGGGTTGAACTTTTTGAACCTCATTAGAGCCGCAAGTGCGCGCTCTCGCTCCGTATCCTCCATCTCGGAGTCGGGCATAGCGGCACCCGACCCCTCGGCCACAGCCGGTGGCGCGGATGGCACCACGGCCGGCGCCGGTGTCGCCTCCTCGGCCGGTGCCGAAGCAGAGGCCGGAGGTACTCCCGACCTCGCCTCCCCAGTCGCAGCCGCCTGCTGCGCCATCATATCCTGGAGCCTTTTAATTTGCTCCTCCTGTCGCTGCATGGCTTCGGCCTGTTGCCGAACCACGCCCATTAGCTCGGTCAACTCATTGCGGAGAGCCGAGTTCTCGCCCTCCCCGAGTTGTTCGGGAGCCGCGCCCGATCCTCCGGGCCCGGTCTTCGCAGGAGGCCGACCACGTACCATTATCTCCTGAAAACACAACGACTTTGGTCATTTCGTGACATCCAAAGTCATTTGCGACACAACATTTCACGAAATTAAACGTGAACCCAATCTAGGCGAAAGTCACACAAGGGTCCTTATTCCCCTCACTTGGTTTTCATGTTGTCGGCCGCCAACACGAACACACTTGGTGAAGAATAAGACACACCTCGAATCTACCTCTATTTCCAACTAGAGGCATAAGGACATAACCCAATCTCTTATCTTTCGCCACATCAAAGATCTCGTCACTCACGAGCCTACACTCCTAGGGTCATTTCCATCCTAGGGTTCTTAGGTCAACCTAGACCGTTTCTACGCTCTGATACCACCTCAGTCTGTCACGCCCCGCCGGCCCTTTAACACCAACTAGGTGGAAAGGATAACCGCACGGGCGCATGCCCCAGACCCGCCGAACGGATAGAGTCCTTTCTACCCGCCCAAGGCGTCACAACACAAGCTTATCCACAATGTTCCAACTAGGAACGGAGTACAAGAGTTGCACAAGGAAAGCATCAACATAAAGAAGTTCTACTTCTATCACATCACAAGGCACAATATACATGTCCAAATTTTTTCTTTTCTTTCACTTTCATTCCATACATCATGTTCCAAACTATGGAATGTACAACATTCATACAAGAATGAAAATCCCCTATGCTATCATAGTCCAAAAATAGGGGTACAACTCTATGCATCACCAAAATGGAAGGGCCGCTATCTAAAGCGCCAAACCCTTGCCTCGCTCCGCCGCCTCACTCGCGGAAGGACCTGGAAAATGTGGGGTGAGAACTATAAACATAGTTCCCAGTGGGTAAGACCACCCAAGAGAGAAGCTCGACCCACCAGGTCCAAAGAAACACCATATGCATAAGTTAGATCATATATAACTATGCAACAATTATTTACATGCTTAGTAAATAAACATAAAGGATGCAACCAAATGAAATATAATCTATCATTCTCTCCTAGGTTCATCCTATGTCTCACAATGACCAAGTTCTTTTACTTGTCGTTTACTTATGGTTTCGGAATCGCCGTCTCACCATATTTGTTCCAACATTCAAGGAGTGAGCTTGTCACCTCCTAGTTCGAGTAGCGAAATCGTCGCATACTCGGGATAGCGAAATCGTCGCATACCTCGTCTCAACACCGCCATCATATGGCATGGTAGCGAAATCGTCGCATATCCGGGATGGCAAAATCGTCGCACATCCCCCTCGACACCGCCAACACGTGGCGTGGTAGCGAAATCGTCGCCTACCCGGGATCGCGAAATCGTCGCCTATCCCATGTCGGCACCGCCAACTCGTGGCATGGTAGCGAAATCGTCGCATACCCGGGATAGCAAAATCGTCGCACATCCCATTCTTCACATTACTTGCCAACCTAAATCTCATGATCTTAGGTTCAAGTCACTAAGTCTCGCCTATGTTTGATAACACTAGGCTTACTTTCTCATTGCCAACCTAGGTTCCATGACTCTAGGTTCCAATCACATATCCAACCTATGTTCAATGACACTAGGTTTCAATCTCACATGTTCCAACCTATGTTCAACAACACTAGGTTTAAATCTCACATGTTCCAACCTATGTTCAATAACACTAGGTTTAAATCTCACATGTTCCAACCTATGTTCAATAACACTAGGTTTCAATCTCACATGTTCAACCTATGTTCAACAACACTAGGTTTAAATCTCACATGCAACCATGCAACAAGTATCAATAATTGAATTGTACTTGAAATATCCATCATGCAATAGGAGTTCATTGTTCTACCTATCATGATTTTACCTTTGCCAACATGCAAAATGCTAGGGTCTCAACACATACCATTTTATTTTTAAATGGATAATTACCCTAGACATGGAAGTGACCTAATCACTTCGGTAAACACAAACCCACCTCAATAGCTTTCAAATCTTGGTATTCTTCAAGCTCCTAAGTGTCCAAGCCTAGAGTTCTTGCTTCAACCCAAGCTTCTACAAGAAAACGGTTCGTTACTCGTTACGAACCCTAAAATCAACTCAATATATGAAATCAAGTGCTCCAACATGATTTCCTAAGCCTCAATTGCAATTATCGAAGGTCCAAATATTTTTAGAACCTCACATTGCAAAAGCCCTCATTCTACCTAGGGTTTGCATGCATACAAGCCAAACCCTAGATTTCATGGCCAAACACCCACCATTTGTGGTTTAGGTTGCCAAGGGTTCCCAAAAACCTCATTTCAAAGGATTAAATCCAAGGTTTGAACCCAAAACGTGAGGTACTAACCTTAATCACGAAATCCCCAAGCTCCTTCTTGCACCAAGAAGCTTCTTTTCTCCTTTGGAAGCTTTTTCCAAGATCAATCCACCTTTTCTCCAAGTTTTTGGAGAGATCTCTAGAGAGAGAAAGTGGGAGAGATGGAGAGGAGAAGTGGAGAAGATGATCTCTGAGAAAGGGGAGTGTTCCCAGCCTTTCTAATACCCCCACGCATGTGAAAAGACCAAAATGCCCCTCTCCACAAACAACACAACAACCAGCCAAAATCTGGACATTGTATACCGGTATGTGCATTTGCATACCGGTATACGGGTGCTGATTCCGGTATACCTCAGGGATTCCACAGAACCCGAGAGCTAGGTTCACTGTTTCGACAATCGTATACCGGTATACCATTTCACATACCGGTATACCCCGAAAAATCCCGCAAACCCGAGAGCTGGGTTTCTCGGTTTCAACATGGCATTCCGGTATACCATTTCACATACCGGTATACCAAGCTCCAATTCCGGTATTGGAGTTCACATACCGGAATCCAGTGCAGACTTCCCAAGTTCGCAGTTTTTAACTTCTCGAAGTCTATTTTCGCGCCTCAATTGCGCCGAAAACACTTCGCACAGTCCCGAACTTGGCCAAAGCCTCACATATAGCCTCTTATGCCATTTTCTCACTAGAACTCTATAATTTGTAGAAGTTCAGTACGATGCACTGAAATTCAGTGTACTACACCCTTAGAGTGTGATTTTGCCACGAATTAATGTTCACATTCGCACGAACAATAATTGAAGACTCATAAGACTTTTCTATTGTGCCTAAGAGTGAAATTTTTTCAAGGAATACAAGTCCACATTACAACAAACAAAAAATTGAAGCCTCATTAGACTGCTCTATTCTGTCGTAAGAGTGTAAAATTTCCAATGACTACATTCTCACAATCGGACGAACATAAATTGAAGTCTCATAAGACGGTTCTATTATGACGAAAGAGCGTAGATTTTTATTGAATACGTGTTCACATTCAGACGAACAAAAATAGAAGCCTCATAAGACAGTTTTATTATGCCGTAAGAGTGTAAATTTGCAGCGAATACATGTTCACATTCAAAGGAACAAAGATTGAAGCCCAGAAGACGGTTCTACTATGCCCTAAGGGTGTAAATTTGCAAGGAATACATGTTCGCATTCAAATTAATGAAAATTGAAGCCTCATAAGACGGTTCTATTATGCCCAAAGAGTGTAGATTTACAGCGAATACATGTTCACATTCAGAGGAACAAAAATTGAAGCCTCATAAGACGGTTCTATTATGCCGCAAAAGTGTATATTTGCAACGAATACATGTCACATTCAAGCGAACCAAAACTGAAGCCTCAAAAGACGGTTCTACTATGAATTAAGAGTGTAAGTTTGCAAGGAATACATGTTCGCATTCAAATAAACAAAAATAGAAACCTCATAAGACGGTTCTACTATGCCCTAAAAGTGTAAATTTGCAAGGAATACATGTTCGCGTTCAAATGAACAAAAATTGGAGCCTAATAAGACGGTTCTATTATACTCTAAGAGTGTAAATTTGCAAGAAATACATGTTCGCATTCAAATGAACAAAAATTGATGTCTTATAAGACGGTTCTATCATACCCTAAGAATGAAATTTGCAAGGAAAACATGTTCGCATCCAAACGAACCAAAATTGAAGCCGCAAAGACGGTTCAATTATGCCCTTAGAGTATAAATGTGCAAAGAATACATGTTCACATTCACCCGAACAAAATTGGAAGCCTCATAAGACAGATCTACCATGTGCTAAGAGGGTAAATTTGCAACGAATATAGGTTCACATTCAAACGAACAAAAATTGATGCTGCATAATAAGACAAGTTCTATTATACCCTAAGAGTGTAAATTTTCAACGAACACATGTTCACAATCAAATGAACAAAAATTGAAGCCTCATAAGATGGCTCTACTGTGCCCCAAGAGTGTAAATTTGCAAGGAATATAGGTTCACATTCAAAGGAACAAAAATTGAAGCCCATAAGACGGTTCTTTTATGCCCTAAGAGGGTAAATTCGCAACGAATACATGTTCCTGTTCAAACAAACAAAAATTGAAGCCTCATGAGACTGTTCGACTGTGACCTAGGAGCGTAAATTTGCAACGAATGCCGGTTCACATTCAAACGAACAAAAATTGGAGCCTCATAAGACTGTTCTATTGTGCCCTAAGAGTGCAAATTTGCGACGACTATATGTTCAGATTCAAACGAACAAAAATTGAAGCCTCATAAGACATTTGTATTATGCCCTAAGAGTGTAAATTTGAAGCCAAATTGAAGCCTCAGAAGACGGTTCTATTATGCCCTTGGAGTATGAATTTGCCACGTTCACATTCAAATGAACAATAATTGAAGCCTAATAAGACTGTGCTATTATGCCCTAAGAGTGAAAATTTTCAAGGAATACAAGTTCACACTACAACGAACAAAAATTGAAGCCTCATTAGACTGCTGTATTATGCCCTAAGAGTGCAAATTTGCAACGACTACATTCTCACATTAAGACGAACAAAAATTGAAGCCTCATAAGACGGTTCTATTATGACCATAGAGCGTAGATTTTTAACGAATACGTGTTCACATTCAGACGAACCAAAATCGAAGCCTCATAAGACGGTTCTATTATGCCGTAAGAGTGTAAATTTGCAGCGAATAAATGTTCACATTCAAACGAACAAAAATTGAAGCCTAAAAAGATGGTTCTATTATGCCCTTAGAGTGTAAATTTGTGACAAATACATGTTCACATTCAAACGAACAATAATTGAAGCCTCATAAGGCGGTTCAACGACGCCCTAAGAGTGTAAATTTGTAATGAATACATGTTCACATTCAAAGGAACAAAGATTGAAGCCCCAGAAGATGGTTCAACAATGCCCTAAAGGGTGTAAATTTGCAAGGAATACATGATTGCATTCAAATGAACAAAAATTGAAGCCTCATAAGACGGTTCTATTATGCCCTAAGAGTGTAAATTTGCAAGGAAAACATTTTCGCATCCAAACGAACCAAAATTGATGTAGTACACTGAATTTCAGTGCGTTGTACCGAACTTCTACAAATTGTGGAGTTCCGGTGGAAAAATAGCATGAGAGGCTATGTGTGAGGCTTCGGCCAAGTTTGGGACTTGTGCGAAGTATTTTCGGCGCAAATGAGACGCGAAAACGGACTTCGAAAAGTTAAACTGCTGAACTTGTGAAGTCTGCAGTGGATTCCGGTATGGATGTGTCCATACCGGTACTGAAGCGATTAGTACCGGTATGGAGTCTGGTATACCGAAATGTGAAGGCTGAATCCGAGAACCCAGCTCTCGAATTTTGCGGAATTCCTCAGGGTATACCGGAACTAACACCCGTATACCGGTATGCTGGCGTATACCGGTACACAGTGTTGCGAAATGCCAGCTTTGGGCTGGTTGTTAGTGTTGAATGGGGAGAGGGGCAAAATGGTCTTTTCACATTGGAGGGAGTGTTAGAAAGGCAGGGACACCCCTCCTTTCTCAGTCTTCTTCTTCTTCTACTTCTCCTCTCCATCTCCCTCACTTTCTCTCTCTAGAGATCTCTCCAAAGCTTGGAGAAGTGAAGGATTTGACCTTGGAAAAAGCTTCTAAGGTGGATTTGGGGCTTCTTGGTGCAAGAAGAAGCTTGGGAAACTCGTGGCTAAGGTGAGTTCCTCATGATTTGGGTTCAAACCTTGGATTTAATCCTTTGTTATGAGGTTTTTGGAAACCCTAGGCAATCTAAACCACAAAACGTGGAGATTGGCCAAGAGATTTTGAGGTTCTACATGCATGCATGTGAAACCTAGGTGAAATGAGGATTTTTGCCATGGGAGGTTCTAAAAATATTTGAACCTTCGGGAATTGCAATTGAGGCATAAGAAATTATGTTAGAACAAATGATTTCAAGTATTGAGTTGATTATAGGGTTCGTAACGAGTAACGAACCATTTTCTTGTAGAAGCTTGGGTTGAAGCAAGAACTCAAGGCTTGGAGACCTAGGAGCTCAAAGAATTCAAGAATTGGGAAGCTCTTGAGGTGGGTTTGTGTTTACCGAAGTGATTAGGTCACTTCCATGTCTAGGGTAAATAACCATTTAAAGATAAAATGGTGTGTAATGTGAAACCCTAGAACTTGCATGTTGGCAAAAAAGAGAATCATGATAGATAGAGCCATGAGCTCCTCTTGCATGTTAAAGAATTCAAGTATATTTCTATTATCTATACTTGTTATGTGATTGCATGTATGATTGGAACCTAGTGTTGAGAACATAGGTTGGAACATGTATGATTGGAACCTAGTGTTGAGAACATAGGTTGGAACATGTATGATTGGAACCTAGTGTCATTGAACATAGGTTGGAACATGAGAATGGAACCTAGTGTCATGGAACCTAGGTTGAGAATGTAAAGTGAACCTAGTGTCATTGAACATAGGTGAGACTTAGTGACTTGAACCTAGGGTCATGGGACTTGGGTTGGCAAGTGTAAAATGTGAACAATGGGATATGCGACGATTTCGCTATCCCGGGTATGCGACGATTTCGCTACCCGTGCCATGAGTTGGCGGTGATGAATTGGGATATGCGACGATTTCGCTATCCCGGGTATGCGACGATTTCGCTATCCCGGGTATGCGACGATTTTGCTACCCGTGCCATGAGTTGGCGATGACGGATTGGGATGTGCGACGATTTCGCTATCCCGGGTGTGCGACGATTTCGCTACCCGTGCCACGTGATGGCGGTGTTGAAATGGGGTATGCGACGATTTCGCTATCCCGGGTATGCGACGATTTCGCTACCCGAACACGGAGGTGACGATTTCACTCCTTGGACGTTGGAACTATTATGGTGATGCGGCGATTCCGAAACCATATGTTAATGACAAGTAGTTGAACTTGGTCAACGTGAGATATAGGATGAACCTAGGAGAAAATGAAAATGGACATTTTATTTGGTTGCATCCTTTATGTTTATTTACAAGCATGTAAATATTTGTTGCATAGTTATTTGTGATCTAACTTATGCATATGGTGTTTCTTTGGAACTGGTGGGTCGAGCTTCTCCCTTGGGTGGCCTTACCCACTGGGAACTATGTTTATAGTTCTCACCCCACGTTTTTCAGGTCCTTCGGCTAGTGAGACGGCGGAGCGAGGCAAGGGTTTGGCTCTCTAGATAGCGGCCCTTCCATTTTGGTGATACATAGAGTTGTACCCCTAGTCTTGGACATTGAGAGTGTAGGGGTTTTCATTACATGTATGCAACTTGTATATTCCATAATTTTGGAACATGATGTATGGAATGGAAATAAAAGAAAAGAAAATTTTGGACATGTATAAATGTGCAAATGTGATGTAATAGAAGTAGAACTTCTTTATGTTGATGCTTTCCTTGTGCAACTCTAGTACTCCGTTCCTAGTTGGAACCTTCTGGATATGCTTGTGTTGTGACGCCTTGGGCGGGTAGAAGAGACTCCATCCGTTCGGCGGGTCTGGGGCATGCTCCCGTGCGGTTATCCTTTCCACCTAGTTGGTGTTAAAAGCCCGACGGGGCGTGACAATTGAAGCCACAAAGACGGTTCAATTATGCCCTTAGAGTATAATGTGCAAAGAATACATGTTCAAATTCAAACGAACAAAAATTGAAGCCCATAAGACGGTTCTATTATGCCCTAAGAGGGTAAATTTGCAACGAATACATGTTCCCATTCAATCTAAAAAACATTGAAGTCTCACAAGACGGTTCTACTGTGCCCGAAAAGTGTAAATTTGCAACAAACACATATTCACATTCAAACGAACCCAAATTGAAGCCTTAAAAGACGGTTCTATTATGCCTTGTAGTTGAATTTGCCACGAATATTTGTTCACATTCAGACGAAAAAAAATTGATGCCTCATAAGATGGTTCTATCACGCCCAATGTGTGTAAATTTTCAACGAATACATGTTCACATTCACCCGAACAAAAATTGAAGCCTCATAAGATGGTTCTACCATGCGCTAAGAGCGTAAATTTGCAACAAATGCATGCTCACATTCAAACGAACAAAAGTTGAAGCTGCATAAGACAGTTCTATTATACGCTAAGAGTCTAAATTTTCAACGAACATATGTTCACAATCAAACGAAATAAAATTGAAGCCTCATAAGATGGTTCTACTGTGCCCTAAGAGCTTGAATTTGCAACGAATATAGGTTCACATTCAAAGGAACAAAAATTGAAGCCCATATGACGGTTCTATTATGTCCTAAGAGTGTAAATTTGCAATAAATACATGTTCACCATCAAATGAACAAAAATTGATGCCCATAAGACAGTTCTATTATGCCCTAAGAGGGCAAATTTTCAACGAATATATGTTCACATTCAAATGAAAGCAAATTAAAGCCTCAAAATACGGTCATATTATGCCTTTGGAGTGTGAATTGTCACGA
This sequence comes from Puya raimondii, assembly GCA_016920855.1. NCBI lineage: Eukaryota > Viridiplantae > Streptophyta > Magnoliopsida > Poales > Bromeliaceae > Puya > Puya raimondii. The sequence goes on from JABWPP010000049.1 coordinate 4,005,467, forward strand.
ATACATGTTTACATTCAAACGAACGATAATAGAAGCCTCATAAGACGGTTCGATTATGCACTAAGAGTGAAAATTTTCAAGGAATACAAATTCACATTACAACGAACAAATGTTGATGCCTTTTAAGACTGCTCTATTATGCCCTAAGAGTGCAAATATGCAACGACTACATGTTTACATTCAAACGAACAAAAATTGAAGCCTCATAAGACGGTTCTATTATATCCAAAGAGTGTAAATTTGCAACGAATACATGATCAAATTTAGACGAACAATAATTGAAGCCTCATAAGGCGTTTCTAATCTGCCCTAAGAGTGTAAATTTGCAACGAATATATGTTCACATTCAGGCGAACAATAATTAAAGCCTCATAACACGGTTCTACTACGCCCTAAGGTATCGTTTGGTTCGGGGATAAGCAAAAAGTGACTATTCCAGGGATAGGTATAAATTGAGGTATAAGCGGGGATTAAATCAATTTTGCGTTTGGATGAAAAATAGATTTTTCTCGGGAATAAGGAAAATAGTGTTTGGATGGTTTGATTGGAATTGAGAGGATAAGAATAATTATAATTTTAAATAATAATATTTTATCTAATTAATTAAGACGAAATATTAATTAAGTAATAATTTAACTTATTTAATCTACTAAATAATTATGAATATTGCTAAAAACCCTTAATATTAATAAATAAATTAATTGGTAATTAATAATTTAATTAATTACAAATAATTTAATAAAATAATAAATTAATAAATAAATTAGTTAATAATAGTCCGATGATTAATTAAGAAAATAATTAAATTACTCAAAATATTAATTAATTAAACAATATATTTAATTATTTAATTAGTAAATTAATTAAAATAATGAATTAATTACTCAAAAAATTAATTAAATATTTATTAAAGTAATAAATTAAATAGTTAATTAATTATCTAGTTAATTAGTAAATAAATTAATATATAAATTATTAATTAAATAATATTTATTATAAATCTAGCTTGGATATTTTATTCTTTTATTATTAATTAAATAAATTATGTTTATATAATTTATGTTTAAATAAATTTATAATCTTAATTAAATTTAGAATTAAGCTTGGAATAGCGCTATTCCGTCAAAACGATGGAATAGTTTATCCCAGCTATTCCGGAATAACCGAGAATAACGAAGTTTGACCGGGATAAAATATCCCAGCCAAACTTCCCTTCGTTTGGCGGAATAGCGGGGATAACTTCGTTATCCCCGCTTTAACCCCCGAACCAAACGGGGCCTAAGAGTGTAAATTTGCAACGAATACAAGTTCACATTCAAAGGAACAAAGATTAAAGCCTCCTAAAATGGTTCTACTTTGCCCTAAGAGTGAAAATTTGCAAAGAATACATTTCGCATTCAAATTAATAAATATTGAAGCCTCATAAGACGGTCCTATCATGTTCTAAGAGTGTAAATTTGTAAGGAATACATGTTCGCATTCAAATGAACAAAAATTGAAGCCTCATATGACGGTTCTATCATACCCTAAGAGTGTAAATTTGCAAGGACAACTTGTTCGCATCCAAACATACCAAAATTGAAGCCGCAAAAGACGGTTCAATTATTCCCTAAGAGTATACATGTGCAAAGAATACATGTTCAAATTCAAACGAACAAAAATTGAAGCCCATAAAATGGTTCTATTGTGCCCTAAGATGGTAAATTTGCAACGAATATTTGTTCCCATTCAAACAAACAAAAATTGAAACCTCATAAGACGGTTCTATTGTGCCCTAGGAGTGTAAATTTGCAACGAATACCGGTTCGCATCCAAACAAACAAAAATTGAAGCCTCATAAGACTTCTAATGGGCCCAAATAGTGTAAATTTACAACTAATAAATGTTCACATTCGAACGAACAAAAATTGAAGCCTCGGAAGACTGTACTATCTTGCCCTAAGAGTGTAAATTTGCAACGAATACTTGTTCACATTCAGACGAACAAAACTTGAAGCCTCATATGATGGTCTATCATGCTCAAAGTGTGTAAATTTGCAACGAATACATGTTCACATTCACCGGAACAAAAATTGAAGCCTTATAAAACAGTTCTACCATCCGCTAAGAGTGTAAATTTGTAACGAATACATACTCACATTCAAACGAACAAAAATTGAAGCCGCATAAGACAGTTCTATTATATCCTAAGAGTGTAAATTTTCAACGAACATATGTTCACAATCAAACGAACAAAAATTAAAGCCTCATAAGATGGTTCTATTGTGCCCTAAGAGTGTAAATTTGCAACGAATACAGGTTCGCATTCAAAGGAACAAAAATTGAAGCCCATAAGACGGTTCTATTATGTCATAAGAGTGTAGATTTGCAATGAATACATGTTCACCATCAAACGAACAAAAATTGATACCCATAAGACAGTTCTATTATGCCCTAAGAGAGAAAATTTGCAACGAATACATGTTCACATTCCAACGAACAAAAATTGAAGTCTCATCAGATGGTTCTATTTTGCCCAAATAGTGTAAATTTGCAACGAATACATGCTCATATTCAAAGGAACAAAAATTGAAGCCTCATAAGACGGTTGTATTATGCCCTAAGAGTGTAAATTTGCAACGAATACATGTTCACATTCAAACGAACCCAAATTGAAGCCTCAAAAGACGATTCTATTATGCCCTTGGAGTGTGAATTTGCCATAAATACATGTTCACATTCAAACGAACAATAATTGAAGCCTCATTAGGTAGTTCTACTATGCCCTAAGAGGGTAAATTTGCAACGAATACATGTTAACATTCTAACAAACAACAACTTAAGCCACATTAGACTGTTCTATTATGCCCGAAGAGTGAAAATTTTCAAGTAATACAAGTTCACATTACTAAGAACAAAAATTGAAGCCGCATCAGACTGCTCTATTATGCCCTACGAGTGCAAATTTGCAACGACTACATGTTCACATTCAGACGAACAAAAGTTGAAGCCTCATAAGACGGTTCTATTATGCCCAAAGAGTGTAGATTTGCAACGAATACATGTTCACATTCAGACGAACAAAAATTGAAGCCTCATAAGACGGTTCTATTATGCCGTAAGAGTGTAAATTTTCAACGAATACATGTTCACATTCAAACGAACCAAAATTGAAGCCTCAAAAGACGATTCTACAATGCCCTTAGAGTGTAAATTTGCAATGAATGCATGTAGACATTCAAACGAAGAATAATTGAAGCCTCATAAGGCAGTTCTACTATGCCCTAAGAGGGTTAATTTGCAACGAATACATGTTCACATTCTAACGAACAAAGATTGAAACCTCATAAGACGGTCTTATTATGCCCAAAGAGTGTAAATTTGCAACGAATACATGCTCACATTCAGACGAACAAGAATTAAAGTCTCCTAAGACGGTTCTATTATGCCGTGAGAGTGTAAATTTGCAACGAACTCCTGTTCACATTCAAACGAACCAAAATTGAAGCCGCAAACGGCGGTTCGACTATGCCCTTAGAGTGTAAATTTGCAACAAATACATGTTCACATTCAAACGAAAATTATTGAAACCTAATAATGCGGTTCTACTATGCCCTAAGAGTGTAAATTTGCAACGAATACATGTTCACATTCTGGCGGACAATAGTGAAGCCTCATAAGACGGTTCTACTACGCCCTAAGAGTGTAAGTTTGCAACGAATACATGTTCAGATGCAAAGGAACAAAGATTGAAGCCTCATAAGACGGTTCTACTATGCCCTAAGAGTGTAAATTTGAAAGGAATACATGTTCGCATTCAAACGAACAAAGATTGAAGACTCATAAGACGGTTCTATCATGCCCTAAGAGTGAAAATTTGCAAGGAAAATATGTTCACATTTAAACGAACCAAAATTGAAGCCGCAAAAGACGGTTCAATTATGCCCTTAGAGTATAAATGTGCAATGAATACATGTTCAAATTCAAACGAACAAAAATTGAAGCCGCATATGACGGTTGTATTATGCCCTAAGAGTGTAAAATTACAACGAATACATGTTCACAGTCAAACGAACCTAAATTGGAGCCTCAAAAGACGTTTCTATTATGCCCTTCGAGTGTTAATTTGCCACGAATACATGCTCACATTCAAACGAACAATATTTGAAGCCTCATAAGGGTTCTACTATGTCCTACGAGTGTAAATTCGCAACGAATACATGTTCACATTCAGGCGGACAATAGTTGAAGTCTCATAAGACGGTTCTACTATGCCCTAAGAGTGTAAATTTGCAACGAATACATGTTCACATTCAAAGTAACAAAGATTGAAGCCTCATAAGACAGTTCTACTATGCCCTAAGAGTGCAAATTTGCAAGGAATACATTTTCGCATTCAAATGAATAAAAATTGAAGCCTCATAAGACGGTTCTATTGTGCCCTAAGAGTGTAAATTTGCAAGGAATACATGTTCGCATCCGAACGAACAAAAATTGAAGCCACAAAGATGGTTCAATTTTGCCCATAGAGTATAAATATGCAAAGAATACATGTTCAAATTCAAAGGAACAAAAATTGAAGCCAATAAGACGGTTCTATTATGCCCTACGAGGGTAAATTTGCGACAAATACATATTTACGAGGGTAAATTTGCAACAAATACATGTTCCCATTCAAACCAACAAAAATTGAAGCCTCATAAGACGGTTCTACTATGCCCTAGGAGTGTAAATTTGCAACGAATACCGGTTCAAATTCAAACGAACAAAAATTGAAGCATCACAAGACTGTTCTATTGTGCCCTAATAGTGTAAATTTGCAACTAAGAAATGTTCACATTCGAATGAACAAAAATAGAGGCCTCAAAAGACTATTCTATCATGCCCTAAGTGTGACACCCCAATAGTCCCACATCGGATAGGAATGGGGTTGTCTTTGGGTATATAAGAGGACTCCACCCTAGTAATAATAATTGAGCTTAAGCATTTTGGGCCAGTGATTTGGGCCCAACGAGTTATTATTGGTAGTGGGCAGGGTCGTTACATTTGGTATCAGAGTCAGATCACCAGCCGGAAGTGTGAGATGAGTCTTGGCTGAGCCAGGGTCGGAATGACAGACTAAGCCAGGGTCGGTGACTGACAGGCTAAGTCAGGGTCGGAATGACAAATCCTAGCGAGACAAGTCTCACATTGCCTGGTGGTCTTGGGCTATGTGTGTGTTTAGGGCTGACGAGGACGTCAGGACCTAAACGGGGGGAGTCTGTGACACCCCAATAGTCCCACATCGGATGGGAATGTGGTTGTCATTGGGTATATCAGAGGACTCCACCCTAGTAATAATAATTGGGCTTAAGCATTTTGGGCCAGTGGTTTGGGCCCAACGAGTTATTATTGCTAGTGGGCAGGGTCGTTACATTCTTCCCCCCTTTAAGCCCTGACATCCTCGTCAGGCTCAAATTTATAAGTACTAGGCGATGTGAGAATCGTCTCGCTAGCCTTAGCCGACGTTGTGGTGAGCTACACTCCACCCACAACAGTCATCATAATGAGAGCCTCGCTCTCCCCGTTGTATAATCTGGCTCAGTCGAGACTCATCTCACACTTTCGGTTGGTAATTGGCTCTGATACCAATTGTGACGCGCCACTTCCCAGGGGGTCACTGTCACGCCCCGTCGGGCCTTTAACACCAACTAGGTGGAAAGGATAACCGCACGGGCGCATGCCCCAGACCCGCCGAACGGGTAGAGTCTCTTCTACCCGCCCAAGGCGTCACAACACAAGCATATCCACAAGGTTCCAACTAGGAACGGAGTACAAGAGTTGCACAAGGAAAGCATCAACATAAAGAAATTCTACTTCTATTACATCACATTTGCACATTATACATGCCCAAAATTTTCTTTTCTTTCATTTCCATTCCATACATCATGTTCCAAAACTATGGAATATACAAGTTGCATACATTTAATGAAAACCCCTATACTACCAATGTCCAAGACTAGGGGTATAATTCTATGTATCACCAAAATGGAAGGGCCGCTATCTAGAGAGCCAAACCCTTGCCTCGCTCCACCGCCTCACTCGCGGAAGGACCTGAAAAACGTGGGGTGAGAACTATAAACATAGTTCCTAGTGGGTAAGGCCACCCAAGAGAGAAGCTCGACCCACCAGGTCCAAAGAAACACCATATGCATAAGTTAGATCACAAATAACTATGCAACAAATATTTACATGCTTGTAAATAAACATAAATGATGCAACCAAATAAAATGTCCAATTTTATTTTCTCCTAGGTTCATCCTATATTTCACATTGACCAAGTTCAACTACTTGTCATTAACTTATGGTTTCGGAATCGCCACAACACCATAATAGTTCCAACATCCAAGGAGTGAAATCGTCACCTCCGTGTTCGGGTAGCGAAATCGTCGCATACCCGGGATAGCGAAATCGTCGCATACCCCATTTCAACACCGCCATCACGTGGCACGGGTAGCGAAATCGTCGCATACCCGGGATAGCGAAATCGTCGCATATCCTAAATTCATCACCGCCAGCTCATGCTACAGGTAGCGAAATCGTCGCATACCCGGGATAGCGAAATCGTCGCACATCCCAATCTGTCACCGCCAACTCATGGCACGGGTAGCGAAATCGTCGCATACCCGGGATAGCGAAATCGTCGCACATCCCAATCTGTCACCGCCAACTCATGGCACGGGTAGCGAAATCGTCGCATACCCGGAATAGCGAAATCGTCGCATATCCCAATGTTCACATTTCACACTTGCCAACCTAAGTCTCATTACCCTAGGTTCAAGTCATTAAGTCTCACCTATGTTCAATGACTCTGGGTTTACTTTCTCATTCTCAACCTAGGTTCCATGACACTAGGTTCCATTCTCATGTTCCAACCTATGTTCAATGACACTAGGTTCCAATCATACATGTTCCAACCTATGTTCTCAACACTAGGTTCCAATCATACATGTTCCAACCTATGTTCTCAACACTAGGTTCCAATCATACATGCAATCACATAACAAGTATAGATAATAGAAATATACTTGAATTCTTTAACATGCAAGAGGAGCTCATGGCTCTATCTATCATGATTCTCTTTTTGCCAACATGCAAGTTCTAGGGTTTCACATTACACACCATTTTATCTTTAAATGGTTATTTACCGTAGATATGGAAGTGACCTAATCACTTCGGTAAACACAAACCCACCTCAAGAGCTTCCAAATTCTTGAATTCTTTGAGCTCCTAGGTCTCCAAGCCTTGAGTTCTTACTTCAACCCAAGCTTCTACAAGAAAATGGTTCGTTACTCATTACGAACCCATAATTCAACTCAATACTTGAAATCATGTGTTCTAACATGATTTCCTATGCCTCAATCGCAATTCCCGAAGGTCCAAATATTTTTAGAACCTCCCATGGCAAAAACCCTCATTTCACCTAGGTTTCACATGCATGCATGTAGAACCTCAAAATCTCTTGGCCAATCTCCACGTTTGTGGTTTAGATTGCCTAGGGTTTCCAAAAACCTTATAACAAAGGATTAAATCCAAGGTTTGAACCCAAATCATGAGGAACTCACCTTAGCCACGAGTTCCCCAAGCTTCTTCTTGCACCAAGAAGCCCCAAATCCACCTTAGAAGCTTTTTCCAAGGTCAAATCCTTCACTTCTCCAAGCTTTGGAGAGACCTCTAGAGAGAGAAAGTGAGGGAGATGGAGAGGAGAAGTAGAGGAAGAAGAAGACCTAGAAAGGAGGGGTGTCCCTGCCTTTCTAACACTCCCTCCAATGTGAAAAGACCATTTTGCCCCTCTCCCCATTCAACACTAACAACCAGCCCAAAGCTGGCATTTCGCAACACTGTGTACCGGTATGCGCATTGGCATACCGGTATACGGGTGTTAGTTCCGGTATACCCCGAGGAATTCCGCAAAACCCGAGAGCTGGATTCTCGGATTCAGCCCTCACATTCCGGTATACCACACCCCATACCGGTACTAATCGCTTCAGTACCGGTATGGACACATCCATACCGGAATCCACTGCAGACTTCACAAGTTCAGCAGTTTTAACTTTTCGAAGTCTGTTTTCGCGCCTCATTTGTGCCGAAAACACTTCACACAAGTCCCAAACTTGGCCGAAGCCGCTCACGTAGCCTCTCATGCTGCTTTTCCACCGGAACTTCATAATTTGTAGAAGTTCGGTACGACGCACTGAAATTCAGTGTACTACAGTCACCCATCCTAGGACTACTATAGTCCTAGCACGCTTAACTCTCTTAACCTCTTGGGCCTAGCCACCGCCCAAAATGCTACAGCCGGGTTAAGAATTTTTAGCCCTATTATATCCTATATATAGGACTACATGGGGTCTGAGCCTGGGTGATCTATCCATGACCAGGATGAAGCTTGGGTGAAACTAAGTGGAGTTCCGAACCGACTGATGTTGAAGAATCAGCGGATGAGTTGTGGTTAGGGGTGAAATGCCACTCGAACCCAAAGCTAGCTAGTTCTTCTCGAAATGCGTTGAGGCGCAGTAGTTTACTGGACATCTGGGGGTAAAGCACTGTTTCGGTGCGGGCTGCAAGAGCGGTACCAAAACGAGGCAAACTCTGAATATTTTAGATATGACCCAAAAATAACAGGGGTCAAGGTCAGCCAGTGAGACGATGGGGAATAAGCTTCATCGTCGATAGGGAAACAGCCTGGATCAGAGCCAATTATCAGCCGAAAGTGTGAGATGAGCCTCGGCTGAGTCAGGATTATACAGCGGGGGGAGCAAGTGTAAGTTACGGGGGAGCCTAAGGATCTATCTAGATACTATCAATACCTAGAGGGGGGGTGAATAGGTATAACGGCCAAACCACAAATCTCGATGCAATAAAATAAGTGCGGAAATAAAAATAGCACACCGAGATTTACGTGGAAAAACTCCAACTAGGAGTAAAAAACCCACGGGACCAACACGCGATAACAATCCACTAAGAAATAAAAGATTACAAGGTGATTACAGACTCCACGGACTCAAACCTCTCTTTTATCTTCTTTGGATCTCACGCACACCACCGGGTTGTCCATGCCCCACGTTCGAATCAACGAACGTCACGCCTCGAATCCACAAGACGCCCAACTTCGAATCCACGAAGCCTTCTACACGTCGAATCCACGACGCCCACCTGAATCCACGAGCGCACTCCGTCCGGAGCAAGAACAATAAAGTTGATGATGATTTATTGCTTAGAATACTATTGAAGATCTGTGGGAATAATCTCTAAGCAATTCTCAAATTGATTCTAGAAGAAAATTAAAGATCTAGAGCACCATGAATCAATTTGAGAGAAGCTTGATGTAGAAGATGAGGAAAACGGCTACCTACAAGCTTCTAGGATTTCTAAAAGGTATTCTATTCTTAACCACATTTTAGAGACATCCCCACATCTTATTTATAGGTTTAGAAGCAATCTGAATTAGACTATGATTGAAAACTGATTTTAAAAAGGTTTGGAAGCAATTAGAATCAAATTAGGATTGCAAAACTGATTTTAAAAAATCTACCATCTTATTTATAGGTTTATGAGACATTAGAATCAGAGTAGGATTGAAAAAACGAAGTTTCGAAAAATTGCGACGGGTCGGGGTCCGGACCTTGGATGCAGGGTCCGGACTCTGAAACACTCTGCACGTTTCATATTTCGGACCTCAGCTCTCAGGGTCCGGACCCTCCCTGCGTGACAGCCAGAGAGGCGTACGGGTTCCGAAAAAACTTAATTTTTATATTTTAAATCAATTTTTATCTATTCTAATGTCTTCCAAACACTTGTAAATGTTCATAAATCACCATCAAGATTATTTAAACTTACCAAGCATCGTGAATTCATACGTTGAGTCTTCGAGTCTTCAATCTTCGTCTTTTCTTCTTTGAACCTTCAAAACTCTGACTCACTTCACGAAATATGCCAATATAAAATCCGTAACAATCTCCCCCTTTGGCAATTTCGTGACAACACCCAAAATTACATAAAACACTCACGATACTCATCTCTCCAGAAACTTTGAAATTCATTGTCATCACCAAAATAATGAACTTCTCGCGTGAAAGATCCAAACAAAGTTTAAAATACAACCCTGTAACTTCTAAAACAAACTCTATGACTTAGACACACATGAAGTCTTGAAGTCTTCAAAGACCTGCAAAAAGTTTTCATTCTCCACAAACAAAGTTAGTAGTAAAAAAAAATTCAAACTCTCTCCCCCTTTGTTCATGCGTCTAAGTTCAAAAACTTATCCTTTTCCTCTTTTCTTTTATAAAACTTTCAATATCATCATCACCTCTCTCCCCCTTTTTGTCAAAAATTGCTATAAAAAAAAACACTAAAAAATAGAGAGAGTTTAAAGAGAAATCAAATCGAAGCACAAGAAACACAAGTTGAAGATTTTGTTCAACTTTGAAACCACTTGTGATATAACAAGAAAAACACAATGATTGCATTGAAAACAATGTTAGTGCATGAACGTGATGCATTCACATAGACTTCTTTCAATCCCTATTAATTTTATAAAAATTAAGAATTTTACTACACAATCACCATAATGTAGATAAAATATTATACGATTTCTTAATTCACATAAACTTCAAAATCAAGTCATCAAAAATAATCTAAAGGCTCAAAAGCTATCAAGATGTAAACGGATTATGAAGATGACTTAAGGGATTCATCAAAGAGACAGAAATTTGTCGCATAAACGTTCAAATTTGAGATAAAACAAACATCGCACAAGGCGTGGCTCTTTGAGCATCTTTCATGTATGTGGACCACCTTATAACTCCGAAAAATAAATTTTGTGACATTTTTTCTTTTGCATGCTTTTGCACTTATATTTTTTTTCTAGATATGCAATTCAATTCTCATGTGGTAGCTGCATACACTAACCGGACGACCGGGGTGGTAGCTCTTTCCTCCATGTGGTGGTAGTTTTCACACTCCTTTAAGGATGTAACTCTTTCCACATCTTTCAAAGCATATGAGCATTCTTTTCTCAATATAATAATGACTCCCCCTCACTTAAGCAATCTCTTAGTTGAAAGAACATGTGACAAATTTTAGTCCATAAGAGAATGACTATTCATCAAATTCAACACACAACCGAGATAGGTTAAGCTCCTAAAGATTACACATGATTACCTAAATTTGATGAATATAAGTATTAAGAATTCTCATAATAAATTATCTTCAAATATAATGAAAATAAAGTAAAATCGATAATTAATGTGAAATTAATTAGAAATGAATGGAAGTGAAGTATTGACATTGCAAGCACTATTTAATGTTTAACCATTCAATGAATTTTCAAAAATTGTAACAATGAAAGCACCAAAACGTATAATGCAATGATCAAGAGATATGCAATAAGAACCAATCAACGCACTACACAAAGTCAAAACAAGTTAAGATTTAAGACAAGGAAAGATATCACCTTTTCGAACCCAAACTTGTCGAATTGTTGGTTGTCTTAGTTTGTTGCGGTTGAGCACCGATTGTTTTGACTTTTGATCATCCGTTGGTCGCCACGTTGCATTCGGCTTTGTGTGCACTATTTGTTGTGGCTTTGACTTCCGGTTGATCTTGGATACTCGACCCTTTTGATGTTGCTTTTGAAACCGTAAGGGTTGTCGAGTATTGGATGATGCCGATAGATGTTTAGAAGATGCCGGTTGAGTTTTCTTATCTTTTCTAGGGCATGTTTTCTTGATGTGGCCTTTGTTTCCACATCTATGGCATACTTTATCCTTCAAAATAGTTGAGACTTTATGTGCTGAATTTTTAACCTTCTCAACATGTTTCCGCTTATATCCAAGTCCAAGTTTGCTTGTTTGACCCAATCCGAGCATATCATCAAGTTTCTTTGATCCGGAGGAGAATTTTTGTATGTCGGACTTGAGTTCATGGACTTGTTTAGTCAAGACTTGGTTAGAAGTATGAATTTCCTTGTATTGTAGTTCTAGAAAGCCAACCTTTTCTTGATGTGATTTGATCGTTATTACCGATTGGTCTAGCTTCTCCTGGAGGATTGTATTATTCTTCAATAGCAAGTCCTTTTCCTCCTCAAGAGCTTTATTTGATGTACTCAATGTCTTCTTGTCATCCTCAAGCTCCAAAAGTCGCTTCCTCAACTTCTTGTTGTGCTTAGCCATCTTCTTCGATTCAATTAGTAGTTGATTGTATGCCTCGGCTAAGTCATCGTCATCCGACTCGTCCTCACTCTCGCCATCGTCCGTCGACGTTTCATGCAAGGAAGGAGAAAAAGAAGAGTTAGAAATAATAGATGAAAAACATGTAGCTAAAGGCAAAGAAGTATGAGAACTTAAAACAACATTATTTTTCTCCTCATCACTTGAGGTCGATTCTTCAGAAGTAGAATCGTCCCAAGTTTTCGCTTGCAAAGCCTTCTTTTTAAAGGTTTTCTTAGTGGGACAATCCGTTGAAATATGGCCGTAGCCTTTGCATTTGTAACATCGGATTTCCCCTTCAAAATCAACTTTTTCTTTAGAAGGTTTTGCAATTTTCTTTTCTTTTACGGAATTTGAACTTGAAGATCCTTTTGAAGAAGTTTTAGGTGTAGATCTATTTGTCTTGTTCTTCCGAAAATTCCAACGAAATTTCTTCGTGAGACGCGCTAATTGATGTTCAAAATCGGCAAGCGAAATCTCTTCATCGGAATCCGAGCTGCTGTCTTCCTCCTTCATAGATCGAAGTACAACACCTGTACTTTTAAAGGAAGACTTGGAAGAAGATTCATTAGTAGGAAAAGTCATTTCATACGTTTGTAATGCGCCTACTAATTCCTCTACTTTCATCTAATCCGGATGCTTGACGGTTTCGATCGCCGCAACCTTTGCTCTAAAGCGTTTCGGAAGAGTTCGAAGAATCTTTCTTACAACTTTAGATTCTGGGATCTTCTCTCCCAAGTTAGCACATGTATTAATGATATCTTGGAGTCTAGTAAAATAATCAGTAAAAGATTCATGCTCCTCCATTCGAATAGAATCAAATTGACTTGTAAGCATCTGAAGCTTTTGAACTTTTACTAGACTTTGTACCCTCATGTGTAACTTGTAGGGTATCCCAAATCTCTTTTGCCGTTTCACACGCCGAGACGCGTGAAAACTCGGTTTGAGTTAGGGCATTAAATAAAGCATTTATTCCCTTTCCGTTGTAAGAAGAAGCCTCGTTCTCGTCCTTCGACCACTTATTTCGTGGCTTCGGAACAGTTGCATCTCCGTTTAATTCGGTTGGATGTTTCCATCCGAATTCAACGGCTTGCCTTACACGCTCATCAATTGCGATGAGGAAGGCTCTCATCCGGACTTTCCAATAAGCGTAATTAGTCCCATCAAATAACGGGGGCCTATTGATGTTACCTCCTTCACCCATAATGATAGAAAAATATAGATCCCGCTCTGATACCAATTGTAAGTTACGGGGGAGCCTAAGTGTAGTACCCCTGGGGCCTAACTGACGGAATGACTGTAGCATCCTAGACTGTTCAACACTTCTGGAGAAGGTCGAGACAAGTCGGAGTCGTTTCGGCGCCAAATAGATGCGAAAACGGACTCGGAGCACCGAAGTAAGCCAAAACTGAAGTTTTGGGCTTTTGGACTTTCGGGCGCCCGGAAGTCTTGTTTTGGGCGCCCAGATGTTGAGTGCTCGTTTTCTGAAACTGCTAAGTCATTTCGGATCTAGGTTTTGGGCGCCCAGAAAGTGGATCCTGAAATGTACCTCGTGAGTATCGACTCGTTTGACACGTGTTGGTTGGTAGGTGAGATCCGCCGGACCAGGTTAGGGCGCACCGGACCACGGGCGGAGAGTCCGATGTTCTAGACTTGGGCAGGCTGAAGAACCGGGCGCCCACTTCTTGGGTTTCGGGCGCCCGAATGTGTGTTAACCTGCTGAGAAACAGGTTAGCAGCTTGTTGTGCTTGAGGTCTATTTTACCCTAACCCCTTGTCTATAAATGAAGTGGACGACCTCCCCTGAGGCTTTTTCTCCCCTCTTCATGGTGAAGCTGGAATTTTGCAAGGATAGCCTCCATCCCCTACCAAATTCCACCTTTCTCCATTGAAGACCTTGATTTCCTGCTGAAACTGCAACGTCGACCTGTGGTGTTCATGCTCGTGTGCAGGGTAGGAGTGTCCAAATCCAACGAAACTTAGTTTGTTGGATAGAGGACTCATAAAGGAAGACGTGGAATCCTTCCAATCGCATTTTGGACAAGTATGTAAGCTACAGTTGATATTTTACTGGACCCCTTGTGTTCTTGAGCTGAAACTTGGGTTTTCCTTTGGTCTTATGGATCCAAATCTTTTGGGAGCTAGAATTTCGAAGTGAAAATTGATCCTTCCACTTTCCTTGCTGGTTTGGAGGTCCTTCCCACCTGAATTGAGGATTCAATGGTGAGTTCTAGCTCAGATTTTGAGAAATTGCTTAAGTGCTGAATTTTTGGGTCAATTGATGGATTTCTTGGATTTGTGAATCCAGATCCTTGTGAGGATCTTCGGAGAGGCTTTGGATTGCTCCATCACTGTATTTGAGAGGTTTGTGACCCTTTTCCATGGGCTAGATTCGTTGGAATTCCAGAATTCTTGCTTATCGTGACTTTTGCTTAGTTGCTGGAACTTCTGGATCCATGTGCAGGAGGGTCCAGTAGTGAATCCGAATCTGTGTGGGGACCTTTTGGACATCGAGTCGAACTCCGTTTTGGCTGAAAATTGGAGGGTGTGTTCTTGAGCCCCTACTGGTGAGTTGAACCAAATTTCACTGCATTCGGACTTAGGATTTGGATTTTATCGCATATTGAATCCATATTGGTCGTGCTGCCAAGCTGCAGTTGGAGGCCTTCCACTCGACTCCTAGCCGTTGTTGGATAGCTTTTGAGGTGGGTTAATGTTACCAAAATCGCCGGATTTCCTCCTAAGTTGTAGAGAGTGCAGCATGCTGTTTTATTATCTGTTTGATCATGTTAGTAGCTCGAATTCATGAATTTGCATGTATTATTATGAAATCTGAATTTGGAGCATAAATTGATAATTTATAGACATGACTTTATATGCTGAACTGGGAATTGACTTAGGAGAAAACTTGCGAACATACAACCGTCACTTTTCGAACTATTATCAGATTTAGCTCTAGGAGCCGTTTCTGTTCTTGTATCACCGCTGTTAGTGCGAGGTGGATACTTAGTTCGTTGTAGGACGAGTTTACGCTCGTGCTGGGATGCCGAGCTTGTATTTACAGCAGGGTTAGGCTGTTTTGTATTACCGGGTGCCGTCGGGGTTGACGGTGGACCCAGACTCTTGTTTTAGCTTCTGTTTGTGCTCAGAGCACGTGAGCTTGGAGTCTTTGACCCATTAGACCCCTGTCCATTTGATTATAGCCTGCCGGAGCCTGTTTGTACTCGACAGAGATACGCTTTTAACTCGGTTGGGTAGCTCCCCCGAGTGCCGCTCCGGAGTGAGGCCTCTTTTGCGTTGATGTCGCTACAGATTTGTTGGATCTGGTATTTGGACCGGCTACCCTTTTTGGTAGTGTGCGGTGTGGCTAGGCAGTTGGCTGGACGAGCCTGTTTGGGCGGTTCCGTTAGATTGGGTCAGGGGTGACATTCCACTTTGGTGATGCTTACTTGAGAGTTTGACTTGAATAGTGGTAGGGTAGTGGCATTACAGCTGTTGAGTTTATTCCAGCTTACTTTGTTGTTCTTTACCTACCAGCTATACTGTTAGTCTCGTAGACTTAGTGGGTGGACCGTTGAGGTCGGTAGTGGTACCCACTGAGGACTACTTCTTTTGATAGTAGTTCTCACACCCATTGTTGCCACTTTTTCTTGCAGAGCCTTCTTCTGTTGCGGCTGCTGCGCCTATTTTTATGGATCGAGGTAAGGGAGTCGCGAGCTAGATCCCTACCTGTCCCTGTTGTTCCTAGAGGAGGACCCTACTGGAGATAGTTTCTTTTTGAGTTGTGCCATGTACATATAGTGGGAGGACCTGTTGTATTTTGGATCCTATATGTACAGGTGGCTTTTGTTATTAGTATATTTTATTTCAGCTCTATATCTCTTGTAGTTGCTTGTATGTTTGTTTACAGGTTAGCTATCGCTTCGTATACATAGAAATATCTATGTATACGGCGGATCTGTTGGCGAGCCCGGGGAAACGAGTAATCCGGGGCGTGACACTAAGGATCTATCTGGATACTATCAATACCTAGACGGGGGGTGAATAGGTATAACAGCCAAACCACAAATCTCGATGCAATAAAATAAGTACGGAAATAAAAATAGCACACCGAGATTTATGTGGAAAACTCCAACGCGGAGTAAAAAACCCACGAGACCAACATGCGATGACAATCCACTAAGAAATAAAAGATTACAAGATGATTACCGACTCCACGGATTCAAACCTCTCTTTTATCTTCTTTAGATCTCGCGCACACCACCAGGTTGTCCACGCCCTACGTTCGAATCCACGAACGTCACGCCTTGAATCCACAAGACGCCCAACTTCGAATCCACGAAGCCTTCTACACGTCGAATCCACGACGCCCACCCGAATCCACGAGCGCACTCCGTCCGGAGCAAGAACAATAAAGTTGATGATGATTTATTGCTTAGAATACCATTGAAGATCTGTGGGAATAATCTCTAAGCAATTCTCAAATTGATTCTAGAAGAAAATTAAAGATCTAGGACACCATGAATCAATTTGAGAGAAGCTTGATGTAGAAGATGAGGAAAACGGCTACCTACAAGCTTCTAGGGTTTCTAAAAGGTATTCTATACTTAACCACATTTTAGAGACATCCCCACATCTTATTTATAGGTTTAGAAGCAATCCGAATTAGACTAGGATTGAAAACTAATTTTAAAAAGGTTTGGAAGCAATTAGAATCAAATTAGAATTGCAAAACTGATTTTAAAAAATCTACCATCTTATTTATAGGTTTAGGAGACATTAGAATCAAAGTAGGATTGAAAAAATGAAGTTTCAAAAAATTGCGACGGGTCGGGGTCCGGACCTTGGATGCAGGGTCCGGACTTTGAAACACTCTGCGCGTTTCATATTCCGAACCTCGGCTCTCAGGGTCCGGACCCTCCCTGCGTGACAGCCAGAGAGGCGTACGGATTTTGGACCTCACCTCAGGGTCCGGATCCTGAAAATTGAAAAACTTAATTTTTATATTTTAAATCAATTTTTATCTATTCTAATGTCTTCCAAACACTTGTAAATGCTCATAAATCACCATCAAGATTATTTAAACTTACCAAACATCGTGAATTCATACGTTGAGTCTTCAATCTTCGTCTTTTCTTCTTTGAACCTTCAAGACTCCGACTCACTTCACGAAATATG
Organism: Puya raimondii; assembly: GCA_016920855.1. Taxonomy (NCBI): domain Eukaryota; kingdom Viridiplantae; phylum Streptophyta; class Magnoliopsida; order Poales; family Bromeliaceae; genus Puya; species Puya raimondii. The sequence goes on from JABWPP010000049.1 coordinate 4,022,871, forward strand.
CCAATATAAAATCCGTAACAGCAAGGCTCTCATGTTATTAACTATTGTGGGTGGAGCGCGGCTCACCACAAGGTCAGTTTAGGCTAGCGAGACGAGTCTCACATCGCCTAGTACTTGTGAGTCTGAGCCTGACGAGGACGTCAGGGCTTAAAGGGGGGGAGATTGTGAGACCCCAGGTAGTCCTATATAGAAACTCTTAACTCGGCTTAAGCATTTTGGGCGGTGGCTAGGCCCAAAAGGTTAAGAGAGTTAAGCGTGCTAGGACGGGAGTAGTCCTAGGATGGGTGACCTCCTGGGAAGTTGGGGCGTTGCATTTGATATCAGAGCCGGTTCACCAGCCGAAAGTGTGAGATGAGTCTTGGCCGAGCCAGGGTCGGAATGACAAACTAAGCCAGAGTCAGTGAATGACAGGCTAAGTCAGGGTCAGAATGACAAAGGCTAGCGGGACAAGTCTCACATTGCCTGCTGATCTGTCACGCCCCGGGCCCTAGGGAGAGCCTACCAGGCACGTGCACAGACCCGCCGTGTACCTCAAAACAACACAATGTACACAAGGCGTCTATAACAACAACAATCAAGTAGGATAAAGAATACATCCTAAACCAGGTAATCAGAGCGAGAACATAATTCTACATCTAATACAAGATCCACACAACTAGAATCTCAAGATATACAATAGAATTATACATCTTATCAACTAGTGGATCAATCAACCAACAAAACCATACATCTTTCATTCAAAAATACGATGAAAGGAAACCCATGGTATGCTTACAACAACAACACCGTAGAGGCTCTAGCTAGCTGCTAACCCCTCGCCGCGATCCCAAGCCTCTCCTGCTGCGGAAGGCTCTGAAATAAAAACAACAAACCCCAGGGGGATGAGAACTATTATTCAATAGTTCCCAGTGGGTAAGCCGCCGAGAGTGGCGAATTACACCGCTAGGTCAACTGAGGCAAGATAGTTTAAACTGAAACATAAAGCATAAAAGTATTAAATGCTAACAGATAGTTCTACAACTATCATGCCTCCAATGACTAAACCATCTACATGAACATGAACATGCTCTATTGTCATATGCTCGGCAATTAATTTCATGGTTTACATGCATGTCAAATTAATGCCATGATCAATTACATATGTCCTAATGTCATAAACTCGCTATATGTCAAGTTTAACTATTTCATGTATGACTTGTCTCCAAACTATAAATACGTTATGTTCACTAATCACTAGTGTGCCAAGTCATGTCAATACCTCGCTACATGTAATGCCACAAGGTCACAACCCAATACTATGTCCATACACTACATGTATATGCATCAATTAATTAGGGTGTCAAATGTCACGTTCTGGTTAAAATAACCTCTTTCTGTATGAAAGTTCACCTTTGCATAAAACCATAACTGTGTAGTCATAAAATGATACAATAGCGGGATGTTCACTTGTGCCGAGCCTAATGGCTCCGTGGTAGTCAACACCTCACGCTTTGGTGAGCCTTACCCACGGCGGTTCCATTTCGGCGCTCTCTCTAACACACGGGCGAAATAACTGTCGCGAGGCCAACTCCGGAGTGCCGGCTTGTAGGGAGCGACCCTCACAACATGTAAACGAGCATAGTGGCCAACAAGCAACAAATCAACCATAATAATAATATCATAAGTTCAATTTCACGTTATGTCAAAACATGTCACTTTATGTTTAATACATCCAATAGCCAATATGCTAAATGTCAACAATATCATATTGTTCTCAACGTCCGATGGTATGTCCCTACCATTATGCACATGTCTCTAACATGTAACCGTTCATCTCTTTGTTTACTAAATTCATAAACCATGCATTCTTCTAATGCCATATATCATGCATTATTCTAATGCCATGTCCAATGCATTATACTAATGCTATAACCAATACCTTTCAATACTAAACCGATGCATTCAACAAATGCTATAGTTCATGCATTATTCTAATGCTACAATTCATGCATTCTACAATGCCATGACAATGCATTCTAAGATGCCAACAAGACCCTATCCATGCCATGCATAAGCTACAACAACCTCTACTACATAGAGTATAGAGCTATCATGCAAGTGTTTAAATAACCCAATGGGAGTACGTTTAATCAATTATAATTATCAATGCAAATGAAATTTCATTCCTCATGTCTTAAACACGGGATCAATTCCACGACCTAAAGGTCGAGCCCAAAGTCACGATAACCGTCGAAGTTGCTCACCTAGATGAGGTGCAACAATTTATCATGCATTGCCATATCCTCTCTTTTCTCTGTACAAGCATACATTAGTATGCGAAGAGAAATCACTAATCCACCACCCCAAGTAGTGTCTCACATGATGCTCATATCTAGCATGCATAACCTAATTAGCATTTCATAATGCATCATTGCACTACTAGTACAAATACACTAGCATGCATATTAATCTCATAATGCCACACTATATGTACTATGCATTTTTATACATAACATATATGTCTCTTGCAATCACAATTATCATAATGCCATAATTAACATAATTATGCATCTAATCAATCCTATAACAAGATAGGAGACATAGGGGGAGTTCACCCATTTCGGTGAGATCAAACCCACCGGAAATCCGTCGAAACCTAGCAGTACATCGAAACGAAGTTGTCCCCCGAGCTTCTCATACCCTAAGATAATTTTCCAAGGGGTTAAAAGCTTCGAACGAACAATTTCGAAAACCACCAAAATCTATGAGGTAAAAGGGTGAAAATTACCTTGAGCAAGTAAAACTTGTTCTAGGTCCAAATTGAGGTTAGAGATCATCAAATCCAACCTACAACAACGTTCTACACCCATCAATTCCACCTCAAGGGTTCACAATCACAAAACCCTAAACAAAACCCTAATTTTCCAAGAAACTAGTTTTACATGCTAATCACAAGCAAAAATCATAAATAGAGGTTGTAAAAGAGTTTACTAACCTCAAATCAAGCCTCCAACCAAGCTCACACAAGCTAGGGTTGAAGATCCATCCACCAACAAGCTCCATTCCTCAGCCCCGAGCTCCCTCCAAGCCTAGGAGTACTCCTCCATGAAGAAAATGGAGAGAAAAGAGATCAAAACATGATCTAAGGGGTTGGGGGAAGAGAAAATCTAGAGAGAGAGAGTGGGAAAACCCTACCTTTCTTCTCCTCCATCCTCAGCCAAAACAGCAACAAGAGAGGGGTGAAGGGGTACTTAAACCCGAGCAACAAAATCCACTTAGGCCCCTCAACAAGCCAAAATTGCAAAACAGCACGAAATGCAATTTCTGCACTGTATGGTGTATGCGCATGGGCATACCGGTATCTAGCCAAAAATCCCGCAAACCCGAGCCTCGGCCAAGCAGTCTGCGCAACAGGATTCCGGTATGCAACTTCCAGTACCGGTATAAGATGCTCCAATACCGGTATGCGAGTTTCGCATACCGGAATGCCAACCCATTCCGGTATCAACTGCGGAATCCCGCAGAATCCGAGAGCTGCGCACAACCAGTTTTCACTGGATTCCGGTATACCTAACCCAGATACCGGTATACAATGCAAAATCTGCACTTTTGCAGATTTCGACTTCCGGAGTCCGTCTTCGCACTTTCTAAGTCCCGAAAACACTCGGAAGCTCACCAAACTCAACCCAAAACTCCATAATAGTATAAGGCACTATTCTCTCACTAGAACTCCGCAATTTGCTAAAGTTCAGTGTACTACATACTCCCCTCCTAAAAAGGAGTTTCGTCCGCGAAACTACGGATCAACCACAACAAACAACAAATCCAGAGGAGACAGAACATCGTCCTCGCATTGAAGCCTCCAGCTCTCACGCCATGCATCGCGTCCAAGGTGTTGCTCCAAAGCATTTTGTAGTAGGAATAGTGATAATTCCAGATTCCTACATTCCACAAATCCAATCCACAACAATTGCTCCTTGAAGTTTAGATCCTCATGCAGCTCTAAAGAAACGTCATCCACCATCGGGGACGAATTCAAATACTCGCTCGGAGCGTCAACACACTTCAAATACCTTCAACAGATCTGAAGTGAAACAACTCGACATGCCACTAGGCCCAAAGCCTCAGAGTCTAAAATAATCCCAAGAATCTAAACTTAGATTCCTCAAACATAAGCTCTTGGATTATTTCAACCAAGTATCACAATCCAATCATCAGATTCAGATGTCCAAAAATTCCATCTCTCGCCGAGAGTCATCCAATGGTCCAAATTCCAAAATGATAGAGCTAGACGCCCTATGCAATCACACAAATTGCCCAAGTATACTTGTGCAAAATTTTCTCAATCCAACTCAGGTGAATAGTTACTCCTATTCACAATCTCTCAACTATCATCAAGTCTAGCTTAGAAGCGAGACAATCCAATTCCGGAGACTCCGGCAATCATCCTCTATCCATACCAAGTAGATAACCTTTACTTGGCATATCACATAAATCCTGCTATCACAGGTACAACCTGTCGGTTCCACCGTCAAGACACTTTCTGACAGTCCAGTAGGAATTCATCCGCGCAACCCTCTTGATCTCGATTGCACCATTTACCAGTCGGGATCAAGGCTAACTCCAGTGATCCGATCCAAAGGATAGATATCACATCATATTACTCATCTCATCGATAACTCTAGAACACTAGCCTCTAACATGATCTCACAGCTTCAACTCATATTCTTGAGTGTAGAGATATCTCCAACAATAAGATCTGGGTGTACTTCACACCACTAACAATGCATACAATTGCCACATTTTCCAAGCAGATGCTATGGCAATCATTTCCAAATCACAATTTGGCAAATCCTCTTGCATTCTCTCCCTTGCTGAAAGGTTAACCCTGCCTTTCTATTTTACACCAAAGTGCAACTCAATCCGTAGAGAGAACCACAACTACAAAACATAAAGCCCACCTTCGGGGTAACCAAGGTTGGCGGTCGTCGACCACGCCAACAGTTCCAAGAAACCTCTCTCACACATATCTTTCCAAAAGATTTAATCCCTTTATGTGTTAGTCCAGTAGAGGGAGTAGACAACTCGAAAATCTCCCCACAATTATCCATAACATCTAATCAAACTAAAAAGTTTGAACTTCGATCACATCCGCTTGTCTCAATCCACTATGGATGGTTGATTTCCTTGAGATCTCCACTCATAACCACTTTGGCATCAACTGCCAAGGGACACTAGTCCTCACAACCAAAACAGCACGTCTTCAACTTGAAGCACTTGCAATCCTCGTTCCAAGGAATCTTTATGGTCTTCATCGCCTCTCGACTTCCAATAAATCGTCGATGCGCACAGGGACAAGGACACCCAAAAGGGCCAAACATCACAACACACAAGAGCATCAACCAGCTCAACCGACACCACGACAATTTCGCAATGTCTACACCGAGTGAACAAGTCACCCTCGGTCCAAACTCAAACTCGACCCAACGAGAGTAGCACTCAGATTGCAACTACCCTCGAGCAAAACCAGAATTCATGGAGCTTGATCAAACAGATCAACAGATCTCGACTACGGGTGCATATCCTTCATCGTGACCCTACCGAGTTCACGATAGTCGACTCACAGTCGAAATGACCCATCCACAGAAAACAAACGAGATCTACACTCCACAAGAGGAAACACTAGGCAAAAGAGGTCTCCAGACCAAGCCTTCAATTCTCACAACACAACCGGGATTGCACAGGCAACTCCCTCACAAGAGACATCCTCTCTTTTGAGGATTCTCAACACTCACCTAGGATGCTGGCCTAAAGGCCACGCGCTCACTCAACCAATAACCAGGCTTGGGCAGGTGAAACAAGCATCGCAATTAGCGAACTTTCACGCCCTCGAAAAACACTATTTCGTGTCCAAGATCCCAAAGCACTACTGCTCGGCTCACACACTCATCGGCAATCAGATAGCCGAAGAGCCAGCCCAAGTTCAAATTAGAACTATACGCTCTTAGCCACATAAAGCCAATCGCTTTGTTGGCACACCGGAACATCCAAAACTAACAGAGTACAAGAACAGTACTTCCAAGTCCAAACAGTCAGGACCAACTCAAACAGCAAGCACCAAGGAATAATTCCCCTGCCTTGCATTCGGCAAACAGCCGATCCAAAGCTACAATCATAACAGACAACAAACAAGCTCCAATACTACGAGCTGCAACAACCTCCATCGTCGCTGCGTCATCATTCGCCCGTCATGCAGACACGCACATATCCAAAGTTGACCGCGCGAAGTCGATCCCAATGTTATCGACACTGTTCTCCTCAAACACTCCAACTGGGAATGGCCCACCTGGCCACGAAGAGAGTACTTGCCCCTACTCCAAGAGTATCATCGGGCACTCACAGCTCCACCGCTCACACGTCACAATAGTCGATGACGATTTGACGTTCCCATTATCATCCTGTTAAAGGTCCACCTTCTCGAGATCAAATTTCTCCTTGATCACTTAATTGTCCTCTTACGATAGACTTGCCACTCATAGTAACTTCCTTTGCCGTCCCAACGGTCTCCACGTCTCTCGCCCTTACCAAGGTACGATCCGCATTCTCGCAAAATTCCTTGAGGTCGATTGTCAACTGGATCGACAAATCCTCCAGTCGCTTAATCCTCTCGTCTGCCGGCGCAAAGCCTCAACTTGGAGTAACATCATAATTGATCGCTGCTCCACCACACTCGCTGAATTTGCCAGTTGTTCTCTCAACTTCAGGGTCTCACCAAATCCGGAGGATGCAGAAGTCCCGTCTCGGCTGCCTCGGCCGCCATCGAGTGCGTCGATCGCCACTCAAGCTGCAACAAGCAAAACATGCGCAGGTGAAACACCCCACGCCAACGCATCCCCACACAAAACTATAACCCCAATCATGCGAAAGTAATGAAGTGGACTCCCACTATTCCCCGATGTCACGTTGTCGGCCGCCAACGTGACCCTCCAAGGGTATAGAAGTGGTTCACTCCGATTTAACTCCAACAGCTTTGGAGCTTTAGAAACGACCCAATCATAATACTTTCGCCAATATGTCACAAGAGATCTCGTCTCTCACGTTCCTATTCCTTATCGTCCAACCTGCCTAAGGTTTACTAGGTCCACTATGACTCAACCCTAGGCTCTGATACCACTATAATCTGTCACGCCCCGGGCCCTAGGGAGAGCCTACCAGGCACGTGCACAGACCCGCCGTGTACCTCAAAACAACACAATGTACACAAGGCGTCTATAACAACAACAATCAAGTAGGATAAAGAATACATCCTAAACCAGGTAATCAGAGCGAGAACATAATTCTACATCTAATACAAGATCCACACAACTAGAATCTCAAGATATACAATAGAATTATACATCTTATCAACTAGTGGATCAATCAACCAACAAAACCATACATCTTTCATTCAAAAATACGATGAAAGGAAACCCATGGTATGCCTACAACAACAACACCGTAGAGGCTCTAGCTAGCTGCAAACCCCTCGCCGCGATCCCAAGCCTCACCTGCTGCGGAAGGCTCTGAAATAAAAACAACAAACCCCAGGGGGATGAGAACTATTATTCAATAGTTCCCAGTGGGTAAGCCGCCGAGAGTGGCGAATTACACCGCTAGGTCAACTGAGGCAAGATAGTTTAAACTGAAACATAAAGCATAAAAGTATTAAATGCTAACAGATAGTTCTACAACTATCATGCCTCCAATGACTAAACCATCTACATGAACATGAACATGCTCTATTGTCATATGCTCGACAATTAATTTAATGGTTTACATGCATGTCAAATTAATGCCATGATCAATTACATATGTCCTAATTTCATAAACTCGCTATATGTCAAGTTTAACTATTTCATGTATGACTTGTCTCCAAACTATAAATACGTTATGTTCACTAATCACTAGTGTGCCAAGTCATGTCAATACCTCGCTACATGTAATGCCACAAGGTCACCACCCAATACTATGTCCATACACTACATGTATATGCATCAATTAATTAGGGTGTCAAATGTCACGTTCTGGTTAAAATAACCTCTTTCTGTATGAAAGTTCACATTTGCATAAAACCATAAGTGTGTAGTCATAAAATGATACAATAGCGGGATGTTCACTTGTGCCGAGCCTAATGGCTCCGTGGTAGTCAACACCTCACGCTTTGGTGAGCCTTACCCACGGCGGTTCCATTTCGGCGCTCTCTCTAACACACGGGCGAAATAACTGTCGCGAGGCCAACTCCGGAGTGCCGGCTTGTAGGGAGCGACCCTCACAAGCATGTGTAAACGAGCATAGTGGCCAACAAGCAACAAATCAACCATAATAATAATATCATAAGTTCAATTTCACGTTATGTCAAAACATGTCACTTTATGTTTAATACATCCAATAGCCAATATGCTAAATGTCAACAATATCATATTGTTCTCAACGTCCGATGGTATGTCCCTACCATTATGCACATGTCTCTAACATGTAACCGTTCATCTCTTTGTTTACTAAATTCATAAACCATGCATTCTTCTAATGCCATATATCATGCATTATTCTAATGCCATGTCCAATGCATTATACTAATGCTATAACCAATACCTTTCAATACTAAACCGATGCATTCAACAAATGCTATAGTTCATGCATTATTCTAATGCTACAATTCATGCATTCTACAATGCCATGACAATGCATTCTAAGATGCCAACAAGACCCTATCCATGCCATGCATAAGCTACAACAACCTCTACTACATAGAGTATAGAGCTATCATGCAAGTGTTTAAATAACCCAATGGACTCACGTTTAATCAATTATAATTATCAATGCAAATGAAATTTCATTCCTCATGTCTTAAACACGGGATCAATTCCACGACCTAAAGGTCGAGCCCAAAGTCACGATAACCGTCGAAGTTGCTCACCTAGATGAGGTGCAACAATTTATCATGCATTGCCATATCCTCTCTTTTCTCTGTACAAGCATACATTAGTATGCGAAGAGAAATCACTAATCCACCACCCCAAGTAGTGTCTCACATGATGCTCATATCTAGCATGCATAACCTAATTAGCATTTCATAATGCATCATTGCACTACTAGTACAAATACACTAGCATGCATATTAATCTCATAATGCCACACTATATGTACTATGCATTTTTATACATAACATATATGTCTCTTGCAATCACAATTATCATAATGCCATAATTAACATAATTATGCATCTAATCAATACTATAACAAGATAGGAGACATAGGGGGAGTTCACCCATTTCGGTGAGGTCAAACCCACCGGAAATCCGTCGAAATCTCGCAGTACATCGAAACGAAGTTGTCCCCCGAGCTTCTCATACCCTAAGATAATTTTCCAAGGGGTTAAAAGCTTCGAACGAACAATTTCGAAAACCACCAAAATCTATGAGGTAAAAGGGTGAAAATTACCTTGAGCAAGTAAAACTTGTTCTAGGTCCAAATTGAGGTTAGAGATCATCAAATCCAACCTACAACAACGTTCTACACCCATCAATTCCACCTCAAGGGTTCACAATCACAAAACCCTAAACAAAACCCTAATTTTCCAAGAAACTAGGTTTACATGCTAATCACAAGCAAAAATCATAAATAGAGGTTGTAAAAGAGTTTACTAACCTCAAATCAAGCCTCTAACCAAGCTCACACAAGCTAGGGTTGAATATCCATCCACCAACAAGCTCCATTCCTCAGCCCCGAGCTCCCTCCAAGCCTAGGAGTACTCCTCCATGAAGAAAATGGAGAGAAAAGAGATCAAAACATGATCTAAGGGGTTGGGGGAAGAGAAAATCTAGAGAGAGAGAGGGAAAACCCTACCTTTCTTCTCCTCCATCCTCAGCCAAAACAGCAACAAGAGAGGGGTGAAGGGGTACTTAAACCCGAGCAACAAAATCCACTTAGGCCCCTCAACAAGCCAAAATTGCAAAACAGCACGAAATGCAATTTCTGCACTGTATACCGGTATGCGCATGGGCATACCGGTATCCAGCCAAAAATCCCGCAAACCCGAGCCTCGGCCAAGCAGTCTGCGCAACAGGATTCCGGTATGCAACTTCTAGTACCGGTATAAGATGCTCCAATACCGGTATGCGAGTTTCGCATACCGGAATGCCAACCCATTCCGGTATCAACTGCGGAATCCCGCAGAATCCGAGAGCTGCGCACAACCAGTTTTCACTGGATTCCGGTATACCTAACCTAGATACCGGTATACAATGCAAAATCTGCACTTTTACAGATTTCGACTTCCGGAGTCCGTCTTCGCACTTTCTAAGTCCCGAAAACACTCCGAAGCTCACCAAACTCAACCCAAAACTCCAGAATAGTATAAGGCACTATTCTCTCACTAGAACTCCGCAATTTGCTAAAGTTCAGTGTACTACATGATCTTGGGCTGTGTGTGTGTTTAGGGCTGACGAGGACGTCAGGGCCTAAACGGGGGGAGTCTGTGACACCCCAATAGTCCCACATCGGATGGGAATGCGGTTGTCATTCGGTATATAAGAGGACTCCACCCTAGTAATAATAACTAGGCTTAAGCATTTTCGGCCAGTGGTTGGAGCCCAACGAGTTATTATTGCTAGTGGGCAGGGTCGTTACACTGAGAGTGCAACTTGCAACGAATACTTGTTCACAATCAGAGGAACAAACATTGAAGCCTCATAAGATGGTTCTATCATGCCAAATGTATATAAATTTACAACGAATACATGTTCACATTAGCCCGAACAAAAATTGAAGTCTCATAAGACGGTTTTACCATGCGCTAAGAGTGTAAATTTCCAACGAATACATGCTCACATTCAAACGAACAAAAATTGAAGCTGCATAAAATTGTTTTATATACCCTGAGAGTGAAAATTTTCAACGCATATATGTTCACAATCAAACAAACAAAAATTGAAGCCTCAAAAGATGGTTCTACAGTGCCCTAAGAGTGTAAATTTGCAACGAATACAAGTTCGCGTTCAAAGGAACAAAAATTGAAGCCCATAAGACGGTTCTATTATGCCCTAAGAGTGTAAATTTGTAATTAATACATGTTCACCATCAAACGAACAACAATTAATGCCCATAAGATAGTTCTATTATGCCCTAAGAGGGTAAATTTGCAACGAATACATGTTCACATTCAAACGAACCGAAATTGAAGCCTCAAAAGACAGTTCCATACCCTTGGAGTGTGAATTTGCCATGAATACATGTTCACCATCAAACGAACAACAATTAATGCCTATAAGACAGTTCTATTATGCCCTAAGAGGGTAAATTTGCAACGAATACATGTTCACATTCAAACGAACCGAAATTAAAGCCTCAAAAGACAGTTCTATTATGCCCTTGGAGTGTGAATTTGCCATGAGTACATGTTCACATTGAAACGAACGACAACTGAAGCCACATAAGACTGTTCTATTATGCCCGAAGAGTGAAAATTTTAAAGGAATACAAGTTCACATTACTACGAACAAAAATTGAAGCCTCATAAGACTGCTCTATTATACCCTAAGAGTGCAAATTTGCAACGATTACATGTTCACGTTCAGACGAACAAAAAATGGAGCCTCATAATACAGATATATTATGCCCTAAGAGGGTAAATTTGCAACGAATACATGTTCACATTCCAATGAACAAAAATTGAAGCCTCATCAGACAGTTCTATTATGTCCAGAGAGTGTTAATTTGCAACGAATACATGCTCACATTCAAACGAACAGAAATTGAAGCCTCAAAAGAAGGTTGTATTATCCTCTAAGAGAGTAAATTTGTAATAAATACATGTTCACATTCAAACGAACCCAAATTGAAGCCTCAAAAGACGTTTCGATTATGCCCTTGGAGTGGGAATTTGCCACGAATACATGTTCACATTCAAACGAACAATAATTGAAGCCTCGTAAGTCTGTTCTGTTATGCCCTAAGAGCAAAATTTTTTAAGGAATACAAGTCACATTACAATGAACAAACGTTGAAGCCTCATAAGACTGCAATATTATGAGCTAAGAGTGCTAATTTGCAACGACTACCATGCCCATTGAGTGTAAATTTGCAACGAATACATGTTCACATTCAAACGAACAATAATTGAAGCCTAAAAAGGCAGTTCTACTATGCCCTAAGAGGGTTAATTTGCAACGAATACATGTTCACATTCAAACGAACCCAAATTGAAGCCTCAAAAGACAGTTCTATTATGCCCTTGGAGTGTGAATTTGCCATGAATACATGTCCACATTGAAACGAACGACAACTGAAGCCACATAAGGCTGTTCTATTATGCCCGAAGAGTGAAATTTTTTAAGGAATACAAGTTCACAGTACTACGAACAAAAATTGAAGTCTTATAAGACTGCTCTATTATGCCTTAAGAGTGCAAATTTACAAGGACTACATGTTCACGTTTAGACGAACAAAAATTGAAGCCTCATAAGACAGTTCTATTATGCCCTAAGAGGATAAATTTGCAATGAATACATGTTCACATTCCAATGAACAAAAATTGAAGCCTCATCAGACAGTTCTATTATGTCCAAAGAGTGTTAATTGGCAACAAATACATGCTCACATTCAAACGAACAGAAATTGAAGCCTCAAAAGACGGTTGTATTATCCTCTTAGAGTGTAAATTTGCAACGAATACATGTTCACATTCAAATGAACCCAAATTGAAGCCTCAAAAGACGATTCTATTATGCCCTTGAAGTGGGAATTTGCCACGAATACATGTTCACATTCAAACGAACAATAATTGAAGCCTCGTAAGACTGTTCTGTTATGCCCTAAGAGTGAAAATTTTTATGGAATACAAGTTCACATTACAACGAACAAATATTGAAGCCTCATAAGACTGCACTATGCCCTATGAGTGCAAATTTGCAATGACTACCATGCCCATAGAGTGTAAATTTGCAACGAATACATGTTCACATTCAAACGAACAATAATTGATAAGGCAGTTCTACTATGCCCTAAGAGGGTAAATTTGCAACGAATACATGTTCACATTCTAACGGACAAATGTTGAAGCCTCATAAGACGGTCCTATTATGTCCAAAGAGTGTAAATTTGCAACGAATACATGTTCGCATTCAGACGAACAAAAATTGAAGCCTCATAAGATGATTCTATTTTGCCGCAAGAGTGTAAATTTGCAACGAATACATGTTCACATTCAAATGAACCAAAATCGAAGCCTCAAAAGACGGTTCAACTATGCCCAAAGAGTGTAAATTTGAAAGGAATACATATTCACATTTAAACGAACGACAACTGAAGCCATATTAGAACGTTCTATTATGCCCGAAGAGTGAAACTTTTCAAGGAACACAAGTTCACATTACTACGAACAAAAATTGAAGCCTCATAACACTGCTCTATTATGCCCTAACAGTGCAAATTTGCGACGACAACATGTTCACATTCAGACGAACAAAAATAGAAGCCTCATAAGACGGTTCTATAATGCCCAAAGAGTGTAGATTTGCAACGAATACATGTTCACATTCAGACGAACAAAAATTGAAGTCTCATAAGATGGTTCTATTATGCCGTAAGAGTGTAAATTTTCAACGAATACATGTTTACCTTCAAACGAACCAAAATTGAAGCCTCAAAGACGGTTCTACTATGCCCTTAGAGTATAAATTTGTAATGAATACATGTACAAATTCAAACGAAGAATAATTGAAGCCTCATAAGGTAGTTTTACTATGCCCTAAGAGGATAAATTTGCAACGAATACATGTTCACATTCTCACTAACAAAGATAGAGGCCTCATAAGACAGTCCTATTATGCCCAAAGAATGTAAATTTGCAACGAATAAAAGTTCACATTCAGACGAACAAAATTGAAGCGTCATAAGACAGTTCTATTATGCTGTAAGAGTGTAAATTTGCAACGAATACATGTTCACATTCAAACGAAAATAATTGATGCCTCATAAGGCGGTTCTACTATGTCCTAGGAGTGTAATATTCAACAAATACATGTTCACATTCAGGCGGACAAAAGTTGAAGCCTCATAAGACGGTTCTAATAAGACGGTTCTACTATGCCCTAAGAATGTAAATTTGAAAGAAAAAGACATGTTCGCATTCAAACGAATAAAAATTGAAGCCTCATAAGTCGGTTCTTTCATGCCCTAAGAGTAAAAACACTGTTCGGATTCCGACCGACGTAACATCCGGGTCCGGAGCCGTGGGCTTGCCCCGCGGGGGACGTCATTGGTCCGTTGACCCCAGTCTTCCAGGTCCGGACCCCCGTGAGGCAGGGTTTTGCTCCACTTGGTCCCGTTGGTCCCTTTTTTTTCACAATTGTTTTTTTCGATTTTCGATTGTTTTTCGTGTTTCTACTCTACTACCTCGTATACCCATAATGTTCCGAAACCTCACGGAACCCAATTCCAACAACCACGCCATTATCGTCTTTCCATCGAACTTTATCAAATTTAGTAAAGTTCGATACAACGCTCGCGCTAAATTTAGAGTGCTACACATCAATTCCAATTCAAGGGCTCATAATCAAGAAACCCTAAATCAAACCCTATTTTCTACCAAACTGGGTTTACATCCAAAATTTCATGCAATAACTCATGGAAAAGATGGGGCCATACGAGAGCCACTCACCACATTCAAGAGCTCCAATGCCAAGCTAGCAGAGGGCTGAAGGGGTTGAAAGTTGAATTATCCACAAACACGCTCATTGTTCTTTTCTAATTGCTATTTCTACGTACCATCACCCGAGCTGTCGGCCCGCCCGAGCTACGTCGAGGCTCCTACTCTAGAACCCCATAAGGCCTAGGAGCAAGCCTCCCAAGGGAGAAATTGAGAAATAGAGCATCAACATACTATGAGCTAGACAAGGGTTTGGAGAAGAAAGAAAATCTAGAGAGAAGAGAGAGAAAAAAATAAAAAAAAAAAACAAAAAACCCGAAACCCAAAAAAACCAGACACCATCTGTGTTTGGTGCCATTCGTCATCCCAACCGTCAGCCTCAGGCAAAGCCACACAACAAACAAAGCCATGAGAGATAGTGGGGGTAATTTATATTAGATGTAACAATATCCCCCATAGGCGTCCTCCAAAGTCTAAAAATTGCAAAACTGCTCGTAAACACATCTGCAGCACTGTAGGTTTCGGTATAGAATAGGCATTCCGGAATCAGCCTAAAAAATTCGCAAAACCGAGCCCTCGGCCAAAACAGATTTTTATACAGCATTCCCGGGAATCCCAAAATCCATTCCGGAATAAACTAAATCTGTTCCGGAATCTAAAGCACATTCCGAAATACAGTGCAAAATCTGCACCTTTTGCAGATTTCTCTCTCCGGAGTCCCTTTTTGCACTCTCCAAGTCCCCAAAAAACACTCCCAAGCTCACCAAAACTCAACCACCCGAATCTTTCAGAATAGTATTAGGCACTATCCTCTCACTAGAACTCCGTAAATTTTGCTAAAGTTTAGTGTGCTACATGCTATTTGCCCCACAACTACCACAAGTTGCTATCAAACACATTAGTTTAAGATGCCACCAAGTTCACGTCACCAACGTTCCACAATGTTCTAGTTCACATTACTTGTTCTTTTGCATTATAGGGTTGCAACGTCCAAGGACCCAATCCCTCATGGGCGGTCTAAATGCCCCCCGCACCCACAATCCATCCTTCACTCCGAGTAAACATAGTTTAAACTCCTAATTAAGTGAAAGCATTGAGCTAAGGGAAAAAATTTTGGAAGAGCTCAAACATGGAACATTAATAACCCTAGATGCAGTGATTTTTCGATAACACAATGATAAACAATATATTACCAAATAACTAATTGGGACGACCTTGAGACAATAGAAAGTGAGATTCCAACTAGTTCCGGAGTTAAGCACCTACCCACCTCGATGGGCAGATGTCGATGCCAATTTGTCGAGGTAAGCCATCGACAGAGTTGGGAAAAGCTAAAACCCTAGATTGCGGCAAACTTTATCCCTTTCGCGCTAACGACAAAAATTAGACTTTAAGGTCGCATCGAATTTCTCAATCGAGCTCACTCGAAACTTCGCGGCTAAATACACTCGAATCGTAGCCGACTCTGCGTTGTTTTTTTTTTTTTCTTCTAAGCGAATTACAAGTTACCGTAAAGAACCGAAAGGATCGAGCGAAAATCTGAATACTGCCGTTGATCCAAACGTTTCTACAAACGCAATTATTGCAAAATATCCAACAACTTTCTAGATTTAAGAGCGATAGGCCAAGTTAGAATCATGTAAGGTTCCACTTGTAAAAAACGCATTCCCGAAGGATTTACATAACAAAACCCTAACCCAAATATCTTAAAGAACCCTAGAGGTTTGTTAATCCACAATTATACTCCCAAGAAGTAACCCTAAATTTTCT
Source organism: Puya raimondii (assembly GCA_016920855.1). Classification (NCBI taxonomy): domain Eukaryota; kingdom Viridiplantae; phylum Streptophyta; class Magnoliopsida; order Poales; family Bromeliaceae; genus Puya; species Puya raimondii. The sequence continues at coordinate 4,039,306 of JABWPP010000049.1, forward strand.
TGGGTGTCTCCAAATGGATGTTTGCCTTGGGAAGGGAGGAAGAGGGGGGGGCTGGGGGGGGGAAAAGAGAAGAACTCTTTGCATACCTTTACATCCAAAACAAGCTTCAGTTTTTTTTCCCCCAGGCCATACAACCCTAACATTGTGTTTGTCCTGGACTCCCCCACAACAACCACCTAACCCACAACAACAGACAACCAAACGCTCAACAGAAACAAACTTCACGGTAAACTGACATTTTCGATACAAAACCCACAACAACTAACAAAACAAACAACCTGGCCAATTCCTCCGTTAAAATGCGCACACGATCCTCCAGGTATCTCTTAATCCGCACTCACACTGCCCAATTATGGCTAAACGCTCGGAACAATGCAATTGGAAGCCCAATTCCGGTGGTGGCTAGGCCCAAGAGGTTAAAAGAGTTAAGCGTGCTAGGACGCGGGAGTAGTCCTAGGATGGGTGACCCCCTGGGAAGTTGGGGCGTCGACAAGAAGTGAGTTGGATCCATTTATAGTCCCCCCAACAATTTCAACTTAACCCCTCCAAATTCATAAAATTCCACTCAAACCCACCACCTTTTTTTTTTTTTTTTCTTTTTTTTGTGCTTGCTCTAGAAGCCTCGTTTCCACTCTGAAACTCACCCCAACTTATTTATAATTCATCCAGGATTCATCTAAACTTTCTCAAATAGTCTCAAACACCATTTCACCCATACTTGCCCAATTTTTGCCAAAGTTCGGGGAAGTATTAGGAAAATTCAGTACAACTGCATTCTCCCCCCAATAAAAATAGTTTCGTCCGTGAAACTTGAATTCATACCTCAGCTCGAATTGATCGAGAGAGCTTATGAGTGATAGCGCTCTCGCATCACGTCCTCGAGTTCCCAAGTAGCCTCTCGTTTTCATCATGATTGCTCCACTGAACTTTTACATACGGAATCACACGATTCCGCAATTCCTTCGTTTCGCGAGCGAGACCATGCACAGCAGTCGGAATGCACACCGAAAACTCCTCATAAGTCATATGCTCGTGAAGCTCTAACGGTTCAAATTGAGAGGACATGAGCATGATCGTGAATGTACTTGCGGAGTGTAGAGACATGAAACACGTTGTGAACTCCAGCAAGCCTTGGCAATTGGGTGGGGGTGCGAGCCGGATATGCGGTCACGGCGCGCCAACCCGATCCAAAAACCTCATACGGTCCAAATGTATCAGGGACTAGAAGCTTTCCCTGAATTCCAAACCGCCTCACACCACGCATGGGTGACACCTTCAGGAAAACGTAGTCTCCAACCGCGAACTCAAGGACTTCACTTGGCGCACATCCGCATAACTCTTCTGTCGAGTCTGCGCCGTCAAAAGCCTTTGGCGAGCACAAGGCGGACCTTCCTTCTTTTCCGCTTCCTGTAACACATCCGGACCAAGGGCGGATTCGTTCGCCAACCTCACTCCAATGTATAGGAGATCGTCGACACTTTCTTCCGTAGGGATGAGCTTCGAATGGCGCCATTTCCAATACTCGCCTGATAGCTGTTGTTTATAGGCAAACTTGGCCATCGGCAAATTAATGTGGGCCATCCACCCTTGTAATCAAGTACACACGTCCGAACCATATCCTCAAGGATTTGAATTGTTCTTTCCGATTGACCATCATTCTGAGGATGAAACGCGGTGCTGAAATCGAGCTGTGTGCCAAGAGCATCCTGCAGGCTCTTCCAAAAAAATGAGAGATGCGAATCGGGTGTCCCGATCCGATACAATAGTCGTCGGAACTCCATAGGGCTGTACAATCTCATCGAGGTAGACTTGCGCTAACCTGTCGCCCGACCACGTGGTGTGGATTGGTAGGAAGTGAGCCGACTTTGTTAAACGATCCACCACCACCCAGATTGCGTCGTGGCCCCCTTGTGAACAGGGTAATCCCACGACAAAATTCATAGCTATATCTTTCCACTTCCAAACGGGAATTGGCAAACTCTGAAGCTTTCCCGCCGGAAGTCGGTGAAGCAACTTGATTCTGCCTTCACTTGTTGGCACACGAGGCATTGCGCCACATAGGCACGCAATATCCTTCTTCATCCAGGCCACCAATAGTGCATTTTTAGGTCCTTGTACATCTTGGTGCCGCCTGGATGAATGCTATAGGGAGATTGACGAGCTTCTCGTAGAATATCTCCCCGAACCTCTTCAACATTTGGCAACACACAATCGGTTTCGAAAAACCGAAGTGCGCTATTGGAGCCAATACTAAAATCACCGGCACGCCCACCCTCAACGTCGTGCCGCACCTTTTGGAGATCCGAGGGTCTGAAGACTGTCGATCCTTGGACCCTTTCCAACAAGGTCGGTTGAACGACAAGAGCAGTGAGAGTATAATTGGGGCGTCCCGGAGGAGCACAACCACTAGGTTGAATTGCTGCATTTCCTCAAGCAACGGCGGCTGGCCTGTGATCAACATTGCAAGGTTTTCCACTGATTTTCTACTAAGCGCATCCACTACCACATTAATTGGCTTTTTTCTTTTTCGGGTGGTAAAGAATAGTTACATCATAATCTTTCAATAATTCCAACCACCTGCGCTTCCTCATGTTCAACTCCTTCTGCGTTGAATAAGTATTTGAGGCTCTTGTGATCTGTGTACACCTCGCAATGTTCACCATACTGATAGTGTCTCCACAGCTTAAGAGCGAAGACCACCGCAGCTAGCTCTAGGTCATGGATGAGATAGTTTTTCTCATAGCTCTTCAACTGACGGAAGCATACGCAATAACTTGCCCGCATTGGATCAGAACACACCCAAGATCTTGATACGACGCATCGCTATACACCACAAAACTCTCCCCTGAACCGGTAGAGTAAGAATTGGAGCTGTGGTTAACCTTTCCTTTAACTCATTAAAGCTCCGATCACACTCGTCGCTCCACGAGAATTTGATTCCCTTATGCGTTAGGCGCGTCAGTGGAATAGTGATCTTCGAAAATTCCTCCATGAACCGACTATAATAGCCTGCAAGACCAAGAAAACTATGGATCTGTAGTACTCTAAATTTTGGTGCGTTATACCGAAACTTTACCAAATTGGAGGAAGTTTGGAGAAAGCCGGTAATGGCTAATGTGAAATTGAGTTCTGAGGGTTTGAATGATCGGGAGTGAGTTAGAGTTCCGAAAATAAAAAATCAAAATTTTTGGAAAAAACCAAACTGGAGCTAAGTTGCTCTCGGGGTCCGGACCCGAGACTTGGGGTCCGGACAATGAAATCCTGTGGAACAGCTAGAGTCCAAACCCGGACACCCAGGATTGGAGCCGACCTGTTTTTTTGAGCTGAGTTGCTCACAGGGTTCCAAACCCTTCTTGAATTTTTAGTGATGTTTATGTTTGGTGTGGGGTTATTTTATTTGTGGGGTCCGGACAACCCGGCCTGCGTACCTGTGTGGGAGAATTACTCTCTTCGGGTCCGGACCCGACTTGCAAGGACCCGCTGATGCAGAATGTCTGAATCAAGGGCATTTTGATAAATTTGCCCAAAGTGGGGTTATGTATAGGGGCTGAGGCCCCTCCTCTCCCTCCTCCCTTCTCCCTTCTCCTCTCACACCTTCCTCATTCCTTCCCTCTCCCTCTCCTCACTTTCTCTCTCTCTAGAGAGATCTCTCCAAAGCTTGGAGAAAATGAGGATTTGATCTTGGAGAAGGACTCTAAGGTGGATTTGGAGCTTCTTGGTGCAAAAGAAAGAAAGCAGAAAACCTAAGCTATGGGAGCTAGGGCTTTGAGGTCCCCCTCTTATGTCGGATTTAGGGTTGATAACCTTGGATTTTGATCATTGATTTTGGAGGTTTTTTTGGAAACCCTAGGCAATCTAGAATCACAAATCCCGTGGGGATTGGCCATGAAATTTGGGGTTCTCTCCTGCATGCCCCCATGTAAGACCCCTAGGTCCCCAACCTCCCTCCCCCCCCCCTTTGCCTTGGGAGGTTCTAAAAAATATTTGGACCTTCGGAAATTTCAATGGAGGCATAGGAAATCATGTGGGAACAATTGATTTCTCCCCCCCTCCCAAAAGGATCTTCCCCCCCCCCCCCGTAATGTGTGAGAATTCCGAATCTTCTTATATCACCCCCCCCCTGAAAATTTGAATTCTTGTTCCTCTCCCCCCTCCCCCTCTCCCCCCCACCCCTTTCTGTTATAATATATAATATTATATATATACATTTATATATATATCAATATATATATATAAATATATAGGATGTGGTTATTAAATATTTAATATATATATTGTATTTATGTTGTATTTTTATTGTAGTAATTTTATATTGTTTATGTTTTGGGTGGGGCGGATAAGAAGAACGACCCCCCCCCACCCCCCCCCCCCGGCGCAACCCCCCCCCTGTTTTTCGGGGGAGTTCGTTTCTGATGACGGTGGGGGTAATGGTAGATTTCGATGTCTCGTCATAGTATTTTAATTTTTGATGGCCGCGATCCGGTTTTCGACATGCGAACGGGACTGAGTTCGAGATTTGAATCGCAAGTTCTTCGCTGAGGAGGTCGAGGGGGAAACAATTCTATTGTTCGCGCGAACTGGACCCCCCGATATCCTCGGAGTATCGTTTCGCGTTTTGAGCTAGAATGTGGAGGGGTAAGATTACCTTTCTTGGGCCAACATATTTGTGTATGATCCGGGTACTTGTAAGGAGACCCTGAGGTTTTATATTGTTCTTTGTTTGAAGGGGGCTTTTTGCCCCGCCCCCACGAAATGGGTTAGCCATGCGTTTTTGAGTGTGGGGGGTGTGTTTGACCCGTGGAGGCCGGGAAGTCGGCGACTAACGCTATCATAATATTCAAAATATTCGCGCATATAAGCAAAAGTAATATACCGCCACCCGAGACATGTCTCCCAGTACCGACGCGGCGGAGGTGGCAAAGAGAAAGGCCTGAGTTAGTGTGCAACTTTGATTATTAAAAATGCTAAATGTAGAAAGATTGTATGAGTTTTTTTCCCCGCCCCCTAGCCCAGCGTTGAAGTAGTTTAATGTGGGGTAATGTAAGTTTATTTAGATTTATATGTTTGATGTATGGAGTTATTGTATGGGTGGTGGTAGCTGTTGTTATGTGGGTTGTGGTGAATTGATTGGGAAAGGTACAATTTATTGTGGGTATTTTAGTAAATGTAGGTATTGAGGTTGTGTCGCCCCCCGCCTACGCCCCCCACTCTCCCCCCCTATATTATGGGGTATATTTCCCTACCCCGGTAATTTAGTGTGTGTTTTATAGTTGGTTATTTATGGGGGGGAGTGTAGACCCCCGTAAGTTATTTGTTGGTGATGGGGGTGGAAGAGGTTTATGAGGGTATGTGGAGGAGATAGTTAATAGAGGGGGGAGAGTGGTTATGGTGTTTTAAGAAGGATGAATTTAGTATTAGAATTAGTGAGTATTAAATGATTGGACCAGAGGGATTTGAATTTTGGGGTAGGGCCCCCGCCCCCCAATTAAGCAAGATTGGTTTGGATAGTATTAGAGGGTTAAGGTGATGATTTGATTGTCAGTAATCTGTTATATAGAAAATTTGAGTATTAAGTGGGAATTAGGATGCGCCACCCGATTGGTCAGATTGTCCCAGAGTATTTAGAAAGAAGAATAAATTGAAGTGATACTAGTATGGGAAGAATAGGAACATTAGAATATATGATTAGATTTGAGGGGTTCAGTAGGAGTCCAGTTGGGTTTGGGGAAAGATACAGAACCCCCCCCCCCCCCCCCCCCCCCCCCCCCCCCCCGACCCCCGCACCCCCCCCCAAGGAACTGACATATTTCCACCCCGCCTCCCCCCCCCCCCCCCGTTTATGAAGTATAGAATTTTCCCCCGTAGAAATGGGTATATTATATGTGCCCGCCCCGACCCCCCGCCCCCAAGTACATAAAGAAAGTTATAAAAAAGTAATGGCCCCCCCCCACCCCCCCCCCCCTATATATTTTTTTATTTAGAGTAAAGGTGAGTAATATTATGAAACGTGAAGAATGACCCCCGAATGATTATTGTAAGGCCGAAGAGAAGAGAAGAAGAAAGTACAGCCTAGAAGGAGTTAGAATAGATCAGTATTTAGAACATTGGATCGAGAGTAGGTGAAATGGTTTTTTTTAAGAGAGGCATCACAAAGGTTTCCCAACCCCAACCCCATATACCCCGTGAAAGACAGGACCCCCCCAGATGTTAAAAGTGCCTCCTTTGGTTTATTAAAGGGATTAAGTGAGGCTGAAAGAGTCAAACAGAATTGATGTTGCGAACCCCCCCATAGATTGCAATGTTATTTAAACGCCCCCACCCCAGAATTAATTTTATGTTTTTTCGTAAATTTTTCAAACAAAAGGTTGATATGTATGAAGATATGAATAGAAAGTCGTGTCTCAGGAATAGTTGATGTTACTTGGTGATGAGGAGAAATTTATGACAGAAGATTCCCCCAGTAAATTGGTGCTAGGGTTATGGTTGAACGCTCCGCCCATGTACTATTATTAGATCCGCCCCAGCCCGCCCCCCCGAAAACTAAGCAAACCCTGGTGAGATGTTTAGTAAGTGAATTGAGAGATTGGGGACAAGTTTAAATAGATGGGTTTAGTTTAAAGAGGCAAGTACCACAGTAGAGTTTTGAATGTGATAGAGTTTGGTGAGGTTAGTTATGTGAAGGTAATTATTACAGTGGTATTGTTAGTAGTGCCACCCCCAACTTGTGTTTGTGTTTGGGGAGATGGAAGCAGAGAAATAGAGGTGAGATGGTAGATTAGTCTTGTAATAGTCCACAGAATTGGAGCGAGAAAGACGAAAGCGGTGGAGAGGGGGGGGGGTGTTGGGGGGTTTGGTTGTGGTGGTTCGCAAGTGGATGACATGAGAGTTGAGGTGAATTTTAATGTTGGTTGTTTTGGGGGGGGGGGGTTGGTTTAGGGGGTAGTTTGTTGTTGAGTAGGTAATGGTTGGTGGGATGGGTTTTTGAGGAGAAATGAGGAGATGTTTATTTTGTCCAATTTTTGACTCCCCCTCTGAAGATGAAGTGGCATATGAAAGAAGGTTGCGAGTCCCCCCCCCCCCTCCCTGGGGGGCGGTGTGTATGAGAAGAAGGGGTAAAGAGAGACAGAGTGATTAGGGGTTTTATTGAAATTAAGAGCTAGGAAGGGAATGTGGGGAGTATAGAATTTTATGGGTTCTTGGGGTTTGTTTTTGGTTTGGACCCGTGTAAAAATTGTTTTATAGGGTGGAAACGTAAAAAAAATTAAAAAAAAAAGAAGAGAAAAAGGAAAAAGAAGAATAAAGGGGGGGGGGGAGGAGAGAAAAGAGGAGAAGTGAAAAGGGGGGGGGGGGGGGAGGGGTTTTTGCCCCCCCCCTTCCCCCACCCCACCCCCCCGCCCCCCCAATATATACCGCCCATCCCCCCCCTAAACTGGAGCCCACCCTCCCCCCCCCACCCCCGCCCTGCCCCCCAAACATTAAAAGAAAACAGCCCCCCCCCCACCCCACCAATAATAAACTGTCAAGTCCACCCCCCGCCCCTCCGCCCCGCAAAATAACAATACCCCCGCCCCCCCCAAACCCCAATAATCCCGAATTTCGATCCCCCCATAAACCACCTGTAATTGTTGTATACCCCTCTTGTGCCTGGCCCCGCACGCCCCCACTCCTCCCCCACGACCCCCCCCCACCCCCCCCCCACCCCCCCCTCCACCCCCCCGCCCACCCCCCTCCTCCCCGCACCCCTCCGGACGCCCCCCCCGCCATATAGCTGTGACCCCCCCCCCACACCCCACCCCACCCCCCAAGCACCCACCGTATGTTGTGTGTGCCCACCCTACCCCCCCCACCCCCCCCCCCACCCTCCACCTCCCCCCACTCCTCCCCCCCCTCCTCTCCACTTTCGCTCCCATCCTCCCCCCTCCCCCCCCCCCCGCCCCCCCACCCTCACGCTGCTCGACCCCGCCCTGACCCCCCCGCCGCCCACCCCCCCCGGCCACCTCCCCCCCCCACCCCGCCCCGTGGACCTACGGATCTCCCATCCTCCCGCCCCCCCCCAACCCACCTCCGCTCCCCGCCCCCCCCCCCCCCACCCTCGCCGTCCCCCCCCTCCCCCCCACCTCGCCCCCCCCAATCCCCCCGCCCCCCCCCCCCACCCCCCCCCCCCGGCCCCCCCCCAGCCCCCCCCTCCGCTCCCTCCGAAACCCCTCCCACGACCGAGCCCACCCCCCCCCCGCGCCCCCCCCCCCAACACCCCCCCGCCCGCCCCCCCCACCCGGCGCCCCCGCCTCCCCCGCCGCCCAGGTGCCCCCCGGGGCCCCGCGACGTCGCGCGTTTTCCCCGCCGTAGTCCCCCGGGGTCTCTTTCACCTCCCTTCCTGCAGCGGTTTTTCCCCGCCCGGTCCTCCCTCCCCCCCCCCCCCTATTTCAACCCACGCAGGCCCCTCCCCCGTCTCCTACTATATCACCCCCCACCCCCCCCCGGTCCACCTCACCCACATAGGGCAAGAAGCTAAGAGATTCAAAGTGTACGGCCCGATTGCAAGTGTCTACAAGCAATTAGGGTATCATAAGGTGGGTTTGTGTTGCACCGAAGTGAGTATGTCACTTCCATGTCTTGGGTAAAATAACCATAATATGAAAATGGTAGTGCATGTTACCCTAGTGTTTAATTGTGCATGTTGGCATAAAGAATTTGTGAAATAGATTTGAGCTATGTGCTCATTTTACATGTGTGAGTACGCATGTGTTTCATGTTCATATTTCATAAAAGGAAATAAATTATGCATGTCAACATGAGTGCTTAAATTAAGCAAATTGAGCTATAAGCTCAAAGTGCATGTGAGTAGAATGATGTGCATCATGCTTAAACATCAAGTGAGAGTGTTGCATGTGATTGGTAAGTTCTCTAGAGGTAAAAGAGAATAGAAAAAAAAATGAACTTAGAGAACCTAGTGTCATTGAACATAGGTAGACAATGATGATATAAACCTAGTGTTATTGAACATAGGTTGACAATGATGATATGAACCTAGTGTTGTTGAACATAGTTGGACATGGCAATATGAACCTAGTGTTGTTGAACATAGGTTGGACATGGCAATATGAACCTAGTGTTGTTGAACATAGGTTGACAATAATGATATGAACCTAGTGTTGTTGAACATAGGTTGGACATGGCAATATGAACCTAGTGTTGTTGAACATAGGTTGGAACATGAAATTGGAACCTAGTGTCATGGAACCTAGGTTGAGAATGTAAAGTAAACCTAGTGTCATTGAACATAGGTGAGACTTGGTGACTTGAACCGAGGGCCATTGAACTTAGGTTGGCAAGTGTGAAATGTGAACGATGGGGTATGCGGTGATTTCGCTATCCCGGGTACGCGACGATTTTGCTACCCGAGCCACGTGATGGCGGAGACGAAATGGGGTACGCGACGATTTCGCTATCCCGGGTATGCGGCGATTCCGCTACCCGAATAAGGAGATGACGATTTCACTCCTTGGAGGTTGGGACCGCAATATTGTGTAAAGTGAAAACATTGGGGTACGAGACGATTTCGCTATTCCGGGTATGTGACGATTCCGCTACCCGAATAAGGAGATGACGATTTCACTCCTTGGAGGTTGGGACCACTATATTGTGTAAAGTGAAAACATTGGGGTACGCGACGATTTCGCTATCCCGGGTATGCGACGATTCCTCTACCCGAATAAGGAGATGACGATTTCACTCCTTGGAGATTGGGACCATGATGGGGATGGTGACTCCATTGCCCGATGCCCATTACTATATTTTGTAAAGTGAAAACATTGGGGTACGCGACGATTTCGCTATCCCGGGTATGCGGCGATTCCGCTACCCGAATAAGGAGATGACGATTTCACTCCTTGGAGATTGGGACCATGATGGGGATGGCGATTCTATTGCCCGGTGCCCAATAATTATGGCGATTCCGCTTTGGTTGAGAACTAAATTGGTGATGCGGCGATTCCGACACCATAAATAAATAAAAAGTAGTTGAACTTGGACAATGTGAGATATAGGATGAACCTAGGAGAAAATAAAAATTGTCATTTTATTTGGTTGCATCCTTTATGTTTATTTACAAGCATGCAAATATTTGTATGCATAGTTAATTGTAATCTAACCTATGCTTGTGTTGTTTTCTTTGGACCTGGTGGGTCGAGCTTCTCCCTTAGGTGGCCTTACCCACTGGGAACTATGTTTATAGTTCTCACCCCACGTTTTTCAGGTCCATCCGCTAGTGAGGCGACGTAGCGAGGCAAGGGCGTGGCGTAATAGATAGCGGCCCTTCCTTATTTTGGTTATGTGCATAGATGTACCCGAATCTTGGACATGAAAAGTATAAGAGTGATGTAAAGTGATGTGTAGTTAAGTGTAACTACTATTTGAGAACTTGGATGTAATGAATGTAAAGAAAAGAAAAAATTTGGCATGTACAAATAAGCAAATGTGGTGTAATAGAAGTAGATGCTTCTTTTGTTGATGCTTCCCTTGTGCAACTCATGTATTCAGTTCCTGTTTGGAACATTGTATTGATGCGTGTTTTGTGACTCCTTGTCGGATAGGGAAAACTCTGTCCGTTCGGCGGGTCTGGTGCACGTGCCCGTGCGGGTTGTCCTTCTACCTAGTTGGTGTTAAGGCACGGCGGGGCGTGACAGACTAAGGTGGTATCAGAGCGTAGAAATAGTTTAGAAGGACCTAGGAGACCCTAGGATGGTAAACCATAAGGACCTAGGCTCGTGAGCAACGAGTACTTGTGACATGTGGCGAAAGATGAAACGATTGGGTCAAGTGTTGTATGCCTCTAATCGAATGTTAGAGGTAGATTCAAGGTGTGGTTTATTCTCAACCGAGGGTGTTCATGTTGGCGGCCGATAACATGAAACCGAGTGATGAGAATAGACGCCCTTGTGTGACTTTCGCCTGATTTGAGTCCGTGTCTGTATTGATTGTTTGTACTTGACCTAGAAGATCGAGGATTTCATCGAAATTGTCGTGTTTTAGGAAGCGATGGCACCGCACAGGCGATCTTCAATAAGATCGATGCGGGATGAGCCAAGTGGGGTCGCTGAGTAATCCGGAGCGAGTGGAGACTCAGAGCTCCGTGAACAGTTGGCCACACTCGTTGGAGTGATGAGGCAACAAGCAGATGTGGGCAACCGGGCCATGCGCGGGATGAGTGACCGCAGGGGGATAGCCGGGCCCTGACGCTTGCGACGGCTTTCTCCTCTCCGAGATAGCGTGCGGGTATGCCACCTGCGGTAAGGTCTAGAGAGCATGCGCCGATATTAAGGCACCCGGGGGTTCGCGACGGGCTCCAAGCGGCCATGGATACGCGACCCAGGTTGAGGAGCCTACTGCTACCGACGACGTCATGGCAAGTATGATATAACTAATGAAATTATATGTAGAGCGTGATGTGACATTGGAGCATTGCATGCATTATCGTGTGGTCAATTGCTGCTATACGGGCATAAATATAGTAGGGACCAGGATATGGGTAAGTGTAGTTACCCTGGCATGCTTGTGACGTCATCGTGTATTGCCTACCAAAGCAGATAGGTGATTTGTTGGTGCCAGTAAATTGCTGGTATGGAGCCGAGGATAGGGCTCATGGTAGGGATGGAAATGATGGACTGACTCTCAAGGCAATGTGAGTAGCCAATTGTGAGAGTCGAGTCATGGCACTCGAGGACATTCTAGTAGTCCAAGAGTTTCGGTTGTCGATCCGGCGAACCAAATGGTGAAAGTGGAATCGCTGTTGCGAAAACAATATGACAGTCGCCAAGGTTTGGTGAGTGGATCTAGTAGTACCTCAAGCCGAGGTAGGGAAAATTGTACTTGCATGGTTTTTGTGCATATGCAAGATTGCCTAGTGCTTATATTAGTACGGAAATGCATACAAGCGTAGAACGCTCGAGTATAGATACTCGTAGAGTGCGGATTATGTTTAGCCGAGAGGGTTTGTTGGCAGTAACACTTGAGCATTGCTAAGTGTGAAGCGGGCCATGGACTGCTCATAGGGCTGGTGGCTTGCACTAGGTGCTTAGGACCTGATAGAGGTTTGTATTGCTCGGTAAAGCGTGTCGTGTGTGACGACGGTGGCGGGTATTGCTTGGGGACGATCCGTGCCCGGACCATGTGTGGACTGTGGAGCCTGGGGCCACATGGACAGGCGCAGTCAGCTGTGTGTGACAGCAGCCCGAGACCTGAGGGTGGGGCGGAGACTTATGGTCGGGGCGGTAGTCCGAGCAATGACCCAGGAACGTGGAATGCCACGTGTGAGATTGTGTGATCATTAGTACACCGAGGATATATATATGACCAAACCCGAGGACTTGTAGTGATTTGGGGTCTTGGTTGCTCCTGGTTGGAGTGTGTGTGCAAAGTCCCAAGTGAGGACTCCGCCAATTGATGATTGGGTCTACGCGTGCGAACGAGAGACGTTGCGCAATGTTGAGACGGATTTAGGCGGTAGGCCTATGTGAGATTTTGGTATGTGGACCATCTGTGATAAACCGAGGTTAACGGTTTAACCGATGGCTCTGGTAGTATGTGCGCGTTGATCGTGTCCAGGAGGAATGAGGGTAGTGACCTGAGGAGCGGAGGCTCGGTCATACCGCTCGCCTAATTGGAACCGCCGAGTCTGGCATTATCGATGAGATGAAATCGGATTACGAACGGAGTGTTCGTATGGACTCGTCGCGAAAATGACGTGACATTGACCCGTGGCAAATGAAAGTAAAGTGATATGCTCTTATGAGACATTGGGATAGTAGAAGCCACGTGGGGTTTTAAGGACTGTGGTCTCAAAGTGGACTGAAACTTGTGGATGTGCCTAATGTGCCATCTCGCTGCAGAGCTAGAAGTCCACGTATGGTAGGGTCACTCGTGATCGAGCGATGCACCAATGATATTGCCCCTAAGCAATGCCGGTGATCGGATCAGTGTGAATTCCATAATGGGATAGTAAATATGAATGAGAGTCACATGCGACGATTAGACTCTCGAATGGCCAAGGTGTTGGACCAGTTATAGTCGTTGATAGAATAAGTTGACGATACAAAGTGTTGGGACAGGGTAATAGAGTGATATCCTGTGGATCCTTGTGTGAATTGAGGGAGTCTGCCCGAATGCAATTTGTGTGGTGGTGGACCATTGACTAGTTGGTTCATTCTTGTCGGATCCACACCACGAGGATGAAGGATAGTCCTGACCTCAGAGGAAACCTAGTAGCATTTATAGTGTTCGTCGTCTATTGATGACGGTTGACGATGACACGGGCCTGATAAGAAAAAAAAGGTTTTCGGGCGATCGTCGGTTGAATGGAAATGTATGAGGTAGATGACCGCAATTCCATAGAAATGCCACCCGAGTAGGGGGTGAAGCTGGAGTGAAGTTCGAGGCAAGATAAATCCTCGATGTGCCGGACTGTGAGAAGTATTGGAGCGTGTAGGATCGTTCCATATCGACTTGCACTGCCACCGACTTGCGGGAGTTCATAATGTATTTCATGTAATCACATTCCGCAAGCATGATCGTGATCGAACCCACATCCTTCGTTATGAGCCGCTTGAGCAATCACGAAAAGCGTGAAGCCGCTAAGGAGTGGGAGAATGCAATGATACCCTCATTTACTCGACAAGTCGAGTTGAGGTGTGATCTTAGTTTCGCGGACGAAACTCCTTTTAAGGAGGGAGAAATGTAGTGAACCGCAATTCGGAAGCATATTGAACTTTGGCCAAGTTGGACAAAGTTTAGTTCAGAAATAAGTTGAACGTGTTTAGAATTGAGTTCCGAGGGTTTCGGAACGATTAGAAGTGGATTTGGTGAGTCCACGTTGTGTCCCGAGAGTGTTGGAATGATTAGAGGAAAGTTGGGAGAATTTTGAGATACGATTGTATGTTGGAATATAATTATTCCGTAAGGGATAAACTATAATTCTCCAACTTGGGAAGTATTCTTATGTGTAGAAGAGTTTCGGTTGTGTCGGATTTGATTTGGAGAGAAAACGGAATGAAAAACGGAGTTTTAGAGCGAAAATGAGAAGAAAATAAAAAGATTGAAAACACTGTTCACAGTGTCCGGGTCCGGACCCTGGGATTGGGATCCGGACCCCAGCTGCGAAAATGCTGAAATTGCTTACGGGTTCCGGACCCGGGATGCAAGGTCCGGACACCACGGACCCAGAAGCTCCAGAATGGGGGTATTTTGGTCATTTCATGTGGTAGGCTTATGAGAGGAGGTTGGGGGGTTGTCTTCTTCATTTTCCCTCTTCTTCCTCTACTTCTCCTCTCCCTCTCCTCTACTTTCTCGCTCTAGAGACCTCTCCAAAACTTGGAGAAATGAAGGACTTGAGCTTGGAAAAGGCTTTCAAGGTGGGAAAAGAGCTTCTTGGAGTAAGAATAAGCTAGAGGAGCTTGGGCAAGAGGTGAGTTCTTGATTATTTGGGTTTAAACCTTGGAATTGATCTCTTATTTTGAGGTTTTTGGAAACCCTTGGCAATCTAGACCACAAATGGTGGGGATTGGCCATGTGATTTTGGGCTCTTACATGCATGCATGTAAACCCTAGGGTGAAAGAGGGGTTTTCTTATGGAGGGGTTTAAAAATGTTTTAACCCTTTAGAACCCTAGTTGATGGTTAGGAAATCATGTGGGACAATTCGATTTCGAGTGATTCCAAGAAATAAAATTGTTTTGAGTTCGATTCGGAGTAACGAATTCTTCTTGTATTATAGGGCAAGAAGCTAAGAGATTCAAAGTGTACGGCCCGATTGCAAGTGTCTACAAGCAATTGGGGTATCATAAGGTGGGTTTGTGTTGCACCGAAGTGATTAGGTCACTTCCATGTCTAGGGTAAAATAACCATAATATGAAAATGGTAGTGCATGTTACCCTAGTGTTTAATTGTGCATGTTGGCATAAAGAATTTGTGAAATGGATTTAAGCTATGTGCTCATTTTATATGTGTGAGTAAGCATGTGTTTCATGTTCATATTTCATAAAAGAAAATAAATTATGCATGTCAACATGAGTGCTTAAATTAAGCAAATTGAGCTATAAGCTCAAAGTGCATGTGAGTAGAATGATGTGCATCATGCTTAAACATCAAGTGAGAGTGTAGCATGTGTTGCATGTGATTGGTAAGTTCTCTAGAGGTAAAAGAGAATAGAAAAAAAAAAATGAACTTAGAGAACCTAGTGTCATTGAACATAGGTTGATAATGATGATATAAACCTAGTGTTGTTGAACATAGGTTGACAATGATGATATGAACCTAGTGTTGTTGAACATAGTTGGACATGGCAATATGAATCTAGTGTTGTTGAACATAGGTTGGACATGGCAATATGAACCTAGTGTTGTTGAACATAGGTTGACAATGATGATATGAACCTAGTGTTGTTGAACATAGGTTGGACATGGCAATATGAACCTAGTGTTGTTGAACATAGGTTGGAACCTAGTGTCATGGAACCTAGGTTGAGAATGTAAAGTAAACCTAGTATCATTGAACATAGGTGAGACTTGGTGACTTGAACCGAGGGCCATTGAACTTAGGTTGGCAAGTGTGAAATGTGAACGATGGGGTATGCGGTGATTTCGCTACCCCGGGTACGCGACGATTTCGCTACCCGAGCCACGTGATGGCGGAGACGAAATGGGGTACGCGACGATTTCGCTATCCCGGGTATGCGGCGATTCCGCTACCCGAATAAGGAGATGACGATTTCACTCCTTGGAGGTTGGGACCACTATATTGTGTAAAGTGAAAACATTGGGGTACGCGACGATTTCGCTATCCCGGGTATGCAACGATTCCGCTACCCGAATAAAGAGATGACGATTTCACTCCTTGGAGGTTGGGACCACTATATTGTGTAAAGTGAAAACATTGGGGTACACGACGATTTCGCTATCCCGGGTATGCGGCGATTCCGCTACCCGAATATGGAGATGACGATTTCACTCCTTGGAGGTTGGGACCATGATGGGGATGGTGACTCCATTGCCCGGTGCCCAACACTATATTGTGTAAAGTGAAAACATTGGGGTACGCGACGATTTCGCTATCCCGGGTATGCGGCGATTCCGCTACCCGAATAAGGAGATGACGATTTCACTCCTTGGAGATTGGGACCATGATGGGGATGGCGATTCCATTGCCCGGTGCCCAATACTTGCGGCGATTTCGCTTTGGTTGAGAACCAAATTGGTGATGCGGCGATTCCGACACCATAAATAAATAAAAAGTAGTTGAACTTGGACAATGTGAGATATAGGATGAACCTAGAAGAAAATAAAAATTGTCATTTTATTTGGTTGCATCCTTTATGTTTATTTACAAGCATGTAAATATTTGTATGCATAGTTAATTGTAATCTAACCTATGCTTGTGTTGTTTTCTTTGGACCTGGTGGGTCGAGTTTCTCCCTTAGGTGGTCTTACCCACTGGGAACTATGTTTATAGTTCTCACCCCACGTTTTTCAAGTCTATCCGCGAGTGAGGCGGCGTAGCGTGGCAAGGGCGTGGCGTAATAGATAGTGGCCCTTCCTTATTTTGGTTATTTGCATAGATGTACCCGAATCTTGGACATGAAAAGTATAAGAGTGATGTAAAGTGATGTGTAGTTAAGTGTAACTACTATTTGAGAACTTGGATGTAATGAATGTAAAGAAAAGAAAAAAAATTGGCATGTACAAATAAGCAAATGTGGTGTAATAGAAGTAGATGCTTCTTTTGTTGATGCTTCCCTTGTGCAACTCATGTATTCAGTTCCTGTTTGGAACATTGTATTGATGCGTGTTTTGTGACGCCTTGGGCGGATAGGAGAAACTCTGTCCGTTCGGTGGGTCTGGTGCACGCGCCCATGCGGGTTGTCCTTCCACCTAGTTGGTGTTAAGGCACGGCGGGGCGTGACAGCCAGACAGTAGCCTGCGTGGTAGCGGACCACTATAGGTGGGTGCTTGACACGAGGCGGCGCAGGCTAGACCTGACTGTTGAGTCGGTCACTATGATTGGGTATTATTGCATTATTTTATTCAGTATCTAATTGATGAATGAAATATATGATTCACAGTTTTTAGTTATATTGCAGAGGCATGATAGCAGTAGTTCCTTTCAGCTATTATTCATATTAGTATCTGTTCATTGATACTGCTCGGTTATTTACTATCTCTGCCTCTTATGGACCTAGTGGTGTAGACCGTCGGCGTTGTCGATCGTAGCCACTGGGGTCTATTGATTATAGTTCTCATATCCTCTTTATTAATATTTTATTTCAGAGCCTTCAGTACCAGCGACTGATCGAGGTAAAGGGGATCGCAGATAGTTAGCATTTTCTACCCTCTTGTGTGTGTAGCTGGACCACCTATCAGTGTATATAGCAGTATGTACAGTATTTTGAGGTTTGGAGTGGTCAGAGATGTTATACCATTTTGAGGACTGGTGTTGTGATGATTGTATATTTACAGTGTTGCTATAGTACATAGTTTTTATTTTACTCTGATACCTACTGTTGTTATATTTTAGTTAATTTTTGTGGGACATGTTTTTGTGACGCTTCGTATGTATGAGGTGTATCCTTGTGCATGCGGCGGGTCTGTTGACGTAACTCGGGCTTCCGCTGTAATCCGGGGCGTGACAGTATGGAGTCTTGAAGGGTTGAAGAAGAAGATATCAAGTTCAAAGACTCAAAAGCTCGTTCATGAAGCTCACGACCCCCAGGTATGTTTATACATTATTAATAGTGGTTTATACACAAGTTATAAGTGTTTGGAAGACATTAGAATAGGTTCAACATGATAAAACTTGCAAAACTGGAGTTTTGCAAGTTTCAGTTTCAGGGTCCGGACCCTGATTCAAGGTCCGGACCCGATAAGCCTTCTTGGCTATCACGCAGGGAGGGTCCGGACCTTGAGATCAAGATCTGGACTTTGATGTTTCGAAACTTCAAAGTCTGTACCCTAATGTAGGGTCCGGACCTTGAACCCGTCGCAAGTTTTTCAAAATCGTGTTTTTCAATTCTAGTATGATCTTAATGTCTCCTAGGCCTATAAATAAGATATGGGGGTCTCTCTAAAACATGCATATGATAGAATATCTTTCGAAAACCCTAAAAACTTATTTTGGAGCTTTTCTCTCATCTTTTGAAAATAAGTTTCTTTCGTCAATTTGATTCCTGGAGTTTGTTCCAGAGATACTTTTAAGAATCAAACTGAGAATTGCTTAGAAGACTTTCACTCATATCTTAGGAATCTTTAAGCATTGAAATCACCATTAACTATCTTCTACATGCTCCGGATGGAGTGATCACGCGTGGAGACGCGTGAGGGCTGAGGATTGGTGGACGCTCATGGATTCTAGGTGTTGCTGCTGCGAGGATTCGTAGGATGATCGATTGAAGGAGTTCAATCGATTGGGGACCAACGACGGAGATCTACTTCGAGTCTAGGGTAAGGTTGAGTCAAGGATTCGGTAAATCACCTTGTACTCTATTATTCCTTTGTGGATTTTTTGTGTGATCGGTCCCGTGGATTTTTTACTCTTCTTGAAGTTTTTCTAAGTAAAATCTCTGTGTGTTGGCTTTACTTTTTCTGCATTTAAATTTTATTGCATCGAGTTGGTTGTTTTATTATTTAAACCTATTCATCCTCCTCTAGGTGTGCTTATACCTTTTAGATCTCTGGGTCATCATAACTTACATCCGACTCTATCTCCTACACAGGGCACGGCTACTACAGCCCACTCTACTGTGGCGACAGCGCCGACTGCGACTAAGGCCGTGACCACGATGACGACCACGACGACGACTACTTTCGCTGGGGGTGTTGACCCTCTGGCAGCGTAGCCCGCTCGTATTAGGTGAGGCTGGTGGAGTTTCAAAAGTTTGATCCGCAGAAGTTATCGGGCAAAGGTGATGGCGCATGGGCTGCCGAGCGATAGGTCACACACATGGAGAAGCTCGTGGCCCGCGATGAGTACCATTGTCACGCCCCGGGCTAGTTCAAGATGCGGAAAAACGTGCTAATTTTTTTTTTTTTTTTTTTAAAAGCCTAGCCCGTGCCACGTACAGACCCGCCACAAATACAGGGTCCACTGTACACACGGACAGAGCCTCCCCTGTATTTGCACGGCGTCCAACAACAAACAACAGGATCACAACCACCATTCATTCATCCCAACAGCACATCAACACAACGAGAGATTCATACAGCTAACAGTCCTTAACCTGTATGAATCTAAGCAAATCCTTAAGCGAAGGATGATGCAATGCACAAGCAACAATCATTCTAGAAAGCTGCTCCTTACCCAGAAGCTTTAGTTTGAAACCCTAATCTCAATCATTGAAGAAGCCTTTGAAAACTGTTCTCCACACGAGAACTCTCTTTTTTTGAAATCACAAAACCGAGAAATCAGAAATCCATTTGAAAACCGTTTCCCACACGGAAACCTTGTTTTACGACGCTACCACGAGGGGTAGAAAACCGAAATGCTAGATAACGAAACGATTGAAAAGCAAGGATACAATCAACTAGTCCAAGCATGCAGTCATCACACAAGCATATAGAATGAATCCACAACATAAGCATGCTAGAATTTACAACGGGGTAACTGAACCACACATTACATCTATCAAATAGAGGTAGGGGAATAACCAAATCTGGGGATGTAGCCTCACGAGTCGGAACCTCTAGAGCTACTATCTAGGCGTGCCTCGCAGCGTCCCGACACTCACCACCCTGCTCACCTGAAACCTGTAAAGGGGGTGGGGGGTGAGAACATGCACGCATGTCTCCCCTCCCAGTGGGTACCGCAAGCCGACGAAGGCGAGGTGTACACACCGGCACGAGGGTCAACAAAAGATAGATATGGTAAACAGTAGCAAAAGTAAAAATGAGGCTGAACCTATAACAGAAATAACAATGCTACTGTAAACAACTAGTATGCATCAAAGGGGATAACCACAAAGTGAACCCAATCTATAGCCACCAGGGGGTGGCCCTGGCACTGTCACCCTGCTCAATCCAACGGCACCATCCATCCCGACGCAATGCTCGGGGCCACGGGTCGGTAGAAATTCACGACCCTTTTTCGGAAAAGAACACCTCTAAACGGTGGATCAGACCGCGGTGTACGTGAAGTGCGGGAAGAGCTGTGACGATCGACGCATATGCTCAAACCACAGAACGGCAACAAGCCGAGAAGCAACCAATAAACCACAACTAGGATCGCTCGGAACAACAGGCGATCACCTCCGACCAACTGGGTCGTCTCAAGGAATATGCAAGCCACACTAGGATCGCTCAGACTGACAAGCGATCCCCACCGACCGGCTGGGTCGTCTCAAGAACATGCAAACCACACTAGGATCGCTCAGAATGACAAGCGATCCCCACCGACCGACTGGGTCGTCTCAAAGAACATGCAACCCACACTACTCTACTATCCAAGCACGCATATGAGTAGAGTCTACGGGAGTCAAGTGAACTACTAACAGAAAAGCAAAGGAAGGGATAGAAAGGTATCACCGTAGTCCACTGAACCGACTCCGGGTCGAAGTACCCACCTGTAGGTAAGATCCAATCTAACACCGACGGCTCTCGGGAACCGCGACAGGACCTACGAAAGACTCACAGGGTCAAGGTCCACCAAGTCGACGCTAAACACAAAGCTCTCACATCCCGAAACCGACGGATCGCCCGGGAAACCCACCGGGGCGATCCCGAAACCACACAAAGCCCCCGAGGGGTACCAAACAGCCAACAAGGTCCCTCGCTGTCCCCGAACACACTAAACCAAGTGACGGGACAGCGAGCACAAGCTCGGGGTGCCACGAACATCAAACGCACCCGTAAAGGCTTCCCGGGTTCCCGAAAAGTGCCGATTTGGCACCGGAACCCCACATCACTCATCCGCTGTCCTCGGAACTTCGGGACAGCGATGAGGAACAGCCAACAAGGCTAAACAACCAAGCCAAGTCGCTCGCGAAAACAGCGAGTGAGTCGCACAACTAGAAACGTGCGTTTCGCCGATTATTTCATCGAAAAACGCGTCGGAAACGAATCCGAAACTCCACGAAGGGCGAGGGGGTTGGACAACTAGTCCACAGGGTCCCGAGGACCAAACCCTTGCTGCCCACAGCGTCGTAACGCTGCCACAAGCGCCTAAGTCCCAAAACAAGCACAATATACATACATACAAGCGCTAAAATAAGCCGTTCGAGCAACCCGTTCGTCCGCTCGACCTTCCGCAAGCACCAGCGGATAGGTAGCGACGTCACGGAGACCGTGCTCACTGTCCCACTGCGACAGGACCAGTCGCAAGCCGGGAAATCCCATAAAAACAGTGAGCGCGCGCACACAAGCAAGCTTAACTAAGGCCGTGTGAGCAAGCCGTACATCCGCACGACCTTCCGCAAGCACCAGCGGATCGGCAACGATGTAACGGAGGCCATGCTCACAGCCCCCCACCGCGACAGGACCGGTCGCAGTCCGGGAAAGTGCATAAAACAGCGAGCAATAGGCAAAAATAGCCCGACAAAGGCCGAACGATAAAACGGCTCAACGAAACCCAAAACTAGGGTGAGCACGGTGTTCAGCACATCGCTGCGATCGTCGGGCTCACCCTCCCGAGCTTCGGGAGTCATCGGAAGCGACAAACAAGCAAAGAAACCTAAAACAGAACACTAAAGCACCCTGGCCGGAGCAACTAGCTCCGGCCGGCTGCCGGCCGACAAGCATGGCCGCGGCGGCCAGGGGTGGATGCGGGGGAGGCAGGGGTGGATGCGGGGGAGGCAAGGAAGAGGGGGCTCACCTCAGGTGGCGGCAGGGACAGGGCGGCGGCGGCGCGGGGAGCAAGCCTGCTCTCGGGTTGGCAACCCGAGACAGGGCACGGCGGCTCCGGCAACAAACGGCGACGGCGGCCGGCGGCGACGCGAGCACCGGCAAGAGGAGGTCGCCGGCCGTCGGTTGGGAGGTGACCGCGACAAAAAAAAAGGCGGCGGGTGGCGGCGGCGGAGCAACCCAAGCTGCGGATGCCCTAGCTGGCTACACCGAGCCCGCGGCGGCTCCGGCGGCGCTCCGGCGGCACGGCGATGGCCGGGGAAGGCGGAGGCGGCGGCGCCGGAGGTCCCGAGGGTGACCAAGCTCACCCTCTCCGGCGTCGGGAGGCGGCGGCGGCGCGGCCCCCCACCATGCTCGGCCCGCAGCTCCTCCAGCAGCAGCTCCAGCAGCCCAGCGGCAGCTCCGGCGGCCCACGGCGGCGGCTCCTGGCGGCGGCTCTCCACTCCGGCGGTCGTGCCACCTCAGGGGAAGCCCACGCATGGGTTTCCCCTGGGTGCACACCGCAGGGAGAAGAAGAGGAAGAAGAAGAAGGAGAAAAGAAGAAAAGGGGGAGAGGAAGATGGCCGGGGCTGCTCCGGCCAGGCGGCGGCCGGCAGAGCTCGGGGAGGAGGCTGAGGGGCAGGGGGAGCTCGGGCTCACCACCTGGGAGCAGGGGAGAGAAGAGAGTGAGAGAGTGAGAGAGAGAGATGGAGTGTAAAAGGGATAAAGAGAGGGGGTTGAGTGAGCTTTACTCAAAGCTCCCTCTCAGCCAAAACCCTCCCTCTCAAGTAACAAAATCCTCCCAGGCCCCCTACGATTCGAAATTGCGCGAAAAGGTGCGAAAACGGGGACACGATCGCGAAACATAAAACGTAACGTTCGAGTGATCAGCGATAAAGATGCAATAACTTTTAATCCGTGCGTCGCACGCCGACACGGATTGCGCCATCGCGTTCAGTACTGCCGAAACATCGAACTTAGCATTTTGGATCGCCAAAATCGGACTCCGGATCGCGCCGTTAAGCCGTCCACTCTCCGCGACGAAAATTCGAAAACTTAAAAACTCCACTAAAACTCACTTATATACCTATATATACATATATCTGTATTATATACGTATACCGAGCAAAAACACAGTAATGGGGGAGAGGAACACTGAGAATTCCAAATTCCCAAAAAAATTCGAATTCTCACAACCATAAGGCGAGACTTTTCGCCAGGGGCTTGAGGCAGAGCATCAGGAGATTGATTGCATTTTACGGCACCTTGACCTTCGACGTGTGCCTGGATCGGGTTCAGATGGTCCAGAGCGACATGGATGAGGCGCAGGTCGAGCATGAACTAATGGAGAAGAGCGGAGATAAGAAGCGATCACATTCTAAGTCTGAGGGTGGCTCTTCTTTCAGCAAGAGGCTAGTACCTAAGCATCCATATACTCAGCAGTCGACCAGGACTACACATTCAGGTAGCTTCCGGCAGGGTGATCGACCCTGCATTATCTACGGACAGGGGTACCCAGTGAATACGTGCCCTCAGCATCAGGACTATTGCTTTCGGTGCGGCCAGCATGGCCACCTTCATCATAATTGCCCAAAGGGCGGTGGGTCGACTCAGAGTGCGACATCCTTCCCTGCTGCTCCGCGCCAAAATTGTGGGGCTCCTCCTACTGCGGCGGCTTCGTCTAGGCGCCTCTCTACCTCTCGCCAATCTGAGGGGGCGCTAGGCATCTGATGCGCGTGTCTACAATATGTTCCACCTAGAGTGGGACACGAGCAATGACGTCGTAGCAAGTATTACCTCTCTCTGTGGTACTCGTGCTAGAACTCTGTTTGATACTAGAGCTTTCCACTCATTCATATCTTGTTCTTTTGCACGCGATCACGGCTTCGCCTCGAGTCCACTATCTGAGGCGCTACGGATCCAGACGCCCAGGATTGAGCTGAATGCTGATAGGTGTATCATGTCGTGTCCTATATTGTTTGGCAATCGAGCGTTTTTGGCAAATCTGGTGCTGTTGTTAGTGAAGGAGTTTGACGTAGTGCTTGGGATGGACTGGCTCACCAAGCACCACGCATATATCGATTGTAAATAAAGGACTGACCTTCATGGTGCTCGGTGAAGAGGAGTTCATCTACCAAGTATGTAAAAGCTCCTTTTTCACCATGACTATCTCTTCAGTAAGGGCAAAGAGGCTTATGATGGGTAGGTGTGTAGCTTATCTAGCCTCGGTGGATGACATTCGTCGAGCAGCACCAGCATTGGAGGAGATCCTGGTAGTTCGAGAGTTTCCCGACGTATTTCCAGCCGAGCTACCCGAGATGCCTCCGAATCGTGAGATCAAATTCTTTATCGATGTGGTTCCCGGCACCACACCTATCGCGAAGGCTCCCTATCAAATGGCCTTCGCTGAGCTGAAAGAGTTGAAAGCTCAGCCTGAGGATCTCTTGGATAAGGGATTCATCAGACTCATTGTGTCTCCCTAGGGTGCGCCTGTCATTTTCGTCAGAAAGAAGGACGGTAGTCTGCGGTTGTGCATCAACTACCGCAAGCTTAATAAGGTCACGGTGAGTACCCTCTGCCTCAGATCGATGACCTCTTCGATCAGCTTCAGGGATCGTCGGTCTACTCGAAAATTGATCTATAGTTCGGTTATTACCAGCTCATGATCAGGGCAGAGGATGTAGTGAAAATCGCTTTTCGGACTCGTTATAGCTATTACGAGTTCATGGTGATGCCGTTGGGGCTTACTAATGCCCCGACGGCGTTTAGGGACATGATGAATATGGTCTTCAGCCATTCTTGGATCAGTTTGTTGTGGTTTTCATTGACGATATACTGATCTACTCGCGGAGTGATGAGGAACATGAGGATCATCTTCGGCGGGTTCTCTAAACTCTTCGGGAGAACAAGCTCTACGGCAAGTTCATGAAGTGTGAGTTCTGGCTCCGCGAGGTGTCTTTCTTAGGCCACATTATGAGTCAGTCGGGTATTGCGGTGGATCTAAAGAAGGTGGATTCAGTGGTCGAGTAGCCTAGGCCGACTGTCATGACAGAGATCAGAAGCTTCCTTGGTTTGGCAGGTTATTATCGGCGATTCATTGAGGGCTTCTCTAAAATCGCTGCCCCACTGAATAAACTGACAAGAAAGGATCAAAAGTTCCAGTGGACTCCTGAGTGCCATAAGAGTTTTGAGAAGCTGAATGACAGGCTGACCCGTGCCCCCATCATGGCTTTACCGCAACCTACTGAGGACTTCGTGGTCTATTGCGATGCCTCACAGATAGGGTTGGGGTGTGTACTTATGTAGCAGGACCGGGTCATTGCTTACGTATCGCGCCAGCTGGAGGATTACGAGAGGAACTACCCGACGCATGACCTTGAGCTCGCGGCTGTGGTGTTTGCCCTTAAGTTGTGGAGGCACTACCTCTATGGGGCACACTGCGAGATGTTCACGGACTATCAGAGTCTGAAGTATCTCTTCACTCAGAAAGAGCTGAACCTCAGGCAGAGGCGGTGGCTCAAGATCTTGAAGGACTACGACCTCTCTATCCAATACCATCCGGGACAGGCGAACGTGGTGGCAGACGCCTTGAGCCGAAAATAATCATCAGCTGAGCTATCCTTCTTGATCAGTAGGTAGGATCGCTTAGTGGAAGAGTTCGGTCGTCTAGAGTTGGAGGTTGTACCCACTGGGACCACTACCCAGTTGTTGGCCTTGGTGGTGCAGCCCACCTTGGCGGACCGGATTTCGCTCGGACAGCAGTCGTATCCGTACTTACAGACGGTACGGGTGGACATCGAGCAGGGTAAAGTTGGGGACTTCATGATCCACTCCGACGGTTCTTTTCACTTTCGGGGCTGGTGGTATGTGCCTAATGATTCGGATTTGAGAAGAGATATCCTATCTGAGACACATCGGTCCCTGTACACAGTGCATTCCGGCGGAACCAAGATGTATCTATAAGCAAATCATGTGTACGCAGCGGGAAAAAAAGACACAATTAAAAATTTTCTAAACCAAAGATCACCTCGTGTTTCATTTTAGATCTTAAGCAATCGATCCAACTGATCTAATCAGATAGAATTTAGTTTTTCACATTGCGCAGGTCGAGAACACCGTGAAGTCGATGATCGTTGGTAAAAACTGTTTGTCCTCGCTAGCCGCGCAAGCGCCCAGCCTACACTCACATCTACATGAAATCACACCCTTGATCGAACTAATCGACCACTTCGATCCACGATCCAATCACGAATTGATGCTCGCATCGATACGAGGAAGATGAATTAATCTTCTGGATGTGCTAGCAACCTTCTAAAGATCAAAACTGATGGATTAATTGTGGAGGACTTAAGGAGGAGAAAGAGGATTGACGGCTAGGGTTTTCTATTTATCTTGTAATGCATTCATTAATTAATATATCATATGACATATATTTATAATGAGAAAACCCCAAGCCTAACCCTAATCGTGATTGAAATCCTAGTCCGATTAGATTATCTATTAATCCTCAAGTTGGTTTTAATTTAAATCAAATCCGAATCCAAATTCGATTCATGTGTAACATTTACAAATAAGTCTTAGTATTATTTACTAACGATTAGTAAATACTCCATACAACTTTTACACTTTAATACCTCTAATTTATAATAATTGCAAATTAGTCCTTTTATTAAAAAATAAGGAAACTTTAGTATTTAACTATATTATAATTGCAATTAACCCATCCGATAAACTTCTTTTATCGTCTTCTTAATATCGGTCATGCGCAATTTCTTATGTGCGTGACCTAATAGGTTCAGTTCTGTCTGGTAGTGAGATATGATGCGATCCACATCTACATCATCATCGAAACTCCTTTCGATGGCTCAAACACTTTTGGTTCCACCCTTATAGAATAGTTAATCGTCTATAATTATTCTTATTGGTTCCTACAATCCACCAATAACGCCTTGCAGCATGCAGTGGCAATCCAGTCAGAAGTGAATATCGGACGATACCTCTAGGTGCAGTTACCGTGCAATACAATCCTTCTATCGTATAGTCCCAACTAAGTAGAGGTCATGGAATATTCGTCAAACTCCATCACCCGTCATATGACAAATTTGATAGGACAGAAACTTTTATAGTTACTCTTGGAAACCTCTTTCCATGCACTATATTACCCCGACCGAGAATTTCTGAACTTCGCCTTACAAATAGTATAGAATTAATTATCTCTCTACCGAAAGCGATAGATACCCTATAAACACACACCCATTCCTCATGTGGACCCACTGCAGCCAACATATACTACTAACACCCATGACTAGGATCAGAGTTTGTTGCATAGTCAAACTACAGTAGTCTCACATTGAATGGTCGTGGTGTCGCAGGTCTAAGGAGCAGTTGTACCACTGCAACATCGAACCAGTTACTGACGAATGAGTAGACATCCATGTAATTGTTCGTAGTTGGTCACGCTCAGCACCCTTGTTCTCTAACAACCACCTGCATATTCGCTCCAGTATCCCCACACTGATGACTCAAGATTTGTCATCCAAAAAGGGAAGCGGCACACACATCAATTTTACCGGATCAATCATCATCCCGATGATGATCCACTAATTGAGATGTCACGCCCCGGGCCCTCGTGGGAGCCTACCAGGCACGTGCACAGACCCGCCGTGTACCTCAAAGCAAACACAAAGTACACAAGGCGTCTACAATAACATAAATCCAATAAAAAGGAATACATCCTAAACAGGGTGATCAGAGCGAGAACATAGTTCTACAACTAAAACAAAATCCATACAACTAAAATCTCAAGATATACAATAGAATTATACATCTTATCAACTAGTAGATCAATCAACCAACAAAACTATACAACTTTCATTAAAAAATACAATGAAAGGAAACCCATGGTATGCCTACAACCACAACACCGTAGAGGCTCTAGCTAGCTGCTAACCCCTCGCCGCGATCCCAAGCCTCTCCTACTGCAGAAGGCTCTGAAAAACCCAACAACAATGGGGGTGAGAACTATTAATCAATAGTTCCCAGTGGGTAAGCCGCCGAGAGTGGCGAATTACACCGCTAGGTCAACTGAGGCAAGATAGTATACTGAAATATAAAGCATGAAACATAAAATGCTAAACAGATAGTTCTACAACTATCTTGCCTCCAATGAAAATAATTAATCTACATGAACATGAACATGTTCTATTATCATATGCTCAACAATCTAATTTCACGGTTTACATGCATGTCAAATTAATGCCATGATACTAGTAATAAAGGTTTTCCTTATTATCATCATAATACCATGCCTCTATACTAATTATCATGAGTATAGGATAATGCTACTATGGATGCCCATGCAAGAATGACTAATACAATTGTCCAACTAGGTTGCATGCATCCAAAAGAAGTCAAGCTAAGTAATGTCACAATATGCGACTCACTACTATGTCCATACACTACATGTATATGCATCAAGCAGCCTATATACTATGTCCAGTTCAATCAGTATTGACCCAATCAACCAGGGAACTAACACAAGGTAAGGTCCCAGCTGTGCCCCGCCTGATGGCCCCGTGGTAGTCAACACTTCCCGTAGACAATGAGACTTCCCCACGGCAATCCATTTCGGCCACTCAACATCGCGCGGCGACCTACAATCGCAAAGACCAACTCCGGAGTGTCAGCTTGTGGGGAGCGACCCTCACAAGCAAGCGCGGACGAATCCCAGGGCACAAGTCATAATCAACCACAATGTCATGCTCGTCATGTCTCTAACATGGAATAGCCAACCAATGTCCAAGGATCTAACACTATGTCACAATGTCAACCTTGTTGTTCACCTATGTGAAAAGTCACATGTTTAACCTCTCTATGTCAAAACATGTCATTTTATGTTTACTACATTCAATAGCCAATATGCTAAATGTCAACAATATTATGTCGTTCTCAATGTTCGATGGTATGTCCCTATCAATATACACATGTCTCTAACATGTAACCGTTCATCTCTTTGTTTACTAAATTCATAAACCATGCATTCCTCTAATGCCATATATCATGCATTATTCTAATGCCATGTATTATGCATTCTACAAATGCCCAATGAGACCACATCATGCCATGCATTAGATACACTAACCTCTACTACATAGAGTATAAAACGATCATGCAAGTATCTAATTAACCGATTGGACTCATGCTTAACCAATTGTAATAATCAATGCAAATAGAATTCCATTCGTCATGTCTTAAACATGGAATCATTTCCACGACCTAAAGGTCGAACCAAAACCAACGATGCCCGTCAAAGTTGCTCACCTAAATGAGGTGCAACAACTTATCCTGCATATGCCATATCCCCTCTTTTCTCTATACAAGCACACTTTGGTATGCTAAGAGAGTTCACTAGTCCACCACTCAAGTGGTGTCTCATATGATGCTCATCTCTAGCATGCATAACATACTTAGCATTTCCTAATGCATCATTACACTAATAGTGCAAATACCCTAGCATTCATAATATCCTCATAATGCCATACTATATGAAATATGCATTTTTCATAAACAACTTGCATGTCTCATGCAATCACAATTATCATCATGCCATAATTATTATAATTATGCATCTAATCAATCCTATAACAAGATAGGAGACATAGGGGGAGTTCACCCATTTCGGTGAGGTCAGACCCACCGGATACCCGTCGAAACCTCGCAGTACTTCGAAATGAAGTTGTCCCCCGAGCTTCTCATACCCTAAGATAATTTTCCAAGGGGTTAGGGGTATCGAACAAGCAATTTCGAAAACCACCAAAAATCAATGAGGTAAATGGGTGGAAATTACCTTGAGCAAGTAAAACTTGTTCTAAGTCCCATTGGAGGTTAGAGATCTTCCAATCTAACCTACAACAACATTCTACACCCATCAATTCCACCTCAAGGGTTCACAATCACAAAACCCTAAACAAAACCCTAATTTTCCAAGAAACTAGGTTTACATGCTAATCACAAGCAAAAAATCACAAATAGAGGTTGTAAAAGGGTTCACTAACCTCAATCAAGCTTCCAACCGGGCTTACACAAGCTAGGGTTGAAGATCCATCCTCCAACGAGCTCATCTCCTCAGCCCCGAGCTCCCTCCAAGCCTAGGAGTCCACCTCCATGGGAAAAATGGAGAGAAAGGAGATCAAAACCAAGATCTAGGGGTTGGGGGAAGAGAAAATCTAGAGAGAGAGAGAGGGAAACCCTACCTCAACTCCTTCTCCTCCATTCTCAGCCAACACAACAAGAGAGGGGTGAAGGGGTACTTAAACCCAATGCACAAAATCCAAATAGGCCCCTCAAAAAGCCAAAATTGCAAAACTGCTCAAAATGCAATTTCTGCATTGTATACCGGTATGCGTATGGGCATACCGGTATCCAACCAAAAATCCCGCAAATCCGAGCCTCGGCCAAGCAGTCTGCGCAACGGGATTCCGGTATGCGACTTTCCCATACCGGTACTAATCACTTCTGTACCGGTATGCGAATTGTACATACCGGAATGCCCGCGTATTCCGGTATCAACTACGGAATCCCGCAGAACCCGAGAGCTGCGCACAACCAGTTTTCACTGGATTTCGGTATCCCTAACCCAGATACCGGTATGCAATGCAAAATCTGCACTTTTGCAGATTTTGACTCCCGGAGTCCGTTTTCGCACTTTCTAAGTCCCGAAAACTCTCCGAAGCTCACAAAACTCAACTCAAAGCTCCAGAATAATATAAGCCACTATTCTCTCACTAGAACTTCACAATTTGCTAAAGTTCAGTGTACTACATACTCCCCTCCTAAAAAGGAGTTTCGTCCGCGAAACTACGGATCAACAACCAACAACAACAGCAAAACCAAAGGGGATAAGAAAATCGCCCTCGCCGTGAAGCCTCCAGCTCTCACACCATGCATCGCGTCCAAGATGTTGCTCCAAAGCATCTTGTAGTAGGAATAATGATAATTCCAGATTCCTACATTCCACAAGTCCAATCCACAATAATACTCCTTGAAGTTTAGATCTTCGTGTAGCTCTAATGAGGCGATATCCACCATCGGGGTAGAATTCAAATACTCGCTCGGAGCGTCCGCACACTTCATATACCTTCAACAGATCTGAAGTGAAACAACTCGACCTGCCACTAGGCCCATTGCCTCAGGGTCTCAAATAATCCCAAGAATCTGAACTTAGATTCCTCAAACACAAATCTCTTGGATTTCCTTAACCAAGTATCACAAATCAGATTATCCGATTCAGATGTCCAAAATCCTATCTCTCACCGAGAATCATCCAATGGCTCAAATTCCAAAGCGATAGAGCTAGATGCCCTATGCAATCGAACAAATTGCCCAAGTATACTTGTGCAAAAAATTCTCTCAATTCAACCCAGGTGAATAGTTACTCCTATTCACAACCTCTCAACAATCATCACGTCTAGCTTAGAAGCGAGACAATCCAATTCCGGAGACTCCGATAATCCTCCTCTATCCAAGGTAGATAGCCTTTACTTAGCCTATCTCATAAATCCTGCTATCACAGGTACAACTTGTCGGTTCCACCGTCAGGACACTTTTCGACAGTCCACTAGGAATTCGTCCGCCGCAACACTCTTGATCTCGATTGCACCATTCACCAGTCGGGATCAAGGCTAACTTCCGTGATCCGATCCAAAGGATGGATATCACATCATATTACTCGTCTCAACGATATCTCTAGTATACCAGCCTCAAACCTGTTTTCACAGCTTCAACTCATTTCCTTGAGTGTAGAGATATCTCCAACAATAAGGTCTGGGTGCACTTTACACCACTATCTAAACATAAAATTGCCATAGTTTTCAAGTAAATGTCATGGCAATCTTTTCCAAATCACAATTTGGCAATTCCTCTTGCATTCTCTCAATTGCTGAAAGGTCAATACTACCTTTCTATTTTACACCAATGTGCAACTCAATCCGTAGAGAGAAACATAACTACGAAGCACATAACCCGCCTTCGGGGTAACCAAGGTTGGCGGTCGTCAATCACACCAACAATTCCAAGAAATCTCTCTCACACATATCTTTCCAAAAGATTTAATCCCTTAATGTGTGAGTCCAGTAGAGGGAGTAGACAACTTGAAAATCTCCCCACAATTATCCATAACCTCTAATCAAACTAAAAAGTTTGAACTTCGATCACATCCGCTTGTCTCAATCCACTATGGATGGTTTGATTTCCTTGAGATCTCCACTCATAATCACTTTGGCATCAACTGCCAAGGGACACTAGTCCTCACAACCAAAACAGCACGTCTTCAACTTGAAGCACTTGCAATCCTCGTTTCAAGGAATCTTCAAGGTCTTCACCGCCTCTCGACTTCCAATATGTCGTCGATGTGCACGGAGATAAAGACACCCAAAAGGGCCAAACATCACAACACACAAGAGCATCAACCAGCTCAACCGACACCACGACAATTTCGTAATGTCTACACCGAGTGAACAAGTCACCCTCGGTCCAAACTCAAACTCGATCCAACGAGAGTAGTACTAGATTGCAACTACCCTCGAGTAAAACCGGAATTCATGGAGCTTGATCAAACAGATCAACCGATCTCCGCTACGGGTACATATTCTTCATCGTGACCCTACCGAGTTCACGATAGTCGACCCACAGTCGAAATGACCCGTCCACACAAAACAAATGAGATCTATGCTCCACAAGCGAAAACATTAGGCAAAAGAGGTCTCCAGACCAAGCCTTCAATTCTCACAACACAACCGGGATTGCACAAGCAACTCCCTCACAAGAGACATCCTCGCTTTTGAGGATTCTCAACTCACCAAAGATGCTGGCCCAAAGGCCACGCACTCACTCAGCCAATAACCAGGCTTGGGCAGGTGAAACGATCATCGCAATTAGCGAACCTCCAAGCTCTCAGAAACACTATTTCGTGTCCAAGATCCCAAAGCACTACCGCTTGGCTCATCCAAACATCGGTAACAGGATACCCGAAGAGCCAGCCCAAGTTCAAATTAGAACTAAACGCTCCCAGCCACATAAAGCCAATCGCTCCGTTGGCGCACAGAAACATCCAAAGCTAACGGAGTACAAGAACAGTACTCACAAGTCCAAGCACTCAGGACCACTCGATCTGCAACAACAAGGAATGAGTTCCCTGCCATGCATTCGGCAAACAGCCGATCCAAAGCTACAATCATAACAAACAACAAACAAGCTCCAATACTACGAGCTGCGACAACCTCCATCGTCGCTGCGTCATCATCCTCCCGTCATACAGGCACGCACACATCCAACGCCGGCCGCGCGAAGTCGATCCCAATATCGTCGACATTAATCTCCTCAACACTCCAACTGGGAATGGCCCACCTGGCCACGAAGAGGGTACCTGCCCCAACTCCAAGAGTATCATCGGGCACTCGTGGCTCCACCGCTCACACGTCACAATAGTCGATGACGATTTGACGTCCCATTATCATCCTACTAAAGGTCCACCTTCTCGAGATCAATCTCTCCTCGATCACTTGATTGTCCTCTTACAATAGACTTGCCACTCATAGTAGCTTCCTTTGCCATCCCAACGGTTTCCACGTCTCTCGCCCTTACCAAGGTGCGATCCGTATTCTCATAAAATTTCTTGAGGTCGGCTGCCAACTGGATCATCAAGTCTTCCAGTCACTTGACTCTCTAGTCTGCCGGCACAAAGCCTCAACTTGGAGTAACATCATAATTGATCGTCGCTCCACCACACTCGCTGATTTACCAGTTGTTCTCTCAACTTCAGGGTTCTACCAAACCCGGAGGATGCAGAAGTCCCGCCTCGGCTGCCTCGGCCGCCATCGAGTGCGTCGATCATCACTCAAGCTGCAACAAGCAAAACATGCGCAGGTGAAACACCCCACGCCAACGCATCCCCACACAAAACTATAACCCCAATCACGCGAAAGTAATGAAGTGGACTTCCACTATTCCCCGATGTCACGTTGTCGGCCGCCAACGTGACCCTCCAAGGGTATAGAAGTGGTTCACTCCGATCTAACTCCAACACCTTTGGAGCTTTAGAAACGACCCAATCATAATACTTTCGCCAATAAGTCATAAGAGATCCCGTCTCTCACGTTCCTATTCCTTATCGTCCAACCTGCCTAAGGTTTACTAGGTCCACTAAGACTCAACCCTAGGCTCTGATACCACAATAATCTGTCACGCCCCGGGCCCTCGTGGGAGCCTACCAGGCACGTGCACAGACCCGCCGTGTACCTCAAAGCAAACACAAAGTACACAAGGCGTCTACAATAACATAAATCCAATAGAAAGGAATACATCCTAAACAGGGTGATCAGAGTGAGAACATAGTTCTACAACTAAAACAAAATCCATACAACTAAAATCTCAAGATATACAATAGAATTATACATCTTATCAACTAGTAGATCAATCAACCAACAAAACTATACATCTTTCATTCAAAAATACAATGAAAGGAAACCCATGGTATGCCTACAACCACAACACCGTAGAGGCTCTAGCTAGCTGCTAACCCCTCGCCGCGATCCCAAGCCTCTCCTACTGCAGAAGGCTCTGAAAAACCCAACAACAATGGGGGTGAGAACTATTAATCAATAGTTCCCAGTGGGTAAGCCGCCGAGAGTGGCGAATTACACCGCTAGGTCAACTGAGGCAAGATAGTATACTGAAATATAAAGCATGAAACATAAAATGCTAAACAGATAGTTCTACAACTATCTTGCCTCCAATGAAAATAATTCATCTACATGAACATGAACATGTTCTATTATCATATGCTCAACAATCTAATTTCACGGTTTACATGCATGTCAAATTAATGCCATGATACTAGTAATAAAGGTTTTCCTTATTATCATCATAATACCATGCCTCTATACTAATTATCATGAGTATAGGATAATGCCACTATGGATGCCCATGCAAGAATGACTAATACAATTGTCCAACTAGGTTGCATGCATCCAAAAGAAGTCAAGCTAAGTAATGTCACAATATACGACTCACTACTATGTCCATACACTACATGTATATGCATCAAGCAGCCTATATACTATGTCCAGTTTAATCAGTATTGACCCAATCAACCAGGGAACTTACACAAGGTAAGGTCCCAGCTGTGCCCCGCCTGATGGCCCCGTGGTAGTCAACACTTCCCGTAGACAATGAGACTTCCCCACGGCAATCCATTTCGGCCACTCAACATCGCGCGGCGACCTACAATCGCAAAGACCAACTCCGGAGTGTCAGCTTGTGGGGAGCGACCCTCACAAGCAAGCGCGGACGAATCCCAGGGCACAAGTCATAATCAACCACAATGTCATGCTCGTCATGTCTCTAACATGGAATAGCCAACCAATGTCCAAGGATCTAACACTATGTCACAATGTCAACCTTGTTGTTCACCTAAGTGAAAAGTCATATGTTTAACCTCTCTATGTCAAAACATGTCATTTTATGTTTACTACATTCAATAGCCAATATGCTAAATGTCAACAATATCATGTCGTTCTCAATGTTCGATGGTATGTCCCTACCAATATACACATGTCTCTAACATGTAACCGTTCATCTCTTTGTTTACTAAATTCATAACCCATGCATTCCTCTAATGCCATATATCATGCATTATTCTAATGCCATATATTATGCATTCTACAAATGCCCAATGAGACCACATCATGCCATGCATTAGATACACTAACCTCTACTACATAGAGTATAAAACGATCATGCAAGTATCTAATTAACCGATTGGACTCATGCTTAACCAATTGTAATAATCAATGCAAATAGAATTCCATTCCTCATGTCTTAAACATGGAATCATTTCCACGACCTAAAGGTCGAGCCAAAGCCAACGATGCCCGTCAAAGTTGCTCACCTAAATGAGGTGCAACAACTTATCCTGCATATGCCATATCCCCTCTTTTCTCTATACAAGCACACTTTGGTATGCTAAGAGAGTTCACTAGTCCACCACTCAAGTGGTGTCTCATATGATGCTCATCTCTAGCATGCATAACATACTTAGCATTTCCTAATGCATCATTACACTAATAGTGCAAATACCCTAGCATGCATAATATCCTCATAATGCCATACTATATGAAATATGCATTTTTCATAAACAACTTGCATGTCTCATGCAATCACAATTATCATCATGCCATAATTATTATAATTATGCATCTAATCAATCCTATAACAAGATAGGAGACATAGGGGGAGTTCACCCATTTCGGTGAGGTCAGACCCACCGGATACCCGTCGAAACCTCGCAGTACTTCGAAACGAAGTTGTCCCCCGAGCTTCTCATACCCTAAGATAATTTTCCAAGGGGTTAGGGGTATCGAACAAGCAATTTCGAAAACCACCAAAAATCAATGAGGTAAATGGGTGGAAATTACCTTGAGCAAGTAAAACTTGTTCTAAGTCCCATTGGAGGTTAGAGATCTTCCAATCTAACCTACAACAACATTCTACACCCATTAATTCCACCTCAAGGGTTCACAATCACAAAATCCTAAACAAAACCCTAATTTTCCAAGAAACTAGGTTTACATGCTAATCACAAGCAAAAAATCACAAATAGAGATTGTAAAAGGGTTCACTAACCTCAATCAAGCTTCCAACCGGGCTTACACAAGCTAGGGTTGAAGATCCATCCTCCAACGAGCTCATCTCCTCAGCCCCGAGCTCCCTCCAAGCCTAGGAGTCCACCTCCATGGGAAAAATGGAGAGAAAGGAGATCAAAACCAAGATCTAGGGGTTGGGGGAAGAGAAAATCTAGAGAGAGAGAGAGGGAAACCCTACCTCAACTCCTTCTCCTCCATTCTCAGCCAACACAACAAGAGAGGGGTGAAGGGGTACTTAAACCCAATGCACAAAATCCAAATAGGCCCCTCAAAAAGCCAAAATTGTAAAACTGCTCAAAATGCAATTTCTGCATTGTATACCGGTATGCGTATGGGCATACCGGTATCCAACCAAAAATCCCGCAAATCCGAGCCTCGGCCAAGCAGTCTGCGCAACGGGATTCCGGTATGCGACTTCCCCATACCGGTACTAATCACTTCTGTACCGGTATGCGAATTGTACATACCGGAATGCCCGCATATTCCGGTATCAACTGCGGAATCCTGCAGAACCCGAGAGCTGCGCACAACCAGTTTTCACTGGATTCCGGTATCCCTATCCCAGATACCGGTATGCAATGCAAAATCTGCACTTTTGCAGATTTTGACTCCCGGAGTCCGTTTTCGCACTTTCTAAGTCCCGAAAACTCTCCGAAGCTCACAAAACTCAACTCAAAGCTCCAGAATAGTATAAGCCACTATTCTCTCACTAGAACTCCGCAATTTGCTAAAGTTCAGTGTACTACATGAGAGCATTTAGAAATTAATCACCAATAATATGTATCTCAAATTCTCAACTCTTGAGAATACATAGTATCTTCTTATTAATTCAATGGACGATTCACGGACATATAAAACATGAATGGATTAAAAGGCCCAAATAAATAAATAATAAAGATTAAGTACAAAGATGTGTCCCATAGAAAAATAAAATACGTCAGCCTGATAGGCTTCTAGGGCATACAACTAACAATATCGTCATTTGAAGCAAAACTTTTTGTAGTGTACCGTGTGTTAGTGCGCTCCCCCGGACTATGGCCAAATAGGGCCAAGTGCGGATGAGTCGATGTTGCGGCCATTTGAGGAACTTTAGAAGAACTCCGGATCAATTGGAGGTGAATTGGATGCTTGTTGGGAGTCATGGGAGCGAAACCATGAGTTTGGAAACAAAAATGAAGGAAAATGAGGTGTATTGCAATGAGGGGCAAAGTGGTAAATTGCTATTGGGATTGGGTGGTGAGGTGTACTCCAATGAGGGGCAAATTGGTAATTGTAATAACTTAGTGCTAAAGCAATTTCCTCTCATTCCTTCATTCACTTTCACCCCTCTCATGAGAAAAGCCCTTTCTCTCTCTAAACCCTTTTCCTCATATCTCTCCTTTTCTCTAGTGATCTCTCTAAGAAGAAGGGACTAGTGGGGAAAAGCTTGCTTGGAGGTGAAGCGTACCTCTTGTGCACATCAAGCTTGGAAAGAGCTTTTGATTAAGGTGAGTTTCTTAGGGTTTGAGCTTAGGGTTTGGTTATGAGCTCTTTTTGTAGCTTCTTTGGAAACCCTAGATGATAATTTCAGTGTTCTTGAAGTTATGAGAAGCCTAGGGTTTTATTTGGGAATGTTTATAGATATGATAATTCTTGTGAAATTGATCTTGTATTCCCCTAATTGAAGGGTGAATGGACGCGTTGAACCGCTCCGCTTGAGTTTTCATCGAGTCTACAGCGACCAATTGCGAGAAAATACTAATTTGACTTCGTTTGCCGCGGTCGAGAGAAATCAGCGCGGATAAATTGCGCAACTTGGTTTTTCCACTTCACGGCATCGACTCGAGGTGGGGGGTGCTATCCGAAGTAACCGAATTCCATTCTATGTCTAAGCGCCATTAATTGGTCATGTAGCACTATTGTAGCACCATTCATAGTAATTATGGTTGAGAATCATATGAGCTTATGGAAATAATAGTTACATGTTCTAGAATGAGAAATGGACTCTATGTTTGCATGACATCATGATGCATGTATGTAGCATGACACCAATATGTATGTTGCATGTTGCCTAGATAGAGACATATTGTTGCATGAGATAAAGATGAACATATGCATGTTATGAGAATTCTAGATTTGAATATGAACTAGATGTGGACATACATATACTTTGTGAAACACTAGAACTTGCAAGTAGTGGCATTAGTTGCGTAAACCTTGGGCACTAAAGAGAATTGAGTTAATTGCATATATAGTTTGATGTTGAGTATCAATCTAGTGTTGAGCATAGCCTAACATGAGACTTATTGGGATTTGGAGAGGTCCCTAGGCATTGTCCCACCGGTAGGTGGAAGGTCCTCAAGTTGGAGGGCGGATCATACTCACACAGTCTGTTGTTGGCTTGTGGAGATCGCGACTCCAGACCCGTGAGCTCCGGAGTGTCACGTGAAAGTGGGTGTGAGGGCCCTAGAG
The DNA here is from genome assembly GCA_016920855.1 of Puya raimondii. Classification (NCBI taxonomy): domain Eukaryota; kingdom Viridiplantae; phylum Streptophyta; class Magnoliopsida; order Poales; family Bromeliaceae; genus Puya; species Puya raimondii. The sequence goes on from JABWPP010000049.1 coordinate 4,078,309, forward strand.
AGCCCTCTCCGGCAGACGGTCACGGTGGCTGGCTTATGAGTGAAAGACCTCTTCCTCACGTGACTTAGTGTACTGAGTTGTGGCACGGCCTATGGGCAAGCCGGTGCAATTGGCTCAAGGCATGAATTATGGATTAAGTAGATGGTATTTCATACATAGTGTATCTAGTAGAACTTTGACATGTTGATATTGGTAAAGGCATAGTAGATACCATTGTAGCATGATATACATTGAGCAAGTAGACTTATTGTTGTTACTTACTACTTGTTTATTTTCTTATCATATTAACCCTTTCTTGTCTCTATGCCTTCTTAGACCTAGTGGGAAAGTCAGCGTGGTCGGTAGTCGAACCCACTGGGAACTTTATCTAGTTCTCACACCCTGTTTTGCAGAGCTTCCTTCGAGTACGTCGGCGCAGGACCACGGCAAGGGCATAGCGCCCTAGGTAGTGGACTTCCCGTGTCCATGTCCATGGTTGTACATGATGTTGCTTACGCCTTGGGCGGACAGGGAAAACTCTGTTCGTTCGGCAGTCTGTGTGCGGGTCTGAGCCGACCAAATTGGCGGCCTCGAGGCGCGACAAATTGGGGTGGTATCAAAGCGAGGAGATGTCTAGGAGGACCTAGGAACCCTTAGGATGGTGACCATAAGGACTTAGACACGTGAGAGATGGTAATCTATGTTTTGTGGCGGAAGTGAAGTCGATTGGGTGTAGTTGTTAGTATGTCTCTAATAGTTGCTAGAGACGGATTCAAGGTGTTATTTATTCTCGACTCGAGGAGGTTATGTTGGCGGCCGACAACATAACACCTGGGATGAGAATGAGTACCCTTGTGTGCTTTCGCCTAATTTGGTTTTGTTTGCTTACGTTCTCGAATCGCATGGTCTTGTGGGTTTAAGTGATTAACCCAAGTGTTGTGTTTCAGGTCCCCGAGGAAAACGCTTTGAAAAGATGTCGACTCCGGTACCGCCTTCTGAGGTGCCCGAGCGGTCTGACTCCAGTGAGGTCATGGAGTTGCGGGACCAGGTAGCGGTGTTAATCGGGGTGTTGCAGAGGCAGGCCGAGGTCTCTCAACTGCAGGTTGAAGCTTCGTAGTGGCAGGAGGAGCAACTAAAGAAGCTTCAGGAGTTGGTGTCGCAACAGGCGGCGGTAGCGGCACAAGCTAATCGTGAACCGCCCCCGCCTCCGACACATGCGCCGAATGCCACTGAGGGAGTGGACGCGCCTGCCGTGCCAGTGACGGCGCGCCATGGTCCGATGAGTGCTCCTCCGGCGGCTTCTGGCTCCTCGGTCCCCGATGTAGCGGCCGTGGATGCGGAAAGAGAGCGAGCGCTTGCGGCTTTGACGACTTTTAAGAAGTTTCATGCGCCAACATTCGATGGTGAAGCGGTGGACCCATGGGTAGTAGAGTCTTGGATCGCTTCGATGGAGACCCTGTTCGAGGACATCTATACCCTCGAACAGGATAAGGTGCATTTGGCCGTTCATTGCTTCGAGAAGTCGGCTCGAGTATGGTGGCGGGGAGTAAAGAGAGATCGATCCCCGGCTTTGCATAACAGCTGTGGTGTTTGCACTGAAGCTGTGGCGGCATTACTTGTATGGTGAGCACTGTGAGATTTTTACGGATCATAAAAGTCTCAAGTATCTGTTCACTCAAAAGGAATTGAACCTGAGGCAACGCCGGTGGTTAGAGTTGTTGAAGGATTAAGATATTACCATCCAGTATCACCCCGACAAGGCGAATGTAATGGCAGATGCGTTGAGCAGGAGACTAGTGCAGAGCCTTACCATGTTGATCACTCAGCAGGAGCCATTACTTGAGGAGTTGAGGCGGCTTGAGCTTGAGGTGGTGTCCCCTAGGGCTACTGCAAGACTTATGTCTTTGGTTTTGTAGCCCACTTTGTTGGATGGGATCCGGGAGAAACAGAGTGTGGACCACTATTTAATAAGGATTCGAGATCAGATTGCCAGTGGGCAAACAGGTTACTTTAGTGTTGACAGTTCGGAAGTACTGCGGTACAGGGACCGAGTGTGTGTGCCTACGGATTCTGAGATCCGAGAGGAGATTTTGAGAGAGGCTCATTACTCGCCTTATACGGTTCACCCCGGTGGAACCAAGATGTATAAGGATTTAAAGGCACACTATTAGTGGAATGGAATGAAGCTGCATATTGGGAGATTTGTGGCTCAGTGTTTGACTAGTCAACAGGTAAAGGCGGAGCACCGAGTACCTACTGGCAAGCTTCAGAGTCTCCTAATACCTGAGTGGAAGTGGGACCAGATCGCCATGGACTTTGTCGTGGGCTTACCGAGGACGCAGGCTGGTTTCGATGCCATTTGGGTGATAGTGGACAGACTGACCAAGCCTGCCCACTTCCTACCAGAGCAGACTACTTCGTCCAGGGATAGACTCGCTCAGTTATATTTGGACGAGATAGTGAGGTTGCATGGAGTGCCTACCTCGATTGTGTCGGATCGAGACCCACGATTTTTCTCGCAGTTTTGGAGGAGTCTACAGACAGGACCGGGTACTCAGCTTCGAATTAGCATGGCATTTCATCCTCAGACCGATGGTCAGTCTGAGCGGACCATTCAGACTCTGGAGGACATGTTGAGAGCATGTGTCCTAGACTTTGGTGGAGGGTGGCATCGACACTTAGGACTGGTTGAGTTTGCGTACAACAACAGCTATCAAGCGAGCATCCAGATGGCTCCGTTTGAGGCATTGTAGGGATGCAAGTGTCGAACGCCCTTGCATTGGAGTGATGTAGGTGAAAGGAAGACCTTGGGTCCTGACATCCTGTTGGAAGCGGAAGAAAAGGTCAAAATGGTTCGACGACGTCTTTAGACCGCCCAGAGTCGACAAAGGAGCTATGTGGACACTAGGAGACGAGACTTGGAGTTCCAGGTTGGAGATCATGTATTCCTGAAAGTCTCGCCGTCCAGAGGGATTCGCCGTTTTGGAGTTCGTGGAAAGTTTAGTCCCCAGTTCATTGGCCCGTTCGAGGTATTAGAGCGAGTGGGACCGGTAGCGTACAGGAATATTGCCCTGCCACCGTGACTTTCCGGAGTCCACGATGTGTTTCATGTCTCGGCCCTGAGGAGATATGTGTTCGACCCCTCCCCCGTGATTGACTTCACCCCACTTGAGTTGGTGTGGTACACTGAACTTTAGCAAATTCGCAAGGTTCTAGTGTGAGATTAGTATTTCGTGCTAATCTGGAGGTTCTGGTGGTATTTCGCGCACTTGGGAGCGTTTTCGGGACTTAAGAAGTGCGAAAACGGACTCCGGTAGTCAAAATCTGCAAAAACTGCAGGTTTGACATTGCGTACCGGTATGTGACTTTGGGATACCGGAATTCAGTGAATAACTGGTTTGCGCAGCTCTCGGGTTCTGCGGAATCCTGCTGGTGATACCGGAATGGGCTGGCATTCCGGTATGTGAATTCGCATACCGGTACTTAAGCGATTAGTACCGGTACTGCGATTCTAGTACCGGAATCCCTACGCGTGGCCTGTTTGGCCGAGGCTCGGGTTTGCGGGGATTCCTGGCCAGATACCGGTACGCCTATACGCATACCGGTATACAGCGCCGAAAATTCTGTTTTGAGCTATTTTGTAAATGTTGGCTTTTGGAGGGGTGTTAGGGCAATTGTTACAACATGCAACTTAACCCTTCACACCCTCCCCTCTCAGCCATTGTGCTGAGGACTTAGGAGAAATAAAGGTAGGTTTTCTCCCTTTCTCTCTCTAGATTCTTGTTTCCATGGTGATGGAAACCTAGGGTTTGATCTCTTTTTCCTTCTTCTTTGCACTCAAGCTTGCTAGCTTGCTCTTGGAGGAGAGGAGAGCTTGTTTGAGGTTTATCTCCAACCCTAGCTTCCTTGGACCTAACTTGGAGCTTTAAAGAGGTGAGTTTTTCTCTTATTAACCATCTTTTGGAGTTTATTTGGGTTTTTGTTGTTGAAACCTTGATATGGTAAACCTAGGGTTTATTTTAGGGTTTCTTGATTCTAGGCTTTTGAATGAAAATTGATGGGTGTAGAATGTTATGTTAGGTTGGATTTGAAGCTTCCTAACTTCATTTTGGGTTTTGGACAAGAGATTCTTTGTCACGCCCCGGGTTACCTCTTCCCAGGCGCATGACCAGATCCGCCGCATACACAGTATCTCTACCATGTATACGAAGCGAAACAACATCCACAATCAAACACACAGAGCTAAAGGTATCAACAGAGCTGCTATATAATATATCAAAAGATCACTGTACATACATCATCCATAACTCTCACAAATAACTCTCATATACAGACTGATATCAACATCACATAGTATGTACAGACTCAACCATCTATCCAAAATGGGTATACCTCTAGCCAAATATCCGGGGAATAGCTCTACCCGACGGTCTCCTTTCCGCGCTCAGTATGCACGACTGGGGAAGAAGACTCTGCAAAAAGATGTCACCAATGGGTGTGAGAACTACTATCAATCAAGTAGTCCTCAGTGGGTACCGCCACCTGCCTCAGCGGTCTGCCCACTAAGTCCTCAATCTCAAGAGATATGAATAGAGCAATAAAAGAGTAGGAGATATACTACCACTACTATGCACAAAGCTCAACTGTCAGTATGAATACCAAAGAACTGAATATACCAAATGAGGACTATCATACATAATACAATACCTGCGAACCAGCTAGTACAGGAACCCCGTCTGTACCTAGCTCTCGCCATACAATACCTCTCAATACAATACCATACCTCACAACACGATACCTGCGGCCTGATCGCTCAACCCTACAGGGAGCTGCTCAACTCTCCAGGGAGCCGACTAGTACAGGAAGCCCGTCTGTAACTAGCCCCTCGTACAACCCTCTGTACGGAACATGCCAACTCTAGAGTGGTACTCGTGGGAGCGACCCAACCGAGCAAAGTACAACCATAGTAACCGCCAAGCACCCGCAGGTATATGATCGACACGACTGGGTCAACAAAGGATCAAGTGCCCTCGGCACCTCAAAGAATAGTCAACAAGTAAGACCCAATCCACTGTGCCCTCGGCACCACAAAGGATAATCAACAAGTGTGACCCAATCAATGCTCTCACAAAGAATCACGTGCCCTCGGCACAATCAATGCTCCAGTGCTCACGATCATCTCTACTCTACCACAAAGAGGAGGTACAACAACATAGCACGAGCCACAACATGATCACCTACACTACATGCACAACAACAGGTACAAGGAATCAACAGGATAGGTGTAGGTCCAATCATGCAACAAGGATACAAAGAAATGCATGCTCATATACATATCATTAGCACATCTAAGATCATAACATGCCCATGCAGTCTATAGATCAGTCTCACCCTAACATGGCATCTCTAACATAATCTTAGCATGGCATACTATCATAATCCCAATATCATAATCCAATATCCACATATCATAATCCAATCATGCTAACATAATCCAAACAACATCATATCATATTAAGCTAACATGAGATAAAACACGTAGGAGGAAGTCCACTGAATCTGGCAAACATCAACCCACCTCAAATGCTAATCCAACCACGGTGGGGAAAGAACAAGCCTCAGATCCAACCCTCCAAGATAAGGAACTCCGGCAGCACCCCGATCTGTCAAAACCTCCAAGGAACTGCTATCTCCAGCAGAATAACGGCTTGGTACCAGATCAGATCAGCAGAGTAGATGAGAGCAAGCAGGGTTACAAACTATGCCAACACATGGCCCTAAACCCACTTTCTCTCTCTAAAAACCGAAGTCACGAAGTGGAATTACACCCAAAAACCATCAGGGACTCGCCTATTTATAGGCTGCCAAAAGTTCACATTCGGGCGCCCACTTCTCAACTTCCGGGCGTCCGGAAACCCTGCCGTACAGGTGTCGTCGTGCGGCCAAGAGGTCAGTCGATAGTCAGCAGGCGGTGGGGCAGCGTGTCTCCGGCGATCGACACGTGTCCTGCGTCGCGACACGTGGCCCTCCACGTCATAACTCAAACCGGATCCTCCGTCCGGGCGTCCGAATCATGCATCCAGATCCGATCTCCGTCGGCCAAAACCGGATCGTCCACAAAGTCCTCGGGGTCCGGAAACTTCCGGGCGTCCACTTCACCTCTTCCGGGCGCCCGAAATCCCCCAAGTCCAGAAACCCTAAATCATGAAAATTCCCGAGTACTACATTCTTGATCTAATGTAATTCCACCATTTTTCCCCTTTTATTATGACGTTTTTCAAAATGTTCGTTCGACGTTTCTAACCCCATAGAAATCTTCTTTAGGGTGCTAGAAATCGATGGGGCAACTTTATTTTCGGATACTGCGAGGTTCCGAAGGGTCTCCGGTGGGTTTGACCTCACCGAAATGGGTGAACTCCCTCTATGTCTTCATTGTAGCTTAAGAGCTTAAATTAGTGCATATTCATACTAATTATGACATGGTAGAATTTTAGAATGCATAATATCCATGTGCTATATATATGCAAATCATATATCCTATGTAGTAGGAAGATTGCATGATTTTATGCATAGTGCATCATGAATGGCTATGGGAATAGAATATTTCACTTATGTACTTGTTGAGATTCCTACTTAAATAAGTAGAGACATGTGTGACATTAGATGAACAATGGATTTGGAAATACTCTTTGACACTTAGCTTGTTGGACTAGTTATAGTGTATATATGACATATGACATGTTAAAATCATAATGTGAAGTTAAACATATGACATTCCACTCAGATGAACAACAAGATTGACATTACGATCTAGACTTGGACATTAGTTGGTATTCCATGTTTTTAGACATGATGAGGGATATTATGTGGTTGATTGTTGCTTGTTTGCCACTATGCTCGTTTACACATGCTTGTGAGGGTCGCTCCCTACAAGCCGGCTCTCCGGAGTTGGCCTTGCGACAGTTATTTCGCCCGTGTGTTAGAGAGAGCGCCGAAATGGAACCGCCGTGGGTAAGGCTCACCAAAGCGTGAAGGTGTTGACTACCACGGAGCCATTAGGCTCGGCACAAGTGAACATCCCCTTATTGTATTCTTTATGACTACATGTTTATGGTTATATGCAAAAGTGAACATTCATATAGTAAGAGGTGAAACGTCGCATACTTACACATGTACATGAGTAGAATAATTCATGTTTATAATATTACATCTTGAGGCATAGTAGCATTAAATTTCAATTATAATTATGCTTATTTGTATCTAACCCTTACTTTGCCTCAGTTGACCTAGTGGTGTACTCCGCTCCTCTCGGCGGCTTACCCACTGGGAACTATTGAATAATAGTTCTCATCCCCCTGGGGTTTGTTGTTTTATTTCAGAGCCTTCCACTGCGGGAGAGGCTAGGGATCGCGGCAAGGGCATCGCGTCTAGCTAGTGCGTGAGGGGGCTAGCGACTAGGTGGAGCACCTTTCTTGTATTTTATTTGGGAGGTGTTTTTGTATCGACCACCAGAATCATGAACCGACTCCCGGAAAGATCCGGTTTGAGCTTTTGATGACGTGGCCTGTGCCCGTTGAGAGAGAAGACCACGGAGTGCGCGACGCTAGAGCTACCGTGGTCGATCATGGCCGGAGACAACCACCGCCCCAACCAGCGTGCTGCCGTCCGAACAACCGACCGACCGCTTGGTCCAGCTGACGGACACCGCGACGTACAGGGAATTTATCCGTTAGAGAAGCGCCGGAAGTGGTTTAGTGAGGCGCCCGAATGTAGTTACTTTTGGTGAGCTATTAAATAGGTGTGGTCCCTGGTTGGTTTAGCTCATTTTACACTTCGTGATTTCGGTTTCTAAGAGAGAGATAAAGTTTTAGAGGTAGGGGCCATGTGTTGCAATTTAGTTGCAACCTAGCTTGATGCTCTCCTCTATGCCTGTCGATTTCTGATCTGTCCTTAGTGGGCTCGGTGCTGTTGATCTGCTAGACGTTAGCAGTTTCTTTGGAGGTTTATTCAGATCTGGTGTACTGCTCGTGCTGTTGTGAGAGCTTATGTCACGTCCCAGGTTACCATCTCCCGGGCACATCAACAGACCCGCCGTATACACAGTAATAAAACTGAGCATACGAAGCGAAAACAACAACAATCACACAGAGCTAAAGGTATCAACAGAGCTGCTATATATAAATATATCAAAGGATCACTATACATACATACATCATCCAAAATGTAAAATACATCACTGATAATCTCAACTCATAGTATGTACAGACTCATAACCATCTACCAAAATGGGGTATACCTCTAGCCAAGTATCCGGGGATCAACTCTACCCGACGGTCTCCTTTCCGCGCTCAGTATGCACAACTGGGGAAGAAGACTCTGCAAAAGGTATCAACAACGGGTGTGAGAACTACTATCAAACAAGTAGTCCTCAGTGGGTACCGCCACCAGCCTCAGCGGTCTGCCCACTAAGTCCTCAATCTCAAGAGATATATATAGAGCAATAAAGAAAGTAGGAGATATACTACCACTAGTATGCACAATGCTCAACTGTCAATATAAATACCAATGAACTGAATATATCAAATGAGGACTATCATGAATCCATAATGCCATACAACACAATACAATACCTGCGGCCTGATCATGCTCTACCCGTAGGGAGCCAGCTAGTACAGGATAATCCGTCTGTCCCTAGCCCTTCGTACAATCCCTCTGTACAGAAAAGAACCCAACTCCGGAGCGGTACTCGTGGGAGCGACCCAACCGAGTATAGTAACATATATCAGCGCCAAGCACCCACAGGTATATGATCGACATGACTGGGTCAACAAAGGAATCACGTGCCCTCGGCACCTCAAAGGATAATCAACAACAAGTATGACCCAATCAATGCTTCAGTGCTCTCAATCAATCTCAACTCTACTACAAAGAGGAGGTACAACAACATAGCACGAGCCACAACATGATCACCTACACTAGTATGTACAACAACTGGTACAAGGGATATCAACAGGATAGGTGTAGGTCAAATCATGCATCAAGGATATAAGAAAATCATGCATGCTCACATATATATCATTAGCATATCATGCACATACAAATCTCAACCTAACAGGTCATATCTAACATAATCTCAGAATGTCATGCTATCATAATTCCAATAGTATCACACTAACATAATCCAATATCATCATATGATGCTAACATAATCCAACACTATCATATCATGCTAACATGAGAGTAAACACATAGGAGGAAGTCCACTGAATCTGGCAAACATCAACCCACCTCAAGAGCTAATCCAACCACGGTGGGAAACAACAATAGCCTCAGATCCAACCCTCCAAGATATACCAAACTCGAGCAGTACTCCGATCTGAATATCCTTCCAAAAGGCTGCTAACTCCGACAGAACAACAGCTCAGAACCAGATCAGAACAACAGTAGAGGAGAACAAGCTAGATCACAACATGGCCCTTATTCTAGCTTTCTCTTTCTAGAAACGGAAATCACGAAGTGCAAATGAGCTAAAACAACCAGGGACTCACCTATTTATAGGCTCCCAAAAACTCCACTTTCAGGCGCCCGAATCCAACTTCCGGGCGTCCGGAAATCCAAAACGCCAGGTGTCAATAGGCGGCCAGTCGGTCGGCGGTGGTCGGCAGGCGGTGGGGCGGCAGGTCTCCGACGGTCGACACGTGTCCATCAACACGACACGTGGCTCTCCACGTCATCTACTCAATCCGGATCCACATCTGGGCGTCCGGTTCCTGCGTCCAGATCCGAAACTCGTCAGCCACTTTCGGACCATTCGAAACGTACACTGGCTCCGGAACATTCGGGCGTCCACTTCACAAGTTCCGGGCGCCCGAATTCCTCCGAGTCCAGAAACCCTCGAAAGCCAAATATTATAGGGTAAGCCGCCGAGAGTGGCGAAATACACCACTAGGTCAACTGAGGCAAGATAGTATGAAACTATAATTTAAACATGGATATAGCAATAGGAATGAAATGATTCAATTACTATTATGCCACTAATAGCTAAGTCAACAATGTGTATAGCTCCACTTTTATCATGCTTACAAGAGTAAGTGATTTAATATACAAATGCTACTACCATAGATGCATCAACTAAGTGTGATGTACAATTGTCCGGTTAGTTAACTTTTATCCAATCATAGGGGACTTACACGAGGTAACGTTCCGGCTTGTGCCATGCCTAATGGTCCCGTGGTAGTCAACATTCCCCCGTTAAGAATGAGCCTCCCCCACGGCGTCCCACTCGGTGCCCAATCCCGCACGGGCGAGCATGTTGTCGCAAAGGTTAAACTCCGGAGTGCCGGCTTGTAGGGAGCGACCCTCACAAGCTTGTGCGAATGAGCATACACTACACCACAAATTATTTTTGGTGGCACTATTTTAGGCGCTTTTATAAAAAAAGCCAGTAAAAATAATTATTGGTGGCAGTTTTAGTTAACTGCCCTTGATAAAATTCATATGGGAGCCCACTTTATTTTTTTTTTGGGAAGCTGTGCGGTCATCTCAGAATTTTTCAGGAGAACCGCCGGCTATTCGTCGAGCGGGAATTTTTTGCCATTATTTTTTTACTTGGCGCGCAAGAAAAAGAAAAAAACCCTAGCAGCTAACGCCCAAGCCTCTTCGTCCCATCTTGGAGTACCCTTCCTTCCTCTGCGATTCCACCTCTCTCCCTCTCCTCCTCCTCCTCTGATGGTGCCTCGGCTCCCTCTTCTTCTGCCGCATTGCCGCGCTCGGTCTCCCCCGCACCTCTTGGCGCTCCAAGTGCCCCTTCCAGCAACCCTCGCCGCTCTGCCCCTCTGCCGTCGTCGATCCTTTGCCCGACCGCTGGGCCTCAGCCAACGCCGCCTCCGCCGCCTCCGCCGCCTCCGCCGCCTCCGCCGCCTCCGCCGCCTCCGCCGCCTCCGCCGCCTCCGCCGCCTCCGCCGCCTCCGCCGCCTCCGCCGCCTCCGCCGCCTCCGCCGCCTCCCGCCGCCTCCGCCGCCTCCGCCGCCTCCGCCGCCTCCGCCGCCTCCGCCGCCTCCGCCTCCGCCTCAGCCTCCGTCTCCGCCTCCGCCGTCGACTCCGCCCCCTCGGCTTCCACTCCCGCCCCACCTCCTCTTCCTTGCGGCCCCTAACGTTGCCCTCCTCGCCCTCCTCTGGGGCCCCCTCTACATCCGCCGCTGCCCCCATCCCCAAAACCCTAAAAACGAAAAGAAAACACAAAAAGGTAAAATGTGCAGATATGTTCCCTCTACTATCCCCACTACAACAATGTCGTATTTTGCTTACCACCTAAACTTTTTGCATATACTGCAATTTTTAGCTTCTAACAAGCAAAGAATATAATTAGTAGTAGGAACGAAAAAAAAAGTTGGTCTTTTTCTCTTTTCTTAGGGTTTTTAACTATACCATTGGCATTTGGTCCCTCATTGCCGATGATCTTCACTTGAGCCGAAGATAAAGCACATAAAGAAAACTACCAGCGGGCAGGTGAGCTTTCCGTGCTATGTGATGCCGAGGTCGCCCTCACCGTCTTCTCCTTTATTGCATAGTATCTCTATGCTTCTCTATCTTTTCTTCCCCTTTTGAATGTGAAGGCATGGTGTAGGAAACTGGAAATTTATCAAGCAATGCAATCCTTCAATATTCAAAGAGAGAACAGAGGTATCAAGTCATTTCTATTATCTAATTAGTTTGTTCTTTATATATAGCTTTGACTAATAATGGATGGTGTATGGGGATCAAGATTGGATCCAAGAACATATTGGGATCTACTAATTTGACTGTGAAATCTTTTGAGTCTCTAACGTGTTGGGATAAAAAAATGTGATGCCGCCTCAAACTTTAGAAGATTGTACTTTGATTCTTAAACTTCAATGCTTCATAATTAGGCTGCGATTGTGTGATTTATGGACCTTAGGCTCTTTATTTCTAATGGACCTTAGGTTCATTTGGTTTATTCGTTCTTGAGTAATTGTGTTTCAATCACGTTTGTAAACAATCATTGATCCCCTTGAAAAAAAGGGATCGCGGTGAGGATCAATATATATTAAGGATTTACATGGCCTAATTGTAAGACTTTTGAAGTTTATAGACCTTAATGGAGAACCAAAGTGTCAGCACTATGTTTCCTCTTTAGGAAGTAGAATAACTGCTATGATATTGTTAAAATCTACTTTAGAATAATAATATTAGTTCGAGATTGAAGCCGTACTTTGTCGACAATTTCTTAGCATTTTGTCTTCTGCTTTTAAATAGATTCTTGATGACCTGGTGTTCTTGGAGCCTCGCAGAGAGCCTCGTCGACACCAGCCTGCTTCTTGAAGACTACACTGGGTGCAGTCTTTAAAGTGGTTGTGGGAGCAGGGGATATGGGGAAGACTGGGTGAGTTCTCTTTTCTTCACCATTCTTGCGCCTTTAGTATCTTTTTTTCTTGATACTTGTTATTTCTTTATGCTTTTTTTTTTCATCTTTCAGCAAATTGTTTGAATTGGTTTATTTCATCTTACTGATATTTAGAATTTTCTCTTATTGAATACATCAAAAACTTGTATGAGTATTAAAATTATTATTAAAACTAAGATAAATTGTAGCATCTATACCAACTTCTAATAAATTGTAGTATCTACTCCAACTTCCGATCGTTTATGAAATAATTTTTGCAAGTTATTGTATACTAAAACATGACAATTTCTGCATATATATAGAACTTGTGCAACTTAAAAAATAAGAAATTACAAATCCTGTATATAAATAGAACTCTCGTCGAACTTAAATTTTTTTAGTTTTTGTATACTAGTAAATGACATATCCTGCATATATATATATAGAACTCTCATCCAACTTAAAAAACTTTTTAAGTTTGGATCCAAGAACTTATACTACATGATCATTTCTTTTCTTCATGTAAATTTTATACAACCAAACTCAATTATCTAGTCATTTGATTATTCAAGAAAATCATATGGATGGAGAAAGAAGAGAATTATGTTTATGAAAAAAGTATGTATTTATTAAAGTTCTTTTTTGTTTAAGTGAAAAATTGAGTAAATTATTAGCCCGTATCACAGCTTAGAGGACTGGATGTTGACTCAAAATTAAACGAAAATATAAAGAAAAGAAATGCTTGGTGTTCAAACTTGGAGCAACACAGGGGATATTCTAGAAATTACTCATGATTCCTACTGTTTGGAATTGAAGTAATGGTTGCTCGAAGATTGTGAACTCTTTTGAGTTTTGTTCGGTAGATTCTATTTTTTGATGATTTTTATGGATAGATTTAATGGATAGATTTATAAGGAAAATCTAGTATTAAAACATTTAGCCAAACAAGCACCAGTTTCTGTATTCCATTAATGTGTTAATTGGAGTTGGTCAAAAGTGAAACTAAGTGTTGTCGATCTAACTTTTTTTTTAGGATTTTATCATCTGATGTAAGTTGGAGATAATATACTAACTTTTTTGTTGTTTGACGATCTAATTTTATTTTTTTCTAATGCAGGTTTGACTAGTTAAAAGGTAAAGTAATCGGTTGACTAATTGCAAAGCTTCATTTTCTTCATTTTGTTTATGACTAAAATATGTATTTGGAGTATACTGATTTTGTTTTGTTGTTGGGACTAAACTGATAGTCTCTTTTATTTATTATGGATGTTGAATATATGATACTTGAAACTTTATGAAGTTATTTTTCTATTCTTTGTTTTGCATACTAAAACTTATTATGTTCGATATCGTTTGCATGTGTCTAAATGCCTTTTATAATATTCTGTTTAATATAAGATACTTATTTGGCTAACTAAATCATCTTTTTATTGTTAATGCATGAATCCCTATTCATCTAATTACAAAATATAACAATCCATCACAAATTCAATCTTTTACCGGCATTTCTTTCTGGCGGGATATCTAATTAGGAACTATAATTTTAAATTTATTGCCGGCATGTCACGCCCCGGATTACTCGTTTTCCCGGGCTCGCCAACAGATCTGCCGTATACATAGATATTTCTATGTATACGAAGCGATAGCTAACCTGTAAACAAACATACAAGCAACTACAAGAGATATAGAGCTGAAATAAAACATACTAATAACAAAAGCCACCTGTACATATAGAGTCCAAAAAAATACAACAGTCCATCCAGAACCAAAATAGGGACAAGTCCACAGTATATGTACATGGCTCAACTCAAAATAAACTATCTCCAGTAGGGTCCTCCTCTAGGGACAACAGGGACAGGTAGGGATCTAGCTCGCGACTCCCTTACCTCGATCCGCGGAAACAGGCGCAGCAGCCGCAACAGAAGAAGGCTCTGCAAAAAGGTGGCAACAATGGGTGTGAGAACTACTATCAAAAGAAGTAGTCCTCAGTGGGTACCGATACCGACCTCAACGGTCCACCCACTAAGTCTACAAGAACAAACCCTCCAAATTTCAGCCAAAACGGAGCTCGACTCGATGTCCAAAAAGCCTAAACACAGAATCAGATCAACATCTGGACCCTCCTGCACATGGATCCAGAAGTTCCAGCACTTAAGCAAAACTCAAAAACAGCAAGAATTCCGGGATTCCAACGAATCTAGCTGAAGGAAAAAGGGTCACAAACCTCTCAAATACAGTGATGGAACAATCCAAAACCTCTCCAAAGATCCTCACAAAGATCTGGATCTAAAAATCCAAGAAATTCCATCAATGACCCAAAAAAAAACAGCACTTAAGCAAATACTCAAAATCTGAGCTAGAACTCACCTTTGAATCCTCAATTCAGGTGGGAAGGACCTCCAAACCAGCAAGGAAAGTGAAGGACCAATCTTCACTTCGAAATCCCAGCTCCCAAGAGATTTGGATCCATAAGATCAAAGGAAAACCCAAGTTTCAGCTCAAGAACACAAGGCATCCAGTAAAACATCAACTGTAGCTTACATACCTGTCCAAATTGCGATTGGAAGGATTCAACTTCTTCCTCTACGAGTCTTCAATCCAACAAACCAAGTTTCGTTGGATTTGGACACTCCTACACTGCACACGAACATGAACACCACAGGTCGACGTTGCAGTTTCAGCAGGAAACCAAGATCATCAATGGAGGAAGATGAAATTGGGAGAGAAGAGAGGGTTTCCTTGCAAGATCCGAGCTTCACCTTGAAGAGGGGAGAAAAAGCCTCAGGGGAGGTCGTCCACTTCTTTTATAGACCACTAGCTTCGGTACAATGAGCCTCAAGAACAGAATTACAACTAACCTGTCCTCAGCAGAATTCCACACATTCGGGCGCCCGAAACGCATGAAGTGGGCGCCCGGTTCTTCAGCCTGCACAAACTCGAGCATCGGACTCTCCGCCGCGGTCCGGTGCGCCTTAACCTGGTCCGGCGGAGTTCACCAACCGATCAACACGTGTCGAGCAGATCGATACTCACGAGGTAGGATTTCCGGATCCACTTTCCGGGCGCCCGAAACATAGATCCGAAATGACTTAGCAGTTTTCAGAAAAGGGGCATTCAACATCTGGGCGCTCAAAACAAGACTTCCGGGTGCCTGATAGTTCAAAAGCCCAAAACTTCAGTTTTGGCTTATTTCGGTGCCCCGAGTCCGTTTTCGCGTCTATTTGACGCCGAAACGACTCCGACTTGTCTCGACCTTCTCCAGAAGTGTCGAACAGTCTAGGATGCTACAGTCATTCCGTCAGTTAGGCCCCAGGGGTACTACATCCTTCCCCCCTACGGAAAGTTTCATCCTCGAAACTCAAACTCGTACCTCAAGAAGGCAGCTCAAAAAGGTAGGGATAGGATTCCCGCATCACCGTCTCTGGCTCCCAAGTCGCCTCACTCTCCTCTTGATTACTCCACTGCACTTTCACGTACGGTATGACTCGGTTGCGCAATTCTTTCGTCTCGCGAGCAAGAATCCGCACCGGTCGCTCCTCGTACTGTAGGTCCTCAGCCAACTCAAGTGGGGTGAAGTCAATCACGTGGGAGGGGTCGAACACATATCTCCTCAGAGCCGAGACATGAAACACATCATGGACTCCAGAAAGTTGCGGTGGTAGGGCAATCCTGTACGCTACCGGCCCCACTCGCTCTAACACCTCGAACGGGCCAACAAACCGTGGACTGAGCTTTCCACGAACTCCAAAATGGCGAATTCCTCTGGACGGCGAGACTTTCAGAAACACATGATCACCAATCTGGAACTCCAAGTCTCGTCTCCTAGTATCCGCATAGCTCCTCTGTCGACTCTGGGCGGTCTCAAGACGTCGTCGAACCATCTTGACCTTCTCTTCCGCTTCCAACAGGATATCGGGACCCAAAGTCTTCCTCTCACCTACATCGCTCCAATGCAAGGGCGAACGACACTTGCGTCCATACAATGCCTCAAACGGCGCCATCTGGATGCTCGCTTGATAGCTATTGTTGTACGCAAACTCAACCAGTCCTAAGTGTCGATGCCACCCTCCACCAAAGTCTAGGACACATGCCCTCAACATGTCCTCCAGAGTCTGAATGGTCCGCTCAGACTGACCATCTGTCTGTGGATGAAAAGTCGTGCTGAACCGCAGCTGAGTACCCAGTGCTGTCTGTAGACTCCTCCAAAACTGTGAGACGAACCGTGTGTCTCGATCAGACACAATCGAGGTAGGCACTCCATGCAGTCTCACTATCTCGTCCAAGTATAACGGAGCGAGTCTGTCCCTGGACCAAGTAGTCTGCACTGGTAAGAAGTGGGCAGACTTGGTCAGTCTGTCCACTATCACCCAAATAGCGTCGAAACCAGCCTGCGACCTCGGTAATCCCACGACAAAGTCCATGGCGATCTGGTCCCACTTCCACTCGGGTATTGGGAGACTCTGAAGCTTGCCAGCAGGTACTCGGTGCTCCGCCTTTACCTGTTGACAAGTCAAACACTGAGCCACAAATCTCCCAATATGGCGCTTCATTCCATTCCACCAGAAGTGTGCCTTCAAGTCCTTATACATCTTGGTTCCACCGGGGTGAACCGTATAAGGCGAGTAATGTGCCTTTTTCAAAATCTCCTCTCGGATCTCAGGATCCATAGGCACACACAGTCGGTCCCTGTACCGCAGTACTCCCGAACTGTCAACACTAAAATCCCCTGTCTGCCCACTGGCAATCTGATCTGAATCCTCATCAAATAGGGGTCCACACTCTGTTTTTCTCGGATCCTATCCAACAGAGTGGGTTGCAAAACCAAAGACATAAGTTTTGTAGTAACCCCAGGGGATACCACCTCAAGCTCAAGCCGCCTCAACTCCTCAAGTAATGGCGCCTGCTGAGTGATCATAATACTAAGGTTCTGCACTGATCTTCTGCTCAACGCATCTGCCACTACATTTGCCTTGCCGGGGTGGTATTGGATGGTAATATCATAATCCTTCAACAATTCCAACCACCGGCGTTGCCTCAGGTTCAATTCCTTCTGAGTGAACAGATACTTGAGACTTTTGTGATCTGTGAAAATCTCACAGTGCTCACCATACAGATAGTGCCGCCACAGCTTCAGTGCAAACACTACAGCTGCCAGCTCCAAATCATGCGTAGGGTAATTCTTCTCATAATCCTTCAATTGCCGGGAGGCATAGGCAATTACCCTACCATGCTGCATCAACACACAACCCAAGCCACTGTGTGATGCATCACTATAAATCACAAATCCTTCCCCCATAACTGGAAGGGTAAGGATGGGAGCAGACATCAGTCTCTCCTTCAGCTCCTCAAAGGTACGCTGGCACTCAGCACTCTAAACAAATCTAATCCCCTTCCTCGTCAGACGAGTGAGGGGTGTGGAGAGCTTCGCAAAGCCTTCCACAAATCGACGGTAATATCCAGCTAACCCGAGGAAACTCCTCACCTCGGTAACCGTCGTCGGTCTGGGCCAATCCCGCACAGTCTCAATCTTCTGCGGGTCCACCGCCACTCCCGTGGCTGATATCACATGGCCCAAGAAAGCTACCTCTCGAAGCCAGAACTCGCACTTCTTCAGCTTAGCATACAACTTCTTCTCTCTCAGAAGTTGCAGCACAATCCTCAAGTGCTCCTCATGCTCAGCATCGCTCCGAGAGTAGATCAAGATGTCATCAATAAACACCACCACAAACCGGTCCAAGAACGGCTTAAACACTCGATTCATCAAATCCATAAACACGACAGGGGCATTAGTCAATCCAAACGGCATCACCGTAAACTCATAATGCCCGTACCGAGTCCTAAAAGCCGTCTTAGGAATATCCTCGGCCTTCACCTTCAATTGGTGGTAACCAGACTGCAAGTCAATCTTCGAGAAGACACAAGATCCTTGCAGCTGATCAAACAGATCATCAATGCGCGTCAAAGGATACCTGTTCTTGATGGTCACTTTATTCAACTCTCGATAATCCACACATAGTCTAAGTGAACCATCCTTCTTCTTCACGAATAACACCGGCGCTCCCCAAGGCGATACACTGGGTCTCACAAACCTTTTATCCATCAAATCTTGAAGCTGCGCCTTAAGCTCTCTCAGCTCAGCCGGTGCCATTCGGTAGGGTGTCTTTGAGATTGGCGCAGTTCCTGGGACTACGTCAATCACAAACTCGACCTCCCTGTCTGGTGGCATCTCAGTCAACTCCAGGGGAAACACGTCCGGGAACTCGCGGACTACAGAGATGTCCTCGAGCTCCGGTGCCACTGCAGATACCTCCCCAACAGTCGCCAGAAATGCAGTACATCCTCGACTTATCATCTGTCTCGTTCGTGCCGACGAAATCCACGTCGCAAACAACGTGCTCCTGCAGCCTCGATATATACGTACTCTTCCTGGCCTGGCTCGCAAAACGTCACGGTCCTCTCGCCACAGTCGATCGTCGCGAAGTAGCGCGTCAGCCAATCCATGCCGAGCACCACATCAAAATCCTGCAATCGCCCCAAGACCAACAGGTCTGCGGGCATCACCCAAGGTCCAAGCTGCACTTGGCAAGCCCGACAACAGTCCTCCACACGCAAAACGTGCTCGGGAATCTGCACCTCTCGTGCACAGGGTAACGGCCCTATCACTAGCCCATGCAAGGATGCAAATGCTCGACTAACAAAAGAATGTGATGCACCGGTATCAAATAATGCACGAGCTCTAATGCCAGAAATTAAAATGATACCTGCCACCACATGATCCGCCGCCGTGGAGTCCTCCAGTTGAGCCGCAAAGACTCTGCCGCTCTGCGCCTGCTGTCGCCGCTCACCCAGGCGTGGTACAGAAGCCCGATCCATCTGGCTGTGACTCGGTGGAGCTCCATAGGTCTGCTGATGAACAGGGGGTGCCGATGCGATTGAAGGTACAGGCGACGCTGCTCGGGGACAAGCTGCCCGCAGATGTCCGGACTGACCTGTAGTACCCCTGGGGCCTAACTGACGGAATGATTGCAGTATCCTAGACTGTTCGACGCTTCTGGAGAAGGTCGAGACAAGTCGGAGTCGTTTCGGCGTCAAATAGACGCGAGAACGGACTCGGAGCACCGAAGTAAGCCAAAACTGAAGTTTTGGGCTTTTGGACTTTAGGGCGCCCGGAAGCCTTGTTTTGGGCGCCCAGATGTTGAGTGCTCGTTTCCTGAAACTGCTAAGTCATTTCGGATCTATGTTTCGGGCGCCCGGAAAGTGGATCCGGAAATCCTACCTCGTGTGTATCGATCTGCTCGACACGTGTTGATTGGTTGGTGAACTCCGCCGGACCAGGTTAAGGCGCACCGGACCGCGGCGGAGAGTCCGATGCTCGAGTTTGTGCAGGCTGAAGAACCGGGAGCCCACTTCATGAGTTTCGGGCGCCCGAATGTGTGGATTTCTGCTGAGGACAGGTTAGTTGTAATTCTGTTCTTGAGGCTCATTGCACTGAAACTTGTGGTCTATAAAAGAAGTGGACGACCTCCCCTGAGGCTTTTTCTCCCCGCTTCAAGGTGAAGCTCGGATTTTTGGAAGTGAACCCTCCATTCCCCCCAATTTCCATCTTTCTCCATTGATGATCTTGGTTTCCTGCTGAAACTGCAACGTCGACCTGTGGTGTTCGTGCTCGTTTGCAGTGTAGGAGTGTCCAAATCCAACGAAACTTGGTTTGTTGGATAGAGGACTCGTAGAGGAAGAAGTGTAATCCTTCCAATCGCGATTTGGACAGGTATGTAAGCTACAGTTGATGTTTTACTGGACCCCTGTGTCCTTGAGCTGAAACTTGGGTTTTCCTTTGATCTTATGGATCCAAATCTCTTGGGAGCTGGGATTTCGAAGTGAAGATTGGTCCTTCCACTTTCCTTGCTGGTTTGGAGGTTCTTCCCACCTAAATCGAGGATCCAAAGGTGAGTTCTAGCTCAGATTTGGAGTAATTGCTTAAGTGCTGAATTTTTGGGTCATTGATGGAATTTCTTGGATTTTGAATTCAGATCTTTGTGAGGATCTTTGGAGAGGTTTTGGATTGTTCCATCACTGTTTTTGAGAGGTTTGTGACCCCTTTCTATGAGCTAGATTCGTTGGAGTCCCTGAATTCTTGCTGTTTTTGAGTTTTGCTTAAGTGCTGGAACTTCTGGATCCATGTGCAGGAGGGTCCAGATGTTGATCTGATTCTGTGTTTAGGCTTTTTGGACATCGAGTCGAGCTCCGTTTTGGCTGAAATTTGGAGGGTTTGTTCTTGAACCTCTGCTGGTGAGTTGAGCCAAATTTCACTGCATTTGGACTTAGGATTTGGATTTTATTGCATGTTGAATACATGTGGGTTGTGCTGCCAGGCTGGAGTTCTGGGCTGATGTTCTGGGCGCCCAGAATAGTGAGCAGGTGGGTCCGAATCTCGAGGTTGCAGTTTTGAACTCGATTTCAGCCGGTGTTGTTTGGAGGCCTTCCACTCGACTCCTAGCCGTTGTTGGATAGCTTTTGAGGTGGGTTAATGTTACCGAAATCGCCGGATTTCCTCCTAAGTTGTAGAGAGTGCAGCATGCTGTTTTATTATCTGTTTAATCATGTTAGTAGCTCGAATTCGTGAATTTGCATGTGTTTATATGAAATCTGAATTTGGAGCATAAATTGATAATTTATTGACATGACTTTACATGCTGAACTGGGAATTGACTTAGGAGAAAACTCGCGAACATACAACCGTCACTTTTCGAACTGTTATCAGATTTAGCTCTAGGAGCCGTTTCTGTTCTTGTATCACCGCTGTTAGTGCGAGGTGGATACTTAGTTCGTTATAGGACGAGTTTACGCTCGTGCTGGGATGCCGAGCTTGTATTTACAGCAGGGTTAGGCTGTTTTGTGTTACCGGGTGCCGTCGGGGCTGACGGTGGACCCAGATTCTTGTTTTAGTATTTGTTGCATCAGATTGTGCCGTAGGCACGTGAGCCTTGGTTGTTAGACCGACTTGACCCTTTTATTTCGGTTTTAGCCTGTGTTTACCTGATTGAGCTGTCAGATTCGCAACTACACTTGGCTGGGTCGCCCCCACAAGTGCCACTCCGGAGTTGGACTTTTGTGCGTCGCAGTAGTCCCTGTTGGGTGCTGCTCTTCATCGGAAACCCTCGTGGGTGAAGTACGGTGCAGCTTAGGGTACAGGCGGGACTGGTCTGTTGAGGTCCCGGTAGACTTGGGTCAGTTTGGACAGTTTATTCATAGTGAGAGTTGTATTTACTCCGGTGACTGTTATGCATAGTGGTAGGGTAGTGGCATGATAGCTGTAGAGTTTATTCCAGCTTACTTTCTTGTTCTTTGCCTACCAGCTGTACTGTTAGTCTCGTAGACTTAGTGGGTGGACCGTTGAGGTCGGATCGGTACCCACTGAGGACTACTTCTTTTGATAGTAGTTCTCACACCCATTGTTGCCACCTTTTCTTGCAGAGCCTTCGTCGGTTGCGGCTGCTGCTCTTGTTCCTGCGGATCGAGGTAAGGGAGTCGCGAGCTAGATCCCTACCTGTCCCTGTTGTTCCTAGAGGAGGACCCTACTGGAGATAGTTTCTTTTTGAGTTGTGCCATGTACATACAGTGTGGACTTGTACCTATTTTGGTTCTGGAGGGACTGTTGTATCTTGGATCCTATATGTACATGTGACTTTTGTTATTAGTATGTTTTATTTCAGCTCTATATCTCTTGTAGTTGCTTGTATGTTTGTTTACAGGTTAGCTATCGCTTCGTATACATAGAAAAATCTATGTATACGGCGGATCTGTTGGCGAGCCCGGGGAAACGAGTAATCCGCGGCGTGACAGATTAAGTTGGTATCAGAGCCTAGGAATAGGTCGTTGGGACTTAGTAAACCCTAGGCTATGGCAGACCCTAGGAATGCAAGACGTGAGAGATGTGACTTGCCGCGAAAGTCATCGATTTGACTGTTGAACTCATCCTTAAGTGGAGGGAGTGATCGAAGGCGTGTGTCCTTTCCTGTCGCGAACTTGCGTTGGCTGCAGACGACGTCAAGAAACGAGGGAAAAGCGGTGACCTTCTAGACTTTCGCATGATTGGGTCTTGAGTTGTTTGTGTTCGCTGACTGATCTGTGTGTTGCGCAGGTGAGCATGACGCCTCCCCGACACCGAGGTCGACCCCCAACGCGGGCTACCCCCGCGCCTTCTGTGGTGCCTGAGCAGGCGGGACCTAGTGCACCCCCTGATGTGTGTGAGCAGTTGACTGCGCTAGCCGAGTCAGCTAGGCAGCAGAGTGCACTTTTGCGGAGGATGTGTGATACCATTACTCACACGTGGAGTGCAGCACCTAGAGCGACGGAGTCGCAGGAGCCACCTCCTACTATTCCAGCTGACGTTCCAGCTGCAGCCTTACCCCCAGCAGCAGCAGTTCCGGCCGCACCAGTTGGCGACTCTTCCCAGTCAGGTGGACAGATGTCGGAGGCTGAGCAGGAGCGGATGACTGAGAGACTGGCTCGTTTTTGTCGGTTTGATCCCCCTCGTTTTGATGGTAGCCACACCGAGCCATGGGTGGTGGAGGCCTGTGTAGGCGAGATGGAGAAGTTGTTCGAGGATCTCTTCGTGCCAGAGCGGGAGCGGGTTCACTTGCCGGTTCACTGCCTGACGGGTGATGCACGCATCTGGTGGACGAGGACGAGATCGAGCAGGTCGCTGGATGCGCTGTGTTTTAGTTGGACCGAGTTTTGCGGGATGCTGTATGGGTCCTATCTCCCTAACAGCGTGAAGCAGAAACTCGAGGAGGATTTGAAGAGTCTACTCCAGGGAGATCGCATAGTGCAGGAGTATACCCGAGAGTTTACCAGACTCCAGAATGTGTTCCTTTCGCAGCGAGAGATGAGGCTCACAGAGTTTATTTGTTCGAGCGAGTATTGAGACAGGAGATCTTTGTCCTAGTTCAGGCGCAGAGGTTGCAGACCTTGGACGCGTCGAATGAGCAGGCGCTATGGGTGGAGCGAGGAGCCTTGACGGCGAGTGAGCGGGCAGCCACTCTGAGTCAGGGTTTGGATAGGAAGCGCCCGACTCCGGAGGACGGAGGACAGACCAGTGGCAGACGCCCGCCGAGACCTCCACGATCACGTTCTCAGGGTCGTGGGTTTTCGGGGCGACAGAGGTCCGGTGGATCCCGTCAGCAGGGACGACAGCAGAGGGGAGCACCGAGATGTGTCATCTGCGGAGGACCACATTGGCCTAGACAGTGCGAGCAGCGAGAGGGCCGGTGTTTTGGGTGTGGTCAGTCCGGACATCTGCGGGCAGCTTGTCCCCGAGCAGCGTCGCCTGTACCATCGATCGCATCGGCACCTCCAGTTCATCAGTAGACCTATGGAGCTCCACCGAGTCACAGCCAGATAGATCGGGCTTCTGTACCACGCCTGGGTGAGCGGCGACAGCAGGCGCAGAGCGGCAGAGTCTTTGCGGCTCAACTGGAGGACTCCACGGCGGCTGATCATGTGGTAGCAGGTATCATTTTAATTTCTGGCATTAGAGCTCGTGCATTATTTGATACCGGCGCATCACATTCTTTTGTTAGTCGAGCATTTGCATCCTTGCATGGGCTAGTGTTAGGGCCGTTACCTTGTGTACGAGAGGTGCAGATTCCCGAGCACGTTCTGCTTGTGGAGGAGTGTTGTCAGGCTTGCCCTGTGCAGCTTGGACCTTGGGTGATGCCCGCAGACCTATTGGTCTTGGGGCGATTGCAGGATTTTGATTTGGTGCTCGGCGTGGATTGGCTAGCACGCTACTTCGCGACGATCGACTGTGGCGAGAGGACCGTGACGTTTCGCGTGCCAGGCCAGGAGGAGTACGTGTATCGAGGCTGCAGGAGCACGTTGTTTGCGACGTGGGTTTCGTCGGCACGGGCGAGACAGATGATGAGTCGAGGATGTACCGCATTTCTTGCGACTGTTGTTGAGGTATCTGCGGTGGCACCGGAGCTCGAGGACATCTCTGTAGTCCGCGAGTTCCCGGACGTGTTTCCCCCGGAGTTGACTGAGATGCCACCAGACAGGGAGGTCGAGTTTGTGATTGACGTAGTCCCTGAAACTGTGCCAATCTCAAAGACACCCTACCGAATGGCACCGGCTGAGCTGAGAGAGCTTAAGGCGCAGCTTCAGGATTTGATGGACAAGGGGTTTGTGAGACCCAGTGTATCGCCTTGGGGAGCGCCGGTGTTATTCGTGAAGAAGAAGGATGGTTCACTTAGACTTTGTGTGGATTATCGAGAGTTGAATAAAGTGACCATCAAGAACAGGTATCCTTTGCCGCGCATTGATGATCTGTTTGATCAGCTGCAAGGATCTTGTGTCTTCTCGAAGATTGACTTGCAGTCTGGTTACCACCAATTGAAGGTGAAGGCCGAGGATATTCCTAAGACGGCTTTTAGGACCCGGTATGGGCATTATGAGTTTACGGTGATGCCGTTTGGATTGACTAATGCCCCTGCCACGTTTATGGATTTGATGAATCGAGTGTTTAAGCCGTTCTTGGACCGGTTTGTGGTGGTGTTTATTGATGACATCTTGATCTACTCTCGGAGCGATGCTGAGCATGAGGAGCACTTGAGGATTGTGCTGCAACTTCTGAGAGAGAAAAGTTGTATGCTAAGCTGAAGAAGTGCGAGTTCTGGCTTCGAGAGGTAGCTTTCTTGGGCCATGTGATTTCAGCCACTGGAGTGGCGGTGGACCCGCAGAAGATTGAGACTGTGCGGGATTGGCCCAGACCGACGACGGTTACCGAGGTGAGGAGTTTTCTCGGGTTGGCTGGCTATTACCGTCGATTTGTGGAAGGCTTTGCGAAGCTCTCCACACCCCTCACTCGTCTGACGAGGAAGGGGATTAGATTTGTTTGGACTGCTGAGTGCCTGCGTAGCTTTGAGGAGTTGAAGGAGAGACTGATGTCTGCTCCCATCCTTACCCTTCCAGTTATGGGGGAAGGATTTGTGATTTATAGTGATGCATCACACAGTGGCTTGGGTTGTGTGTTGATGCAGCATGGTAGGGTAATTGCCTATGCCTCCCGGCAATTGAAGGATTATGAGAAGAATTACCCTACGCATGATTTGGAGCTGGCAGCTGTAGTGTTTGCATTGAAGCTGTGGCGGCATTACTTGTATGGTGAGCACTGTGAGATTTTCACGGATCATAAAAGTCTCAAGTATCTGTTCACTCAGAAGGAATTGAACCTGAGGCAACGCCGGTGGTTGGAACTATTGAAGGATTATGATATTACCATCCAGTATCATCCCGGCAAGGCGAATGTAGTGGCAGATGCGTTGAGCAGGAGATCAGTGCAGAGCCTTAGTATGTTGATCACTCAGCAGGCACCGTTACTTGAGGAGTTGAGGCGGCTTGAGCTTGAGGTGGTATCCCCTGGGGTTACTGCAAAACTTATGTCTTTGGTTTTTCAACCCACTCTGTTGGATAGGATCCGAGAGAAACAGAGTGTGGACCCCTACTTGATGAGGATTCGAGATCAGATTGCCGGTGGGCAGACAGGGGATTTTAGTGTTGACAGTGCGGGAGTACTGCGGTACAGGGACCGACTGTGTGTGCCTATGGATTCAGAGATCCGAGAGGAGATTTTGCGAGAGGCTCATTACTCACCTTATACGGTTCACCCCGGTGGAACCAAGATGTATAAGGACTTGAAGGCACACTTTTGGTGGAATGGAATGAAGTGGCATATTGGGAGATTTGTGGCTCAGTGTTTGACTTGTCAACAGGTAAAGGCGGAGCACCGAGTACCTGCTGGCAAGCTTCAGAGTCTCCCAATACCCGAGTGGAAGTGGGACCAGATCGCCATGGACTTCGTCGTGGGATTACCGAGGTCGCAGGCTGGTTTCGACGCTATTTGGGTGATAGTGGACAGATTGACCAAGTCTGCCCACTTCTTACCAGTGCAGACTACTTGGTCCAGGGACAGACTCGCTCAGTTATATTTGGACGAGATAGTGAGACTGCATGGAGTGCCTACCTCGATTGTGTCGGATCGAGACACACGGTTCGTCTCACAGTTTTGGAGGAGTCTACAGACAGCATTGGGTACTCAGCTGCGGTTTAGCACGGCTTTTCATCCACAGACAGATGGTCAGTCTGAGCGGACCATTCAGACTTTGGAGGACATGTTGAGGGCATGTGTCCTAGACTTTGGTGGAGGGTGGCATCGACACTTAGGACTGGTTGAGTTTGCGTACAACAATAGCTATCAAGCGAGCATCCAGATGGCGCCGTTTGAGGCATTGTATGGACGCAAGTGTCGTTCGCCCTTGCATTGGAGCGATGTGGGTGAGAGGAAGACTTTGGGTCCCGATATCCTTTTGGAAGCGGAAAAGAAGGTCAAGATGGTTCGACGACGTCTTGAGACCGCCCAGAGTCGACAGAGGAACTATGCGGATACTAGGAGACGAGACTTGGAGTTCCAGATTGGAGATCATGTGTTTCTGAAAGTCTCGCCGTCCAAAGGAATTCGCCGTTTTGGAGTTCGTGGAAAGCTCAGTCCACGGTTTGTTGGCCCGTTCGAGGTGTTAGAGCGAGTGGGGCCGGTAGCGTACAGGATTGCCCTACCACCGCGACTTTCTGGAGTCCATGATGTGTTTCATGTCTCGGCCCTGAGGAGATATGTGTTCGACCCCTCCCACGTGATTGACTTCACCCCACTTGAGATGGCTGAGGACCTGCAGTACGAGGAGCGACCGGTGCGGATTCTTGCTCGCGAGACGAAAGAATTGCGCAACCGAGTCATACCGTACGTGAAAGTGCAGTGGAGTAATCACGAGGAGCGTGAGGCGACTTGGGAGCCGGAGACGGTGATGCGGGAATCCTATCCCTACCTTTTCGAGTTGTCTTCTTGAGGTATGAGTTTGAGTTTGAGTTTCGAGGACGAAACTTTCCGTAGGGGGGAAGGATGTAGTACCCCTGGGACCTAACTGACGGAATGATTGCAGTATCCTAGACTGTTCGACGTTTTTGGAGAAGGTCGAGACAAGTCGGAGTCGTTTCGGCGTCAAATAGACGCGAGAACGGACTCGGAGCACCGAAGTAAGCCAAAACTGAAGTTTTGGGCTTTTGGACTTTAGGGCGCTCAGAAGCCTTGTTTTGGGCGCCCAGATGTTGAGTGCTCGTTTCCTGAAACTGCTAAGTCATTTCGGATCTATGTTTCGGGCGCCCGGAAAGTGGATACGAAAATCCTACCTCGTGTGTATCGATCTGCTCGACACGTGTTGATTGGTTGGTGAACTCCGCCGGACCAGGTTAAGGCGCACCGGACCGCGGCGGAGAGTCCGATGCTCGAGTTTGTGAAGGCTGAAGAACCGGGCGCCCACTTCATGAGTTTCGGGCGCCCGAATGTGTGGATTTCTGCTGAGGACAGGTTAGTTGTAATTCTGTTCTTGAGGCTCATTGCACCGAAACTTGTGGTCTATAAAAGAAGTGGACGACCTCCCCTAAGGCTTTTTCTCCCCTCTTCAAGGTGAAGCTCGGATTTTTGCAAGGGAACCCTCCATTCCCCCCAATTTCCACCTTTCTCTATTGATGATCGTGGTTTCCTGCTGAAACTGCAACGTCGACCTGTGGTGTAAGTGCTCATGTGCAGTGTAGGAGTGTCCAAATCCAACGAAACTTGGTTTGTTGGATAGAGGACTCATAGAGGAAGAAGTGGAATCCTTCCAATTGCGATTTGGACAGGTATGTAAACTACAGTTGATGTTTTACTGGACCACTGTGTCCTTGAGCTGAAACTTGGGTTTTCCTTTGATCTTATGGATCCAAATCTCTTGGGAGCTGGGATTTCGAAGTGAAGATTGGTCCTTCCACTTTCCTTGCTGGTTTGGAGGTTCTTCCCACCTGAATTGAGGATCCAAAGGTGAGTTCTAGCTCAGATTTGGAGTAATTGCTTAAGTGCTGAATTTTTGGGTCATTGATGGAATTTCTTGGATTTTGAATTCAGATCTTTGTGAGGATCTTTGGAGAGGTTTTGGATTGTTCCATCACTGTTTTTGAGAGGTTTGTGACCCCTTTCTATGAGCTAGATTCGTTGGAATCCCTGAATTCTTGCTGTTTTTGAGTTTTGCTTAAGTGCTGGAACTTCTGGATCCATGTGCAGGAGGGTCCATATGTTGATCTGATTCAGTGTTTAGGCTTTTTGGACATCGAGTCGAGCTCCGTTTTGGCTGAAATTTGTTTGTTCTTGAACCTCTGCTGGTGAGTTGAGCCAAATTTCACTGCATTTGGACTTAGGATTTGGATTTTATCGCATGTTGAATACATGTGGGTTGTGCTGCCAGGCTGCAGTTCTGGGCTGATGTTCTGGGCGCCCAGAACAGTGAGCAGGTGGGTCCGAATCTCGAGGTTGCAGTTTTGAACTCGATTTCAGCCGGTGTTGTTTGGAGGCCTTCCACTCGACTCCTAGCCGTTGTTGGATAGCTTTTGAGGTGTGTTAATGTTACCGAAATCGCCGGATTTCCTCCTAAGTTGTAGAGAGTGCAGCATGCTGTTTTATTATCTGTTTAATCATGTTAGTAGCTCGAATTCGTGAATTTGCATGTGTTTATATGAAATCTGAATTTGGAGCATAAATTGCTAATTTATTGATATGAGTTTACATGCTGAACTGGGAATTGACTTAGGAGAAAACTCACGAACATACAACCGTCACTTTTCGAACTGTTATCAGATTTAGCTCTAGGAGCCGTTTCTGTTCTTGTATCACCGCTGTTAGTGCGAGGTGGATACTTAGTTCGTTATAGGACGAGTTTACGCTCGTGCTGGGATGCCGAGCTTGTATTTACAGCAGGGTTCGGCTGTTTTGTGTTACCGGGTGCCGTCGGCTGACGGTGGACCCAGATTCTTGTTTTAGTATCTGTTGCATCAGATTGTGCCGTGGGCACGTGAGCCTTGGTTGTTAGACCGACTTGACCCTTTTATTTCGGTTTTAGCCTGTGTTTACCTGATTGAGCTGTCAGATTTGCAACTACACTTTGCTGGGTCGCCCCCACAAGTGCCAATCCGGAGTTGGACTTTTGTGCGTCGCAGTAGTCCCTGTTGGGTGCTGCTCTTCACCGGAAACCCTCGTGGGTGAAGTACGGTGCAGCTTAGGGTACTGGCGGGACTGGTCTGTTGAGGTCCCGGTAGACTTGGGTCAGTTTGGACAGTTTATTTATAGTGAGAGTTGCATTTACTCCTGTGACTGTTATGCATAGTGGTAGGGTAGTGGCATGATAGCTGTAGAGTTTATTCCAGCTTACTTTGTTGTTCTTTACCTACCAGCTGTACTGTTAGTCTCGTAGACTTAGTGGGTGGACCGTTGAGGTCGGTATCGGTACCCACTGAGGACTACTTCTTTTGATAGTAGTTCTCACACCCATTGTTGCCACCTTTTCTTGCAGAGCCTTCGTCGGTTGCGGCTGCTGCTCTTGTTCTTGCGGATCGAGGTAAGGGAGTCGCGAGCTAGATCCCTACCTGTCCCTGTTGTTCCTAGAGGAGGACCCTACTAGAGATAGTTTCTTTTTGAGTTGTGCCATGTACATATAGTGTGGACTTGTACCTATTTTGGTTCTGGAGGGACTGTTGTATCTTGGATCCTATATGTACATGTGACTTTTGTTATTAGTATGTTTTATTTCAGCTCTATATCTCTTGTAGTTGCTTGTATGTTTGTTTACAGGTTAGCTATCGCTTCGTATACATAGAAAAATCTATGTATACGGCGGATCTGTTGGCGAGCCCGGGGAAACGAGTAATCCGGGGCGTGACATGACCACACCCAAAACATCGGCCCTCTCGCTGCTCGCACTGCCTAGGCCAATGTGGTCCTCCGCAGATGACACATCTCGGTGCTCCTCTCTGCTGCCGTCCCTGCTGACGGGATCCACCAGACCTCTGTCGCCCCGAAAACCCACGACCCTGAGAACGTGATCGTGGAGGTCTCGGCGGGCGTCTGCCGCTGGTCTGTCCTCCGTCGTCTGGAATCGGGCGCTTCCTATCCAAACCCTTACTCAGAGTGGCCGCCCGCTCACTCGCCGTCAAGGCTCCACGCTCCACCCATAGCGCCTGCTCGATCGACGCGTTCAAGGTCTGCAACCTCTGCGCCTGAACTAAGACAAATATCTCATGTCTCAATCCTCGCTCGAACAAATAAACTCTGTGAGCCTCATCTCTCGCAGCAAAAGGAATACAGTTCAGGAGTCTGGTAAACTCTCGGGTATACTCCTGCACTGTGCGATCTCCCTGGTGTAGACTCTTCAAATCCTCCTCGAGTTTTTGCTTCACACTGTTAGGGAAATAGGACCTATACAGCATCCCGCAGAACTCGGTCCAACTCAAACGCAGCGCATCCAGCGACCTGCTCGATCTCGTCCTCGTCCACCAGATGCGTGCATCACCGGTCAGGCAGTGAACTGCCAAGTGAACCTGCTCCCGCTCTGGCACGAAGAGATCCTCGAATAACTTCTCCATCTCGCCTACCCAGGCCTCTACCACCTATGGCTCGGTGTGGCTACCATCAAAACGGGGTGGATCAAATCGGCAAAAACGAGCCAGTCTCTCAGTCATCCGCTCCTGCTCAGCCTCCGACATCTGTCCACCTGACCGGGAAGAGTCGCCAACCGGTGCGGCCGGAACTGCCGCAGCTGGGGGTACGGCTGCAGCTGGAACGTCAGCTGGAATAGCAGGAGGTGGCTCCTGCGACTCCGTCGCTCTAGGTGCTGCACTCCACGTGTGAGTAATGGTATCACACATCCTCCGCAAAAGTGCACTCTGCTGCCTAGCTGACTCGGCTAGCGCAGTCAACTGCTCACACACATCAGGGGGTGCACTAGGTCCCGCCTGCTCAGGCACCACAGAAGGCGCGGGGGTAGCCCGCGTCGGGGGTAGACCTCGGTGTCGGGGAGGCGCCATGCTCACCTGCGCAACACACAGATCAGTCAACAACCACAAAACAACTCAAGACCCAATCAAGCGAAAGTCCAGAAGGTCGTCTCTTTTCCCTCGCTGCTTGACGTCGTCTGCAGCCAACGCAAGTTCGCGACAGGAAAGGACACACGCCTTCGATCACTCCCTCCACTTAAGGATGAGTTCAACAGTCAAATCGATGACTTTCGCGGCAAGTCACGTCTCTCATGTCTTGCATTCCTAGGGTCTGCCATAGCCTAGGGTTTACTAAGTCCCAACGACCTATTCCTAAGCTCTGATACCAACTTAATCTGTCACGCCCCGGATTACTCGTTTCCCCGGGCTCGCCAACAGATCTGCCGTATACATAGATATTTCTATATATACGAAGCGATAGCTAACCTGTAAACAAACATACAAGCAACTACAAGAGATATAGAGCTGAAATAAAATATACTAATAACAAAAGCCACCTGTACATATAGAGTCCAAAAAAATACAACAGTCCATCCAGATCCAAAATAGGGACAAGTCCACAGGATACCGACCTCAACGGTCCACCCACTAAGTCTACGAGACTAACAGTATAGCTGGTAGGTAAAGAACAACAAAGTAAGCTGGAATAAACTCTACAGCTATCATGCCACTACCCTACCACTATCTCAAGTCAACTCTCAAGTAAGCATCCCCAAAGTGAGAAATCATCCCCTGACCCATATCTATCGGAACCGCCCAAACGGGCTCGTCCAGCCAACTGCCTAGCCACACCGCACACTACCAAAAAGGGTAGTAGCCGGTCCAAAACAGATCCACAATCTGTAGCGACATCAACGCAAAAGAGGCCTCACTCCGGAGCGGCACTCGGGGGAGCTACCCAGCCGAGTTAGTACGCGTATCTCTGTCGAGCACAAACAGGCTCTCCGGCAGGCTATAGTCAAAGAACAAAGGGGTCAAAAGGGGTCAAAGACTCTAAGCTCACGTGCCCTCAGCACAACCAGAAGCTAAAACAAGAGTCTGGGTCCACCGTCAACCCCGACGGCACCCGGTAATACAGAACAGTCTAACCCTGCTTGTAAATACAAGCTCGGCATCCCAGCACGAGCGTAAACTCGTCCTATAACGAACTAAGTATCCACCTCGCACTAGCAGCGGTGATACAAGAACAGAAACGGCTCCTAGAGCTAAATCTGATATAACAGTTCGAAAAGTGACGGTTGTATGTTCGCGAGTTTTCTCCTAAGTCAATTCCCAGTTCAGCATGTAAAGTCATGTCGATAAATTATCAATTTATGCTCCAAATTCAGATTTCATATAAACACATGCAAATTCACGAATTCGAGCTACTAACATGATTAAACAGATAATAAAACAGCATGCTGCACTCTCTACATACTTAGGAGGAAATCCGGCGATTTTCGGTAACATCAACCCACCTCGAAAGCTATCCAACAACGGCTAGGAGTCGAGTGGAAGGCCTCCAAGCAACACCGGCCGAAATCGAGCTCAAATCTGCAACCTCGAGATTCGGACCCACCTGCTCACTGTTCTGGGCGCCCAGAACATCAGCCCAGAACTGCAGCCTGGCAGCACAACCCACATGTAATCAACATGCGATAAAATCCAAATCCTAAGTCCAAATGCAGTGAAATTTGGCTCAACTCACCAGCAGAGGTTCAAGAACAAACCCTCCAAATTTCAGCCAAAACGGAGCTCGACTCGATGTCCAAAAAGCCTAAACACTGAATCAGGTCAACATCTGGACCCTCCTGCACATGGATCCAGAAGTTCCAGCACTTAAGCAAATCTCAAAAACAGCAAGAATTCAGGGATTCCTACGAATCTAGCTCATAGAAAGAGGTCACAAACCTCACAAAAATAGTGATGGAACAATCCAAAACCTCTCCAAAGATCCTCACAAAGATCTAGATCTAAAAATCCAAGAAATTCCATCAATGACCCAAAAATTCAGCACTTAAGCAATTACTCAAAATCTGAGCTAGAACTCACCTTTGAATCCTCAATTCAGGTGGGAAGAACCTCCAAACCAGCAAGGAAAGTGGAAGGATCACTCTTCACTTCGAAAATCCAGCTCCCAAGAGATTGGATCCAAAGATCAAAGGAAAAAACACAAGTTTCAGCTCAAGAACACAATGGGTCCAGTGAAACATCAACTGTAGCTTACATACCTGTCCAAATCGCGATTGAAAGGATTCCACTTCTTCCTCTGCGAGTCCTCTATCCAACAAACCAAGTTTCGTTGGATTCGGACACTCCTACATTGCACACGAGCACGAACACCCCAGGTCGATGTTGCAGTTTCAGCAGGAAACCAAGATCATCAATGGAGGAAGATGAAATTGGGAGAGAAGAGAGGGTTTCCCTTGCAAGATCCGAGTTCACCTTGAAGAGGGGAGAAAAGAGCCTCAGGGGGGTCGTCCACTTCTTTTATAGACCACTAGTTTCGGTGCAAAGAGCCTCAAGAACAGAATTACAACTAACCTGTTGTAGTACTCGGAAATTATGAGATTTAGGGTTTCTGGACTTGGCAGGATTCGGGCGCCCGGAAGTGAGGTTGTGGACGCCCGAATGTTCCGGACCCCGTTGCACTTTGTGGACGACCCGGTTGTGGCCGACGAGCTTCGGATCTGGACGCATGATTCGGACGCCAGGACGAGGATCCGGTTTGAGCTGTTGACGTGGAGTGCCACGTGTCGCGACGCAGGACACGTGTCGATCGCCGGAGACACACCGCCCCACCGCCTGCTGACCGCGAGCCCACGATTGGACCGCTTGACCGCACGACGACACCTGTACAGGTCAGGAATTTCCGGACGCCCGGAAGTTGAGAGAAGTGGGTGGGCGCCCGAATGTGTGGACTTTTTGGCAGCCTATAAATAGGAAGCCCTGATGAGGGTTTTTGGGTTATTTTCATTCCACTCCGAGATCCCTGTTCTAGAGAGAGAAAGCTAGTGTAAGGGCCATGAGTTGGCATTAGTTTGTGATCTAGCTTGTCTCTCTCTATCCTGCTGATCTGATCTGGTGCTGAGCTGTTATTCTGCTGGAGATAGCAGTTCCCCTTGGGGTTTACTCAGATCGGAGTGCTGCCGGAGTTCCTTATCTTGGAGGGTTGGATCTGAGGCTTGTTGTTTCTTTCCCCACCGTGGTTGGATTAGCATTTGAGGTGGGTTGATGTTTGTCAGATTCAGTGGACTTCCTCCTACGTGTTTTATCTCATGTTACTTAGCATAATATGATATGATGTTGTTTGGATTATGTTAGCATGATTGGATTATGATATGTGGATATTGGATTATGATATTGGGATTATGATAGTATGCCATGCTAAGATTATGTTAGAGATGCCATGTTAGGGTGAGACTGATCTATAGACCGCATGGGGCATGTTATGGCTTGTTTAGGATCTTAGATGTGCTAATGATATGTATATGAGCATGCATTTCTTTGTATCCTTGTTGCATGATTGGACCCACACCTATTCTGTTGATTCCTTGTACCAGTTGTTGTGCATGTAGTGTAGGTGATCATGTTGTGGCTCGTGCTTGTTGTTGTACCTCCTCTTTGTGGTAGAGTCGAGAGCCTCCTCTTGTGATAGAGTTGAGATTGATTGTGAGAGCACTAGAGCATTGATTGTGCCGAGGGCACGTGGTTCTTTGTGAGAGCATGGATTGGGTCATACTTGTTGATTATCCTTTGTTTGCCAAGGTGCCGAACAGTGGATTGGGTCCTTACTTGTTGACTATCCTTTGAGGTGCCGAGGGCACATGATCCTTTGTTGACCCAGTCGTGTCGATCATATACCTGCGGGTGCTTGGCGGTTACTATGGTTGTACTTTGCTCGGTTGGGTCGCTCCCACGAGTACCACTCTAGAGTTGGCATGTTCCGTACAGAGGGTTGTACGAGGGGCTAGTTACAGACGGGCTTCCTGTATAGTCGGCTCCCTGGAGGGTTGGACACGCTCCCTGGAGGGTTTTGAGCGTGATCAGGCACCGTATGGTATTGGACCGATGGTTAGGTATGTATTGATTGAGAGGTACCTGGATGGCGAGAGCTAGGTACGATGGAAGTTCCTGTACTAGTGGTTCGCCGAATTGTATGGGTGTTTGGGAGCCTCATAAATAGGCGAGTCCCTATTGGTTTTAGGTATTTCCACTTCTGATCAGTTGAGCTTTGTTTAGTAGAGAGAAAGTGGGGTTTATATCCACTGTTTGGCATAGTTTGTAACCCTGCTTGCTCTCTTCTACTCTGCTGATCTGATCTGGTGTACCCAGCCGTTATTCTGCTGGAGATAGCAGTTTCCTTGGAGGTTTTGACAGATCGGGGTGCTGCCGGAGTGCGTTATCTGGAGGGTTGGATCTGAGGATACTGTCTTTCCCCACCGTGGTTGGATTAGCTTTTCAGGTGGGTTGATGTTTGCCAGATTCAGTGGACTTCCTCCTACGTGTTTTATCTCATGTTAGCATAATATGATATGATGGTTTGTTTTGGATTATGTTAGCATGATTGGATTTATGATATGTGGATATTGGATTATGATATTGGATTATGATAGTATGCCATGCTAAGATTATGTTAGAGATGCCATGTTAGGGTGAGACTGATCTATAGACCGCATGGGCATGTTATGATCTTAGATGTGCTAATGATATGTATATGAGCATGCATTTCCTTGTATCCTTGTTGCATGATTGGACCTACACCTATTCTGTTGATTCCTTGTACCAGTTGTTGTGCATGTAGTGTAGGTGATCATGTTGTGGCTCGTGCTATGTTGTTGTACCTCCTCTTTGTGGTAGAGTCGAGAGCCTCCTCTTGTGATAGAGTTGAGATTGATTGTGAGCACTGGAGCATTGATGTGCCGAGGGCACGTGGTTCTTTGTGAGAGCATGGATTGGGTCATACTTGTTGATTATCCTTTGTGGTGCCAAGGGCACAGTGGATTGGGTCTTACTTGTTGACTATTCTTTGAGGTGCCGAGGGCACATGATCCTTTGTTGACCCAGTCGTGTCGATCATATACCTGCGGGTGCTTGGCGTTACTATGGTTGTACTTTGCTCGGTTGGGTCGCTCCCACGAGTACCACTCTAGAGTTGGCATGTTCCGTACAGAGGGTTGTACGAGGGGCTAGTTACAGACGGGCTTCCTGTACTAGTCGGCTCCCTGGAGGGTTGAGCAGCTCCCTGGAGGGTTGAGCGTGATCAGGCCGCAGGTATCGTGTTGTGAGGTATGGTATGGTATGGTATTGAGAGGTATTATATGGCGAGAGCTAGGTACAGATGGGGTTCCTGTACTAGCTGGTTCGCAGGTATTGTATTGTGTATGATAGTCCTCATTTGGTATATTCAGTTCATTGGTATTCATACTGACAGTTGAGCTTTGTGCATAGTAGTGGTAGTATATCTCCTACTCTTTTATTGCTCTATTCATATCTCTTGAGATTGAGGACTTAGTGGGCAGACCGCTGAGGCTGGTGGCGGTACCCACTGAGGACTACTTGATTGATAGTAGTTCTCACACCCATTGGTGACATCTTTTTGCAGAGTCTTCTTCCCCAGTTGTGCATACTGAGCGCGGAAAGGAGACCGTCGGGTAGAGCTATTCCCCGGATACTTGGCTAGAGGTATACCCATTTTTGGTTAGATGGTTGAGTCTGTACATACAGTATGATTGTGATATCAGTGTTGTATATGAGAGTTATATGTGAGAGTTATGGATGATGTATGTACAGTGATCTTTTGATATATTATATAGCAGCTCTGTTGATACCTTTAGCTCTGTGTGTTTATTGTGGATGTTGTTTCGCTTCGTATACATGGTAGAGATACTGTGTATGCGGCGGATCTGGTCATGCGCCTGGGAAGAGGTAACCCGGGGCGTGACAGATTAAGTTGGTATCAGAGCTTAGGAATAGGTCAAGAGGGCCTAGGAAACCTAAGATAAACAGACCTAAGAATGACGAGAGAGACGTGATTGATCGCGAAAGTCAAAGATTGGGTTTTGAATCCTTCCTTGTGTAGGAAGAGTGATTGAGGGATTATGCCTTCTCTTATCGGATGAATTATGTTGGCTGCAGACGACATAATAATCTGAGAAGAAAAGAAGTGTCCTTCTAGACTTTCGCCAGATTGGGTCGTGAGTTGTTTGTGGTCATAAGCGGGTATTCTGTTGCAGGTTGTTACTATGCCTCCTTGACGACCATCGACGCGAGCGCATCCGACGCCTTCGGATATGCCTGAGCAGACGGGACCTAGTGAACGGCCCGCTCTGCAGGAGCAGCTAGCAGACATAGCTGCAGTTGGAAGGCAGCAGAGTGCCTTGTTGCAGAAGATGTGTGATGCTTTCTCTATGCCTCGAGCTATGGAACTTCAGGCGACGACGACTCCAACTACATCTCAACCTGGAGAAGGAAGTACTCAGCCTAGTCAAGTGCTTTCTGAAGAGGAGCAGGAGCGGATGGTGGATAGATTGGCTCGCTTCTGTAGGTTTGATCCACCGCGATTCAATGGTAGTAGTATAGAACCGTGGGTGGTAGAAGCCTGGATTTGTGAGATGGAGAGTTGTTTTTGTTACCCCAGGCACAGGAGGTGCGGGTACCTGACCATAATTTGCTGGTGATTGAGGGTTGTTTAGGATGTCCTGTGCAAGTAGGACCTTGGATCATGCCTGTTGATTTATTAGTATTGAGACAGTTGCAGGATTTTGATGTAATCCTAGGCATGGATTGGTTATCTCGATACTTTGCTACGATTGATTGTGGATCTAAGACGGTAATCTTTCGTGAGCCTGGACATGAAGAGTATGTTTATGAAGGTTGTAAGAGTTCACTGTTCGCAGTGACGATTTCTTCTTCTAAGGCCAGACAGATGTTAAATAGTGGATGTATGGCCTATTTAGCAACAGTGACTGAAGTGCCTACTGTTGTACCAGGACTCGAGGATATTTCTATTGTCCGTGAATTTCCGGACGTATTTCCTTCTGAGTTATCCTCGATGCCTCCTGATAGGGAGATTGAATTCGTGATTGATGTGGTACCAGGAACCGCGCCAATCTCGAAGACACCCTATAGAATGGCACCAGCTGAGTTGAGAGAGTTGAAGGCGCAATTGCAGGATCTTATGGATAAAGGTTTTATCAGACCAAGTGTGTCGCCTTGGGGAGCGCCTGTACTATTTGTGAAGAAGAAGGATGGTTCACTTAGGTTGTGTGTGGATTATCGAGAATTGAACAAAGTGACCATCAAGAATAGATACCCCCTCCCACGTATCGATGACCTGTTCGATCAATTGCAGGGAGCGTGTGTCTTTTCTAAGATTGATCTTCAGTCCGGTTACCACCAGTTGAAGGTGAAGGCCGAGGATATTTCTAAGACTGCTTTTAGAACTCGGTATGGGCATTATGAGTTTACATCACAGTCATGCCGTTTGGGTTGACTAATGCCCCTGCTGCATTTATGGATATGATGAACCGAGTCTTTAAGTCCTTCTTGGACAAGTTCGTGGTAGTCTTTATTGATGACATTTTGATATACTCCCGTGATGATGCGGAGCATGAGGAGCATCTGAGATTAGTGCTACAACTCTTGCGAGAGAAGAAGTTGTATGCAAAGCTGAAGAAGTGTGAGTTTTGGTTGAGAGAGGTTGCCTTTTTAGGCCATGTGATTTCAGCTTCGGGAATAGCTGTTGATCCTAAGAAGATTGAGGCAATTCGTGATTGGCCTAGACCGACGACCATTTCTGAAGGTGCGAGAGTTTTCTTGGTCTAGCCGGGTATTATCGACGATTCGTGGAGAGTTTTTTGCGAAACTCTCTACGCCACTTACTCGGTTAACCAGGAAAAGGGGTTAAGTATGTTTGGAGTGATGAGTGCCAAGAATGCTTTGATGAGCTTAAGCAGAGATTGATGACAGCCCCTATTCTTGCACTACCTGTGATGGGCGAAGGATTTGTCATTCTATAGTGATGCTTCGCATAGTGGCTTGGGTTGCGTGCTGATGCAACATGGCAAAGTGATTGCATATGCTTCAAGACAACTAAAGGAATATGAGAAGAACTACCCCACTCATGATTTGGGAGTTGGCGGCGGTAGTCTTTGCTCTGAAGCTATGGCGTCACTATCTTTATGGTGAGCATTGTGAAGTGTATACAGATCATAAGAGTCTTAAGTATCTGTTTACACAGAAAGAGTTGAATCTACGGCAACGGAGATGGTTAGAATTATTGAAGGATTATGACATCTCTATATTATACCATCCCGGTAAGGCGAACGTTGTTGCCGATGCTTTGAGTAGGAAGGCTGTGGCAACTTTGAGTTTGTGTATTACTCAACAGCCTGTCCCTGTCCTAGTGGAGAGAGATGCGGAGGTTGTCCCTTGAAGTGGTTACTTCTGGGATGACAGCGAGACTGATGACTCTGATTTTGCAGCCCACTCTGTTAGATAGGCTAGGATTCGAGAGAAACAGAGTGTGGATCCTTACTTGGTGAAAGTTCGAGATCAACTGAGGAGTGGAGATCTTGAAGGTTTTTACTTGTGATGATGCTGAGACTCTTCGTTATAGAGAGACGTCTATGTGTACCAGTCAGATCAGGAGATTCGAGAGGAGAGGAGATATTGAAGGAAGCACATTATTTCCTTATTTGTACATCCTGATGATGATCTGAGACTCTTCGTGGAGAATAGAGGACTGATTATGTGTACCAGGATCTGGAGATTCGATTAGGCGATAGGAGAGGAGATACTGAAGGAAGCACATTATTCTCCTTATTCTGTACATCCTGGAGGGACTAAAAGATGTACCAGGATCTGAAAGACTCACTTCTGGTGGTGGAATGGTATGAAGCGGGATATTGGTAGAGCTGTAGCTCAATGTTTGACATGTCAGCAAGTTAAGGCTGAACAGGTGTGTACCAGCTGGTAAGCTACAGAGTCTTCCAATACCTGAGTGGAAGTGGGATCATATTACGATGGATTTCATCGTAGGATTGCCGAGGACTTCGAGCGGCTGTGATTCTATTTGGGTGATTGTTGATAGGCTGACGAAGTCTGCTCATTTTCTGCCTATGCAGATTACTTGGTCACGTGAGCGACTTGCGCAGCTATATATGGATGAGATATTGAGATTGCATGGAGTGCCAATCTCAATAGTATCTGATAGAGACCCAAGGTTTGTTTCTCATTTCTGGGAAGAGTTTACAAACAGCTTTGGGGACTCAGCTTCGATTTAGCACTGCGTTTTTCATCCCCAGACTGATGGTCAGTCCGAGCGCACTATACAGACACTCGAGGATATGTTGAGAGCTTGTGTCTTGGATTTTGGTGGAGGTTGGGATCGACATCTGAGATTGGTAGAGTTTGCGTACAACAATAGCTATCAAGCGAGCATTAAGATGGCTCCGTTTGAAGCATTGTATGGACGCAAATGTCGATCACCTCTGTATTGGGATGATGTTGGTGAAAGGAAGACGTTGGGACCAGACCTTTTGCTTGAAGCCGAAGAGAAAGTTAAGTTGATACGACGGCATATTGAGACGGCTCAGAGTAGGCAAAGAGAGTTATTCTGATACTCGGAGGCGAGATCTAGAGTTTCATGTTGGTGATCATGTTTTCTTGAAGGTCTCACCATCGAAGGGCATACGGAGATTTGGGATTCGCGGAAAGCTTAGTCCGCGATTTATTGGTCCTTTTGAGATCTTAGAGAGAGTTGGACCCGTGGCTTATCGGTTAGCCCTTCCGCCTCGACTTGCAGGAGTGCACGATGTCTTTCATGTATGAGGAGATACATGCATGATCCTTCCCATGTGATAGATTTTTCTCCACTGGAGCTTACTGAGGATTTGCAGTACGAGGAGCGACCGATACGAATTCTTGCTCGTGAGACGAGGGAATTGCGTAATCGGGTCATACCTTATGTTAAGGTACAGTGGGATTTTCATGATGATAGAGAGGCGACATGGGAGTTGGAGACTATTATGCAGAGATCTTATCCCCACCTGTTTATATCTTGAGGTGATTTACCTTAGTTTCGAGGACGAAACTATTTTAAGGAGGGGAGAATGTAGTACTCGGAAATTTTTGAGAATTAGGGTTTCTGGACTTGGGGGATTCGGGCGCCCGGAAGTGGTGAAGTGGACGCCCGAATGTTCCGGACCCTGTTGCACTTTGTGGACGATCCGTTTGTTGTGGCCGACGGAGATCGGATCTGGATGCATGATTCCGGACGCCCGGACGAGGATCCGGTTTGAGCTGTTGACGTGGAGGGCCACGTGTCGCGACGCAGGACACGTGTCGATCGCCGGAGACACGCCGCCCCACCGCCTGCGACCGCCGACCGACCGCTTGACCGCACGACGACACCTGTACGACAGGATTTCCGGACGCCCGGAAGTTGGGAAGTGGGCGCCCGAAAGTGGGATTTTGGGAGCCTATAAATAGGCGAGTCCCTGATGGTTTTTGGGGGTAAATTCCACTTCGTGACTTCGGTTTCTAGAGAGAGAAAGTGGGTTTAGGGCCATGTGTTGGCATAGTTTGTAACCCTGCTTGCTCTCCTCTACTCTGCTGATCTGATCTGGTGTCGAGCCGTTATTCTGCTGGAGATAGCAGTTTCCTTGGAGGTTTTGACAGATCGGGGTGCTGCCGGAGTGCGTTATCTGGAGGGTTGGATCTGAGGATACTGTTCTTTCCCCACCGTGGTTGGATTAGCTTTTCAGGTGGGTTGATGTTTGCCAGATTCAGTGGACTTCCTCCTACGTGTTTTATCTCATGTTAGCATAATATGATATGATGTTGTTTGGATTATGTTAGCATGATTGGATTATGATATGTGGATATTGGATTATGATATTGGGATTATGATAGTATGCCATGCTAAGATTATGTTAGAGATGCCATGTTAGGGTGAGACTGATCTATAGACTGCATGGGCATGTTATGATCTTAGATGTGCTAATGATATGTATATGAGCATGCATTTCTTGTATCCTTGTTGCATGATTGGACCTACACCTATTCTGTTGATTCCTTGTACCAGTTGTTGTGCATGTAGTGTAGGTGATCATGTTGTGGCTCGTGCTATGTTGTTGTACCTCCTCTTTGTGGTAGAGTCGAGAGCCTCCTCTTTGTGATAGAGTTGAGATTGATTGTGAGCACTGGAGCATTGATTGTGCCGAGGGCACGTGGTTCTTTGTGAGAGCATGGATTGGGTCATACTTGTTGATTATCCTTTGTGGTGCCAAGGGCACAGTGGATTGGGTCTTACTTGTTGACTATTCTTTGAGGTGCCGAGGGCACATGATCCTTTGTTGACCCAGTCGTGTCGATCATATACCTGCGGGTGCTTGGCGGTTACTATGGTTGTACTTTGCTCGGTTGGGTCGCTCCCACGAGTACCACTCTAGAGTTGGCATGTTCCGTACAGAGGATTGTACGAAGGGCTAGTTACAGACGGGCTTCCTGTACTAGTTGGGCTCCCTAGGGTTGAGCAGCTCCCTGTATTGTGTTGAGCGGTGATCAGGCCGCAGGTATCGTGTTGTGAGGTATGGTATTGTATTGAGAGGTATTGTATGGCGAGAGCTAGGTACAGATGGTGTTTCCTGTACTAGCTGGTTCGCAGGTATTGTATTATGTATGATAGTCCTCATTTGGTATATTCAGTTCATTGGTATTCATACTGACAGTTGAGCTTTGTGCATAGTAGTGGTAGTATATCTCCTACTCTTTTATTGCTCTATTCATATCTCTTGAGATTGAGGACTTAGTGGGCAGACCGCTGAGGCTGGTGGCGGTACCCACTGAGGACTACTTGATTGATAGTAGTTCTCACACCCATTGGTGACATCTTTTTGCAGAGTCTTCTTCCCCAGTCGTGCATACTGAGCGCGGAAAGGAGACCGTCGGGTAGAGCTATTCCCCGGATATACTTGGCTAGAGGTATACCCATTTTGGATAGATGGTTGAGTCTGTACATACTATGTGATGTGTGATATCAGTGTTGTATATGAGAGTTATGTATGAGAGTTATGGATGATGTATGTACAGTGATCTTTTGATATATTATATAGCAGCTCTGTTGATACCTTTAGCTCTGTGTGTTTGATTTGTGGATGTTGTTTCGCTTCGTATACATGGTAGAGATACTGTGTGTATGCGGCGGATCTGGTATGCGACTCACATGCGCCTGGGAAGAGGTAACCCGGTGGGTGTTCTATTACGCGCCAAAAGAGTGCGAGCTTGCCACGAGTACATGCTCAGATTCGAACGAACGAGGATTGAAAGCCCCATGAGAGCGTTCTATTGCGCCTAAGAGTGCGAGCTTGCCACGAGTACATGCTCAGATTCGAACGAAACGAGGATTGAAAACCCATGAGAGAGGTCTATTACGCCCAAAGAGTGCGAGCTTGTGGGCGACGAGTACATGCTCAGATTCGCGAACGAACGAGGATTGAACCCCATGAGAGCGTTTCTATTACGCCCCAAAGAGTGCGAGCTTGCCACGAGTACATGCTCAGATTCGAACGAACGAGGATTGAAACCCCATGAGAGCGTTCTATTACGCCCAAAGAGTGCGAGCTTGCCACGAGTACATGCTCAGATTCGAACGAACGAGGATTGAAACCCCATGAGAGCGTTCTATTGCCCTAAGAGTGCGAGCTTGCCCACGAGTACATGCTCAGATTCGAACGAACGAGGATTGAAACCCCATGAGAGCGTTCTATTACGCCAAAGAGTGCGAGCTTGCCACGAGTACATGCTCAGATTCGAACGAACGAGGATTGAAACCCCATGAGAGCGTTCTTGCTTCTATTACGCCCAAAGAGTGCGAGCTTGCCACGAGTTACATGCTCAGATTCGAACGAACGAGGATTGAACCCCATGAGAGCGTTTTCTATTACGCCCTAAGAGTTCGAGATTGCGACGAGTACATGCTCAGATTCGAACGAACGAGCATTGAACCCCATGAGAGCGTTCTATTACGCCCAAAGAGTGCGAGCTTGCCACGAGTACATGCTCAGATTCG
Organism: Puya raimondii; assembly: GCA_016920855.1. Classification (NCBI taxonomy): domain Eukaryota; kingdom Viridiplantae; phylum Streptophyta; class Magnoliopsida; order Poales; family Bromeliaceae; genus Puya; species Puya raimondii. The sequence goes on from JABWPP010000049.1 coordinate 4,122,657, forward strand.
AACGAACGAGGATTGAAACCCCATGAGAGCGTTCTATTCAGCCCAAAGAGTGCGAGCTTGCCACGAGTACATGCTCAGATTCGAACGAACGAGGATTGAAACCCCATGAGAGCGTTCTATTACGCCCTAAGAGTGCGAGCTTGCCACGAGTACATGCTCAGATTCGAACGAACGAGGATTGAAACCCCATGAGAGCGTTCTATTACGCCCAAAGAGTGCGAGCTTGCCACGAGTACATGCTCAGATTCGAACGAACGAGGATTGAAACCCCATGAGAGCGTTCTATTACGCCCAAAGAGTGCGAATTTGCCACGAGTACATGCTCAGATTCGAACGAACGAGGATTGAAACCCCATGAGAGCGTTCTATTACGCCCAAAGAGTGCGAGCTTGCCACGAGTACATGCTCAGATTCGTACGAATGAGGATTGAAACCCCATGAGAGCGTTCTATTACGCCCAAAGAGTGCGAGCTTGCCACGAGTACATGCTCAGATTCGAACGAACGAGGATTGAAACCCCATGAGAGCGTTCTATTACGCCTAAGAGTGCGAGCTTGCCACGAGTACATGCTCAGATTCGAACGAACGAGGATTGAAACCCCATGAGAGCGTTCTATTACGCCCAAAGAGTGCGAGCTTGCCACGAGTACATGCTCAGATTCGAACGAACGAGGATTGAAACCCCATGAGAGCGTTCTATTACGCCCAAAGAGTGCGAGCTTGCCACGAGTACATGCTCAGATTCGAACGAACGAGGATTGAAACCCCATGAGAGCGTTCTATTACGCCCAAAGAGTGCGAGCTTGCCACGAGTACATGCTCAGATTCGAACGAACGAGGATTGAAACACCATGAGAGTGTTCTATTACGCCTAAGAGTGCGAGCTTGCCACGAGTACATGCTCAGATTCGAACGAACGAGGATTGAAACCCCATGAGAGCGTTCTATTACGTCCAAAGAGTGCGAGCTTGCCACGAGTACATGCTCAGATTCGAACGAACGAGGATTGAAACCCCATGAGAGCGTTCTATTACGCCCAAAGAGTGCGAGCATGCCACGAGTACATGCTCAGATTCGAACGAACGAGGATTGAAACCCCATGAGAGCGTTCTATTACGCCCAAAGAGTGCGAGCTTGCCACGAGTACATGCTCAGATTCGAACGAACGAGGATTGAAACCCCATGAGAGCGTTCTATTACGCCCAAAGAGTGCGAGCTTGCCACGAGTACATGCTCAGATTCGAACGAACGAGGATTGAAACCCCATGAGAGCGTTCTATTACGCCCAAAGAGTGCGAGCTTGCCACGAGTACATCCTCTGATTCGAACGAACGAGGATTGAAACCCCATGAGAGCATTCTATTGCTCCTAAGAGTGCGAGCTTTCCACGAGTACATGCTCAGATTCGAACGAACGAGGATTGAAACCACATGAGAGCGTTCTATTACGCCCAAAGAGCGCAGCTTGCCACGAGTATATGCTCAGATTCGAACGAAGGAGGATTGAAACCCCATGAGAGTGTTCTATTACGCCCAAATAGTGCGAGCTTGCCACGAGTAGATGCTCAGATTCGAACGAACGAGGATTGAAACCCCATGTGAGCGTTCTATTACGCCCCAAGAGTGCGAGCTTGCCACGAGTACATGCTCAGATTCGAACGAACGAGGATTGAAACCCCATGTGAGCGTTCTATCTCTTGCTCCTAAGAGTGCGAGCTTGCCACGAGTACATGCTCAGATTCGTACGAATGAGGATTGAAACCCCATGAGAGCGTTCTATTACGCCCAAAGAGTGCGAGCTTGCCACGAGTACATGCTCAGATTCGAACGAACGAGGATTGAAACACCATGAGAGTGTTCTATTACGCCCAAATAGTGCGAGCTTGCCACGAGTACATGCTCAGATTCGAACGAACGAGGATTGAAACCCCATGAGAGCGTTCTATTACGCCCAAAGAGTGCGAGCTTGCCACGAGTACATGCTCAGATTCGAACGAACGAGGATTGAAACCCCATGAGAGCGTTCTATTACGCCCAAAGAGTGCGAGCTTGCCACGAGTACATGCTCAGATTCGAACGAACGAGGATTGAAACCCCATGAGAGCGTTCTATTACGCCCAAAGAGTGCGAGCTTGCCACGAGTACATGCTCAGATTCGAACGAACGAGGATTGAAACCCCATGAGAGCGTTCTATTACGCCCAAAAGAGTGCGAGCTTGCCACGAGTACATGCTCAGATTCGAACGAACGAGGTTTGAAACCCCATGAGAGCGTTCTATTATTACGCCCAAAGAGTGCGAGGTCGCCACGAGTACATGCTCAGATTCGAACGAACGAGGATTGAAGCCCCATGAGAGCGTTCTATTACGCCCAAAGAGTGCGAGCTTGCCACGAGTACATGCTCAGATTCGAACGAACGAGGATTGAAACCCCATGAGAGCGTTCTATTACGCCCAAAGAGTGCGAGCTTGCCACGAGTACATGCTCAGATTCGAACGAACGAGGATTGAAACCCCATGAGAGCGTTCTATTACGCCCTAAGAGTGCGAGCTTGCCACGAGTACATGCTCAGATTCGAACGAATGAGGATTGAAACCCCATGAGAGCGTTCTATTACGCCCAAAGAGTGCGAGCTTGCCACGAGTACATGCTCAGATTCGAACGAACGAGGATTGAAACCCCATGAGAGCGTTCTATTACGCCCAAAGAGTGCGAGCTTGCCACGAGTACATGCTCAGATTCGAACGAACGAGGATTGAAACCCCATGAGAGCGTTCTATTACGCCCAAAGAGTGCGAGCTTGCCACGAGTACATGCTCAGATTCGAACGAACGAGGATTGAAACCCCATGAGAGCGTTCTATTACGCCCAAAGAGTGCGAGCTTGCCACGAGTACAAGCTCAGATTCGAACGAACGAACGAGGATTGAAACCCCATGAGAGCGTTCTATTACGCCCAAAGAGTGCGAGCTTGCCACGAGTACATGCTCAGATTCGAACGAACGAGGATTGAAACCCCATGAGAGCGTTCTATTGCGCCCAAAGAGTGCGAGCTTGCCACGAGTACATGCTCAGATTCGAACGAACGAGGATTGAAACCCCATGAGAGCGTTCTATTACGCCCAAAGAGTGCGAGCTTGCCAGAGTACATGCTCAGATTCGAACGAACGAGGATTGAAACCCCATGAGAGTGTTCCATTACGCCCAAAGAGTGCGAGCTTGCCACGAGTACATGCTCAGATTCGAACGAACGAGGATTGAAACCCATGAGAGTGTTCCATTACGCCCAAAGAGTGCGAGCTTGCCACGAGTACATCCTTTGATTCGAACGAACGAGGATTGAAACCCCATGAGAGCGTTCTATTGCTCCTAAGAGTGCGAGCTTGCCACGAGTACATGCTCAGATTCGAACGAACGAGGATTGAAACCCCATGAGAGCGTTCTATTACGCCCAAAGAGTGCGAGCTTGCCACGAGTACATGCTCAGATTCGAACGAACGAGGATTGAAACCCCATGAGAGCGTTCTATTACGCCCAAAGAGTGCGAGCTTGCCACGAGTACATGCTCAGATTCGAACGAACGAGGATTGAAACCCCATGAGAGCGTTCTATTACGCCCAAAGAGTGCGAGCTTGCCACGAGTACATGCTCAGATTCGAAGGAACGAGGATTGAAACCCTATGAGACCGTTCTATTCCGCCCAAAAGAGTGCGAGCTTGCCACGAGTACATGCTCAGATTCGAACGAACGAGGATTGAAACCCCATGAGAGCGTTCTATTACGCCCATAGAGTGCGAGCTTGCCACGAGTACATGCTCAGATTCGAACGAACGAGGATTGATTGAAACCCCATGAGAGCGTTCTATTACGCCCAAAGAGTGCGAGCTTGCCACGAGTACATGCTCAGATTCGAACGAACGAGGATTGAAACCCCATGATAGCGTTCTATTACGCCCAAAGAGTGCGAGCTTGTCACGAGTACATGCTCTGATTCGAACGAACGAGGATTAAAACCCCATGAGAGCGTTTCTATTGCCCTAAGAGTGCGAGCTTGCCACGAGTACATGCTCAGATTCGAACGAACGAGGATTGAAACCCCATGAGAGAGCGTTCTATTACGCCCAAAGAGTGCGCGAGCTTGCCACGAGTACATGCTCAGATTCGAACGAACGAGGATTGAAACCCCATGAGAGCTGTTTCTATTACGTCCAAAGAGTGAGAGCTTGTCACGAGTACATGCTCAGATTCGAACGAACGAGGATTGAAACCCCATGAGAGCGTTCTATTACGCCCAAATAGTGCGAGCTTTCCACGAGTACATGCTTTGATTCGAACGAACGAGGATTGAAACCCCAGGAGAGCGTTCTATTACGCCCAAAGAGTGCGAGCTTGCCACGAGTACATGCTCAGATTCGAACGAACGAGGATTGAAACCCCATGAGAGCGTTCTATTACGCCCAAAGAGTGCGAGCTTGCCACGAGTACATGCTCAGATTCGAACGAACGAGGATTGAAACCCCATGAGAGCGTTCTATTACGCCCAAAGAGTGCGAGCTTGCCACGAGTACATGCTCAGATTCGAACGAACGAGGATTGAAACCCCATGAGAGCGTTCTATTACGCCCAAAGAGTGCGAGCTTGCCACGAGTACATGCTCAGATTCGAACGAACGAGGATTGAAACCCCATGAGAGCGTTCTATTACGCCCTAAGAGTGCGAGCTTGCCACGAGTACATGCTCAGATTCGAACGAACGAGGATTGAAACCCCATGAGAGCGTTCTATTACGCCCAAAGAGTGCGAGCTTGCCACGAGTACATGCTCAGATTCGAACGAACGAGGATTGAAACCCCATGAGAGCGTTCTATTACGCCCAAAGAGTGCGAGCTTGCCACGAGTACATGCTCAGATTCGAACGAACGAGGATTGAAACCCCATGAGAGTGTTCTATTACGCCCAAATAGTGCGAGCTTGCCACGAGTACATCTTTTGATTCGAACGAACGAGGATTGAAACCCCATGAGAGCGTTCTCTTGCTCCTAAGAGTGCGAGCTTCCCACGAGTACATGCTCAGATTCGTACGAATGAGGATTGAAACCCCATGAGAGCGTTCTATTACGCCCAAAGAGTGCGAGCTTGCCACGAGTACATGCTCAGAGATTCGAACGAACGAGGATTGAAAACCCCATGAGAGTGTTCTATTACGCCCAAATAGTGCGAGCTTGCCACGAGTACATGCTCAGATTCGAACGAACGAGGATTGAAACCCCATGAGAGCGTTCTATTACGCCCAAAGAGTGCGAGCTTGCCACGAGTACATGCTCAGATTCGAACGAACGAGGATTGAAACCCCATGAGAGCGTTCTATTACGCCCAAAGAGTGCGAGCTTGCCACGAGTACATGCTCAGATTCGAACGAACGAGGATTGAAACCCATGAGAGCGTTCTATTACGCCCAAAGAGTGCGAGCTTGCCACGAGTACATGCTCAGATTCGAACGAACGAGGATTGAAACCCCATGAGAGCGTTCTATTACGCCCAAAGAGTGCGAGCTTGCCACGAGTACATGCTCAGATTCGAACGAAGGAGGATTGAAACCCCATGAGAGCGTTCTATTACGCCCAAAGAGTGCGAGCTTGCCACGAGTACATGCTCAGATTCGAACGAACGAGGATTGAAACCCCATGAGAGTGTTTTATTACGCCCAAATAGTGCGAGCTTGCCACGAGTACATCCTTGATTCGAACGAACGAGGATTGAAACCCCATGGGAGCGTTCTATTGCTCCTAAGAGTGCGAGCTTGCCACGAGTACATGCTCAGATTCGAACGAACGAGGATTGAAACCCCATGAGAGCGTTCTATTACGCCCAAAGAGTGCGAGCTTGCCACGAGTACATGCTCAGATTCGAACGAACGAGGATTGAAACCCCATGAGAGTGTTCTATTACGCCCAAAGAGTGCGAGCTTGCCACGAGTACATGCTCAGATTCGAACGAACGAGGATTGAAACCCCATGAGAGCGTTCTATTACGCCCAAAGAGTGCGAGCTTGCCACGAGTACATGCTCAGATTCGAACGAACGAGGATTGAAACCCCATGAGAGCGTTCTATTACGCCCAAAGAGTGCGAGCTTGCCACGAGTACATGCTCAGATTCGAACGAACGAGGATTGAAACCCCATGAGAGCGTTCTATTACGCCCAAAGAGTGCGAGCTTGCCACGAGTACATGCTCAGATTCGAACGAACGAGGATTGAAACCCCATGAGAGTGTTCTATTACGCCCAAATAGTGCGAGCTTGCCACGAGTACATGCTCAGATTCGAACGAACGAGGATTGAAACCCCATGAGAGTGTTCTATTACGCCCAAATAGTGCGAGCTTGCCACGAGTACATCCTTTGATTCGAACGAATGAGGATTGAAACCCCATGAGAGCGTTCTCTTGCTCCTAAGAGTGCGAGCTTGCCACGAGTACATGCTCAGATTCGTACGAATGAGGATTGAAACCCCATGAGAGCGTTCTATTACGCCCAAAGAGTGCGAGCTTGCCACGAGTACATGCTCAGATTCGAACGAACGAGGATTGAAACACCATGAGAGTGTTCTATTACGCCCAAAGAGTGCGAGCTTGCCACGAGTACATGCTCAGATTCGAACGAACGAGGATTGAAACCCCATGAGAGCGTTCTATTACGCCCAAAGAGTGCGAGCTTGCCACGAGTACATGCTCAGATTCGAACGAACGAGGATTGAAACCCCATGAGAGCGTTCTATTACGCCCAAAGAGTGCGAGCTTGCCACGAGTACATGCTCAGATTCGAACGAACGAGGATTGAAACCCCATGAGAGCGTTCTATTACGCCCAAAGAGTGCGAGCTTGCCACGAGTACATGCTCAGATTCGAACGAACGAGGATTGAAACCCCATGAGAGCGTTCTATTACGCCCAAAGAGTGCGAGCTTGCCACGAGTACATGCTCAGATTCGAACGAACGAGGATTGAAACCCCATGTGAGCGTTCTATTATGCCCAAAGAGTGCGAGCTTGCCACGAGTACATGCTCAGATTCGAACGAACGAGGATTGAAACCCCATGTGAGCGTTCTATTACGCCCAAAGAGTGCGAGCTTGCCACGAGTACATGCTCAGATTCGAACGAACGAGGATTGAAAAACCATGAGAGTGTTCTATTACGCCCAAATAGTGCGAGCTTGCCACGAGTACATGCTCAGATTCGAACGAACGAGGATTGAAACCCCATGAGAGCGTTCTATTACGCCCAAAGAGTGCGAGCTTGCCACGAGTACATGCTCAGATTCGAACGAACAAGGATTGAAACCCCATGAGAGCGTTCTATTACGCCCAAAGAGTGCGAGCTTGCCACGAGTACATGCTCAGATTCGAACGAACGAGGATTGAAACCCCATGAGAGCGTTCTATTACGCCCAAAGAGTGCGAGCTTGCCACGAGTACATGCTCAGATTCGAACGAACGAGGATTGAAACCCCATGAGAGTGTTCTATTACGCCCAAATAGTGCGAGCTTGCCACGAGTACATGCTCAGATTCGAACGAACGAGGATTGAAACCCCATGAGAGCGTTCTATTACGCCCAAAGAGTGCGAGCTTGCCACGAGTACATGCTCAGATTCGAACGAACGAGGATTGAAACCCCATGAGAGCGTTCTATTACGCCCAAAGAGTGCGAGCTTGCCACGAGTACATGCTCAGATTCGAACGAACGAGGATTGAAACCCCATGAGAGCGTTCTATTACGCCCAAAGAGTGCGAGCTTGCCACGAGTACATGCTCAGATTCGAACGAACGAGGATAGAAACCCCATGAGAGCATTGTATTGCGCCCAAAGAGTGCGAGCGTGCCACGAGTAAATGCTCAGATTCGAACGAACGAGGATTGAAACCCCATGAGAGCGTTCTATTGAGCGCAAAGAGTGCGAGCTTGCCACGAGTACATGCTCAGATTCAAACGAAGGAGGATTGAAACCCCATGAGAGCGTTCTATTGCGCCCATAGAGTGCGAGCTTGCAACGAGTACATGCTCAGATTCGAACGAACGATGATTGAAACCCCATGAGAGCGTTCTATTGCGCCTAAGAGTGCGAGCTTGCCACGAGTACATGCTCAGATTCGAACGAACGAGGATTGAAACCCCATGAGAGTGTTCTATTACGCCCAAATAGTGCGAGCTTGCCACGAGTAGATGCTCAGATTCGAACGAACGAGGATTGAAACCCCATGTGAGCGTTCTATTACGCCCCAAGAGTGCGAGCTTGCCACGAGTACATGCTCAGATTCGAACGAACGAGGATTGAAACCCCATGTGAGCGTTCTATTACGCCCAAAGAGTGCGAGCTTGCCACGAGTACATGCTCAGATTCGAACGAACGAGGATTGAAACCCCATGAGAGCGTTCTATTACGCCCAAAGAGAGCGAGCTTGCCACGAGTACATCCTCTGATTCGAATGAACGAGGATTGAAACCCCATGAGAGCATTCTATTGCTCCTAAGAGTGCGAGCTTTCCACGAGTACATGCTCAGATTCGAACGAACGAGGATTGAAACCACATGAGAGCGTTCTATTACGCCCAAAGAGCGCAGCTTGCCACGAGTATATGCTCAGATTCGAACGAAGGAGGATTGAAACCCCATGAGAGTGTTCTATTACGCCCAAATAGTGCGAGCTTGCCACGAGTAGATGCTCAGATTCGAACGAACGAGGATTGAAACCCCATGAGAGTGTTCTATTACGCCCAAATAGTGCGAGCTTGCCACGAGTACATCCTTTGATTCGAACGAATGAGGATTGAAACCCCATGAGAGCGTTCTCTTGCTCCTAAGAGTGCGAGCTTCCCACGAGTACATGCTCAGATTCGTACGAATGAGGATTGAAACCCCATGAGAGCGTTCTATTACGCCCAAAGAGTGCGAGCTTGCCACGAGTACATGCTCAGATTCGAACGAACGAGGATTGAAACACCATGAGAGTGTTCTATTACGCCCAAATAGTGCGAGCTTGCCACGAGTACATCCTTTGATTCGAACGAACGAGGATTGAAACCCCATGAGAGCGTTCTCTTGCTCCTAAGAGTGCGAGCTTCCCACGAGTACATGCTCAGATTCGAACGAACGAGGATTGAAACCCCATGAGAGCGTTCTATTACGCCCAAAGAGTGCGAGCTTGCCACGAGTACATGCTCAGATTCGAACGAACGAGGATTGAAACCTCATGAGAGCGTTCTATTACGCCCAAAGAGTGCGAGCTTGCCACGAGTACATGCTCAGATTCGAACGAACGAGGATTGAAACCCCATGAGAGCGTTCTATTACGCCCGAAGAGTGCGAGCTTGCCACGAGTACATGCTCAGATTCGAACGAACGAGGATTGAAACCCCATGTGAGCGTTCTATTACGCAAAAAGAGAGCGAGCTTGCCACGAGTACATCCTCTGATTCGAATGAACGTGGATTGAAACCCCATGAGAGCATTCTATTGCTCCTAAGAGTGCGAGCTTTCCACGAGTACATGCTCAGATTCGAACGAACGAGGATTGAAACCACATGAGAGCGTTCTATTACGCCCAAAAGAGCGCAGCTTGCCACGAGTATATGCTCAGATTCGAACGAAGGAGGATTGAAACCCCATGAGAGTGTTCTATTACGCCCAAATAGTGCGAGCTTGCCACGAGTAGATGCTCAGATTCGAACGAACGAGGATTGAAACCCCATGAGAGTGTTCTATTACGCCCAAATAGTGCGAGCTTGCCACGAGTACATCCTTTGATTCGAACGAATGAGGATTGAAACCCCATGAGAGCGTTCTCTTGCTCCTAAGAGTGCGAGCTTGCCACGAGTACATGCTCAGATTCGTACGAATGAGGATTGAAACCCCATGAGAGCGTTCTATTACGCCCAAAGAGTGCGAGCTTGCCACGAGTACATGCTCAGATTCGAACGAACGAGGATTGAAACACCATGAGAGTGTTCTATTACGCCCAAATAGTGCGAGCTTGCCACGAGTACATGCTCAGATTCGAACGAACGAGGATTGAAACCCCCCATGAGAGCATTCTATTACGCTAAAGAGTGCGAGCTTGCCACGAGTACATGCTCAGATTCGAACGAAGGAGGATTGAAACCCCATGAGAGCGTTCTATTACGCCCAAAGAGTGCGAGCTTGCCACGAGTACATGCTCAGATTCGAACGAACGAGGATTGAAACCCCATGAGAGCGTTCTATTACGCCCAAAGAGTGCGAGCTTGCCACGAGTACATCCTCAGATTCGAACGAACGAGGATTGAAACCCCATGAGAGCGTGTTCTATTGCTCCTAAGAGTGCGAGCTTGCCACGAGTACATGCTCAGATTCGAACGAACGAGGATTGAAACCCCATGAGAGCGTTCTATTACGCCCAAAGAGTGCGAGCTTGCCACGAGTACATGCTCAGATTCGAACGAACGAGGATTGAAACCACATGAGAGCGTTCTATTACGCCCAAAGAGTGCGAGCTTGCCACGAGTACATGCTCAGATTCGAACGAACGAGGATTGAAACCCCATGAGAGCGTTCTATTACGCCAAAAGAGTGCGAGCTTGCCACGAGTACATGCTCAGATTCGAACGAACGAGGATTGAAACCCCATGAGAGCGTTTCTATTACGCCCGAAGAGTGCGAGCTTCCCACGAGTACATGCTCAGATTCGTACGAATGAGGATTGAAACCCCATGAGAGCGTTCTATTACGCCCAAAAGAGCGCGAGCTTGCCACGAGTACATGCTCAGATTCGAACGAACGAGGATTGAAACCCCATGAGAGCGTTCTATTACGCCCAAAGAGTGCGAGCTTGCCACGAGTACATGCTCAGATTCGAACGAACGAGGATTGAAACCCCATGAGAGCGTTCTATTACGCCCAAAGAGTGCGAGCTTGCCACGAGTACATGCTCAGATTCGAACGAACGAGGATTGAAACCCCATGAGAGCGTTCTATTACGCCCAAATAGTGCGAGCTTGCCACGAGTACATGCTCAGATTCGAACGAACGAGGATTGAAACCCCATGAGAGCGTTCTATTACGCCCAAAGAGTGCGAGCTTGCCACGAGTACATGCTCAGATTCGAACGAACGAGGATTGAAACCCCATGAGAGCGTTCTCTTGCTCCTAAGAGTGCGAGCTTTCCCACGAGTACATGCTCAGATTCGTACGAAATGAGGATTGAAACCCCATGAGAGCGTTCTATTACGCCCCAAAGAGAGTGCGAGCTTGCCACGAGTACATGCTCAGATTCGAACGAACGAGGATTGAAACCCCATGAGAGCGTGTTCTATTACGCCCAAATAGTGCGAGCTTGCCACGAGTACATGCTCAGATTCGAACGAACGAGGATTGAAACCCCATGAGAGCGTTCTATTACGCCCAAAGAGTGCGAGCTTGCCACGAGTACATGCTCAGATTCGAACGAACGAGGATTGAAACCCCATGAGAGCGTTCTATTACGCCCAAAGAGTGCGAGCTTGCCACGAGTACATGCTCAGATTCGAACGAACGAGGATTGAAACCCCATGAGAGCGTTCTATTACGCCCAAAGAGTGCGAGCTTGCCACGAGTACATGCTCAGATTCGAACGAACGAGGATTGAAACCCCATGAGAGCGTTCTATTACGCCCAAAGAGTGCGAGCTTGCCACGAGTACATGCTCAGATTCGAACGAACGAGGATTGAAACCCCATGAGAGCGTTCTATTACGCCCAAAGAGAGCGAGCTTGCCACGAGTACATCCTTTGATTCGAACGAACGAGGATTGAAACCCCATGAGAGCGTTCTCTTGCTCCTAAGAGTGCGAGCTTTCCACGAGTACATGCTCAGATTCGAACGAACGAGGATTGAAACCACATGAGAGCGTTCTATTACGCCCAAAGAGCGCAGCTTGCCACGAGTATATGCTCAGATTCGAACGAAGGAGGATTGAAACCCCATGAGAGTGTTCTATTACGCCCAAATAGTGCGAGCTTGCCACGAGTAGATGCTCAGATTCGAACGAACGAGGATTGAAACCCCATGAGAGTGTTCTATTACGCCCAAATAGTGCGAGCTTGCCACGAGTACATCCTTTGATTCGAACGAACGAGGATTGAAACCCCATGAGAGCGTTCTCTTGCTCCTAAGAGTGCGAGCTTCCCACGAGTACATGCTCAGATTCGTACGAATGAGGATTGAAACCCCATGAGAGCGTTCTATTACGCCCAAAGAGTGCGAGCTTGCCACGAGTACATGCTCAGATTCGAACGAACGAGGATTGAAACCCCATGAGAGTGTTCTATTACGCCCAAATAGTGCGAGCTTGCCACGAGTACATGCTCAGATTCGAACGAACGAGGATTGAAACCCCATGAGAGTGTTCTATTACGCCCAAATAGTGCGAGCTTGCCACGAGTACATCCTTTGATTCGAACGAACGAGGATTGAAACCCCATGAGAGCGTTCTATTGCTCCTAAGAGTGCGAGCTTTCCACGAGTAGATGCTCAGATTGGAACGAACGAGGATTGAAACCCCATGAGAGTGTTCTATTACGCCCAAATAGTGCGAGCTTGCCACGAGTACATCCTTTGATTCGAACGAACGAGGATTGAAACCCCATGAGAGCGTTTCTATTACGCCCAAATAGTGCGAGCTTGCCACGAGTACATGCTCAGATTCGAACGAACGAGGATTGAAACCCCATGAGAGTGTTCTATTACGCCCAAATAGTGCGAGCTTGCCACGAGTACATCCTTTGATTCGAACGAACGAGGATTGAAACCCCATGAGAGCGTTCTCTTGCTCCTAAGAGTGCGAGCTTCCCACGAGTACATGCTCAGATTCGTACGAATGAGGATTGAAACCCCATGAGAGCGTTCTATTACGCCCAAAGAGTGCGAGCTTGCCACGAGTACATGCTCAGATTCGAACGAACGAGGATTGAAACCCCATGAGAGTGTTCTATTACGCCCAAAGAGTGCGAGCTTGCCACGAGTACATGCTCAGATTCGAACGAACGAGGATTGAAACCCCATGAGAGCGTTCTATTACGCCCTAAGAGTGCGAGCTTGCCACGAGTACATGCTCAGATTCGAACGAACGAGGATTGAAACCCCATGAGAGCGTTCTATTACGCCCAAAGAGTGCGAGCTTGCCACGAGTACATGCTCAGATTCGAACGAACGAGGATTGAAACCCCATGAGAGCGTTCTATTACGCCCAAAGAGTGCGAGCTTCCCACGAGTACATGCTCAGATTCGAACGAACGAGGATTGAAACCCCATGAGAGCGTTCTATTACGCCCAAAGAGTGCGAGCTTGCCACGAGTACATGCTCAGATTCGAACGAACGAGGATTGAAACCCCATGAGAGTGTTCTATTACGCCCAAAGAGTGCGAGCTTGCCACGAGTACATGCTCAGATTCGAACGAACGAGGATTGAAACCCCATGAGAGTGTTCTATTACGCCCAAATAGTGCGAGCTTGCCACGAGTACATGCTCAGATTCGAACGAACGAGGATTGAAACCCCATGAGAGCGTTCTATTACGCCCTAAGAGTGCGAGCTTGCCACGAGTACATGCTCAGATTCGAACGAATGAGGATTGAAACCCCATGAGAGCGTTCTATTACGCCCAAAGAGTGCGAGCTTGCCACGAGTACATGCTCAGATTCGAACGAACGAGGATTGAAAACCCCATGAGAGTGTTCTATTACGCCCAAATAGTGCGAGCTTGCCACGAGAGTACATGCTCAGATTCGAACGAACGAGGATTGAAACCCCATGAGAGCGTTCTATTACGCCCAAAGAGTGCGAGCTTGCCACGAGTACATGCTCAGATTCGAACGAACGAGGATTGAAACCCCATGAGAGCGTTCTATTACGCCCAAAGAGTGCGAGCTTGCCACGAGTACATGCTCAGATTCGAACGAACGAGGATTGAAGCCCCATGAGAGCGTTCTATTACGCCCAAAGAGTGCGAGCTTGCCACGAGTACATGCTCAGATTCGAACGAACGAGGATTGAAACCCCATGAGAGCGTTCTATTACGCCCAAAGAGTGCGAGCTTGCCACGAGTACATGCTCAGATTCGAACGAACGGGGATTGAAACCCCATGAGAGTGTTCTATTACGCCCAAAGAGTGCTAGCTTGCCACGAGTACATGGCCACGAGTACATGCTCAGATTCGAACGAACGAGGATTGAAGCCCCATGAGAGCGTTCTCTTGCCCTAAGAGTGCGAGCTTGCCACGAGTACATGCTCAGATTCGAACGAACGAGGATTGAAACCCCATGAGAGCGTTCTATTACGCCCAAAGAGTGCGAGCTTGCCACGAGTACATGCTCAGATTCGAACGAACGAGGATTGAAACCCCATGAGAGCGTTCTATTACGCCCAAAGAGTGGGAGCTTGCCACGAGTACATGCTCAGATTCGAACGAACGAGGATTGAAACCCCATGAGAGCGTTCTATTACGCCCAAAGAGTGCGGGCTTGCCACGAGTACATGCTCAGATTCGAACGAACGAGGATTGAAACCCCATGAGAGCGTTCTATTACGCCCAAAGAGTGCGAGCTTGCCAAAAGTACATGCTCAGATTCGAACGAACGAGGATTGAAACCCCATGAGAGCGTTCTATTACGCCCAAAGAGTGCGAGCTTGCCACGAGTACATGCTCAGATTCGAACGAACGAGGATTGAAACCCCATGAGAGCGTTCTATTACGCCCAAAGAGTGCGAGCTTGCCACGAGTACATGCTTTGATTCGAACGAACGAGGATTGAAACCCCATGAGAGCGTTCTCTTACGCTCCCAAAGAGTGCGAGCTTGCCACGGGTACATGCTCAGATTCGAACGAACGAGGATTGAAACCCATGAGAGCGTTCTATTACGCCCAAAGAGTGCGAGCTTGCCACGAGTACATGCTCAGATTCGAACGAACGAGGATTGAAACCCCATGAGAGCGTTCTATTACGCCCAAAGGGTGGCAAGCCCAAAGAGTGCGAGCTTGCCACGAGTACATGCTCAGATTCGAACGAACGAGGATTGAAACCCCATGAGAGCGTTCTATTACGCCCGAAGAGTGCGAGCTTGCCACGAGTACATGCTCAGATTCGAACGAACGAGGATTGAAACCCCATGTGAGCGTTCTATTACGCCCAAAGAGAGCGAGCTTGCCACGAGTACATCCTCTGATTCGAATGAACGAGGATTGAAACCCCATGAGAGCATTCTATTGCTCCTAAGAGTGCGAGCTTTCCACGAGTACATGCTCAGATTCGAACGAACGAGGATTGAAACCACATGAGAGCGTTCTATTACGCCCAAAGAGCGCAGCTTGCCACGAGTATATGCTCAGATTCGAACGAAGGAGGATTGAAACCCCATGAGAGTGTTCTATTACGCCCAAATAGTGCGAGCTTGCCACGAGTAGATGCTCAGATTCGAACGAACGAGGATTGAAACCCCATGAGAGTGTTCTATTACGCCCAAATAGTGCGAGCTTGCCACGAGTACATGCTCAGATTCGAACGAACGAGGATTGAAACCCCATGAGAGCGTTCTATTGTGCCAAAGAGTGCGAGCTTGCCACGAGTACATGCTCAGATTCGAACGAATGAGGATTGAAACCCCATGAGAGCGTTCTATTACGCCCAAAGAGTGCGAGCTTGCCACGAGTACATGCTCAGATTCGAACGAACGAGGATTGAAACCCCATGAGAGCGTTCTATTACGCCCAAAGAGTGCGAGCTTGCCACGAGTACATGCTCAGATTCGAACGAACGATGAGATTTCTATTAAAGTGCGACGACACGATACATGCTCAGATTCGAACGAACGAGGATTGAAACCCCATGAGAGCGTTCTATTACGCCCAAAGAGTGCGAGCTTGCCACGAGTACACATGCTCATATTCGAACGAACGAGGATTGAAACCCCATGAGAGCGTTCTATTACGCCCAAAAGAGTGCGAGCTTGCCACGAGTACATGCTCAGTTTCGAACGAACGAGGATTGAAACCCCATGAGAGCGTTCTATTACGCCCAAAAGAGTGCGAGCTTGCCACGAGTACATGCTCAGATTCGAACGAACGAGGATTGAAACCCCATGAGAGCGTTCTATTACGCCCAAATAGTGCGAGTTTGCCACGAGTACATGTTCAGATTTGAACGAACGAGGAGGATTAAAACCCCATGAGAGCGTTCTATTACGCCCAAAGAGTGCGAGCTTGCCACGAGTACATGCTCAGATTCGAACGAACGAGGATTGAAACCCCATGAGAGCGTTCTATTACGCCCAAAGAGTGCGAGCTTGCCACGAGTACATGCTCAGATTCGAACGAACGAGGATTAAAGCCCCATGAGAGCGTTCTATTACGCCCAAAGAGTGCGAGTGCGAGCTTGCCACGAGTACATGCTCAGATTCGAACGAACGAGGATTGAAACCCCATGAGAGCGTTCTATTACGTCCAAAGAGTGCGAGCTTGCCACGAGTACATGCTCAGATTCGAACGAACGAGGATTGAAACCCCATGAGAGCGTTCTATTACGCCCAAAGAGTGCGAGCTTGCCACGAGTACATGCTCATATTCGAACGATGGAGATTGAAAGCCCCATAAGAGCGTTCTATTACGCCCAAAGAGTGCGTGCTTGCCACCAGTACATGCTCAGATTCGAACGAACGAGGATTGAAACCCCATGAGAGCGTTCTATTACGCCAAGGAGTGCGAGCTTGCCACGAGTACAAGCTCAGATTCGAACGAATGAGGATTGAAACCCATGAGAGTGTTCTATTAAGCCCTACGAGTGCGAGCTTGTTCTATTACGCCAAAGAGTGCGAGCTTGCCACGAGTACATGCTCAGATTCGAACGAACGAGGATTGAAACCCCATGAGAGCGTTCTATTACGCCCTAAGAGTGCGAGCTTGCCACGAGTACATGCTCAGATTCGAACGAACGAGGATTGAAACCCCATGAGAGCGTTCTATTACGCCCAAAGAGTGCGAGCTTGCCACGAGTACATGCTCAGATTCGAACGAACGAGGATTGAAACCCCATGAGAGCGTTCTATTACGCCCAAAGAGTGCGAGCTTGCCACGAGTACATGCTCAGATTCGAACGAACGAGGATTGAAACCCCATGAGAGCGTTCTATTACGCCCAAAGAGTGCGAGTTCTTGCCAGTGCGAGCTTGCACACGAGTACATGCTCAGATTCGAACGAACGAGGATTGAAAACCCCATGAGAGCGTTCTATTACGCCCAAAGAGTGTGCGAGCTTGCCACGAGTACATGCTCAGATTCGAACGAACGAGCATTGAAACCCCATGAGAGCGTTCTATTACGCCTAAAGAGTGCGAGCTTGCCACGAGTACATGCTCAGATTCGAAACGAACGAGGATTGAAACCCTATGAGAGCGTTCTATTACGCCCAAAGAGTACGAGCTTGCCACAAGTACATGCTCAGATTCGAACGAACGAGGATTGAAACCCCATGAGAGCGTTCTATTACGCCCAAAGAGTGCGAGCTTGCCACGAGTACATGCTCAGATTCGAACGAACGAGGATTGAAACCCCATGAGAGTTCTATTACGCCCTAAGAGTGCGAGCTTGCCACGAGTACATGCTCAGATTCGAACGAACGAGGTTTGAAACCCCATGAGAGCGTTCTATTACGCCCAAAGAGTGCGAGCTTGCCACGAGTACATGCTCAGATTCGAACGAACGAGGATTGAAAACCCCCATGAGAGCGTTCTATTACGCCCAAAGAGTGCGAGCGAGCTTGCCACACGAGTACACGATGCATGCTCAGATTCGAACGAACGAGGATTGAAGCCCCATGAGAGCGTTCTATTACGCCCAAAGAGTGCGAGCTTGCCACGAGTACATGCTCAGATTCGAACGAACGAGGATTGAAACCCCATGAGAGCGTTCTATTACGCCCAAAGAGTGTGAGCTTGCCACGAGTACATGCTCAGATTCGAACGAACGAGGATTGATTGAAACCCATGAGAGAGCGTTCTATTACGCCCAAAGAGTGCTTGCCACGAGTGCGAGCTTGCCACGAGTACATGCTCAGATTCGAACGAACGAGGATTGAAAACCCCATGAGAGCGTTCTATTACGCCCAAAAGAGTGCGAGCTTGCACACGAGTACATGCTCAGATTCGAACGAACGAGGATTCAAACCCATGAGAGCGTTCTATTACGCCCAAAGAGTGCGAGCTTGCCACGAGTACATGCTCAGATTCGAACGAACTAGGATTGAAACCCCATGAGAGCGTTCTATTACGCCCAAAGAGTGCGAGCTTGCCACGAGTACATGCTCAGATTCGAACGAACGAGGATTGAAACCCATGAAACCCCCATGAGAGCGTTCTATTACGCCCAAAGAGTGCGAGCTTGCCACGAGTACATGCTCAGATTCGAACGAACGAGGATTGAAACCCCATGAGAGCGTTCTATTACGCCCAAAGAGTGCGAGCTTGCCACGAGTACATGCTCAGATTCGAACGAACGAGGATTGAAACCCCATGAGAGCGTTCTATTACGCCCAAAGAGTGCGAGCTTGCCACGAGTACATGCTCAGATTCGAACGAACGAGGATTGAAACCCCATGAGAGCGTTCTATTACGCCCAAAGAGTGCGAGCTTGCCACGAGTACATGCTCAGATTCGAACGAACGAGGATTGAAACCCCATGAGAGCGTTCTATTACGCCCCAAAGAGTGCGAGCTTGCCACGAGTACATGCTCAGATTCGAACGAACGAGGAGGATTGAAACCCCATGAGAGCGTTCTATTACGCCCAAAGAGTGCGAGCTTGCCACGAGTACATGCTCAGATTCGAACGAACGAGGATTGAAACCCCATGAGAGCGTTCTATTACGCCCAAAGAGTGCGAGCTTGCCACGAGTACATGCTCAGATTCGAACGAACGAGGATTGAAACCCCATGAGAGCGTTCTATTACGCCCAAAGAGTGCGAGCTTGCCACGCCGAAAGAGTGCAGCTTGCCACGAGTACATGCTCAGATTCGAACGAACGAGGATTGAAACCCCATGAGAGCGTTCTATTACGCCCCAAAGAGTGCGAGCTTGCCACGAGTACATGCTCAGATTCGAACGAAGGAGGATTGAAACCCCATGAGAGCGTTCTATTACGCCCTAAGAGTGCGAGCTTGCCACGAGTACATGCTCAGATTCGAACGAACGAGGATTGAAAAAACCCCATGAGAGTTCTATTACGCCCAAAGAGTGCGAGCTTGCCACGAGCTTGCCACGAGTACATGCTCAGATTCGAACGAACGAGGATTGAAACCCCATGAGAGCGTTCTATTACGCCCAAAGAGTGCTAGCTTGCCACGAGTACATGCTCAGATTCGAACGAACGAGGATGAAAAACCCCATGAGAGCGTTCTATTACGCCCTAAGAGTGCGAGCTTGCCACGAGTACATGCTTATATTCGAACGATGGAGGATTGAAACCCCATGAGAGCGTTCTATTACGCCCAAAGAGTGCGAGCTTGCCACGAGTACATGCTCAGATTCGAACGAACGAGAATTGAAACCCCATGAGAGAGCGTTCTATTACGCCCAAAGAGTGCGAGCTTGCCACGAGTACATTCTCGATTCGAACGAACGAGGATTGAAACCCATGAGAGTGTTCTATTACGCCCAAAGAGTGCGAGCGTTCTATTACGCCGAAAGAGTGCGAGCTTGCCACGAGTACATGCTCAGAGATTCGAACGAACGAGGATTGAAACCCCATGAGAGCGTTCTATTACGCCCAAAGAGTGCGAGCTTGCCACGAGTACTTGCTCAGATTCGAACGAACGAGGATTAAAGCCCCATGAGAGCGTTCTATTACGCCCAAAGAGTGCGAGCTTGCCACGAGTACATGCTCAGATTCGAACGAACGAGGATTCAAACCCCATGAGAGCGTTCTATTACGCCCAAAGAGTGCGAGCTTGCCACGAGTACATGCTCAGATTCGAACGAACGAGGATTGAAACCCCATGAGAGCGTTCTATTACGCCCAAAGAGTGCGAGCTTGCCACGAGTACATGCTCAGATTCGAACGAACGAGGATTGAAACCCCATGAGAGCGTTCTATTACGCCAAAGAGTGCGAGCTTGCCACGGTACATGCTCAGATTCGAACGAACGAGGATTGAAACCCCATGAGAGCGTTCTATTACGCCCAAAGAGTGCGAGCTTGCCACGAGCTTGCCACGTACATGCTCAGATTCGAACGAACGAGGATTGAAACCCCATGAGAGCATTCTATTACGCCCGAAGAGTGCGAATTCGCCACGAGTACATGCTCAGATTCGAACGAACGAGGATTGAAACCCCATGAGAGCGTTCTATTTACGCCCAAAGAGTGCGAGCTTGCCACGAGTACATGCTCAGATTCGAACGAACGAGGATTGAAACCCCATGAGAGCGTTCTATTACGCCCAAAGAGTGCGAGCTTGCCACGAGTACATGCTCAGATTCGAACGAACGAGGATTGAAGCCTCATGGGAGCGTTCTATTACGCCCAAAGAGTGCGAGCTTGCCACGAGTACATGCTCAGATTCGAACGAACGAGGATTGAAACCCCATGAGAGCGTTCTATTACGCCATAGAGTGCGAGCTTGCCACGAGTACATGCTCATATTCGAACGAACGAGGATTGAAACCCCATGAGAGCGTTCTATTACGCCCAAAGAGTGCGAGCTTGTTCTATAACGCCGAAAGAGTGCGAGCTTGCCACGAGTACATGCTCAGATTCGAACGAACGAGGATTGAAACCCCATGAGAGCGTTCTATTACGCCCAAAGAGTGCGAGCTTGCCACGAGTACATGCTCAGATTCGAACGAACGAGGATTGAAACCCCATGAGAGCGTTCTATTACGCCCAAAGAGTGCGAGCTTGCCACGAGAACATGCTCAGATTCGAACGAACGAGGATTGAAACCCCATGAGAGCGTTCTATTACGCCCAAAGAGTGCGAGCTTGCCACGAGAACAAGCTCAGATTCGAACGAACGAGGATTGAAACCCCATGAGAGCGTTCTATTACGCCCAAAGAGTGCGAGCTTGCCACGAGTACATGCTCAGATTCGAACGAACGAGGATTGAAACCCCATGAGAGCGTTCTATTACGCCCAAAGAGTGCGAGCTTGCCACGAGTACTTGCTCAGATTCGAACGAACGAGGATTGAAACCCCATGAGAGCGTTCTATTACGCCCAAAGAGTGCGAGCTTGCCACGAGTACATGCTCAGATTCGAACGAACGAGGATTGAAACCCCATGAGAGCGTTCTATTACGCCAAAGAAGAGCTTGCGAGTGCGAGCTTGCCACGAGTACATGCTCAGATTCGAACGAACGAGGATTGAAACCCCATGAGAGCGTTCTATTACGCCCAAAGAGTGCGAGCTTGCCACGAGTACATGCTCAGATTCGATTCGAACGAACGAGGATTGAAGCCCCAAGAGAGCGTTCCATTACGCCCAAAGAGTGTGAGCTTGCCACGAGTACATGCTCAGATTCGAACGAACGAGGATTGAAACCCCATGAGAGCGTTCTATTACGCCCAAAGAATGCGAGCTTGGCACGAGTACATGCTCAAATTCGAACGAACGAGGATTGAAACCCCATGAGAGCGTTCTATTACGCCCAAAGAGTGCGAGCTTGCCACGAGTACATGCTCATATTCGTACGAACAAGGATTGAAGCCCCATGAGAGCGTTCTATTACGCCCAAAGAGTGCGAGCTTGCCACGAGTACAGTACATGCTCAGATTCGAACGAACGAGGATTGAATCCCCATGAGAGCGTTCTATTACGCCCAAAGAGTGCGAGCTTGCCACGAGTGCATGCTCAGATTCGAACGAACGAGGATTGAAAAACCCCATGAGCGCGTTCTATTACGCCCAAAGAGTGCGAGCTTGCCACGAGTACATGCTCAGATTCGAACGAACGAGGATTGAAACCCCCATGATAGCGTTCTATTACGCCCAAAGTGTGCGAGCTTGCCACGAGTACACGCTCAGAGTCGAACGAACGAGGATTGAAACCCCATGAGAGCGTTCTATTACGCCCCAAAGAAAGAGTGCGAGCTTGCCACGAGTACATGCTCAGATTCGAACGAACGAGGATTGAAAACCCCATGAGAGCGTTCTATTACGCCCAAAGAGTGCGAGCTTGCCACGAGAGTACATGCTCAGATTCGAACGAACGACGAACGAGGATTGAAACCCATGAGAGCGTTCTATTACGCCCAAAGAGTGCGAGCTTTGCCACGAGTACATGCTCAGATTCGAACGAACGAGGATTGAAACCCCATGAGAGCGTTCTATTACGCCCAAAGAGTGCGAGCTTGCCACGAGTACATGCTCAGATTCGAATGAACGACGATTGAAGCCGCATGAGAGCGTTCTATTATGCCCAAAGAGTGCGAGCTTGCCACGAGTACATGCTCAGATTCGAACGAATGAGGATTGAAGCGCCATAAGAGCGTTATATTACGCCCAAAGAGTGCGAGGTTGCCACGAGGTTGCCACGAGTACATGTTCAGATTCGAACGAACGAGGATTGAAGCCCTATGAGAGCGTTCTATTACGCCCAAAGAGTGCGAGCTTGCCACGAAGTACATGCTCAGATTCGAACGAACGAGGATTGAAGCCCCATGAGAGCGTTCTATTACGCCGAAAGAGTGCGAGCTTGCCACGAGTACATGCTCAGATTCGAACGAACGAGGATTGAAGCCCCATGAGAGCGTTCTATTACGCCCAAAGAGTGCGAGCTTGCCACGAGTACATGCTCAGATTCGAACGAACGAGGATTGAAACCCCATGAGAGCGTTCTATTACGCCCAAAGAGTGCGAGCTTGCCACGAGTACATGCTCAGATTCGAACGAACGAGGATTGAAACCCCATGAGAGCGTTCTATTACGCCCAAAGAGTGCGAGCTTGCCACGAGTACATGCTCAGATTCGAACGAACGAGGATTGAAACCCCATGAGAGCGTTCTATTACGCCCAAAGAGTGCGAGCTTGCCACGAGTACATGCTCAGATTCGAACGAACGAGGAATGAAACCCCATGAGAGCGTTCTATTACGCCCAAATAGTGCGAGCTTTCCACGAGTACATGCTCAGATTCGAACGAACGAGGATTGAAACCCCCATGAGAGCGTTCTATTACGCCCAAAGAGTGCGAGCTTGCCACGAGTACATGCTCAGATTCGAACGAACGAGGATTGAAACCCCATGAGAGCGTTCTATTACGCCCAAAGAGTGCGAGCTTGCCACGAGTACATGCTCAGATTCGAACGAACGAGGATTGAAACCCCATGAGAGCGTTCTATTACGCCCAAAGAGTGCGAGCTTGCCACGAGTACATGCTCAGATTCGAACGAACGAGGATTGAAACCCCATGAGAGCGTTCTATTACGCCCAAAGAGTGCGAGCTTGCCACGAGTACATGCTCAGATTCGAACGAACGAGGATTGAAACCCCATGAGAGCGTTCTATTACGCCCAAAGAGTGCGAGCTTGCCACGAGTACATGCTCTCATATTCGAACGAACGAGGATTGAAACCCCATGAGAGCGTTCTATTACGCCCAAAAGAGTGCGAGCTTGCCACGAGTACATGCTCAGATTCGAACGAGCGAGGATTGAAACCCCATGAGGGCGTTCTATTACGCCCAAAGAGTGCGAGCTTGCCACGAGTACATGCTCAGATTCGAACGAGAGGAGGATTGAAACCCCATGAGAGCGTTTCTATTACGCCAAAGAGTGCGAGCTTTGCCACGAGTACATGCTCAGATTCGAACGAACGAACGAGGATTGAAACCCCATGATAGCGTTCTATTACGCCCAAAGAGTGCGAGCTTGCCACGAGTCCATGCTCAGATTCGAACGAACGAGGATTGAAACCCCATGAGAGCGTTCTATTACGCCCAAAGAGTGCGAGCTTGCCACGAGAACAAGCTCAGATTCGAACGAACGAGGATTGAAACCCCATTAGAGCGTTCTATTACGCCCAAAGAGTGCGAGCTTGCCACGAGTACATGCTCAGATTCGAACGAACGAGGATTGAAACCCCATGAGAGCGTTCTATTACGCCCTAAGAGTGCGAGCTTGCCACGAGTACATGCTCAGATTCGAACGAACGAGGATTGAAACCCCATGAGAGCGTTCTATTACGCCCAAAGAGTGCGAGCTTGCCACGAGTACATGCTCAGATTCGAACGAACGAGGATTGAAACCCCATGAGAGCGTTCTATTACGCCCTAAGAGTGCGAGCTTGCCACGAGTACATGCTCAGATTCGAACGAACGAGGATTGAAACCCCATGAGAGCGTTCTATTACGCCTAAGAGTGCGAGCTTGCCGAGTACATGCTCAGATTCGAACGAACGAGGATTGAAACCTCATGAGAGCGTTCTATTACGCCCAAAGAGTGCGAGCTTGCCACGAGTACATGCTCAGATTCGAACGAACGAGGATGGAAACCCCATGAGAGCGTTCTATTACGCCCAAAGAGTGCGAGCTTGCCACGAGTACATGCTCAGATTCGAACGAACGAGGATTGAAACCCCATGAGAGCGTTCTATTACGCCCAAAGAGTGCGAGCTTGCCACGAGTACATGCTCAGATTCGAACGAACGAGGATTGAAACCCCATGAGAGCGTTCTATTACGCCCCAAGAGTGCGAGCTTGCCACGAGTACATGCTCAGATTCGAACGAACGAGGATTGGAATAACATGAGAGCGTTCTATTACGCCCTAAGAGTGCGTGATTGCCACGAGTACATGCTCAGATTCGAACGAACGAGGATTGAAACCCCATGAGAGCGTTCTATTACGCCCAAAGAGTGCGAGCTTGCCACGAGTACATGCTCAGATTCGAACGAACGAGGATTGAAACCCCATGAGAGCGTTCTATTACGCCCAAAGAGTGCGAGCTTGCCACGAGTACATGCTCAGATTCGAACGAACGAGGATTGAAACCCCATGAGAGCGTTCTATTACGCCCAAAAAGAGTGCGAGCTTGCCACGAGTACATGCTCTCAGATTCGAACGAACGAGGATTGAAACCCCATGAGAGCGTTCTATTACGCCAAAAGAGTGCGAGCTTGCCACGAGAGTACATGCTCAGATTCGAACGAACGAGGATTGAAACCCCATGAGAGCGTTCTATTACGCCCAAAGAGTGCGAGCTTGCGAGTACATGCTCAGATTCGAACGAACGAGGATTGAAACCCCATGAGAGCGTTCTATTACGCAGGAAGAGTGCGAGCTTGCCACGAGTACATGCTCAGATTCGAACGAACGAGGATTGAAACCCCATGTGAGCATTCTATTACGCCCAAAGAGTGCGAGCTTGCCACGAGTACATGCTCAGATTCGAACGAACGAGGATTGAAACCCCATGAGAGCGTTCTATTACGCCCAAAGAGTGCGAGCTTGCCACGAGTACATGCTCAGATTCGAACGAACGAGGATTGAAACCCCATGAGAGCGTTCTATTACGCCCAAAGAGTGCGAGCTTACGCCGAACGAGTGCAGCTTGCCACGAGTACATGCTCAGATTCGAACGAACGAGGATTGAAACCCCATGAGAGCGTTCTATTACGCCCAAAGAGTGCGAGCTTGCCACGAGTACATGCTCAGATTCGAACGAACGAGGATTGAAACCCCATGAGAGCGTTCTATTACGCCCAAAGAGTGCGAGCTTGCCACGAGTACATGCTCAGATTCGAACGAACGAGGATTGAAACCCCATGAGAGCGTTCTATTACGCCCAAAGAGTGCGAGCTTGCCACGAGTACATGCTCAGATTCGAACGAACGAGGATTGAAAAACCATGAGAGCGTTCTATTACGCCCAAATAGTGCGAGCTTGCCACGAGTACATGCTCAGATTCGAACGAACGAGGATTGAAACCCCATGAGAGCGTTCTATTACGCCCAAAGAGTGCGAGCTTGCCACGAGTACATGCTCAGATTCGAACGAACGAGGATTGAAACCCCATGAGAGCGTTCTATTACGCCAAAGAGTGCGAGCTTGCCACGAGTACATGCTCAGATTCGAACGAACGAGGATTGAAACCCCATGAGAGCGTTCTATTACGCCAAAGAGTGCGAGCTTGCCACGAGTACATGCTCAGATTCGAACGAACGAGGATTGAAACCCCATGAGAGCGTTCTTCTATTACGCCTAAAGAGTGCGAGCTGGCCACGAGTACATGCTCAGATTCGAACGAACGAGGATTGAACCCATGAGAGCGTTCTATTACGCCCAAAGAGTGCGAGCTTGCCACGAGTACATGCTCAGATTCGAACGAACGAGGATTGAAACCCCATGAGAGCGTTCTATTACGCCCTAAGAGTGTGCGAGCTTGCCACGAGTACAGTACATGCTCAGATTCAAACGAACGAGGATTGAAACCCCACGAGAGCGTTCTATTACGCCCTAAGATTGCGAGCTTGCCACGAGTACATGCTCATATTCGAACGAACGAGGATTGAAACCCCATGAGAGCGTTCTATTACGCCCAAAGAGTGCGAGCTTGCCACGAGAACATGCTCAGATTCGAACGAACGAGGATTGAAAGCCCGTGAGAGCATTCTATTACGCTAAAGAGTGCGAGCTTGCCACGAGTACATGCTCAGATTCGAACGAACGAGGATTGAAACCCCATGAGAGCGTTCTATTACGCCCAAAGAGTGCGAGCTTGCCACGAGTACATGCTCAGATTCGAACGAACGAGGATTGAAGCCCATAAGAGCGTTCTATTACTCCCAAAGAGTGCGAGCTTGCCACGAGTACATGCTCAGATTCGAACGAACGAGGATTGAAACCCCATGAGAGCGTTCTATTACGCCCAAAGAGTGCGAACTTGCCACGAGTACATGCTCAGATTCGAACGAACGAGGATTGAAACCCCATGAGAGCGTTCTATTACGCCCAAAGAGTGCGAGCTTGCCACGAGTACATGCTCAGATTCGAACGAACGAGGATTGAAACCCCATGAGAGCGTTCTATTACGCCCAAAGAGTGCGAGCTTGCCACGAGTACATGCTCAGATTCGAACGAACGAGGATTGAAACCCCATGAGAGCGTTCTATTACGCCTAAGAGTGCGAGCTTGCCACGAGTACATGCTCAGATTCGAACGAACGAGGATTGAAACCCCATGAGAGCGTTCTATTACGCCCAAAGAGTGCGAGCTTGCCACGAGTACATGCTCAGATTCGAACGAACGAGGATTGAAACCCCATGAGAGTTTCTATTACGCCCAAAGAGTGCGAGCTTGCCACGAGAGTACATGCTCAGATTCGAACGAACGAGGATTGAAACCCCATGATAGCGTTCTATTACGCCCAAAGAGTGCGAGCTTGCCACGTGTACATGCTCAGATTCGAACGAACGAGGATTGAAACCCCATGAGAGCGTTTCTATTACGCCCAAAGAGTGCGAGCTTGCCACGAGTACATGCTCAGATTCGAACGAACGAGGATTGAAACCCCATGAGAGCGTTCTATTACGCCCAAAGAGTGCGAGCTTGCCACGAGTACATGCTCAGATTCGAACGAACGAGGATAAAAACCCCATGAGAGCGTTCTATTACGCCTAAGAGTGCGAGCTTGCCACGAGTACATGCTCAGATTCGAACGAACGAGGATTGAAACCCCATGAGAGCGTTCTATTACGCCCAAAGAGTGCGAGCTTGCCACGAGTACATGCTCAGATTCGAACGAACGAGGATTGAAACCCCATGAGAGAGAGAGCGTTCTATTACGCCCAAAGAGTGCGAGCTTGCCACGAGTACATGCTCAGATTCGAACGAACGAGGATTGAAACCCCATGAGAGCGTTCTATTACGCCCAAAGAGTGCGAGCTTGCCACGAGTACATGCTCAGATTCGAACGAACGAGGATTGAAACCTCATGAGAGCGTTCTATTACGCCCAAAGAGTGCGAGCTTGCCACGAGTACATGCTCAGATTCGAACGAACGAGGATTGACCCCATGAGAGCGTTCTATTACGCCCAAAGAGTGCGAGCTTGCCACGAGTAATTGCTCAGATTCGAACGAACGAGGATTGAAACCCCATGAGAGCGTTCCATTACGCCCAAAGAGTGCGAGCTGGCCACGAGTACATGCTCAGATTCGAACGAACGAGGATTGACCCCATGAGATCGTTCTCTTACGCCTAAGAGTGCGAGCTTGCCACGAGTACATGTTCAGATTCGAACGAACGAGGATTGAAACCCCATGAGAGCGTTCTATTACGCCTAAGAATGCGAGCTTTAGATTACGCCCGAGTGCAGCTTGCCACGAGTACATGCTCAGATTCGAACGAACGAGGATTGAAACCCCATGAGAGCGTTCTATTACGCCCAAAGAGTGCGAGCTTGCTTGCCACGAGTACATGCTCAGATTCGAACGAACGAGGATTGAAACCCCATGAGAGCGTTCTATTACGCCCAAAGATTGCGAGCTTGCCACTAGTACATGCTCAGATTCGAACGAACGAGGATTGAAACCCCATGAGAGCGTTCTATTACGCCCAAAGAGTGCGAGCTTGCCACACGAGTACATGCTCAGATTCGAACGAACGAGGATTGAAGCCCCATGAGAGCGTTCTATTACGCCCAAAGAGTGCGAGCTTGCCACGAGTACATGCTCAGATTCGAACGAACGAGGATTGAAGCCCCATGAGAGCATTCTATTACACCCAAAGAGTGCGAGCTTGCCACGGGTACATGCTCAGATTCGAACGAACGAACGAGGATTGAAACCCCATGAGAGCGTTCTATTACGCCCAATGAGAGTGCGAGCGGGCTTGCCACGAGTACATGCTCAGATTCGAACGAACGAGGATTGAAACCCCATGAGAGCGTTCTATTACGCCAAAAGAGTGCGAGCTTGCCACGAGTACATGCTCAGATTCGAACGAACGAGGATTGAAACCCCATGAGAGCGTTCTATTACGCCCAAAGAGTGCGAGCTTGCCACGAGTACATGCTCAGATTCGAACGAACGAGGATTGAAACCCCATGAGAGCGTTCTATTACGCCTAAAGAGTGCGGGCTTGCCACGAGTACATGCTCTCAGATTCGAACGAACGAGGATTGAAACCCCATGAGAGCGTTCTATTGTGCCCAAAGAGTGCGAAGCTCGCCACGAGTACATGCTCAGATTCGAACGAACGAGGATTGAAACCCCATGAGAGCGTTCTATTCCGCCCAAAGAGTGCGAGCTTGCCACGAGTACATGCTCAGATCGAACGAACGAGGATTGAAACCCCATGAGTGCGTTCTATTCCGCCCAAAGAGTGCGAGCTTGCCACGAGTACATGCTCAGATTCGAACGAACGAGGATTGAAACCCCATGAGAGCGTTCTATTACGCCCAAAGAGTGCGAGCTTGCCACGAGTACATGCTCAGATTCGAACGAACGAGGATTGAAACCCCATGAGAGCGTTCTATTACGCCCAAAGAGTGCGAGCTTGCCACGAGTACATGCTCAGATTCGAACGAACGAGGATTGAAACCCCATGAGAGCGTTCTATTACGCCCAAAGAGTGCGAGCTTGCCACGAGTACATGCTCAGATTCGAACGAACGAGGATTGAAACCCCATGAGAGCGTTCTATTACGCCCAAAGAGTGCGAGCTTGCCACGAGTACATGCTCATGCTCAGATTCGAACGAACGAGGATTGAAACCCCATGAGAGCGTTCTATTACGCCCAAAGAGTGCGAGCTTGCCACGAGTACATGCTCAGAGATTCGAACGAACGAGGATTGAAACCCCATGAGAGCGTTCTATTACGCCTAAAGAGTGCGGGCTTGCCACGAGTACATGCTCAGATTCGAACGAACGAGGATTGAAACCCCATGAGAGCGTTCTATTACGCCCAAAGAGTGCGAGCTTGCCACGAGTACATGCTCAGATTCGAACGAACGAGGATTGAAACCCCATGAGAGCGTTCTATTACGCCAAAGAGTGCGAGCTTGCCACGAGTACATGCTCAGATTCGAACGAACGAGGATTGAAACCCCATGAGAGCGTTCTATTACGCCAAAGAGTGCGAGCTTGCCACGAGTACATGCTCAGATTCGAACGAACGAGGATTGAAACCCCATGAGAGCGTTCTATTACGCCAAAGAGTGCGAGCTTGCCACGAGTACATGCTCAGATTCGAACGAACGAGGATTGAAACCCTATAAGAGCGTTCTATTACACCCAAAGAGTGCGAGCTTGCCACGAGTACATGCTCAGAGATCGAACGAACGAGGATTGAAACCCCATGAGAGCGTTCTATTACGCCCAAAGAGTGCGAGCTTGCCACGAGTACATGCTCATATTCGAACGAACGAGGATTGAAACCCCATGAGAGCGTTCTATTACGCCCAAAAGAGTGCGAGCTTGCCACGAGTACATGCTCAGATTCGAACGAACGAGGATTGAAACCCCATGAGAGCGTTCTATTACGCCCAAAGAGTGCGAGCTTGCCACGAGTACATGCTCAGATTCGAACGAACGAGGATTGAAACCCCATGAGAGCGTTCTATTACGCCCAAAGAGTGCGAGCGCCACGAGTACATGCTCAGATTCGAACGAACGAGGATTGAAACCCCATGATGAGAGCGTTCTGCCAAAGAGTGCGAGCTTGCCACGAGTACATGCTCAGATTCGAACGAACGAGGATTGAAACCCCATGAGAGCGTTCTATTACGCCCAAAGAGTGCGAGCTTGCCACGAGTACATGCTCAGATTCAGATTCGAACGAACGAGGATTGAAACCCCCATGAGAGCGTTTCTATTACGCCCAAAGAGTGCGAGCTTGCCACGAGTACATGCTCAGATTCGAACGAACGAGGATTGAAACCCCATGAGAGCGTTCTATTACGCCAAAGAGTGCGAGCTTGCCACGAGTACATGCTCAGATTCGAACGAACGAGGATTGAAACCCCGTTGAGAGCGTTCTATTACGCCAAAGAGTGCGAGCTTGCCACGAGTACATGCTCAGATTCGAACGAACGAGGATTGAAACCCCATGAGAGCGTTCTATTACGCCCAAAGAGTGCGAGCTTGCCACGAGTACATGCTCAGATTCGAACGAACGAGGATTGAAACCCCATGAGAGCGTTCTATTACGCCCTAAGAGTGCGAGCTTGCCACGAGTACATGCTCAGATTCGAACGAACGAGGATTGAAACCCCATGAGAGCGTTCTATTACGCCCAAAGAGTGCGAGCTTGCCACGAGTACATGCTCAGATTCGAACGAACGAGGATTGAAACCCCATGAGAGCGTTCTATTACGCCCAAAGAGTGCGAGCTTGCCACGAGTACATGCTCAGATTCGAACGAACGTGGATTGAAACCCCATGAGCGCGTTCTATTACGCCCAAAGAGTGCGAGCTTGCCACGAGTACATGCTCAGATTCGAACGAACGAGGATTGAAACCC
Source organism: Puya raimondii (assembly GCA_016920855.1). Classification (NCBI taxonomy): domain Eukaryota; kingdom Viridiplantae; phylum Streptophyta; class Magnoliopsida; order Poales; family Bromeliaceae; genus Puya; species Puya raimondii. Next base: position 4,154,158 of record JABWPP010000049.1, read on the forward strand.
CCATGATATCGTTCTATTACGCCCAAAGTGTGCGAGCTTGCCACGAGTACACGCTCAGATTCGAACGAACGAACGAGGATTGAAAACCCCATGAGAGCGTTCTATTACGCCCAAAGAGTGCGAGCTTGCCACGAGTACATGCTCAGATTCGAACGAACGAGGATTGAAACCCCATGAGAGCGTTCTATTACCCCCAAAGAGTGCGAGCTTGCAACGAGTACATGCTCAGATTCGAACGAACGAGGATTGAAACCCAATGAGAGCGTTCTATTACGCCCAAAGAGTGCGAGCTTGCCACGAGTACATGCTCAGATTCGAACGAACGAGGTTTGAAACCCCATGAGAGCGTTCTATTACGCCCAAAGAGTGCGAGCTTGCCACAAGTACATGCTCAGATTCGAACGAATGAGGATTGAAACCCCATGAGAGCGTTCTATTGTGCCAAAGAGTGCGAGCTTGGCCTGAGTACATGCTCAGATTCGAACGAACGAGGATTGAAACCCCATGAGAGCGTTCTATTACGCCCAAAAGTGTGCGAGCTTGCCACGAGTACATGCTCAGATTCGAACGAACGAGGATTGAAACCCCATGATAGCGTTCTATTACGCCCAAAGAGTGCGAGCTTGCCACGAGTCCATGCTCAGATTCGAACGAACGAGGATTGAAACCCCATGAGAGCGTTCTATTGCCCAAAGAGTGCGAGCTTGCCACGAGAGTACATGCTCAGATTCGAACGAACGAGGATTGAAACCCCATGAGAGCGTTCTATTACGCCCAAAGAGTGCGAGCTTGCCACGAGAACAAGCTCAGATTCGAACGAACGAGGATTGAAACCCCGTGAGAGCGTTCTATTACGCCAAGAGTGCGAGCTTGCCACGAGTACATGCTCATATTCGAACGAACGAGGATTGAAACCCCATGAGAGCGTTCTATTACGCCCAAAGAGTGCGAGCTTGCCACGAGTACATGCTCAGATTCGAACGAACGAGGATTGAAACCCCATGAGAGCGTTCTATTACGCCCAAAGAGTGCGAGCTTGCCACGAATACATGCTCATATTCGAACGAACGAGGATTGAAACTCCATGAGAGTGTTCTATTACGCCCAAAGAGTGCGAGCTTGTACTATTACGCCCAAAGAGTGCTAGCTTGCCACGAGTACATGCTCAGATTCGAACGAACGAGGATTGAAACCCCATGAGAGCGTTCTATTACGCCCTAAGAGTGCGAGCTTGCCACGAGTACATGCTCAGATTCGAACGAACGAGGATTGAAACCCCATGAGAGCGTTCTATTACGCCCAAAGAGTGCGAGCTTGCCACGAGTACATGCTCAGATTCGAACGAACGAGGATTGAACCCGTGAGAGCGTTCTATTACGCCTAAGAGTGCGAGCTTGCCACGAGTACATGCTCAGATTCGAACGGACGAGGATTGAAACCCCATGAGAGCGTTCTATTACGCCCTAAGAGTGCGAGCTTGCCACGAGTACATGCTCATATTCGAACGATGGAGGATTAAAACCCCATGAGAGCGTTCTATTACGCCCAAAGAGTGCGAGCTTGCCACGAGTACATGCTTAGATTCGAATGAACGAGGATTGAAACCCCATGAGAGCGTTCTATTACGCCCAAAGAGAGCGAGCTTGCCACGAGTACATGCTCAGATTGGAACGAACGAGGATTGAAACCCCGTGAGAGCGTTCTATTACGCCAAAGAGTGCGAGTTTGCCATGAGTACATGCCCAGATTGGAACGAACGAGGATTGAAACCCCGTTAGAGCGTTCTATTACGCCGAAGAGTGCGAGCTTGCCACGAGTACATGCTCAGATTGGAACGAACAAGGATTGAAACCCCATGAGAGCGTTCTATTACGCCCAAAGAGTGCGAGCTTGCCACGAGTACATGCTCAGATTCGAACGAACGAGGATTGAAACCCCATGAGAGCGTTTGTAAAGACCGAGAATTTTACTATGTAATTTAACTCTCCATTGACGATGTTTTTGTGTGTATTTTAATTACAAAATCACTCGTCAAGTTTCGGGAGAAAATGATTTAAAATGAAAGAGTTAAGCGCTTTTTAATATTCACTTAAGTGAATAGTAACTCCGGTTTTTCGAAGAGGCCGATGATTAGAGATGGCTTCTGGAGTGTGTCGAACTTTGTTCATAGTGATCCAATAGCTCATTTTCAACTGTCCGATTATTATGGACTCAATGGCACTAACTGATTTCAGATTTTACAAACGATTTCGGAGAAAAGCCCATTTAGTTTTGAGGGACTAAATTGTAAAAGTACGTTGAGCCGTAAAGAGGGTTATTGATCTACAAATCGACAATCAAATCGAATGAAACAAAATCGTGAGTTTGATGTCTCGGCAGTGTTGATCGTGCTGGCACAATCCGTTCGGAAATCCGATGGACGGATCGCAAGATATAACGCATTTCCCGAGGAAGGGTCAAATATTATTTTTCGTATTTCGAGAAAAGTGCCAATATGTATGTACCAAATTGCATGAAACTCTGCAGGGAGGTACTTACGCGCATTCTACACGCGCTGTGAGGGACTAAGTACGAAATTTGGAGCTTCGGAGGACTTTCGTGCGAAGTGGAGCCAATGCATAAAAAGGCCACATAGGGTTTCCCCTAACCCTAGCCTCCATTCACCTCCATAGCGACCAAGCCGACACCCCCACCTCCTGCTCCTCCCGCTGCGCGCGGCTGCTGCCGCCGGCGACCCTACTTCCGGCCGGCAGTGGCATCAACTCCAGCATCACCATCCTTCCTCACATCACCACCACCTCCATCTCTCTCCTTCTCTGTTGGGATCAGCCTGAGTGACCCTAACCCTAGGGTTCTCGCTCTCCGGCGCCCCCAACCCTCCAACGATCTCCCCCGTCGGTCGCCGCCGTCCCCGTGCACTGCCACGGCCGCTGCTGGCCGCCTGCACCACCTCGGGAAGGATCTGGCCGAGGAGGAGCCGACCTCTTCCCCACGCACCGCCGTCGCCTGGGATCACCTCGGCCCTCCTCCTCCGACCTTCGGCGATCAACCGTCACCGCCCCGAGGCATCCCCGGCCACCGCCGTCGCCTGGAAGGCCACCCGAGCCCGGCCAGACCTGCTGCGGTCTAGGGCATCAAGGCCCGTCGCCGGCGTCGTTTCCCGCCGCCACTTGAGGCAAGCCCCGGCTTCCCCTCGCCGGCCGCACCCGCCCCTGCCGTGGCCGCTGCTGCCGGAGCCACCGTTGGCCGGAAACCCGAACCTGACCTATTTCGGTGCATTGCGGCCCGAGCTTGGCCGCCGCCCTTCGGCTGCCTCCCACCGCCGGCCGACGCAAGCCCCGACCCTTCTCTACCGGCCGCGACTCCCTACCACCGGTGAACCCGCCGTCCGGCCGCCGCCGTCCAACCCCGTGCGGCCCCAGTCCCGGTAAGCCCTAGTATTGGCTGTTTTTCCTATGCTGTGGGTTCATCGCTTTATTCCAGCGATCCGTGGCTGTTCCGATGCATCCAGAAGTGAGCATGATGATCTACTGTCTGTGCTGATCATCATGCTCACCTCCTGTAATACACTGAACTTTAGCGAATTGCAAGGTTCTAGTGTGAGATTAGTACCCCGTACTAATTTGGAGGTTTTAGTTTCGTTTCGAGCCCTTGGGAGCGTTTTCGGGACTTGAGAAGTGCGAAAACGGACTCCGGGAGTCGAAATCTGCAAAACTGCAGGTTTTGGCATTGCATACCGGTATGCACCCTTGGGATACCGGTATTCAGTGATAAACCGAATTTCGCAGCTCTCGGGTTCTGCGGAATCCTGCTGGAAATACCGGAATGGGCTGGCATTCCGGTATGTGATATCGCATACCGGTATTGGAGTTGACATACCGGTACTGGCAATGCGCATACCGGAATCCCTTCGCGTGGCCTGTTTGGCCGAGGCTCGGGTTGCGGAGTTTCTGGCCTGGTACCGGTATGCCCATACGCATACCGGTATACAGAACCAAAAATTCTGTTTGAGCTGTTTTGCGAATGTTGGCTTTTGGAGGGGTGTTAGGGCAATTGTTACATCATAACACTTAACCCCTCACAGCCCCTTCTCAGCATTTGAGCTGAGGACTTGGAGAAAAGAGGTAGGTCCTTCTCTCTTTCTCTCTCTAGATTTCTTGGGTTTTTGATGATTAAACCTAGGGTTTGATCTCCTTTTCCTTCTCTTTTGCTCTCAAGCTTGCTAGCTTGTTCTTGGTGGACGTGGTGGAGGAAGAGAAGAGTTTGTTTGAGGTTTATCTCCAAACCTAGCTTCCTAGGATCTTGTTTGGAGCTATAAAGAGGTGAGTTCTCCTCTCTTGAACCCTCTATTGTAGTTTATTTGGGTTTTTGTTGTAGAAATTCCATGTTGGGAAACCTAGGGTTTATTTTTTAGGGTTTCTTAATTTCGGGATTTTGAATGGGAATTGATGGGTGTAGAATGTTGTGTTAGGTTGGATTTGAGGCCTCCTAACTCTATTTTGGACTTTGGACAAGAAATTCTTGGTCTAAGGTATTTTCACCCTTTTTCCCTTTGTTGTATGTCGTTTTTCGATTTTGGTTGTTCGATGTTCTAACCCCTTAGGAATCTCCTTTAGGGCGCTAGAAATCGAGGGGACAACTTGGTTTTCGGAAACTGCGAGGTTCCGAAGGGCTTCGGGTGGGTTTGACCTCACCGAAATGGGTGAATTCCCCCTATGTCATCCTTGTAGCTTAAGAGCTTAAATTAGTGCATATTCATACTAATTATGACATAGTAGAATGGTAGAATGCATGAGATTCATGTGCTATTATATGCAAATTATATATATATATCCTATGTTGTAGGAGGATTGCATGATTTAAACATGGTGCGTTATGAATGGCTATGGAAATAGATTAACTCATTTATGTGATGGTTGGAACATCTACTTAGACAAGTAGAGACATGTGTGACAATAGAGAACAATAAACTTGGAATACTCATGACACTTAACTTCATGGACTAGTCATAGGGTAGATATGACATATGGTATGTTGAACCATAAGACAAGGTTGAACTTATGACATTTCATCTAGAAGAACATCTAGAAGGACATTATGACCTAGACTTGGATATTTGTTGGCATTCCATGTTTTTAGACATGACGACATATACTATGTGATTGATTGTTACTTGTTCGCCACTATGCTCGTTTACACATGCTTGTGAGGGTCGCTCCCTACAAGCCGGCACTCCGGAGATGGCCTAGCGACAGTTATTTCGCACTTGTGTTAGAGAGAGCGCCGAAATGGAACCGCCGTGGGTAAGGCTCACCGAAGCGTGAGGTGTTGACTACCACGGAGCCATTAGGCACGGCACAAGTGAACATTCTTTCGATATACCCTTTTTATGATTACATATTTAATGTTATATGCAAAGTAAACATTCATATTGTGAAAGGTTGCATGCTTATACATGTGCATGAGTAGTTTAGTTCATGTTAATATAATTATATCTTGAGGCATTGTAGCATTGAAGTTTCTCTATAAAACATGCTTTTATTATCTAACCCTACTTTGCCTCAGTTGGCCTAGTGGTGTACTCCGCTCCTCTCGGCGGCTTACCCACTGGGAACTATTGAATAATAGTTCTCATCCCCCTGGGGTTTGTTGTTTTATTTCAGAGCCATCCACTGCGGGAGAGGCTAGGGACCGCGGCAAGGGCATTGCGAGTAGCTAGATCGCGAGGGTGCTAGCGACTAGGTGGCGCACCTTTCTTTTATTTTATTTGAGAGGTGTTTTTGTATCGACCACATTTGTAGAGACTACCCTATGTCCCTTTTTGAGGTTATGTTGTACTAAACTTTGGTAGTGACTTTACTTTTATAGTATTTCATGTTTTTACCTTGAGACCTTACTTGTTTAGTATGTATGCTCTGATTATCATGTTAGGATTACTTGTTTTATTCCTTTCTTTCATACTTGTTATTAGACGCCTTGTGTGCATGTTAGTTGTTTGTGTACACGGCGGGTCTGTGCATGCGCCCGGGTGGGCCTCCGCTGGGGCCCCGGGGCGTGACACCTCCTTTGAGGTCAATGATGCCCTGGATGCTGTGATTTACGTGTTTTAAAATCAGTGCGCGTAGTTAGTTAATTTTCGGGCCGCTTGCGCGCCTCCCACAGTAACCCACTGCACTCCGAACCAGGAGCACGGTCTCCGGCACGTCGAAACCTAGCAGCACGTGACTCGGAGGACCTCGAAACCCATTGGTTTGAAGAATCGAGCCATTAAACCTTGTAATCACATGAAATAATGTAATTTTATGTATGATTAGGGACTTTTACGCAATTACGCACTTGGTGGCTGCTGTGGGCAGTGCATGTGGTTGCCGGGTGACCTCTGGACTAATTGTCCAAGGTCTGATGCCTTTCGCGGAAATCGAACGTCGATTTCCGGTGCGTTTCCCGACAAAATTCGTCGGCGGAACGTGGTTTTCCGCACGGAGACTATCCGACATGACTCACATGCCTTGTGGGCTGCCGCTAAGCCTTATTGGCTGGTTATCCCGGCCGTCTCGTGTATTCGGAGACGCCCGGTGAGCGGTAGTGGGTTCCGGTGTCGAAATCGACACTTTCGGGAACCCGGACCGGAACGATTGTCCGACGATGATCGTTTCGATGTTTGATCTTGTGCTTGCTGCCAAGACACCCAAACGGATGTGTTTTGGGGCAGCGGTTGACTCGTGGAGCGAGTCGGTATCTTTCGGGACTGTTCGTGTGACCCGGGGACGTCCCGGTGCGATTTCGGGACTTCCGGTATTGTGCGGAGATCGGTTCCGGGGAAACTGAGTCTCGGGATTTGGGGGTTTGTGTGAGATGCATATGTTGAGTCGTTTGATGGTTTATATCTGACTCGTGGACCTATCGTAGGTCCGGTTGATCTGCGTCGCGTCCAGATTCCCGACGCGAGTACGACAGGTGGGTGAGCCTTCGGAGTAGTCGGTATCACTGTTCCCTGTCTCTCCTTTGATATAGCTCTACATGTCGATTCCTTCTTTACAGCATTCGTTCATACTTACCTTACTTGCATAGTATATTTGTGGTCATGGACATGTAGAGCAGGATTATGCATTGATGATCTGTGGACTTCTTGTCCAGGCAACACATCGACTCTCTTGTCGTGTGTTTCGATCTAATTGATCAGGATTTGGCGTTCATACGCCTCTGTTGTGGCTTCGGCCCGGTTTTGATTCGATCTGTTTGATCAGGAGTCGGCGTTCATACGCCCTCATTGTGGCTTCGGCCAGGTTCAGGATTTGGCGTTCATACGCCTTTGTTGTGGCTTCGGCCAGGTACCGGCCTCTTACTGGCTTTGATTCGATCTGTTTGATCAGGATTCGGCGTTCTTCGCCTGAGATGTGGCTTCGGCCAGGTATCGGCTTCTTGCCGACTTTTTATTGAGCATATCGCATGATTAGTCACTGCACAGCGTGTATTCATGACACCAGATCGGTTTGGCCACCGATCAAGGGTGTACTATCCGGATGAGTCGACCTGCGGGCGCATGAGTTAGATCGGGTGCAAGTAATGTGACAGGCAAGCCTGGGGTCTCGGACCAACTGGCAGGCAACTCAGATTGGGTATTTTGAGTTTTCATTCCATTGATGCATATGTAGCTTAGTTTTTCATGTACAGTAGCATTTCGATTATTTATTCTGTTCATACTGACACAGCTACTGTAGATCTCTGATTATATTGTTATCATATCTCATTCGTTTCTCAGTGATTACGACATGCCCCTGTGGCTCAGTTGTACCCACTGGGAAATCTCGTTGTGGTTTCTCACTCCCCATTTTTCAGGTAACTCGGGCGAGGAGTTCAGTTCGTGGTTCGACGCGAGGACGATCTAGCTAGACTGCATTAGCGGTCCCTACCCGGTTATCTCCTTACTTGTATTAGTCTTAGAACTAATTAAACTGGTTCAATTAGATGATCATGATCAATTTGAATGCTTGTAAATTATATAAGATGATGAATTCCCTATGCATGATATTGGGTTTTAATTTCTATTATTAGTATTTGATTCGGATTTCTTCGTGTGGGTGTCTACCCTTCGTGGTAGCTGGATTTCAAAATAAAGTTCCGTGTTGGAACAGTTTTAAAAGGTTTTTCGTGATTTTGATTTAATGCTTATTAGAACTCGAAAACAAAGCTTTCGAGTGGAAAGCAATTTTAATAGGATGTTTGTTGTACTGTGCATTGCATCATCCTTCGCTTAAGGAGTGCTTAGAGGCATGTAGGGATAGCTGAATGCAAATGTATTCCATGTTTGTATCTTGTGGATTATTGTGAATGAAAGTGTGATTGTGATCCTGTTGTATGTCGATGGTATGCCGTGCAAATACAGGGAAGACTCTGTCCGTGTAGACAGAAATGCCTGTATTTGTGGCGGGTCTGTTCACTGCGCGGGCTAGGCTTTGAAAAAAAAAAAAAAAATTGACACGTTTTCCGCATCTAAACTAACCCGGGGCGTGACAGCGTTCTATTACGCCCAAAGAGAGCGAGCTTGCCACAAGTACATGCTTAGATTCGAACGAACGAGGATTGAAACCCCATGAGAGCGTTCTATTACGCCCTAAGAGTGCGACCTTGCCACGAGTACATGCTCATATTCGAACGAAGGAGGATTGAAACCCCATGAGAGCGTTCTATTACGCCCAAAGAGTGCGAGCTTGCCACGAGTACATGCTCAGATTCGAACGAACGAGGATTGAAACCCCGTAAGAGCGTTCTATTACGCAAAAGAGTGCGAGCTTGCATGGAACGAACGAGGATTGAAACCCTGTTAGAGCGTTCAATTACGCCAAAGAGTGCGAGCCTGCCACGAGTACATGCTCAGATTGGAACGAACGATGATTGAAACCCCATGAGTGCGTTCTATTACGCCCAAAGAGTGCGAGCTTGCCACGAGTACATGCTCAGATTCGAACGAACGAGGATTGAAACCCCATGAGAGCGTTCTATTACGCCCAAAGAGTGCGAGCTTGCCACGAGTATATGCTCAGATTCGAATGAACGAGGATTGAAACCCCATGAGAGCGTTCTATTACGCCCAAAGAGAGCGAGCTTGCCACGAGTACATGCTCAGATTCGAACGAACGAGGATTAAAAACCCCATGGGAGCGTTCTATTACGCCAAAGAGTGCGAGCTTGCACGGAACGAACGAGGATTGAAACCCATTTAGAGCGTTCTATTACGCCAAAGACTGCGAGCTTGCCACGAGTACATGCTCAGATTGGAACGAACGAGGATTGAAACCCCATGAGTGCGTTCTATTACGCCCAAAGAGTGCGAGCTAGCCACGAGTACAAGCTCAGATTCGAACGAACGAGGATTGAAACCCCATGAGAGCGTTCTATTACGCCCAAATAGTGCGAGCTTGCCACGAGTACATGCTCAGATTCGAACGAACGAGGATAGAAACCCCGTGAGAGCGTTCTATTACGCCAAAGAGTGCGAGCTTGCATGGAACGAACGAGGATTGAAACCCCGTTAGAGCGTTCTATTATGCCAAAGAGTGCGAGCTTGCCACGAGTACATGCTCAGATTGGTACGAACGAGGATTGAAACCCCATGAGTGCGTTCTATTATGCCCAAAGAGAGCGAGCTTGCCACGAGTACATGCTCAGATTCGAATGAACGAGGATTGAAACCCCATGAGAGCGTTCTATTACGCCCTAAGGTATCGTTTGGTTCGGGGATAAGCAAAAAGTGACTATTCCAGGGATAGGTATAAATTGAGGTATAAGCGGGGATTAAATCAATTTTGCGTTTGGATGAAAAGTAGATTTTTCGCGGGAATAAGGAAAATAGTGTTTGGATGGTTTGATTGGAATTGCGAGGATAAGAATAATTATAATTTTAAACAATAATATTTTATCTAATTAATTAAGACGAAATATTAATTAAGTAATAATTTAAACTTATTTAATCTACTAAATAATTATGAATATTACTAAAAACCCTTAATATTAATAAATTAATTGGTAATTAATAATTAATTAAAGAGTACAAATAATTGCCACGAAAATAATAAATGCTAAATAAATTAGTTAATAATAGTCAGATGATTAATTAAGAAAATAATTATTAATTACTCAAAATATTAATTAATTAAACAATATAATTAATTATTTAATTAGTAAATTAATTAAAATAATGAATTAATTACTCAAAAAATTAATTAAATATTTATTAAAGTAATAAATTAAATAGTTAATTAATTATCTAGTTAATTAGTAAATAAATTAATATATAAATTATTAATTAAATAATATTTATTATAAATCTAGCTTGGATATTTTATTCTTTTATTATTAATTAAATATATTATGTTTATGTAATTTATGTTTAAATAAATTTATAATCTTAATTAAATTTAGAATTAAGTTTGGAATAGCGCTATTCCGTCAAAACGATGGAATAGTTTATCCCAGCTATTCCGAAATAACCGAGAATAACGAAGTTTGACCGGGATAAAATATCCCGGCCAAACTTCGTTTCGTTTGGCGGAATAGCGAGGATAACTTCGTTATCCCCGCTTTAACCCCCGAACCAAACGGAGCCTAAGAGTGCGAGCTTGCCACGAGTACATGCTCAGATTAGAACGAATGACGATTGAAACCAAATGAGTGCGTTCTATTATGCCCTAAGAGTGCGAGCTTGCCACGAGTACATGCTCAGATTCGAACGAATGACGATTGAAACCCAATGAGTGCGTTCTATTATGCCCTAAGAGTGCGAGCTTGCCACGAGTACATGCTCAGATTCGAACGAACGAGGATTAAAACCCCGTGAGAGCGTTCTATTACGCTAAAGAGTGCGAGCTTGCCACGAGTACATGCTCATATTCGAACGAACGAGGATTGAAACTCCATGAGAGTGTTCTATTACGCCCAAAGAGTGCGAGCTTGTACTATTACGCCCAAAGAGTGCTAGCTTGCGACGAGTACATGCTCAGATTCGAAAGAACGAGGATTGAAACCCCATGAGAGCGTTCTATTACGCCCTAAGAGTGCGAGCTTGCCACGAGTACATGCTCAGATTCGAACGAACGAGGATTGAAACCCCATGAGAGCGTTCTATTATGCCCTAAGAGTGCGAGCTTTCCACGAGTACATGCTCATATACGAACGATGGAGGATTAAAACCCCATGAGAGCGTTCTATTACGCCCAAAGAGTGCGAGGTTGCCACGAGTACATGCTTAGATTCGAATGAACGAGGATTGAAACCCCATGAGAGCGTTCTATTACGCCCAAAGAGAGCGAGCTTGCCACGAGTACATGCTCAGATTCGAACGAACGAGGATTGAAATCCCGTGAGAGCGTTCTATTACGCCAAAGAGTGCGAGCTTGCATGGAACGAATGAGGATTGAAACCCCGTTATAGCGTTCTATTACGCCAAAGAGTGCGAGCTTGCCACGAGCACATGCTCAGATTGGAACGAGCGAGAATTGAAACCCCGTGAGAGTGTTCTATTACGCCAAAGAGTGCGAGCTTGCCATGAGTACATGCCCAGATTGGAACGAACGAGGATTGAAACCCCGTTAGAGCGTTCTATTACGCCAAAAAGTGCGAGCTTGCCACGAGTACATGCTCAGATTGGAACGAACGAGGATTGAACCCCATGAGAGCGTTCTATTACGCCCAAAGAGTGCAAGCTTGCCACGAGTACATGCACAGATTCGAACGAACGAGGATTGAAACCCTATGAGAGCATTCTATTACGCCCAAAGAGAGCGAGCTTGCCACGAGTACATGCTCAGATTCGAACGAACGAGGATTGAAACCCCATGAGAGCATTCTATTACGCCCTAAGAGTGCGATCTTGCCACGAGTACATGCTCATATTCGAACGAAGAGGGATTGAAACCCCATGAGAGCGTTCTATTACGCCCTAAGAGTGCGACCTTGCCACGAGTACATGCTCATATTCGAACGAAGGAGGATTGAAACCCCATGAGAGCGTTCTATTACGCCCAAAGAGTGCGAGCTTGCCACGAGTACATGCTCAGATTCGAACGAACGAGGATTGAAACCCCGTAAGAGCGTTCTATTACGCCCATAGCGTGCGAGCTTGCCACGAGTACATGGATTCAAACGAACGAGGATTGAAACCCCATGAGAGCGTTCTATTACGCCCAAAGAGTGCGAGCTTGCCACGAGAGTACATGCTCAGATTCGAACGAAACGAGGATTGAAACCCCATGAGAGCGTTCTATTACGCCCAAAGAGTGCTAGCTTGCCACGAGTACATGCTCAGATTCGAAAAAACGAGGATTGAAACCCCATGAGAGCGTTCTATTACGCCCAAAGAGTGCGAGCTTGCCACGAGTACATGCTCAGATTCGAACGAACGAGGTTTGAAACCCCATGATAGCGTTCTATTAAGCCCAAAGAGTGCGAGCTTGTCACGAGTACATGCTCAGATTCGAACGAACGAGGATTGACCCCATGAGAGCGTTCTATTTCGCCTAATAGTGCGAGCTTGCCACGAGTACATGCTCAGATTCGAACGAACGAGGATTGAAACCCCATGAGAGCGTTCTATTACGCCCAAAGACTGCGAGCTTGCCACGAAAGTACATGCTCAGATTCGAACGAACGAGGATTGAAACCCCATGAGAGCGTTCTATTACGCCTATGAGTGCGAGCTTGCCACGAGTAAATGCTCAGATTCCAACGAACGAGGATTGAAACCCCATGAGAGCGTTCTATTACGCCCAAAGAGTGCGAGCTTGCCACGAGTACATGCTCAGATTCGAACGAACGAGGATTGAAACCCCATGAGAGCGTTCTATTACGCCAAAGAGTGCGAGCTTGCCACGAGTACATGCTCACATTCGAACGAACGAGCATTGAAAAGAGCGTTCTATTACGCCAAAGAGTGCGAGCTTGCCACGAGTACATGCTCAGATTCGAACGAACGAGGATTGAAACCCCATGAGAGCGTTCTATTACGCCCAAAGAGTGCGAGCTTGCCACGAGTACATGCTCAGATTCGAACGAACGAGGATTGAAACCCCATGAGAGCGTTCTATTACGCCCTAAGAGTGCGAGCTTGCCACGAGTACATGCTCAGATTCGAACGAACGAGGATTGAAACCCCAATAGAGCGTTCTATTACGCCCAAAGAGTGCGAGCTTGCCACGAGTACATGCTCAGATTCGAACGAACAAGGATTGAAACCCAATGAGAGCGTTCTATTACGCCCAAAGAGTGCGAGCTTGCCACGAGTACATGCTCAGATTCGAACGAACGAGGATTAAAACCCCATGAGAGCGTTCTATTACGCCCAAAGAGTGCGAGCTTGCCACGAGTACATGCTCAGATTCGAACGAACGAGGATTGAAACCCCGAGGATTGAAACCCCATGAGAGTGTTCTATTACGCCCAAAGAGTGCGAGCTTGTACTATTACGCCCAAAGAGTGCTAGCTTGCCACGAGTACATGCTCAGATTCGAACGAACGAGGATTGAAACCCCATGAGAGCGTTCTATTACGCCCAAAGAGTGCGAGCTTGCCACGAGTACATGCTCAGATTCGAACGAACGAGGATTGAAACCCCATGAGAGCGTTCTATTACGCCTAAGAGTGCGAGCTATTTGCCACGAGCTTTGCCACGAGTACATGCTCAGATTCGAACGAACGAAGGATTTAAAACCCCATGAGAGCGTTCTATTACGCCCAAAGAGTGCGAGCTTGCCACGAGTACATGCTCAGATTCGAACGAACGAGGATTGAAACCCCATGAGAGCGTTCTATTACGCCCAAAGAGAGCGAGCTTGCCACGAGTACATGCTCAGATTCGAACGAACGAGGATTGAAACCCCATGAGAGCGTTCTATTACGCCCAAAGAGTGCGAGCTTGCCACGAGTACATGCTCAGATTCGAACGAACGAGGATTGAAACCCCATGAGAGCGTTCTATTACGCCCAAAGAGTGCGAGCTTGCCACGAGTACATGCTCAGATTCGAACGAACGAGGATTGAAACCCCATGAGAGAGTTCTATTACGCCCAAAGAGTGCGTGCTTGCCACGAGTACAAGCTCAGATTCGAACGAACGAGGAATAAAACCCTGTGAGAGCGTTCTATTACGCCAAAAAGTGCGAGCTTGCCACGAGTACATGCTCAGATTCGAACGAACGAGGATTGAAACCCCATGAGAGTTCTATTACGCCCAAAGAGTGCGAGCTTGCCACGAGTACATGCTCAGATTCGAACGAACGAGGATTGAAACCCCATGAGAGCGTTCTATTACGCCCAAAGAGTGCGAGCTTGCCACGAGTACATGCTCATATTCGAACGAACGAGGATTGAAATCCCATGAGAGCGTTCTATTACGCCCTAAGAGTGCGAGCTTGCCACGAGCACATGCTCATATTCGAACGAGCATTGAAACCCCATGAGAGCGTTCTATAACGCCCAAAGAGTGCGAGCTTGCCATGAGTACATGCTCAGATTCGAACGAACGAGGATTGAAACCCCGTGAGAGCGTTCTATTGCGCCAAAGTGTGCGAGCTTGCCACGAGTACATAGATTGAGGATTGAAACCCCGTGAGATCGTTCTATTACGCCAAAGAGTGCGAGCTTGCATGGAACGAACGAGGATTGAAACCCCATGAAAGCGTTCTATTACGCCCAAAGAGTGCGAGCTTGCCACGAGTACATGCTCAGATTCGAACGAACGAGGATTGAAACCCCATGAGAGCGTTCTATTACGCCCAAAGAGTGCGAGCTTGCCACGAGTACATGCTCAGATTCGAACGAACGAGGATTGAAACCCCATGAGAGCGTTCTATTACGCCCAAAGAGTGCGAGCTTGCCACGAGTACATGCTCAGATTCGAACGAACGAGGATTGAAACCCGATGAGAGCGTTCTATTACGCCCAAAGAGTGCGAGCTTGCCACGAGTACATGCTCAGATTCGAACGAATGAGGATTGAAACCCCATGAGAGGGTTCTATTACGCCCAAAGAGTGCGAGCTTGCCACGAGTACATGCTCAGATTCGAACGAACGAGGATTGAAACCCCATGAGAGCGTTCTATTACGCCCAAAGAGTGCGAGACCTTGCCACGAGTACATGCTCAGATTCGAACGAACGAGGATTGAAACCCCATGAGAGCGTTCTATTACGCCCAAAGAGTGCGAGCTTGCCACGAGTACGAGTAAATTCTCAGATTCGAACAAACGAGTATTGAAACCCCATGAGAGCGTTCTATTACGCCCAAAGAGTGCGAGCTTGCCACGAGTACATGCTCAGATTCGAACGAACGAGGATTGAAACCCCATGAGAGCGTTCTATTACGCCCAAAGTGTGCGAGCTTGCCACGAGTACATGCTCAGATTCGAACGAACGAGGATTGAAACCCATGAGAGCGTTCTATTACGCCCAAAGAGTGCGAGCTTGCCACGAGTACATGCTCAGATTCGAACGAACGAGGATTAAAACCCCATGAGAGCGTTCTATTACGCCCAAAGAGTGCGAGCTTGCCACGAGTACATGCTCAGATTCGAACAAACGAGGATTGAAACCCCATGAGAGCGTTCTATTACGCCCAAAGAGTGCGAGCTTGCCACGAGTACATGCTCAGATTCGAACGAACGAGGATTGAAACCCCATGAGAGCGTTCTATTACGCCCAAAGAGTGCGAGCTTGCCACGAGTACATGCTCAGATTCGAACGAACGAGGATTGAAACCCCATGAGTGCGTTCTATTACGCCCAAAGAGTGCGAGCTTGCCACGAGTACATGCTCAGATTCGAACGAACGAGGATTGAAACCCCATGAGAGCGTTCTATTACACCCAAAAAGTGCGAGCTTGCCACAAGAACATGCTCAGATTCGAACGAACGAAGATTGAAACCCCATGAGAGCGTTCTATTACGCCCTAAGAGTGCGAGCATGCCACGAGTACATGCTCATATTCGAACGAACGAGGATTGAAAACCCCATGAGAGCATTCTATTACGCCCAAAGAGTGCGAGCTTGCCACGAGTACATGCTCAGATTCGAACGAACGAGGATTGAAACCCCATGAGCGTTCTATTACGCCCAAGGAGTGC
Organism: Puya raimondii; assembly: GCA_016920855.1. Lineage (NCBI taxonomy): Eukaryota > Viridiplantae > Streptophyta > Magnoliopsida > Poales > Bromeliaceae > Puya > Puya raimondii. The sequence continues at coordinate 4,170,270 of JABWPP010000049.1, forward strand.
GAGCTTGCCACGAGTACATGCTCAGATTCGAACGAACGGGGATTGAAACCCCATGAGAGTGTTCTATTACGCCCAAAGAGTGCGAGCTTGTACTATTACGCCCAAAGAGTGCTAGCTTGCCACGAGTACATGCTCAGATTCGAACGAACGAGGATTGAAACCCCATGAGCGCGTTCTATTACGCCCAAAGAGTGCGAGCTTGCCACGAGTACATGCTCAGATTCGAACGAACGAGGATTGAAACACGATGAGAGCGTTCTATTACGCCCTAAGAGTGCGAGCTTGCCACGAGTACATGCTCAGATTCGAACGAACGAGGATTGAAACCCCATGAGAGCGTTCTATTACGCCCTAGGAGTGTGAGTTTGCCACGAGTACATGCTCAGATTCGAACGAACGAGGATTGAAACCCCATGAGAGCATTCTATTACGCCCTAAGAGTGCGACCTTGCCACGAGTACATGCTCATATTCGAACGAAAGAGGATTGAAACCCCATAAGAGCGTTCTATTACGCCCAAAGAGTGCGAGCTTGCCACGAGTACATGCTCATATTCGAACGAACGAGGATTGAAACCCCATGAGAGCGTTCTATTACGCCCAAAGAGAGCGAGCTTGCCACGAGTACAAGCTCAGATTCGAACGAACGAGAATTGAAACCCCATGAGAGCGTTCTATTACGCCCTAAGAGTGCGTGCATGCCACGAGTACATGCTCAGATTCGAACGAACGAGGATTGAAACCCCAAAAGAGCGTTCTATTACGCCCAAAGAGTGCGAGCTTGCCACGAGTACATGCTCAGCTTCGAACGAACAAGAATTAAAACCCCATGAGTGCGTTCTATTACGCCCTAAAAGTGCGAGCTTGCCACGAGTACATGCTCATATTCGAACAAACGAGGATTGAAACCGCATGAGAGTGTTCGATTACGCCCAAAGAGTGCGAGCTTGCCACGAGTACATGCTCAGATTCGAACGAACGAGGATAGAAACCCCGTGAGAGCGTTCTATTACGCCAAAGAGTGCGAGCTTGCATGGAACGAACAAGGATTGAAACCCCGTTAGAGCGTTCTATTACGCCAAAGAGTGCGAGCTTGCCACGAGTACATGCTCAGATTGGAAAGAACGAGGATTGAAACCCCATGAGTGCGTTCTTTTACGCCCAAAGAGTGCGAGCTTGCCACGAGTATATGCTCAGATTCGAACGAACGAGGATTGAAACCCCATGAGAGCGTTCTATTACGCGCAAAGAGAGCGAGCTTGCCACGAGTACATGCTCAGATTCGAACGAACGAGGATTGAAACCCCATGAGAGCGTTCTATTACGCCCAAAGAGTGCGAGCTTGCCACAAGAACATGCTCAGATTCGAACGAACGAGGATTGAAACCCCATGAGAGCGTTCTATTACGCCCTAAGAGTGCGAGCATGCCACGAGTACATGCTCATATTCGAACGAACGAGGATTGAAACCCCATGAGTGCATTCTATTACGCCCAAAGAGTGCGAGGTTGCCACGAGTACATGCTCAGATTCGAACGAACGAGGATTGAAACCCCGTGAGAGCGTTCTATTACGCTAAAGAGTGTGAGCTTGCCACGAGTACATGCTCATATTCTAACGAACGAGGATTGAAACTCCATGAGAGTGTTCTATTACGCCCAAAGAGTGCGAGCTTGTACTATTACGCGCAAAGAGTGCTAGCTTGCCACGAGTACATGCTCAGATTCGAACGAACGAGGATTGAAACCCCATGAAAGCGTTCTATTACGCCCAAAGAGTGCGAGCTTTCCACGAGTACATGCTCAGATTCAAACGAACGAGGATTCAAACACGATGAGAGCGTTCTATTACGCTCAGATTCGAACGAACGAGGATTGAAACCCCATGAGAGCGTTCTATTACGCCCAAAGGATATGCGAGCTTGCCACGAGTACATGCTCAGATTCGAACGAACGGGAATTGAAACCCCATGAGAGCATTCTATTACGCCCTAAGAGTGCGAGGAGCTTGCCACGAGTGGCATGCTCAGATTCGAACGAACGAGGATTGAAACCCCATGAGAGCGTTCTATTTACGCCCAAAGAGTGCGAGCTTGCCACGAGTACATGCTCAGATTCGAACGAACGAGCTGATTAAAACCCCATGAGTGCGTTTCTATTACGCCCTAAGAGTGCGAGACCTTGCCACGAGTACATGCTCATATTCGAACAAACGAGGATTGGAAAAACCCCATGAGAGCGAGCTTATTCTATTACGCCCAAAGAGTGCGAGCTTTGCCACGAGTACATGCTCAGATTCGAACGAAGAACGAGGATTGAAACCCCGTGAGAGCGTCCTATTACGCCCAAAGAGTGCGAGCTTGCCACGAGTACATGCTCAGACGAACGAAACGAGGATTGAAACCCCGTTGAGAGCGTTCTATTACGCCCAAAGAGTGCGAGCTTGCCACGAGTACATGCTCAGATTCGAAACGAACGAGGATTGAAACCCCATGAGGTGCGTTCTATTACGCCCCAAAGGAGTGCGAGCTTGCCACGAGTACATACTGCTCAGATTCGAACGAACGAGGATTGAAACCCCATGAGAGCACGTTCTATTACGCCCAAAGAGTGCGAGCTTGCCACGAGGTACATGCTCAGACGAACGAACGAGGATTGAAACCCCATGAGAGCGTTCTATTACGCCCAAAGAGTGCGAGCTTGCCACGAGTACATGCTCAGATTTCGAACGAACGAGGATTGAAAACCCCATGAGAGCGTTCTATTACGCCCCAAAGAGTGCGAGCTTGCCACGAGTACATGCTCAGATTCGAACGAACGAGGATTGAAACCCCATGAGAGCTAGTTCTATTACGCCCTAAGAGTGCGAGCTTGCCACGAGTACATGCTCAATTCGAACGAACGAGGATTGAAACCCCATGATGAGAGCGTTCTATTACGCCCATAAGAGTGCGAGGCTTTGCCACGCTAGTACATGCACAGATTCGAACGAAACGAGGATTGAAAAACCCATGAGAGGGTTATTACGCCCAAAGAGTGCGAGCTACATGACACCACAGAGTACCATGCTCATATTCGAACGAACGAGGATTGAAACCCCATGAGAGCGTTTCTATTACGCCAAAGAGTGCGAGCTTGCCACGAGTTACATGCTCAATCTCGAACGAGGGTCCGGATTGTTTAAACCCCATTGAGAGCTAAAAAACGGAAAACGTGCATTGCCCCGCAGATACATGCTCAGACTAGATCGAATTAAACGACCACGAGAGGATTGGAAAAATCGGCCCACCATGAGTCAGCCGTTCTAATTTACGCCAAAAAAGAGTGCGATTATGCCACGAGTACATGCTCAGATTCGAACGAACGACGGGATTGAAACCCCATGAGAGCGTTCTATTACGCCAAAGAGTGCGAGCTTGCCACGAGTACATGCTCAGTAATTCGAAACGAACGAGGATTGAAACCCCATGAGAGCGTTCTATTAATTACCCAAAGAGTGCGAGCATTGCCACGAGTTACATGCTCAGTATTCGACACCCCACCCAAACGAGGATTGAAACCCCATGAGAGCGTTCTATTACGCCCAAAGAGTGCGCTAGCTTGCCACGAGTACATGCTCAGATTCGAACGAACGAGGATTGAAAACCCCATGAGAGCGTTCTATTACGCCCAAAAAGAGTTGCGAGCCCTTGCCACGAGTACATGCTCAGATTCGAACGAACGAGGATTGAAACCCCATGAGAGCGTTCCATTACGCCCAAAGAGTGCGAGCTTGCCACGAGTACCATGCTCAGATTCGAACGAACGAGGATTGAACCCCCCATGAAGAGCGTTCTATTACGCCCAAAGAGTGCGAGCTTGCCCACGAGTACATGCTCAGTATTCGAACGAACGAGGATTGAAACCCCATGAGAGCGTTCTATTACGACCCAAAGAGTGCGAGCTTGCCCACGAAGTACATGCTCATATTCGAACAGAACGAGGATTTGAAACCCATGAGAGCGTTCTATTACGCCGCCAAAGAGTGCGAGCTTTGCCACGAGTACATGCTCAGATTCGAACGAAACGAGGATTGAAACCCCATGAGAGCGTTCTATTACGCCCAAAGAGTGCGAGCTTGCCACGAGTACATGCTCAGATTCGAACGAACGAGGATTGAAACCCATGAGAGCGTTCTATTAGCCAAAGAGTGCGACTGCTTGCCACGAGTACATGCTCAGATTCGAACGAACGAGGATTGAAACCCCATTGAGAGCTTTCTATTACGCCCAAAGATGTGCGAGCTTGCCACGAGTACATGCCTCAGATTCGACACGAACGAGGATTGAAGCCCATGAGTGCCGATAGCGTTCTCGATTACGCCCAAAAGAGTGCGAGCTTGCCACGAGTACATGCTCTGATTCGACACGAACGAGGATTGAAACCCCCATGAGAGCGTTCTATTACGCCCAAAGAGTGCGAGCTTGGCACGAAAGCATGCTCAGATTCGAAACGAACGAGGATTGAAACCCCATGAGAGCGTTCTATTACGCCCTAAGAGTTCGAGCTTGCCACGAGTACCATGCTCAGATTCGAACGAACGAGGGATTGAAAGCCCCATGAGAGCGTTCTATTACGCCCAAAGAGTGCGAGCTTGCCACGAGTACATGCTCAGATTCGAACGAACGAGGATTGAAACCCCATGAGAGCGTTCTATTACGTCCAAAGAGTGCGAGCTTGCCACGAGTACATGCTCAGATTCGAACGAACGAGGATTGAAAATCCGCATGAGAGCGTTCTAATTACGCCCAAAAGAGTGCGAGCTACTTGCCACGAGTACATGCTCAGATTTCGAACGAACGAGGATTTGAAACCCCCATGAGAGCGTTTCTATTACGCCCAAAGAGTGCGAGCTTGCCACGAGTACATGCTCAAGATTCGAACGAACTGAGGATTGAAACGATTATGGGAGAGCGTTCTATTACGCCCAAAGAGTGCGAGCTTGCCACGAGTACATGCTCAGATTCGACGTTACAGAACGAGGATTGAAACCCCATGAGAGCGTTTCTACCTTACGCCCTAAATAGTGCGAGCTTGCCACGAGTACATGCTCAGATTCGAACGAACGGGAGGATTGAAACCCCCATGAGAGCGTTCTATTTACGCCCAAAGAGTGCGAGCTTGCCACGAGTACATGCTCAGATTCGAGCGAACGAGGATTGAAACCCCATGATGAGCGTTCTATTACGCCTGAAAGTGCGTAGCTTTGCCACGAGTTACATTGCTCAGATTCGAATGTGAAGAACGAGGATTTGAAACCCATGAGAGCGTTCTATTACGCCCAAAGAGTGCGCCACCTTGCCACGAGTACATGCCTCAGATTCGAACGAACGAGGATTGAAACGCCATGAGAGCGTTCTATTACGCCCAAAGAGTTTGAGCTTGGCACGAGTACATGCTCAGATTCGAACGAACGAGGATTGAAAGCCCATGAGAGCGTTCTATTACGCCCAAAGAGTGCGAGCTTGCCACGAGTACATGCTCAGATTTCGAACGAACGAGGATTTGAAACCCCATGAGAGCGTTCTATTACGCCCAAAGAGTGCGAGCTTGCCACGAGTACATGCTCAGATTCGAACGAACGAGAATTGAAACCCCATGTGAGCGTTTCTATTACGCCCAAAGAGTGCGAGCTTGCCACGAGTACATGCCTCAGATTCGAACGAACGAGGATTGAAACCCCATGAGAGCGTTCTATGACGCCCAAAGAGTGCGAGCTTGCCACGAGTACATGCTCAGATTCGAACGAACGAGGATTGAAGCCCCCATGGAGATGCGTTCTATTACGCCCCAAAGAGTGCGAGCTATGCCACGAGTACATGCTCATATTCGAACGATTACGAGGATTGAAACCCATATGGTAGATGAGAGCGTTCTATTACGCCCAAAGAGTGCTGAGCTTGCCACGAGTACATGCTCAGATTCGAAAAACGAACGAGGATTGAAACCCCATGAGAGCGTTCTATTACGCCCAAAGAGTGCGAGCTTTGCCACGAGTACATGCTCAGATTCGAACGAACGAGGATTGAAACCCCATGAGAGCGTTCTATTACGCCCAGAAGAGTGCGAGCTTGCCACGAGTACATGCTCAGTTTCGTTCGAACGAACGATCGGATTGAAACCCCATGAGAGCGTCCCTATTACGCCACGTCAGATGAGTGCGAGCTTGCCACGAGTACATGCTCATTGATTCGAACGACACGAGGATTGAAACCCCATGAGAGCGTTCTATTACGCCCAAAGAGTGCGAGCTTGCCACGAGTACATGCTCAGATTCGATAACTGACGAACGAGGATTGGAAACCCCATGAGAGCGTTCTATTACGCCCAAAGAGTGCGAGCTTGCCACGAGTACATGCTCAGATTCGAACGAACGAGGATTGAAACCCCATGAGAGGTTCTATTACGCCCAAAGAGTGCGAGCTTTGCCACGAGTACAGCTCAGATTCCGAACGAACGATTGATTAGAAACCCATGATGAAGCGTTCTATTACGCCCAAAGAGTGCGTGCTTGCCACGAGTACATGCTCAGATTTCGAACGAACGAGGATTGAAACCCATGAGAGCGTTCTATTACGCCCAAAGAGTGCGAGCTTGCCACGAGTACATGCTAGTCAGATTCGTAACGAACGAAGAATTGAATTACCCCATGAGAGCGTTCTATTACGCCCTATATAGTGCGAGCTTTGCCACGAGTACATGCTCAGATCTTCGAAGTGAACGAGGATTTAGACGCATGAGAATTAAATATTACGCCAAAAGATGCGAGCTTGCCACGAGTACATGCTCAGATTCGAACGAACGAGGATTGAAAAACCCCATGAGAGCGTTCTATTTACGTTATTTGACCTAGAGTGCGAGCTTGCCACGAGTACATGCTCAGATTCGATGGAACGAACGAGGATTGAAACCCCATGAGAGCGTTCTATTACGCCTAAAGAGTGCGAGCTTGCCACGAGAGTACATGCTCAGATTCTGAACGATGACGAGGATTGAAACCCCATGAGAGCGTTCTATTACGCCCAAAGAGTGCGAGCTTGCCACGAGTACTCATGCTCAGATTCGAAATGTTTACGAACGAGGATTGAAACCCCATGAGAGCGTTCTATTACGCCCAAAGAGTGCGAGCTTGCCACGAGTACATGCTCAGATTCAGAACGAACGACGAGGATTGAAACCCCATGAGAGCGTTCTATTACGCCCTAAGAGTGCGAGCTTGCCACACGAGTACATGCTCAGATTCGAACGATACGAGGATCTGAAACCCCATGAGAGCGTTCTATTACGCCCTAAAGAGTGCGAGCTTGCCACGAGTACATGCTCAGATTCGAACGAACGAGGATTGAAAGCCCCCATGAGAGCGTTCTATTAAACGCCCCAAAGAGTGCGAGCTTGCCACGAGTACATGCTTAAGATTCGATACGAACGAGGATTGAAAGCCACGTTTTTTTGAGAAGCGTTCTATTGCTCCTAAAGAGTGCAGCTTTGCCACGAGTACATGCTCAGACGAACGAACGAGGATTGAAACCCATGAGAGCGTTCTATTACGCCCAAAGAGTGCGAGCTTGCCACGAGTACATGCTCAGATTCGAACGAACGAGGATTGAAAGCCCAATGAGAGCGTTCTTATTACGCCCCAGAGTGCAGAGCTTGCCACGAGTACATGCTCAGATTCGAACGAACGAGGATTGGAAACCCCATGAGAGCGTTCTATTAGTTGCCCAAAGAGTGCGAGCTTGCCACGAGTACATGCTCATTCGACAAACGAACGAGGATTGAAAACTCCCATCATGAGAGCGTTCTATTACGCCCCCAAAGAGTGAGCGAGCTTGCCACGAGTACATCCTTTCATATCGGAACGAACGAGGATTGTGAAACCCCATGAGAGCTTTCTATTGCTCCTAAGAGTGCGAGCTTGCCATGAGTACATGCTCAGATTCGAACGAACGAGGATTGAAAGTCCCCATGAGAGCGTTCTATTACGCCCTAAAGAGTGCGAGTTGCCACGAGTACATGCTCAGATTCGAAACGAACGAGGATTGAAACCCCATGAGAGCGTTCTATTACGCCCAAAGAGTGCGAGCTTGCCACGAGTACATGCTCAGATTCGAACGAACGAGGATTTGAAACCCCATGAAGAGCGTTATATAACGCCCAAAGAGTGCGAGCTTGCCACGAGTACATGCTCAGATTCGAACGAACGAGGATTGAAACAGACCATGAGAGCGTTCTATTACGCCCAAAGAGTGCGAGCTTGCCACGAGTACATGCTCAGATTCGAACGAACGAGGATTGAAACCCCATTTGAGAGCGTTCTATTACGCCCAAAGAGTGCGAGTCTTGCCACGAGTACATGCTCAGATTCGAATTTGAACGAGGATTGAAACCCCATGAGTGCGTTCTATTACGCCCAAAGAGTGCGAGCTTGCCACGAGTACATGCTCAATTCGAACGAACGAGGATTGAAACCCCATGAGAGCGTTCTATTACGCCCTAAGAGTGCGAGCTTTGCCACGAGTACATGCTCAGATTCGAACGAACGAGGAATTTGAAGCCCCATGAGAGCGTTCTATTACGCCCAAAGAGTGCGAGCTTGCCACGAGTACATGCTCAGATTCGAACGAAAACGAGGATTGAATCCCATGAGAGCGTTCTATTACGCCCAAAGAGTGCGAGCTTGCCACGAGTACATGCTCAGATTCGAACTACGAGGATTGAAACCCCATGTTGAGAGCGTTCTATTACGCCAAAGAGTGCGAGCTTGCCACGAGTACATGCTCAGATTCGAACGAACGAGGATTGAAAACCCCATGAGAGCGTTTCTATTACGCCCAAAGAGTGCGAGCTTGCCACGAGTACATGCTCAGATTCGAACGAACGAGGATTGAAAACCCCATGAGAGCGTTCTATTACGCCCAAAGAGTGCGAGCTTGCCACGAGTACATGCTCAGATTCGAGAACGAACGAGGATTGAAACCCCTATGAGGAGCGTTCTATTACGCCCAAAGAGTGCGGAGCTTGCCACGAGTACATGCTCAGATTCGAACGAACGAGGATTGAAACCCCATGTGAGAGCGTTCTATTACGCCCAAAGAGTGCGAGCTTGCCACGAGTACATGCTCAGATTCGAAACGAACGAGGATTGAAAAGCCCCATGACAGCGTTCTATTACGCCCAAAGAGTGCGAGCTTGCCACGAGTACATGCTCAGATTCGAACGAACGAGGATTGAAACCCCATGAGAGCGTTCTATTACGCCCATAAGAGTGCGAGCTTGCCACGAGTACATGCTCAGATTCGACAAACGAAACGACGAGGATTGAAACCCCATGAGAGCGTTCTATTACGCCCAAAGAGTGCGAGCTTGCCACGAGTACATGCTCAGATTCGAACGATACGAGGATTGAAACCCAAATGAGAGCGTTCTATTACGCCCAAAGAGTGCGAGCTTGCCACGAGTACATGCTCAGATTCGAACGAACGAGGATTGAAAACCCATGAGAGCGTTCTATTACGCCCAAAGAGTGCGAGGCTTTTGCCACGAGTACATGCTCAGATTCGAACGAACGAGGATTGAAACCCCAATGAGAGCGTTCTATTACGCCAAAAGAGTGCGAGCTTGCCACGAGTACATGCTCAGATTCGAACGAACGAGGATTGAAACCCCATGATAGCGTTCTATTACGCCCAAAGAGTGCGAGCTTGCCACGAGTACATGCTCAGATTCGAACGAACGAGGATTGAAAACCCCATGAGAGCGTTCTATTATTGCCCTTAAGAGTGCGAGCTTGCCACGAGTACATGCTCAGATTCGAACGAACGAGGATTGAAAGCCCCCATGAGAGCGTTCTATTACGCCCAAAGAGTGCGAGCTTTGCCACGAGTACATGCTCAGATTCGAACGAACGAGGATTGAAACCCCCATGAGAGCGTTCTATTACGCCCAATAGAGAGTGCGAGCTTGCCACGAGTACATGCTCAGATTCGAACGAACGAGGATTGAAACCCCATGAGAGAGCGTTCTATTACGCCCAAAAGAGTGCGAGCTTGCACGAGTACATGCTCAGATTCGAACGAACGAGGATTGAAACCCCATGAGAGCGTTCTATTACGCCAAAGAGTGCGAGGTTTGCCACGAGTACATGCTCAGATTCGAACGAACGAGGATTGAAGCCCCATGAGAGCGTTCTATTACGCCCACAAGAGTGCGAGCTTGCCACGAGTACATGCTCAGATTCGAACGAACGAGGATTGAAACCCCATGAGAGCGTTCTATTACGCCAAAGAGTGCGAGCTTGCCACGAGTACATGCTCAGATTCGAACGAACGAGGATTGAAACCCCATGAGAGACCCAGTTCGAGTGCCAAGAGCGTTCTATTACGGCCCGCCCAAAGAGTGCGAGCTTGCCACGAGTACATGCTCAGATTCGATACGAACGAGGATTGAACCCCATGAGAGCGTTCTATTACGCCCCCAAAGAGTGCGAGCTTGCCACGAGTACATGCTCAGATTCGAAAGATTTGAATCGAGGAGGATTGAACCCCATGAGAGCGTTCTTTTACGTCCAAAGAGTGCGAGCTTGCCACGAGTACATGCTCAGATTCGAACGAACGAGGATTGAAACCCCATGAGAGCGTTCTATTACGCCCAAAGAGTGCGAGCTTTCCACGAGTACATGCTCAGATTCGAACGAACGAGGATTGGAACCCCATGAGAGCGTTCTATTACGCCCAAAGAGTGCGAGCTTGCCACGAGTACATGCTCAGATTCACGAACGATAGGATTGAAAGCCCCATGAGAGGCGTTCTATTACGCCCAAAGAGTGCGAGCTTGCCACGAGTACATGCTCAGATTCGAACGAACGAGGATTGAAAGCCCCATGAGAGCGTTCTATTACGCCCAAAGAGTGCGAGCTTGCCCAGGTGGAGCCCACGAGTACATGCTCAGATTCGAACGAACGAGGATTGAAACCCCATGAGAGCGTTCTATTACGCCCAAAAGAGTGCGAGAGCTTGCCACGAGTACATGCTCAGATTCGAACGAACGAGGATTGAAACCCCATGAGAGCGTTCTATTACGCCCAAAGAGTGCGAGTTTGCCACGAGTACATGCTCAGATTCGAACGAACGAGGATTGAAGCCCATGAGAGCGTTCTATTACGCCCAAAGAGTGCGAGCTTGCCACGAGTACATGCTCACATTCGAACGAACGAGGATTGAAACCCCATGAGAGCGTTCTATTACGCCCAAAGAGTGCGAGCTTGCCACGAGTACATGCTCAGATTCGAAAGAACGAGGATTGAAGCCCCATGAGAGAGTTCTATTACGCCCAAAGAGTGCGAGCTTGCCACGAGTACAAACTCAGTTTCGAACGAAGAAGGATTGAAACCCCAAGAGGGCGTTCCATTACGCCCAAAGAATGCGAGCTTGCCACGCGTACATGCTCAGATTCGAACGAACGAGGATTGAAGCCCCATGAGAGCGTTCTATTACGCCCAAAGAGTGCGAGCTTGCCACGAGTACATGCTCAGATTCGAACGAACGAGGATTGAAACCCCATGAGAGCGTTCTATTACGCAAAAGAGTGCGAGCTTGCCCACGAGTACATGCTCAGATTCGAACGAACGAGGATTGAACCCATGAGAGCGTTCTATTACGCCCAAAGAGTGCGAAGGCTTGCCACGAGTACATGCTCAGATTCGACGACGAACGAGGATTGAAACCCCATGAGAGCGTTCTATTACGCCAAAGAGTGCGAGCTTGCCACGAGTACTACATGCTCAGATTCGAACGAACGAGGATTGAAAGCCCCATGAGAGCGTTCTATTACGCCCAAAGAGTGCGAGCTTGCCACGAGTACATGCTCAGATTCGAACGAACGAGAGGATTGAAACCCCATGAGAGCGTTCTATTACGACCCAAAGAGTGCGAGCTTGCCACGAGTACATGCTCAGATTCGAACGAACGAGGATTGAAGCCCATGAGAGCGTTCTATTACGCCCAAAGAGTGCGAGCTTGCCACGAGAGTACATGCTCAGATTCGAGATGAGAACGAGGATTGAAAACCCCATGAGAGCGTTCTATTACGCCCAAAGAGTGCGAGCTTGCCACGAGTACATGCTCAGATTCGAACGAACGAGGATTGAAGCCCCATGAGAGCGTTCTATTACGCCCAAAGAGTGCGAGCTTGCCACGAGTACATGCTCAGATTCGAACGAAAGAGGTTTGAAGCCCCATGAGAGCGTTCTATTATGCCCAAAGAGTGCGAGCTTGCCACGAGTACATGCTCAGATTCGAACGAACGAGGATTGGAACCCCATGATAGCGTTCTATTACGCCCAAAGAGTTAGTTGCCACGAGTACCTAGATTGAACGAACGAGGATGACAGCCCCATGAGAGCGTTTCTATTAGCCCAAAGAGTGCGAGCTTTGCCACGAGTACATGCTCAGTATTCGATACGAACGAGGATTGAAGCCCCATGAGAGCGTTCTATTACGCCTCAAAAGAGTGCGAGCTTGCCACGAGTACATTGCTCAGATTCGAACGAACGAGGATTGAAGCCCCATGATAATGAGCAGGTTCTATTACGCCCAAAGAGTGCGAGGCCGATTGCCCGAGTACATGCTCAGATTCGAAAACGAACGAGGATTGAAACCCATGAGAGCGTTCTATTACGCCCAAAGACGTGCGAGCTTGCACGACGAGTACATGCTCAGATTCGATTCGAACGAACGAACGAGGATTGAACGACCCACATGAGAGCGTTCTATTACGCCCAAAGAGTGCGAGCTTGCCACGAGTACATGCTCAGATTCGATAAAACGAACGAGGATTGAAGCCCCATTGAGAGCGTTCTATTACGCCCAAAAGAGTGCGAGCTTGCCACGAGTACATGCTCGCACAGATTCGAAACGAACGAGGATTGAAACCCATGAGAGCGTTCTATTACGCCCAAAGAGAGTGCGAGCTTGCCACGAGTACATGCTCAGAAGATTTCGAAGGTACGAACGAGGATTGAAGCCCCATGAGAGCGTTTCTATTACGCCCAAAGAGTGCGAGCTTGCACGAGTACATGCTCAGATTCGAACGAAACGAGGATTTGATGAAAAGCCCCATGAGAGCGTTCTATTACGCCCAAAGAGTGCGAGCTTGCCCACGAGTACATGCTCAGATTAACCCCCCCACCCACGAACGAACGAGGTTTTGAAAGCCCCATGATGAGAGCGTTCTATTACGCCCAAAGAGTGCGAGGTTGCCACGAGTACATGCTCAGATTCGAACGAACGAGGATTGAAGCCCCATGAGAGCGTTCTATTACGCCCAAAGAGTGCGAGCTTGCCACGAGTACATGCTCAGATTCGAACGAACGAGGATTGAAGCCCCATGAGAGCGTTCTATTACGCCCAAAGAGTGCGAGCTTGCCACGAGTACATGCTCAGATTCGAACGAACGAGGATTGAAGCCCCATGAGAGCGTTCTATTACGCCCAAAGAGTGCGAGCTTGCCACTCGAGTACATGCTCAGATTCGAACGACGACGAGGATTGAAGCCCCATGAGAGCGTTCTATTACGCCCAAAGAGTGCGAGCTTGCCACGAGTACATGCTCAGATTCGAACGAACGAGGATTGAAGCCCCATGAGAGCGTTCTATTACGCCCAAAGAGTGCGAGCTTGCCACGAGTACATGCTCAGATTCGATCGAACGAGGATTGAAGCCCCATGAGAGCGTTCTATTACGCCCAAAGAGTGCGAGCTTGCCACGAGTACATGCTCAGATTCGAACGAACGAGGATTGAAGCCCCATGAGAGCGTTCTATTACGCCCAAAGAGTGCGAGCTTGCCACGAGTACATGCTCAGATTCGAACGAACGAGGATTGAATTGAAGCCCCATGAGAGCGTTCTATTACGACCCAAAGAGTGCGAGCTTGCCACGAGTACATGCTCAGATTCGAACGAACGAGGATTGAAGCCCCATGAGAGCGTTCTATTACGCCCAAAGAGTGCGAGCTTTGCCACGAGTACATGCTCAGATTCGAACGAACGAGGATTGAAGCCCCATGAGAGCGTTCTATTACGCCCAAAGAGTGCGAGCTTGCCACGAGTACATGCTCAAGTTCAGATTCGATACGAAGCCCACGAACGAGGATTGAAGCCCCATGAGAGCGTTCTATTACGCCCAAAGAGTGCGAGCTTGCCACGAGTACATGCTCAGATTCGAAAACGAACGAGGATTGATTGAAGCCCCCATGAGAGCGTTCTATTACGCCCAAAGAGTGCGAGCTTGCCACGAGTACATGCTCAGATTCGAACGAACGAGGATTGAAGCCCATGAGGAGCGTTCTATTACGCCCAAAGAGTGCGAGAATTTGCCACGAAACATGCCCATTGAAGCCCCATGAGAGCGTTCTATTACGCCCAAAGAGTGCGAGCTTGCCACGAGTACATGCTCAGATTCCGAACGAAGAACGAGGATTGAAGCCCCATGAGAGCGTTCCCTATTACGCCCAAAGAGTGCGAGCTTGCCACGAGTACATGCTCAGATTCGAACGAACGAGGATTGAAGCGAACGAGGATGAAGCCCCATGAGAGCGTTCAATTACGCCCAAAGAGTGCGAGCTTGCCATGAGTACATGCTCAGATTCGAACGAACATGCATTGAAGCCCCATGAGAGCGTTCTATTACGCCCAAAGAGTGCGAGCTTGCCACGAGTACATGCTCAGATTCGAACGAACGTGGATTGAAGCCCCATGAGAGCGTTCTATTACGCCCAAAGAGTGCGAGCTTGCCACGAGTACATGCTCAGATTCGAACGAACGAGGATTGAAGCCCCATGAGAGCGTTCTATTACGCCCCAAAGAGTGCGAGCTTGCCACGAGTACATGCTCAGATTCGAACGAACGAGGATTGAAGCCCCATGAGAGCGTTCTATTACGCCCAAAGAGTGCGAGCTTGCCACGAGTACATGCTCAGATTCGAACGAACGAGGATTGAAGCCCCATGAGAGCGTTCTATTACGCCCAAAGAGTGCGAGCTTGCCACGAGTACATGCTCAGATTCGAACGAACGAGGATTGAAGCCCCATGAGAGCGTTCTATTACGCCCAAAGAGTGCGAGCTTGCCACGAGTACATGCTCAGATATTCGAACGAACGAAAGAGGATTGAAGCCCCATGAGAGCGTTCTATTACGCCCAAAGAGTGCGAGCTTGCCACGAGTACATGCTCAGATTCGAACGAACGAGGATTGAAGCCCCATGAGAGCGTTCTATTACGCCCAAAGAGTGCGAGCTTGCCACGAGTACATGCTCAGATTCGAACGAACGAGGATTGAAGCCCCATGAGAGCGTTCTATTACGCCCAAAGAGTGCGAGATTGCCACGAGTACATGCTCAGATTCGAACGAACGAGGATTGAAGCCACATGAGAGCGTTCGAACGAGGATTGAAGCCCCATGAGAGCGTTCTATTACGCCCAAAGAGTGCGAGCTTGCCACGAGTACATGCTCAGATTCGAACGAACGAGGATTGAAGCCCCATGAGAGCGTTCTATTACGCCCAAAGAGTGCGAGCTTGCCACGAGTACATGCTCAGATTCGAACGAACGAGGATTGAAGCCCCATGAGAGCGTTCTATTACGCCCAAAGAGTGCGAGCTTGCCACGAGTACATGCTCAGATTCCAACGAACGAGGATTGAAGCCCAATGAGAGCGTTCTATTACGCCCAAAGAGTGCGAGCTTGGCACGAGTACATGCTCAGATTCGAACGAACGAGGATTGAAGCCCCATGAGAGCGTTCTATTACGCCCAAAGAGTGCGAGCTTGCCACGAGTACATGCTCAGATTCGAACGAACGAGGATTGAAACCCCATGAGAGCGTTCTATTACGCCCAAAGAGTGCGAGCTTGCCACGAGTACATGCTCAGATTCGAACGAACGAGGATTGAAGCCCCATGAGAGCGTTCTATTACGCCCAAAAGAGTGCGAGGCTTGCCACGAGTACATGCTCAGATTCGAAAACGAACGAGGATTGAAGCCCCATGAGAGCGTTCTATTACGCCCAAAGAGTGCGAGCTTGCCACGAGTACATGCTCATTTCAGATTCGAACGAACGAGGATTGAAGCCCCATGAGAGCGTTCTATTACGCCCAAAGAGTGCGAGCTTGCCACGAGTACATGCTCAGATTCGAACGAACGAGGATTGAAGCCCCATGAGAGCGTTCTATTACGCCCAAAGAGTGCGAGCTTGCCACGAGTACATGCTCAGATTCGAACGAACGAGGATTGAAGCCCCATGAGAGCGTTATATTACGCCCAAAGAGTGCGAGGTTGCCACGAGTACATGCTCAGATTCGAACGAACGAGGTTTGAAGCCCCATGAGAGCGTTCTATTACGCCCAAAGAGTGCGAGCTTGCCACGAGTACATGCTCAGATTCGAACGAACGAAGGAGGATTGAAGCCCCATGAGAGCGTTCTATTACGCCCAAAGAGTGCGAGCTTGCCACGAGTACATGCTCAGATTCGAACGAACGAGGATTGAAGCCCCATGAGAGCGTTCTATTACGCCGAAAGAGTGCGAGCTTGCCACGAGTACATGCTCAGATTCGAACGAACGAGGATTGAAGCCCCATGAGAGCGTTCTATTACGCCCAAAGAGTGCGAGCTTGCCACGAGTACATGCTCAGATTCGAACGAACGAGGATTGAAGCCCCATGAGAGCGTTTCTATTACGCCCAAAGAGTGCGAGCTTGCCACGAGTACATGCTCAGATTCGAACGAACGAGGATTGAAGCCCCATGAGAGCGTTCTATTACGCCCAAAAGTGCGAGCTTGCCACGAGTTGCCACGAGTACATGCTCAGATTCGAACGAACGAGGATTTGAAGCCCCATGAGAGCGTTCTATTACGCCCAAAGAGTGCGAGCTTGCCACGAGTACATGCTCAGATTCTAACGAACGAGGATTGAAGCCCCATGAGAGCGTTCTATTACGCCCAAAGAGTGCGAGGCTTGCCACGAGTACATGCTCAGATTCGAACGAACGAGGATTGAAGCCCCATGAGAGCGTTCTATTACGCCCAAAGAGTGCGAGCTTGCCACGAGTACATGCTCAGATTCGAACGAACGAGGATTGAAGCCCCATCCATGAGAGCGTTCTATTACGCCCAAAGAGTGCGAGCTTGCCACGAGTACATGCTCAGATTCGAACGCACGAGGATTGAAGCCCCATGAGAGCGTTCTATTACGCCCAAAGAGTGCGAGCTTGCCACGAGAACATGCTCAGATTCGAACCCCCCGAACGAACGAGGATTGAAGCCCCATTGAGAGCGTTCTATTACGCCCAAAGAGTGCGAGCTTGCCACGAGTACATGCTCAGATTCGAACGAACGAGGATTGAAGCCCCATGAGAGCGTTCTATTACGCCCAAAGAGTGCGAGCTTTTCCACGAGTACATGCTCAGATTCGAACGAACGAGGATTGAAGCCCATGAGAGCGTTCTATTACGCCCAAAGAGTGCGAGCTTGCCACGAGTACATGCTCAGATTCGAACGAATGAGGAAGATTGAAGCCCCCATGAGAGCGTTCTATTACGCCCAAAGAGTGCGAGCTTGCCACGAGTACATGCTCAGATTCGAACGAACGAGGATTTGAAGCCCCATGAGAGCGTTCTATTACGCCCAAAGAGTGCGAGCTTGCCACGAGTACATGCTCAGATTCGAACGAACGAGGATTGAAGCCCCATGAGAGCGTTCTATTACGCCCAAAGAGTGCGAGCTTGCCACGAGTACATGCTCACATTCGAACGAACGAGGATTGAAACCCCATGAGAGCGTTTTATTACGCCCAAAAGAGTGCGAGCTTGCCACGAGTACATGCTCAGATTCGAAACGAACGAGGATTGAAGCCCCATGAGAGAGCGTTCTATTATTACGCCCAAAGAGTGCGAGCTTGCCACGAGTACATGCTCAGATTCGAACGAACGAGGATTGAAGCCCCATCAGAGCGTTCTATTACGCCCAAAGAGTGCGAGCTTGCCACGAGTACATGCTCAGATTCGAAACGAACGAGGATTGAAAAGCCCCATGAGAGCGTTCTATTACGCCCAAAGAGTGCGAGCTTGCCACGAGTACATGCTCAGATTCGAACGAACGAGGATTGAAGCCCCAGGAGAGCGTTCTATTACGCCCAAAGAGTGCGAGCTTGCCACGAGTACATGCTCAGTATTCGAACGAAACGAGGATTGAAGCCCCATGAGAGCGTTCTATTACGCCCAAAGAGTGCGAGCTTGCCACGAGTACACTGCTGCTCAGAGGATTCGAACGAACGAGAGGATTGAAGCCACATGAGAGCGTTCTATTACGCCCAAAGAGTGCGAGCTTGCCACGAGAGTACATGCTCAGATTCGAACGAACGAGGATTGAAGCCCTCATGAGAGCGTTCTATTACGCCCAAAGAGTGCGAGCTTGCCACGAGTACATGCTCAGATTCGAACGAACGAGGATTGAAGCCCCATGAGAGCGTTCTATTACGCCCAAAGAGTGCGAGCTTGCCACGAGTACATGCTCAGATTCGAACGAACGAGGATTGAAGCCCCATGAGAGCGTTCTATTACGCCCAAAGAGTGCGAGCTTGCCACGAGTACATGCTCAGATTCGAACGAACGAGGATTTAAGCCCCAAAAGCCCCATGAGAGCGTAGGTTCTATTACGCCCCAAAGAGTGCGAGATTGCCACGAGTACATGCTCAGATTCGAACGAACGAGGATTGAAGCCCCATGAGAGCGTTCTATTACGCCCAAAGAATGCGAGCTTGCCACGAGTACATGCTCAGATTTGAACGAACGAGGATTGAAGCCCCATGAGAGCGTTCTATTACGCCCAAAGAGTGCGAGCTTGCCACGAGTACATGCTCAGATTCGAAATGCTCCAGACGAACGAACGAGGATTGAAGCCCCCATGAGAGCGTTCTATTACGCCAAAAGAGTGCGAGCTTGCCACGAGTTCATGCTCAGATTCGAACGAACGAGGATTGAAGCCCCATGAGAGCGTTCTATTACGCCCAAAGAGTGCGAGCTTGCCACGAGTACATGCTCAGATTCGAACGAACGAGGATTGAAGCCCCATGAGAGCGTTCAATTACGCCCAAAGAGTGCGAGCTTTCCACGAGTACATGCTCAGTTTGAAACGAACGAGGATTGAAGCCCCATGAGAGCGTTCTATTACGCCCAAAGAGTGCCAGCTTGCCACGAGTACATGCTCAGAATCGAACGAACGAGGATTGAAGCCCCATGAGAGCGTTCTATTACGCCCAAAGAGTGCGAGCTTGCCACGAGTACATGCTCAGATTCGAACGAACGAGGATTGAAGCCCCATGAGAGCGTTCTATTACGCCCAAAGAGTGCGAGCTTGCCACGAGTACATGCTCAGATTCGAACGAACGAGGATTGAATTCGAACGAACATTGAAGCCACATGAGAGCGTTCTATTACGCCCAAAGAGTGCGAGCTTGCCACGAGTACATGCTCAGATTCGAACGAACGAGGATTGAAGCCCCATGAGAGCGTTCTATTACGCCCAAAGAGTGCGAGCTTGCCACGAGTACATGCTCAGATTCGAACGAACGAGGATTGAAGCCCCATGAGAGCGTTCTATTACGCCCAAAGAGTGCGAGCTTGCCACGAGTACATGCTCAGATTCGAACGAACGAGGATTGAAGCCCCATGAGAGCGTTCTATTACGCCCAAAGAGTGCGAGCTTGCCACGAGTACATGCTCAGATTCGAACGAACGAGGATTGAAGATTCGAACCATGAGAGCGTTCTATTACGCCCAAAGAGTGCGAGCTTGCCACGAGTACATGCTCAGATTCGAACGAACGAGGATTGAAGCCCCATGAGAGCGTTCTATTACGCCCAAAGAGTGCGAGCTTGCCACGAGTACATGCTCAGATTCGAACGAACGAGGATTGAAGCCCCATGAGAGCGTTCTATTACGCCCAAAGAGTGCGAGCTTGCCACGAGTACATGCTCAGATTCGAACGAACGAGGATTGAAGCCCCATGAGAGCGTTCTATTACGCCCAAAGAGTGCGAGCTTGCCACGAGTAATGCTCAGATTCGAACGAACGAGGATTGAAGCCACATGAGAGCGTTCTATTACGCCCAAAGAGTGCGAGCTTGCCACGAGTACATGCTCAGATTCGAACGAACGAGGATTGAAGCCCCATGAGAGCGTTCTATTACGCCCAAAGAGTGCGAGCTTGCCACGAGTACATGCTCAGATTCGAACGAACGAGGATTGAAGCCCCATGAGAGCGTTCTATTACGCCCAAAGAGTGCGAGCTTGCCACGAGTACATGCTCAGATTCGAACGAACGAGGATTGAAGCCACATGAGAGCGTTCTATTACGCCCAAAGAGTGCGAGCTTGCCACGAGTACATGCTCAGATTCGAACGAAGATTCGAACGAACGAGGATTGAAGCCACATGAGAGCGTTCTATTACGCCCAAAGAGTGCGAGCTTGCCACGAGTACATGCTCAGATTCGAACGAACGAGGATTGAAGCCCCATGAGAGCGTTCTATTACGCCCAAAGAGTGCGAGCTTGCCACGAGTACATGCTCAGATTTCGAACGAACGAGGATTGAAGCCCCATGAGAGCGTTCTATTACGCCCAAAGAGTGCGAGCTTGCCACGAGTACATGCTCAGATTCGAACGAACGAGGATTGAAGCCCCATGAGAGCGTTCTATTACGCCCAAAGAGTGCGAGCTTGCCACGAGTACACATGCTCAGATTCGAACGAACGAGGATTGAAGGCCCATGAGAGCGTTCTATTACGCCCAAAGAGTGCGAGCTTGCCACGAGTACATGCTCAGATTCGAACGAACGAGGATTGAAGCCCCATGAGAGCGTTCCTATTACGGCCCAAAGAGTGCGAGCTTGCCACGAGTACAATGCTCAGATTCGAACGAACGAGGATTGAAGCCCCATGAGAGCGTTTATATTATTACGCCCAAAGAGTGCGAGCTTGCCACGAGTACATGCTCAGATTCGAACGAACGCGGATTGAAGCCACATGAGAGCGTTCTATTACGCCCAAAGAGTGCGAGCTTGCCACGAGAACATGCTCAGATTCGACCTTGACGAACGAGGATTGAAGCCCCATGAGAGCGTTCTATTACGCCTAAGAGTGCGAGCTTGCCACGAGTACATGCTCAGATTCGAACGAACGAGGATTGAAGCCCCATGAGAGCGTTCTATTACGCCCAAAGAGTGCGAGCTTGCCACGAGTACATGCTCAGATTCGAACTAGATCTACGAGGAATTGAAGCCCCATGACAGCGTTCTAATTACGCCCAAAGAGTGCGATAGGCTTGCCACGAGATACATGCTCAGATTCTAACGAACGAGGATTGAAGCCCCATGAGAGCGTTCTATTACGCCCAAAGAGTGCGAGCTTGCCACGAGTACATGCTCAGATTCGAACGAACGAGGATTGAAGCCCCATGAGAGCGTTCTATTACGCCCAAAGAGTGCGAAGCATTGCCACGAGTACATGCTCAGATTAGAACGAACGAGGATTGAAGCCCCATGAGAGCGTTCTATTACGCCCAAAGAGTGCGAGCTTGCCACGAGTACATGCTCAGATTCGAACGAACGAGGATTGAAGCCCCATGAGAGCGTTCTATTACGCCCAAAGAGTGCGAGCTTGCCACGAGTACATTCTCAGATTCTCGACGCTTTCGAACGAACGAGGATTTTGAAGCCCCATGAGAGCGTTCTATTACGCCCAAAGAGTGCGAGCTTGCCACGAGTACAATGCTCAGATTCGAACGAACGAACGAGGATTTGAAGCCCCATGTGAGCGTTTCTATTACGCCCAAAGATGTGCGAGCTTGCCACGAGTCACATGCTCAGATTCGAAGTCGATCGAGGATTGAAACCCCATGAGGGAGACGTTCTGTATTACGCCCAACTCTTAAGTGCTAGGAGCTTGCCACGATAAGTACATGCTCAGATTCATGAACGAGACGAGAGGACTTGGAAGCCATGTGCTTGTGAGCGTTCTATTACGCCCAAAGAGTGCGAGCTTGCCACGAGTACATGCTCAGATTCGAACGATGGACAGAGTTAATTGAAAGATGAGAGCGTTCTATTACGCCCAAAGAGTGCGAGCTTGCCACGAGTACATGCTCAGATTCGAAACGCAAGAACGAGGATTGAAACCCCATTAGAGCGTTCTATTACGCGCCTCAAAAGAGTGCGAGTCTTGCCACGAGTACAATGCTCTTCGATTCTTTGACGAACGAGGATTGAAGCCCCATGAGGAGCGTTCTATTACGCCCGAATTAAGAGTGCGAGCTTGCCACTGAGTACCATGCTCAGTAATTCGACATGGACGAAACGGGATTGAAGCCCCATGAGAGCGTTCTATTACGCCCAAGAGATGTGCGAGCTTGCCACGAGTACATGCCTCAGATTCGACAACTGACACGAGGATTGAAGCTCCCATGAGACGCGTTCTATTACGCAATCCAAAGAGTGCGAGCTTTCCTCGAGTACATGCTCAGATTCGAACTATACGATACGAGGATTGAAGCCCATGAGAGCGTTCTATTACGCGCCCAAAGAGTGCGAGCTTGCCACGAGTACATGCTCAGATTCATCGAACGAAAAGGATTGAACCCCAATGAGAGCGTTCTATTACGCCCAAAGAGTGCGAGCTTGCCACGAGTACATGCTCAGATTCGAACGAACGAGGATTGAAACCCCATGAGAGCTCGAGTTCTATTGCCCAAAGAGTGCGAGCTGTGCATCTACCGATTACATGCTCAGTTAAATTCGAACGAACGAGGATTGAAAACCCCATGAAGAGCGTTCTATTACGCTCCCAAAGAGTGGCGAGCTTGCCACGTCGAGTACATGCTCAGATTCGAATCACGAACGAGGATTGAAAGGCCCCATGAGAGCGTTCTATTACGCCAAAGAGTGCGCGAGCTTGCCACGAGTACATGCTCAGATTCGAACGAATCGACGAACAGAGGATTTGAAGCCCCATGATAGAGCGTTCTATTACGCCCAAAGAGTGCGAGCTTGCCCACGAGTACATGCTCAGATTCGAACGAACGAGGATTGAACCCCATCGTGAGAGCGTTCTATTACGCCCCAAAGAGTGCGAGCTTTGCCACGAGTACATGCTCAGATTCGAACGACCATCGAACGAGGATTGAAACCCCCTGAGAGCGTTCCATTACGCCCAAGAGAGTGCGAGCTTGCCACGAGTACATGCTCAGATTCGAACAAAACACGAGGATTGAAAGCCCATGAGAGCGTTCTATTACGCCCAAAGAGTGCGAGCTTGCCACGAGTACACATGCTCAGATTCGACTACGACCGAGGATTGAAACCCCCAATGAGAGCGTTCTATTACGCCCAAAGAGTGCGAGCTTGCCACGAGTACATGCTCAGATTCGAACGAACGAGGATTAGAAGCCCATGAGAGCGTTCTATTACCGCCCAAAGCTGTGCGAGCTTGCCACGAGTACATGCTCAGATTCGAGAAAACGAACGAGGATTGAAACCCCATGAGAGCGTTCTATTACGCCCAAAGAGTGCGAGCTTGCCACGAGTAGTACATGCTCTTGTATTCGATCCCACCCCCAACGAACGAGGATTTGAAGCCCCATGAGAGCGGTTTCTATTACGCCCAAAGAGTGCGAGCTTGCGCTTGCACGAGTACAATGCTCAGATCGAACCGAACGAGGATTGAAGCCCCATGAGAGCGTTCTATTCCGCCCAAAGAGTGCGAGCTTGCCACGGAGTACATGCTCAGATTGAACGAACGAGGATTGAAGCCCCATGAGAGCGTTCTATTACGCCCAAAGAGTGCGAGCTTGCACGAGTACATGCTCAGATTCGAACGAACGGGATTGAAGCCCCATTGAGAGCGTTCTATTACGCCCAAGAGTGGCGAGCTTGCCACGAGTACATGCTCGTATACGGACGAGATTTGAAGCCCCAGATTCGAGACCAACGAGGATTGGAAACCCATATGAGAGTGTTCTATGTACCCCACAGAGTGCGTAGCTGCTTGCCACGAGTACAATGATCAGATTCGAAACGAGAACGAAGAGATTGAACCCACCATGAAGTGTTTCTATTTCGCCCAAAGAGTGCGAGCTTGCCTCGAGTACATGCTCAGATTCGAACGAACGAGGATTGAAACCCATCAGAGTGTTCTAGTACGCCCAAAGAGTGCGAGCTTGCCTACGAGTACATGCTCAGATTCGCAAAACGAACCGAGGATTTGAAAGACCCCCATGAGAGCGTTTCTATTACGCTCCCAAAGAGTGCTACCGGAAGCTTTGCCACGAGTACATGCCTCCAGATTCGATCAACGAACGAGGATTGAAACCATCATGAGAGCGTTCTATTTTTGTTTAGCGCCCAACTGACGTGCGAGCTTGCCACGATACATGCCTCATGATTCGAACGAACAGAGGATTGAACCCCATGAGAGCGTTCTATTACGCCCAAATTACCGTGCTGCCGAGCTTGCCACGAGAGTACAGTACTCAGATTCGAACGAACGAGGATTGAAACCCCACATGAGAGCGTTCTATTGACGCCCAAAGAGTGCGAGATTTGCCACGAGTACAAGCTCAGATTGATTCGAACGAACGAGCAATTGATATAACCCCATTGAGAGCGTTCTATTACGCCAAAGAGTGCGAGCTTGCCACGAGTACATTGCTCAGATTCGAGCCCCATCAAACGAACGAGGATTTTGAAACCCCACATAGCGAGCGTTCTATTACGCCCATAAAGAGTGCGAGCTTTGCCACGAGTACATGTCAGATTCGACTCTTCACGAACGAGGATTGAAAACCACCGGGTGAGAGTGTTCTATATACGCCCAAAGAGTGCGAGCTTGCCACGAGTAACAATGCTCAGATTCGAAAACGACGAGGATTGAAATCCCAATGAGAGACGTTCTATTACGCCCAAGGAGTGCGAGCCTTTGCCACGAGTGACAACATGCCTCAGATTCGAACGAAAACGAACGAGGGGATTGAAACCCATGAGAGCGTTCTATTACGCCCGAGAAAGAGTGCAGTGCGAGCTTGCCACGAGTACATGCTCAGATTCGAAACGAACGAGGATTGAAACCCCATGAGAGCGTTCTATTACGCCCAAAGATGGTGCGAGCTATTGCCACGAGTACATGCTCAGATTCGACGAACGAGGATTGAAACCCATGAGAGCGTTCTATTACGCCCTAAAGAGTGCGAGCTTGCCACGAGTACATGCTCAGAATTCGAACTAGAAACGAGGATTGAAACCCCATTGAGAGCGTTCTATTTACGCCCAAAAGTGCGAAGCTTGCCCACGAGTAATCCTCAGATTCGAACGAACGCGAGTCTTGAAAACCCCATGAGAGCGTTTCTATTATGCTCCCTAAGAGATGCTAGCTTGCCACGAGTACATGGCTCCAACATCGAACGAACGAGGATTGAAACCCCATAAGAGCGTTCTATTACGCCCAAAGAGTGGCGTGGATTGCCACGAGTACATGCTGCTCAGATTCGAACGAACGAGGATTGAAACCCCATGAGAGCGTTCTATTGCCGACCAAAGAGTGCGCGAGCTTGCCACAAGTTACATGCTCAGATTCGAAGCCACGAGTACATTCTCAGATTCGAACGAACGAGGATTGAAGCCCCATCCATGAGAGCGTTCTATTACGCCCAAAGAGTGCGAGCTTCAAGCCACGAGTACATGCTCAGATTCGAACGAACGAGGATTGAAACCCCATGAGAGCGTTCTATTACGCCCAAAGAGTGCGAGCTTGCCACGAGTACATGCTCAGATTCGAACGAACGAGGATTGAAACCCCATGAGAGCGTTCTATTACGCCCAAAGAGTGCGAGCTTGCCACGAGTACATGCTCAGATTCGAACGAACGAGGATTGAAACCCCATGTGAGCGTTCTATTACGCCCAAAGAGTGCGAGCTTGCCACGAGTACATGCTCAGATTCGAACGAACGAGGATTGAAACCCCATGAGAGCGTTCTATTGCGCCCCTAAAGTGCGAGCTTGCCACGAGTACATGCTCAGATTCGAACGAACGAGGATTGAAACCCCATGAGAGCGTTCTATTACGCCCAAAGAGTGCGAGCTTGCCACGAGTACATGCTCAGATTCGAACGAACGAGGATTGAAACCCCATGAGAGCGTTCTATTACGCCCAAATAGTGCGAGCTTGCCACGAGTACATGCTCAGATTCGAACGAACGAGGATTGAAACCCCATGAGAGCGTTCTATTGCGCCTAAGAGTGCGAGCTTTGCCACTAGTACATGCTCAGATTCGAACGAACGAGGATTGAAGCCCCATGAGAGCGTTCTATTACGCCCAAAGAGTGCGAGCTTGCCACGAGTACATGCTCAGATTCGAACGAACGAGGATTGAAACCCCATGAGAGCGTTCTATTACGCCCAAAGAGTGCGAGCTTGCCACGAGTACATGCTCAGATTCGAACGAACGAGGATTGAAACCCCATGAGAGCGTTCTATTACGCCCAAATAGTGCGAGCTTGCCACGAGTACATGCTCAGATTCGAACGAACGAGGATTGAAACCCCATGAGAGCGTTCTATTACGCCCAAAGAGTGCGAGCTTGCCACGAGTACATGCTCAGATTCGAACGAACGAGGATTGAAACCCCATGAGAGCGTTCTATTACGCCCAAATAGTGCGAGCTTGCCACGAGTACATGCTCAGATTCGAACGAACGAGGATTGAAACCCCATGAGAGCGTTCTATTACGCCCGAAGAGTGCGAGCTTGCCACGAGTACATGCTCAGATTCGAACGAACGAGGATTGAAACCCCATGAGAGCGTTCTATTACGCCCAAAGAGTGCGAGCTTGCCACGAGTACATGCTCAGATTCGAACGAACGAGGATTGAAACCCCATGAGAGCGTTCTATTATGCCCAAAAGAGTGCGAGCATGCCACGAGTACATGCTCAGATTCGAACGAACGAGGATTGAAACCCCATGAGAGCGTTCTATTACGCCCAAAGAGTGCGAGCTTGCCACGAGTACATGCTCAGATTCGAACGAACGAGGATTGAAACCCCATGAGAGCGTTTTCTATTACGCCCCAAAGAGTGCGAGCTTGCCACGAGTACATGCTCAGATTCGAACGAACGAGGATTGAAACCCCATGAGAGCGTTCTATTACGCCCAAAGAGTGCGAGCTTGCCACGAGTACATGCTCAGATTCGAACGAACGAGGATTGAAACCCCAAAAGAGCGTTCTATTACGCCCAAAGAGTGCGAGCTTGCCACGAGTACATGCTCAGATTCGAACGAACGAGGATTGAAACCCCATGAGAGTGTTCTATTACGCCCAAATAGTGCGAGCTTGCCATGAGTACATGCTCAGATTCGAACGAACGAGGATTGAAACCCCATGAGTGTGTTCTTTTACGCCCAAATAGTGCGAGCTTGCCACGAGTACATCCTTTGATTCGAACGAACGAGGATTGAAACCCCATGAGAGCGTTCTCTTGCTCCTAAGAGTGCGAGCTTTCCACGAGTACATGCTCAGATTCGAACGACCGAGGATTGAAACCCCATGAGAGCGTTCTATTACGCCCAAAGAGTGCGAGCTTGCCACAAGTACATGCTCAGATTCGAACGAACGAGGATTGAAACCCCATGTGAGCGTTCTATTACGACCAAAGAGAGCGAGCTTGCCACGAGTACATCCTCTGATTCGAATGAACGAGGATTGAAACCCCATGAGAGCATTCTATTGCTCCTAAGAGTGCGAGCTTTCCACGAGTATATGCTCAGATTCGAACGAACGAGGATTGAAACCGCATGAGAGCGTTCTTTTACGCCCAAAGAGTGCGAGCTTGCCACGAGTACATGCTCAGATTCGAACGAACGAGGATTGAAACCCCATGAGAGTGTTCTATTACGTCCAAATAGTGCGAGCTTGCCACGAGTACATGCTCAGATTCGAACGAACGAGGATTGAAACCCCATGTGAGCGTTCTATTACGCCCAAAGAGAGCGAGCTTGCCATGAGTACATCCTCTGATTCGATTGAACGAGGATTGAAACCCCATGAGAGCGTTCTATTGCTCCTAATAGTGCGAGCTTTCCACGAGTACATGCTCAGATTCGAACGAACGAGAATTGAAACCCCATGAGGGCGTTCTATTACGCCCAAAGAGTGCGAGCTTGCCACGAGTACATGCTCAGATTCAAACGAACGAGGATTGAAACCCCATGAGAGTGTTCTATTACGCCCAAATAGTGCGAGCTTGCCACGAGTACATCCTTTGATTCGAACGAACGAGGATTGAAACCCCATGAGAGCGTTCTCTTGCTCCTAAGAGTGCGAGCTTTCCATGAGTACATGCTCAGATTCGAACGAACGAGGATTGAAACCCCATGAGAGCGTTCTATTACGCCCAAAGAGTGCGAGCTTGCCACGAGTACATGCTCAGATTCGAACGAACGAGGATTGAAACCCCATGAGAGTGTTCTATTACGCCCAAATAGTGCGAGCTTGCCACGAGTACATCCTTTGATTCGAACGAACGAGGATTGAAACCCCATGAGAGCGTTCTCTTTCTCCTAAGAGTGCGAGCTTTCCACGAGTACATGCTCAGATTCGAACGAACGAGGATTGAAACCCCATGAGAGCGTTCTATTACGCCCAAAGAGTGCGAGCTTGCCACGAGTACATGCTCAGATTCGAACGAACGAGGATTGAAACCCCATGAGAGCGTTCTATTACGCCCAAATAGTGCGAGCTTGCCACGAGTACATGCTCAGATTCGAACGAACGAGGATTGAAACCCCATGAGAGCGTTCTATTACGCCCAAAGAGTGCGAGCTTGCCACGAGTACATGCTCAGATTCGAACGAACGAGGATTGAAACCTCATGAGAGCGTTCTATTACGCACGCCCAAAGAGTGCGAGCTTGCCACGAGTACATGCTCAGATTCGAACGAACGAGGATTGATATCACATGAGAGCGTTCTATTATGCCCGAAAGAGTGCGAGCTTGCCACGAGTACATGCTCAGATTCGAACGAACGAGGATTGAAACCCCAAAAGAGCGTTCTATTACGCCCAAAGAGTGTGAGCTTGCCACGAGTACATGCTCAGATTCGAACGAACGAGGATTGAAACCCCATGAGAGTGTTCTATTACGCCCAAATAGTGCGAGCTTGCCACGAGTACATGCTCAGATTCGAACGAACGAGGATTGAAACCCCATGAGAGTGTTCTATTACGCCCAAATAGTGCGAGCTTGCCACGAGTACATCCTTTGATTCGAACGAACGAGGATTGAAACCCCATGAGAGCGTTCTATTGCTCCTAAGAGTGCGAGCTTTCCACGAGTACATGCTCAGATTCGAACGAACGAGGATTGAAACCCCATGAGAGCGTTCTATTACGCCCAAAGAGTGCGAGCTTGCCACAAGTACATGCTCAGATTCGAACGAACGAGGATTGAAACCCCATGTGAGCGTTCTATTACGCCCAAAGAGTGCGAGCTTGCCACGAGTACATGCTCAGATTCGAACGAACGAGGATTGAAACCCCATGAGAGCGTTCTATTACGCCCAAAGAGTGCGAGCTTGCCACGAGTACATGCTCAGATTCGAACGAACGAGGATTGAAACCCCATGAGAGCGTTCTATTACGCCCAAAGAGTGCGAGCTTGCCACGAGTACATGCTCAGATTCGAACGAACGAGGATTGAAACCCCATGAGAGTGTTCTATTACGCCCAAAGAGTGCGAGCTTGCCACGAGTACATGCTCAGATTCGAACGAACGAGGATTGAAACCCCATGAGAGCGTTCTATTACGCCCAAAGAGTGCGAGCTTGCCACGAGTACATCCTCTGATTCGATTCGAACGAACGAGGATTGAAACCCCATGAGAGCGTTCTATTGCTCCTAAGAGTGCGAGCTTTCCACGAGTACATGCTCAGATTCGAACGAACGAGGATTGAAACCCCATGAGAGCGTTCTATTACGCCCAAAGAGTGCGAGCTTGCCACGAGTACATGCTCAGATTCGAACGAACGAGGATTGAAACCCCATGAGAGTGTTCTATTACGCCCAAAGAGTGCGAGCTTGCCACGAGTACATCCTCAGATTCGAACGAACGAACGAGGATTGAAACCCCATGAGAGCGTTCTATTACGCCCTAAGAGTGCGAGCTTGCCACGAGTACATGCTCAGATTCGAACGAACGAGGATTGAAACCCCATGAGAGCGTTCTATTACGCCCAAAGAGTGCGAGCTTGCCACGAGTACATGCTCAGATTCGAACGAACGAGGATTGAAACCCCATGAGAGCGTTCTATTACGCCCAAATAGTGCGAGCTTGCCACGAGTACATGCTCAGATTCGAACGAACGAGGATTGAAACCCCATGAGAGCGTTCTATTACGCCCAAAGAGTGCGAGCTTGCGAGCTTGCCCACGAGTACATGCTCAGATTCGAACGAACGAGGATTGAAACCCCATGAGAGCGTTCTATTACGCCCAAAGAGTGCGAGCTTGCCACGAGTACATGCTCAGATTCGAACGAACGAGGATTGAAACCCCATGAGAGCGTTCTATTACGCCCAAAAGAGTGCGAGCTTGCCACGAGTACATGCTCAGATTCGAACGAACGAGGATTGAAGCCCCATGAGAGCGTTCTATTTGCCCAAAGAGTGCGAGATTGCCACGAGTACATGCTCAGATTCGAACGAACGAGGATTGAAACCCCATGAGAGCGTTCTATTACGCCCAAAGAGTGCGAGCTTGCCACGAGTACATGCTCAGATTCGAACGAACGAGGATTGAAACCCCATGAGAGTGTTCTATTACGCCCAAATAGTGCGAGCTTGCCACGAGTACATGCTCAGATTCGAACGAACGAACGAGGATTGAAACCCCATGAGAGTGTTCTATTACGCCCCCAAAATAGTGCGAGCTTGCCACGAGTACATCCTTTGATTCGAACGAACGAGGATTGAAACCCCATGAGAGCGTTCTCTTGCTCCTAAGAGTGCGAGCTTGCCACGAGTACATGCTCAGATTCGAACGACCGAGGATTGAAACCCCATGAGAGCGTTCTATTACGCCCAAAGAGTGCGAGCTTGCCACAAGTACATGCTCAGATTCGAACGAACGAGGATTGAAACCCCATGTGAGCGTTCTATTACGACCAAAGAGAGCGAGCTTGCCACGAGTACATCCTCTGATTCGAATGAACGAGGATTGAAACCCCATGAGAGCATTCTATTGCTCCTAAGAGTGCGAGCTTTCCACGAGTACATGCTCAGATTCGAACGAACGAGGATTGAAACCGCATGAGAGCGTTCTTTTACGCCCAAAGAGTGCGAGCTTGCCACGAGTACATGCTCAGATTCGAACGAACGAGGATTGAAACCCCATGAGAGTGTTCTATTACGTCCAAATAGTGCGAGCTTGCCACGAGTACATGCTCAGATTCGAACGAACGAGGATTGAAACCCCATGTGAGCGTTCTATTACGCCCAAAGAGAGCGAGCTTGCCATGAGTACATCCTCTGATTCGATTGAACGAGGATTGAAACCCCATGAGAGCGTTCTATTGCTCCTAATAGTGCGAGCTTTCCACGAGTACATGCTCAGATTCGAACGAACGAGAATTGAAACCCCATGAGGGCGTTCTATTACGCCCAAAGAGTGCGAGCTTGCCACGAGTACATGCTCAGATTCAAACGAACGAGGATTGAAACCCCATGAGAGTGTTCTATTACGCCCAAATAGTGCGAGCTTGCCACGAGTACATCCTTTGATTCGAACGAACGAGGATTGAAACCCCATGAGAGCGTTCTCTTGCTCCTAAGAGTGCGAGCTTTCCATGAGTACATGCTCAGATTCGAACGAACGAGGATTGAAACCCCATGAGAGCGTTCTATTACGCCCAAAGAGTGCGAGCTTGCCACGTCGTGTACATGCTCAGATTCGAACGAACGAGGATTGAAACCCCATGAGAGTGTTCTATTACGCCCAAATAGTGCGAGCTTGCCACGAGTACATCCTTTGATTCGAACGAACGAGGATTGAAACCCCATGAGAGCGTTCTCTTGCTCCTAAGAGTGCGAGCTTTCCACGAGTACATGCTCAGATTCGAACGAACGAGGATTGAAACCCCATGAGAGCGTTCTATTACGCCCAAAGAGTGCGAGCTTGCCACGAGTACATGCTCAGATTCGAACGAACGAGGATTGAAACCCCATGAGAGCGTTCTATTACGCCCAAAGAGTGCGAGCTTGCCACGAGTACATGCTCAGATTCGATCGAACGAGGATTGAAACCCCATGAGAGCGTTCTATTGCGCCCAAAGAGTGCGAGCTTGCCATGAGTACATGCTCAGATTAGAACGAACGAGTATTGAAACCCCATGAAAGCGTTCTATTACGCCCAAAGAGTGCGAGCTTGCCACGACTACATGCTCAGATTCGAACGAACGAGGATTGAAACCCCATGAGAGCGTTCTATTACGCCCAAAGAGTGCGAGCTTGCCACGAGTACATGCTCAGATTCGAACGAACGAGGATTGAAACCCCATGAGAGTGTTCTATTACGCCCAAATAGTGCGAGCTTGCCACGAGTACATCCTTTGATTCGAACGAACGAGGATTGAAACCCCATGAGAGCGTTCTCTTGCACCTAAGAGTGCGAGCTTTCCACGAGTACATGCTCAGATTCGAACGAACGAGGATTGAAACCCCATGAGAGCGTTCTATTACGCCCAAAGAGTGCGAGCTTGCCACGAGTACATGCTCAGATTCGAACGAACGAGGATTGAAACCCCATGTGAGCGTTCTATTACGCCCAAAGAGAGCGAGCTTGCCACGAGTACATCCTCTGATTCGAATGAACGAGGATTGAAACCCCATGAGAGCGTTCTATTGCTCCTAAGAGTGCGAGCTTTCCACGAGTACATGCTCAGATTCGAACGAACGAGGATTGAAACCCCATGAGAGCGTTCTATTACGCCCAAAGAGTGCGAGCTTGCCACGAGTACATGCTCAGATTCGAACGAACGAGGATTGAAACCCCATGAGAGTGTTCTATTACGCCCAAATAGTGCGAGCTTGCCACGAGTACATGCTCAGATTCGAACGAACGAGGATTGAAACCCCATGAGAGCGTTCTATTACGCCCAAAGAGTGCGAGCTTGCCACGAGTACATGCTCTGATTCGAACGAACGAGGATTGAAACCCCATGAGAGCGTTCTATTGCGCCTAAGAGTGCGAGCTTGCCACGAGTACATGCTCAGATTCGAACGAACGAGGATTGAAACCCCATGAGGGCGTTCTATTACGCCCAAAGAGTGCGAGCTTGCCACGAGTACATGCTCAGATTCAAACGAACGAGGATTGAAACCCCATGAGAGTGTTCTATTACGCCCAAATAGTGCGAGCTTGCCACGAGTACATCCTTTGATTCGAACGAACGAGGATTGAAACCCCATGAGAGCGTTCTCTTGCTCCTAAGAGTGCGAGCTTTCCATGAGTACATGCTCAGATTCGAACGAACGAGGATTGAAACCCCATGAGAGCGTTCTATTACGCCCAAAGAGTGCGAGCTTGCCACGAGTACATGCTCAGATTCGAACGAACGAGGATTGAAACCCCATGAGAGTGTTCTATTACGCCCAAATAGTGCGAGCTTGCCACGAGTACATCCTTTGATTCGAACGAACGAGGATTGAAACCCCATGAGAGCGTTCTCTTGCTCCTAAGAGTGCGAGCTTTCCACGAGTACATGCTCAGATTCGAACGAACGAGGATTGAAACCCCATGAGAGCGTTCTATTACGCCCAAAGAGTGCGAGCTTGCCACAAGTACATGCTCAGATTCGAACGAACGAGAATTGAAACCCCATGTGAGCGTTCTATTACGCCCAAAGAGAGCGAGCTTGCCACGAGTACATCCTCTGATTCGAATGAACGAGGATTGAAACCCCATGAGAGCATTCTATTGCTCCTAAGAGTGCGAGCTTTCCACGAGTACATGCTCAGATTCGAACGAACGAGGATTGAAACCCCATGAGAGCGTTCTATTACGCCCAAAGAGTGCGAGCTTGCCACGAGTACATGCTCAGATTCGAACGAACGAGGATTGAAATCCCATGAGAGTGTTCTATTACGCCCAAATAGTGCGAGCTTGCCACGAGTACATGCTCAGATTCGAACGAACGAGGATTGAAACCCCATGAGAGTGTTCTATTACGCCCAAATAGTGCGAGCTTGCCACGAGTACATCCTTTGATTCGAACGAACGAGGATTGAAACCCCATGAGAGCGTTCTCTTGCTCCTAAGAGTGCGAGCTTTCCACGAGTACATGCTCAGATTCGAACGACCGAGGATTGAAACCCCATGAGAGCGTTCTATTACGCCCAAAGAGTGCGAGCTTGCCACAAGTACATGCTCAGATTCGAACGAACGAGGATTGAAACCCCATGTGAGCGTTCTATTACGACCAAAGAGAGCGAGCTTGCCACGAGTACATCCTCTGATTCGAATGAACGAGGATTGAAACCCCATGAGAGCATTCTATTGCTCCTAAGAGTGCGAGCTTTCCACGAGTATATGCTCAGATTCGAACGAACGAGGATTGAAACCGCATGAGAGCGTTCTTTTACGCCCAAAGAGTGCGAGCTTGCCACGAGTACATGCTCAGATTCGAACGAACGAGGATTGAAACCCCATGAGAGTGTTTTATTACGTCCAAATAGTGCGAGCTTGCCACGTCTAACTTATGCATATGATGTTTCTTTGGACCTGGTGGGTCGAGCTTCTCTCTTGGGTGGCCTTACCCACTGGGAACTATGTTTATAGTTCTCACCCCACGTTTTTCAGGTCCTTCCGCGAGTGAGGCGGCGGAGCGAGGCAAGGGTTTGGCTCTCTAGATAGCGGCCCTTCCATTTTGGTGATACATAGAGTTGTACCCCTAGTCTTGGACTTTGATAGTATAGAGGATTTCCATTACATGTATGAAACTTATATATTCCATAGTTTTGGAACATGGTGTATGGAATGAAAAGAAAGAAAAGAAAATTTTGGGCATGTATAAATGTGCAATGTGATGTAATAGAAGTAGAACTTCTTTATGTTGATGCTTTCCTTGTGCAACTCTTGTACTCCGTTCCTAGTTGGAACCTCGTGGATAAGCTTGTGTTGTGACGCCTTGGGCGGGTAGAAGGGACTCTATCCGTTCGGCAGGTCTGGGGCATGCGCCCGTGCGGTTATCCTTTCCACCTAGTTGGTGTTAAAGGCCCGACGGGGCGTGACAAAATGACACTTCAGAAACCATGTGAGATAAGATATATCCTATAATTTGTGTTATCTGTATGTGTAAATACAGTTGAGCTAATTCTTTTTGTCGATTTTTAGGCCACAATACACAAGGAAGACGTCATCATGTGTACATCTTACTATATGGCACATAGACAATATTGTAAACACTATTTTTCAAGGCTTGTACACGAGTCGCAATAAAACATAATAACTTCTGCAACTAAATTGTGCATCAGGCCGTCACACTCTTTGGTTTGGGTTAAAATTCAACTTAGTCACCGGCGAATAACTTAAATGACCAAAGAATGAAACACTCCAATGTAAACTCTATATTCATTACCAAATATATAGTTCATAATAAACTTCTACAGATGGCTCTGTGATTAGGATGAACACAATTCAGAATTGACATTATCGTTCTTTGATATTCTTCATCCAAGCAAAACTACTACTGTGGGAAGCTCTACCTGCTAAAATGTTGCCATTAAAGTTGAGCTCTACCTTCTAATTGACTTTAAGGATACTTAGACCGAAACTGCTACATATAGACTACCTGCGAACTTAGGCTGCTCCCATATTTCCTAGCAAGGCCCTAATAGTTTATAAATTTTTGTTTTTGTCAAGCACTCACCAGATTCTGCCATTGTCTCATTTTAGGTTGACCATCAACTGAAACAACTGCATGAAATGTTATGATCTTTTGCCTTGGATTGGGTGGAATCAGTTCTGAAAGGTCGAATTGGATTCTGGAGTAGCTCAGTTTCATTATGGACAGAACCCAGTTTTGCTGCAAAACCAAGTTAAATGTAAAATTTGGTTCCAAACTTTAGCATTTATTTCCTAGCCTAGCTAGACCTGAGATATGTGCATATTTATGGTTCCTAGCAGTTGTGTTGGGGCTCCGTAAGTACCGCTTTTGTCTTCTCTTTTGAACGGTCTTGTATTTTGAAGTATGTTTCACATGTAATCTATAGCTATCAAAGGATGTCAAGTAAGATCTCATAACTTTTCAAAATTAGAAATGTAGAAACGTACGAAACAATCATAGGGTAGCATCTAATGCTCTACACTGATATAAGTACTTAAACATAGTTTCCCGAAATAGATAGAAGGGAAATCGAATAATATAGGAACGTAGATCTGATTAAATAGTCATGATTGATGGATACAAATATTATGAAAGTTAGTGTTATAAGTTCATAAAAGGGAGGCTTAAACATGTCACTATCACCTTAATGTATGCCATGAAAATGTGGGAGCTTAAAATCTAAATGAAGTGAATTTGTCCTCTAGTCCAACGTGACACACGTTTACGATTGCATCGATAAATTCAGAATAGGATTCTTTAATTCCAGATATATCATTCATGCATACATACATGTTCATTTATTTTCTACTTATGAGCAACTAGAGCATTCCAATTGATAGAGCTCCCTTGGAAATAAAAATAGTGAAATCCCACACCCCATACATCTACTTTGTGCCAAATGAAGCCATTTAAACCTACAACTTCGGCCACAAAACACCAATTCTCATAGCTATTACTATGAATTAGATGAAATACTAGAATTTTATCAAGCACACAACGATAACCATAGCAATATTGTAGAACATAGTTCACATACCCTTTAGGTCCTCAATCACCTTCACCACGTACACGAAGAGTGCTGCCTTTGCCAACTCCGGGAGGAATTTTCACTTTAATATCCTTTCTAACACGAACACGCCCTTCCCCAGCACACTTTCGGCAATACTCTGAAATGATTTCACCTTCACCTCCGCAAGTTGGACAAATGGAAACCTAGTCATAATGAAAAATTGAGTGTACAAATTACAAAGAATCTTAAACCATTTCACCTTCACCTCTGCAAGTTGGACAAATGGAAACCTAGTCATAATGAAAAATTGAGTGTACAAATTACAAAGAATCTATTCAAATTGTGTATATACAAAATAATGGTACAGGCTAACCATGAAGCTCAGCTCCTAACACTACACTATACAGTAGGCTCACATAAACCGAATGTAACAATAAAATTACGAGATAAGATGCATCTAACAGATGAACACAGAAAAGGGAGAAATACAATATTCAAAGAAACTTAAATAAGCATCATTTATTGCACTTGTCAAATTTCACAGAGGCAAAGAAGAGTGAGAACATCATGTTAAAATCCACATGAGTGCAGTATTTTTTTTTCAAAAATTCTTCAATAATATTATGCTATTAAAAAACAAAAACCTCTTCATGATATGACACTCACTCAGCCTGGTAAAAAGCATTAAAACTTGCATGGTTTTTAATATTTAGCACAAAATATCTTATTCTCTACCTCAATATGTTCTATAACTCTTTCTCAATCCTTCATCATTTTGATCTGCACTAGATTTTACAAATTTAGCCAGATCGTTTCCAAACATAATTTTCTTTGAAATGTTATCTATGCTGCATTTTGTAAGGTGATTTTTGTCGCAGAATAGAATGGATATTCTTAGGGGAACTCAAGTTCAAGGTGACATGCCTAGTAGGTTTGCAAACAGATAGTGGCTATTACTAAAAACACTGAGCTGGCCATACGGATATCGAAATGCCACCCGAGGAATTACCATCTTTTCAAAATAGGGGAGTCAACAAGACATTCCAACAGCCATTTCAATATGGGTACTAAACTAGCAAAAAGCATGTTTGGCAAGATAACGGGGACATTACTAACTATCCACACTCTAAGCCACAAAACACTTCTGCAAAATCATAAATTTTGCGAGAGAGAGGAAAACTATTTCTCAGGTACCTGGGAAAATAAACCAAAAGGTGTTTGCCCAGTTCGCATTATTTGACCTCGTCCACCACAAGTTGAGCACACTCTCATCCTAGATCCAACCTTTGATCCAGTGCCTAAGCATGCATCACATGTTTCCAGATGAGATAACACTATTTCCTTTTCTGCTCCAAAAATAGCCTCTGAAAACTCCAACATGACGTCATATCTGAGGATATACATTAAAATAAGTTGACAAGTTCAATAGTTTTCACACAGAGAAACAACTTAAGGAGACATAGAAAAGGTAATATAAAGTTCAAAGACTAGAATCTCACATCAAAGAGTCAATAGTTCACATGACAAACTTTATAAGGATGATTGTGAGTACAAACATTATGTGTTCATAGACTAAAACAAATTGTATAATTATTAGAGATGACATGTTAAACTTATTCTCCCAGTGCTCCACAATAGCTTGAGATCCTCTCAACTTGCCAGTGAATAAATAAAGCCAAAAAGAGCAACAGGTCAACAGAATTTAGGCATCATTGGCAACATATTCCTTACCAAGAACCAAGTTTTTGGCACCACTAAGAGATGATTAGCTATTCACAACTCAGAGAAACAAAAACGTAATATCTTGAAGGGGTCAATATGCAAGTCAGCAAACAATATGGGCTCTTACTCGTGCAGGATATAAATGAGTGCTAACGATGACCCTTCCTCTGCTACTAAGAACATGATCTTCTTCCTCTTTCTAGTTTGCGTTTGTGTGTGGGAAGAAAACCTGATGTGATGGTCGAGCAGGTGAAAAAGACATGAGCTTCGAACAGCAGGAATACATTCTCTTGTCACCCACCCAAAAAGATCATCAAGGTATGACGCTTCTGCGAATTAGGACACTTATAGCACTTTCAATGCTTGCTTGAGTGCCAACATTGATTTATTTGGTTGCCAAGCAGTGAGAAGGCTCCACATCAGACATATTAGAATCAAAGTTTGACATACTTATATTTCAATTAAGGTTCCTGTTGCTTGATGCCTTCTCAGTGGAAGCCAGTACAAATGGTTGTCAAGTACATGGGTTTATGACAATTCATCCAAACAAAGAAAAGTCAAACTTAATTTTTGTACCATTATTAACGTTGATAATTTGAAAAAAAAAGTATTTTATACTGCGAAAGACTTAGTATTTAATCTGTTTCACAAATTCCTTGATCCGTATCATCTTTAAAGATTTTCATGTAAAGAGCACAGGTTACTGAATGTTATTTCTGGGATCAAGCTAAGTAGGTCTTTGATCCAAAAGTGTCAGGTCATAGCACAAAAAACTAAAACAAAGTCCTTTCCTTTATCATATACACTTATTTGCTTCCACAATCTTGAACAACTGTTTCTAGGAAGGAAGAAGGATAAAATAAGCCAAGTTTTCCTCAGAAGTTTGCAATCTTTATAGATTCTACACTAGAAAAATTGGAAAACATTTGTTTTTCTTTTTTTCAAACAGAACCTGATTATTTAGGACATGGAAGGAAGTAAATTTATTAACCGTATTTGACACAGTTTAGTGGGTTGAAAGCAACTAACCTTATATCTTCACCCTTTATAGTAGCTCCGCGCCTTCGTGTTCCAAATGCACTTGGATCCATGCTAGAAAAGTTGCCCATGCTTGCACCAAAGAAAGTCTCAAATAGATCAAATGGATTGGTCTACAAAAAAGAGATTATCTTGGCTATAATCAAGATTATCTCGGCTATAATCATACGTGTCATAAACAATAGCTAATAAAAATCATATTGTAGTCTTAACCCCATCTATTGCTACTTTGGTAATAAAGAAAGACTTCTCAAAGTAATTTTTGGGAGGCGAACATTACATTAATCCATGCATCACAGATCTGTTGTAAGTGTGCTAAACGATGAAAGAAAGAGATAAAGCATCATAGCTGATGATTGAGTACCATATACGCTCCAGATGCACCCCCTACTGTGCTCTTAACACCAGCTTCGCCATACTGATCATATAAAGCCCTCTTTTTATTATCTGACAGTACCTGATAACAAAGAGATTCAATCCTTAAACAAAATGCAAAAATATAAACATGTTCTCTAGCTTTCAGCAATTTTTTCACTGTAGACCCCAAATACCTTTAAAAAGATGCACAATTCACTTTTAGGATATCTCATTCAAAAGTAAAACATAGAATAGAGTATATACGAAAAGGTAAGTACCTCATAAGCATCACTTATCTCCTTGAACTTTTCAGTTACTCCAGGTTGCTTGTTGACATCAGGATGATACTAGAAGAATAACAACAGAAAATCAATAAAAGTGGGCATAGCCAAACATGGAAAAATGGTGCAGATTTATATTACTTAACATGGTAAAGCATTCTATAAGTGGGTAAAAGCAGAAATTCCATATTAGCTAATCTAGTAGAAGATAATACACAAGGATTTTACCCTACACACCCTGTAACCGACTAAATGTGATAAGCACCTGATTAATTGGAAAGACATTCTCTAACAAGAAAGAATACACAATGACAATAGGATTGCATACTACTATCAAATCTCGCTGATGAGTATTTATAGATTTGTCGACTTCTGTCCTGGTTCAGACTTGCTCTCTAAGAGGAGTTATGTTGAATGATTTCAACTAATAAACCAATCTGCGCACAAGCTCATAGCCTCTACTGATGTGAAAATTTTGCAACTTCAATATGTTACTTGATAGACTGTCATAGTTTTAAGAAGCAACATGAACTCTTTTTCGATTCTCAGGAAAGTACAGGAATTACCCAAAGAATGACCAACGCCTATTGAAAGTACCACAGACGTTTGACAACTTTCCATGAATAAGGACGGGCATTTTGATAGAGAAAATTAAATGTCCTTTGAAGTACCTGACAGTTCATAATACACGAAATGTGCTGTTGTACAGATAACACTTGTCTTTGGTTCATACTTTCATGCACATTAAATTACTGAACATCACAAACAACAGAAATCAACTAATTAATACATATCCAGTACAAAAAAAAGTTGATCCACAAGAGAGTAGCAAAGAATGACGATGACTGAATAACTCATCATATGACCTACACAGGAAAGGGGAGCCTACGAGAAAACAGATTACTATGAGAGCTCATCAAGGGAGAAGGCTAGAAATAGGCAGGATTCATTGAAGTCGAGAAAAAAAAATGTTAACTCCCTATTGTCAGCCATAAAACACATACTTTCATATATAAAAACTGGCAAAGAGGGCATTTAGAGCTTCTACACCAATAAGCAAATATAAAACCCACTACATCCATGGTAGTCTTCTCCTCCAACACCAAATCCACAAAATTCACAACTATTTGATTACTGTACAGTAGTTTACAAATGTTTACTTTCAAGCAATTACAAGCACATATGAATCCTCGTATCATAGCAAGTACATAGCATTAATCAACGAACTCATCCTAAGATTACGAGCAATATATGAAGGACTTTTTTTATAAAATAACTCTTCAAAATTTTATAATTTAGAAAATAATCCTATCAAATTTATTTTTGGCAAATTAACCTTCTAGAAGCGGTGAATCATTCACCGCTTTCAGAATATATTGTACGGCTATTAAAGACGGTGAATCATTTACCGTCTTATTTATACTTATCCATTTAACAACCATATTCCCTTTCCCTCTCCTCCTTCTAAAGGCGGTGAATCGTTCACCGTCTTTAGAAGACTTAAAAGTTTTTTGAATACGGTGAATGATTCACCGAGTTTAAAAGATTAGTTTGTCAAATAAAAATTTGGCACGATTATTTCGCAAATTATAAAATTTTATAAAGTTATTTTATAAAAAAGTCCTATATGAATCCTATATACACAATTTCCTAGATATTGTTAACTGTACAGTAATTTACAATTGTTCACAGTACACAATTGAAACAACAAATCCAACATTGTAATCTTAACAAATTCGTAGCAGTAATCAACGAATTCATCTTAAGATGACAAGGCGAAAGTTACCTGGCGCGCCAATTTCCAATACACGGCCTTGATCTCCTTGCTCGTCGCGGAGCGGGAGACGCCGAGAGTAGAGTAGTAGTCGGCGGAGGCGGAGACGACGCCGACGAGGCCGCGTCCTCCTCCTCCTCCTCCTCCTTCTCCGCCGCCGCCGCCGCCGCCGCCTCTCCGACAGGTGCGCCGCCGCTTCGAGTAGCGAAGGGAGAGGGAGTGTACGGAGGGGCGGAGGCGAACGCCATGGGCGAAGAGGAGATGATCGGTGGTGGTGGTGGTGGTGGTGGTTAGGAGAGAAGAGTAGGGTTTAGAGGGGGGAGCGATGGAGATGGGGGAGAGGGCGAGCGCCGGACCTTTTTATAAAATGACCCTTCAAAAATTTGTATTTTGCGAAATGACCCTCTCAAAATTTTATTTGGAAAACTAACCCTCTTCTCGCTACGCGGGCGCCAGGGTGGATTTTTGACCTAAAGACGGTGAATCGTTCACCGCCTTCAGTAAGGCGGTGAACGATTCACCGCCTTTCTTATATACAAACTGAAGGCGGTGAATGGTTCACCGCCTTCACTAAGACGGTGAACTCTTCACCGCCTTCAGTGTTAATCCCCACAACTAACCAAATTCCCTCAAGGCCTGGAGGAACACTGATAAGACGATGAATCGTTCACCGCTCTAAGGCGTTGAACGATTCACCGTCTTATCAGTGTTCCACCTCCAGGACTTGGAAAAAATTTGGACTTGGAGAAAATCTGGTTGGTGCAGGGATTTACACTAAACCCGGTGAATGGTTCACTGTCTTAGTGAAGGCGGTGAACCATCCACCGCCTTCACTGTTTATACATTAAAGGCAGTGAACCATCCACCGCCTTCACTGTTTATACATTAAAGGCGGTGAATGATTCACCGCCTTTAGTGCAAACAGTACAAACCCCATTTTTTTAAATAGTTTTTAGCAACAATTTCTACAAGTTTGAAGTAAGAAATTTTACGAG
Organism: Puya raimondii; assembly: GCA_016920855.1. Taxonomy (NCBI): domain Eukaryota; kingdom Viridiplantae; phylum Streptophyta; class Magnoliopsida; order Poales; family Bromeliaceae; genus Puya; species Puya raimondii. The sequence continues at coordinate 4,213,450 of JABWPP010000049.1, forward strand.
AATAAATTTTTCAACAAGAAACACAACAAGACAAATAGAACAACAAGATACAACCAATAGCATAGGAATATAAAAAAAAACACAGAAAGATATACAAATGTGAACTAAATAAAGAGGTAGTAATATTATACAATGTGTTCGATTTAAATCATATAAATATCAGTCTCTCGATCTTCCTCTCCCTCGACGTCCTCGGCCACGTCCGCGTGCACGTCCACGTCCACGTTTATGGCCACGATCAACATCGAGCTCAGCAGGAGGTACGTCATCAAGTGGCTCGATACCGGCTATCTGATCGAGATCCGCGATAATGATGCCCTCAGGATGCTCCGGAATCGCCTGAGTCTCCTCTGACTCCGGTCGATCACCCTCGACAGTCGCCGGTTGTAGTACACTAAACTTTTGCAAATTGCGGAGTTCTAGTGTGAGAATAGTGGCTTGTACTATTCTGGAGTTTTGGGTTGAGTTTGGTGAGCTTTGAGGTGTTTTCGTGACTTAAAAAGGGCGAAAACGGACTCCGGAGAGCAAATTCTGCATAAAGTGCAGAATTTGTACTGCATTCGGGTACTGGAATTGGCATACCGGAATGCACTGCATTCGGGTACTGGAATTGGCATACCGGAATGCATTCGGGTATCCGGTGGGTTTGACCTCACCGAAATGGGTGAACTCCCCCTATGTCTCCTATCTTGTTATAGGGTTAATTAAATGCATAATTATGATAATTATGGCATGATGATAATTGTGGTTGAATGAGACATATAGGTTGTATATGAAAAGTGCATATTTCATATAGTATGGCATTATGATGATAATATGCATGCTAGAGTATTTGTGCTAGTAGTGTAATGATGCATTATAAAATGCTAATTAGGTTATGCATGCTAGAGATGAGCATCATAGGAGACACTACTTGGTTGTGGAATTAGTGAATTCTCTTGCATACTAGAGTATGCTTGTATAGAGAAATGAGAAGTTATGGCAAATGCATGATAAGTTGTTGCACCTCAACTAGGTGAGCGATTATGAAGGGCGTTGTTGGCCTTGGACTCGACCTTTTGGTCGTGGGTTGATTCCATGTTTAAGACATGAGGAAAGGGGATCCTATTTGCATTTGATAAATATAATCGGTTAATGGATTTCTTGCATGATAGCTCTATACTCTATGTAGTAGAGGTCGTCGTAGCTTATGCATGGCATGAATATGGACTCGTTGGCATCGTAGAATGCATTGTGATAGTATTGTAGAATGCATGGATTATAGCATTAGAGAATGCATGACATATGGCATCGTAGAATGCATGATTTGGGGCATTTGTAGAATGCATTGTTTTGGCATTAGTGGAATGCATAGTACATGACATTAGAATAATGCATGGTTTATGAACTTAGTAAACAATGAGATGAACGGTTACATGTTAGAGACATGGACATATTGGTAGGGACATACCATCGGACTTTGAGAACAATATGATATTGTTGACTTTTAGCGTCTTGGCTATTGAATGTAGTAAACATGACATGACGTGTTTTTGACATAGTGTGAGGGTAAACACTTGTATTTCACTTAGGTGAATAATTAGGTTGACATTTTGACATAATGTTAGATCCTTGAACATTGGTTGGCTATTCCATGTTTTAGACATGATGAACGTATTTCCTATGCTGTTGACTATGCTTGTTCACGCCATTGTGCTCATTCGCACATGCTTGTGAGGGTCGCTCCCCACAAGCCGGCACTCCGGAGTTGGCCTTTCGCGATGTTGATCGCCTGTGTGCAGGTTATATGGGCGCCGAAGTGGATTGCCGTGGGAGAGGCTCATTCTAGCGAGAATGTTGACTACCACGGGGCCATTAGGCACGGCACAAGCTGGGACGTTACCTTGTGTAAGTCCCTTGTGGATTGGGTAAAAGCTAAGTAAACTGGACATAGTACATTAGTTGCTTGATACATATACATGTAGTGTATGGACTTAGTAGTGAGTCGCATATCGTGGCATTACTTAGCTTGACCTCTTTTGGATGCATGCAACATAGTTGGACAATTGTATTAGTCATTCTTGCATGGGCATCCGTAGTGGCATTACCCTATACTCATGATATTTAGTATAGAAGCATGATATTATGATGATAAGAATAGAAAGATTCTTTTTAACCTTTAATCATGGCATTAATTGAACATGCATGTAAACCATGAAATTAATTGTTGAGCATATGACAATAGAGCATGTTCATGTTCATGTAGATGGTTTAGTCATTGGAGGCATGATAGTTGTAGAACTATTTGTTAGCATTTAATATTTTTATGCTTTATGTTTTAGTTTAAAACTATCTTGCCTCAGTTGACCTAGCGGTGTAATTCGCCACTCTCGGCGGCTTACCCACTGGGAACTATTGAATAATAGTTCTCATCCCCCTGGGGTTTGTTGTTTTTATTTCAGAGCCTTCCGCAGCAGGAGAGGCTTGGGATCGTGGCGAGGGGTTAGCAGCTAGCTAGAGCCTCTACGGTGTTGTTGTTGTAGGCTTACCATGTCGTCCTTTCATTGTATTTTATATGAAAGGTGTATAGACGTTTGGTTGATCTATTGTTGATATGATGTATAAATTCTTTGTATATCTTGAGACTTAGTTGTGTGGATTTATTTTAGATGTAGAACTATGTTCTCGCTCTGATTACCTTGTTAGGATGTATTCTTTATCCTTCTTGATGGTTGTTAGCATAGACGCCTTGTGTACATTGTGTTGTTTGAGGTACACGGCGGGTCTGTGCACGTGCCTGGTAGGCTCCCGCGAGGGCCCGGGGCGTGACACCGGTGTAGATGTTGGGCGGTGTTGTGAAGGTGACGCGCCATGACGACGAGAATAGACAGATCTAAAGTACGCTCGCGAGACTGGTGGCGGAAGTGAGTCCAAGTCAAAAGTCAAGAAATGAAATGTCGAAGGGGCGGCGGGCATAACTCCAACGTCAGTATAAGATGGAGACCGTGACACCCGCTGGCTCGATGTCGAATATGATCCAATAGGAGACGGTGACTGTCGCATATGATGACCCGATGTCGAGGCATGACCAAAATCTCGACCCCCAATATCCGTGATTACAGGTATGGCAGGAGCATGCTCCAGTACCGACTCAATATGGGCACAGATGCCCGTCAGAGACTCCAGCATCGTATGGATCACAGGGGGATCATCAACTAGCTGTCTGATGCTGTGGTGAGTCAGTCGTAATGCGTCCACCTGCATTATAGATTAAAACTCACTTTTTCCAACCTATATTAATATAAGATTAAAATAATAATTAATATATAAGTGATTGTACCAAAGCTCTCTCGGTCTGCCCACGAGGCTGGTAAGTCAACGATGGACGCTGTACTGGACAAGAAATCCATCTTCTCGTTATCTGCCAATACCACTACATATAAATGGAGGCTGCCTGTATCGGGTCATCACCGGCAATCGGCAGCTGGTCAAAAATGTGCTCTAATCTCTGTCCCCATCTCTCGATGTGTGCAGCATGAAAGATTGCCCAATCCTCATCTGGCCGCCCCTGAGAAGTGACACGACGGATGGTCTCCACGTTAATGGGTATATGCTGGAGAAGACCAAACTGTCGTAGGACTCGATCGGGTACATACATCTCTACAATATGAAAGCAAATCAGCATCGTCCTCGATCGCCAGACCTGACTGCCCTGTACACAAAATGCCGGTAGCGCGGCTATAATAGTATCTGTGTACGGCCTCCATATGATCTGTGAACAAGCCAATAGTCAGCTGAATGCATTAATACGTTTTTATAATATTGAAAAAGATGGTTGCATTAATACGTACCTGGGACTCTCGCTGCTGATCTAACTCATCTAGATAGAACTCAATATCGGTGGTCCTAACATTAGCTCCAAATCGTAACCCACCAGCGTTCGCCCAGCTAAAATTTGAAAAGTATACGTGTTAGTTGCAAATGTATATAGAAATGCAATATGTATCAAATTTATATGTCATACCGGCAACCCAAAGGGCAATCTGCTATATCGGGAATAGCTCCAACGCCAGTAGGTCGCCCGATATGAATATGGTCCCACGCCCAAATCTATAAATAAATTACAATAAATTAAAGAGGACAAGCTTCATATAACAATTATAATATGATTTATTATACTGTAATAATGTCGCGAAGCAACAACGTTCAGCCTTTCCTTTCAATGAAGCCACTCCCAACGCTCGATAAATATAGGCCAGAGCTACTGCTCCCCATCCTAACCCGCCACACTCATCAAAATCCTCCAAAAGTGGCAGCCACTTAAGGTGAACTCTATATCCAGTGGGGTTCGGAAACAGGCTACATCCAATCTGATATAAAATATAGGCGCGTGCTGTAGCTGCAACTAATCCAGCAGGGGCATCCAAATGTATATGGTGGAAGTGCTAGAATAACCAATCTAGTCTAATCTGACCCGCTCTGATGTCATCCGGCACAACTCCTAAAAGCCCCTGACAAAGGTCCGACCACGGGTGCAATGCAGTCCCAGTCACAGGCTCTCCATCGACACGAAGACCAGAAATAACCGCCACATCCTGAAGTGTAATCGTCATCTCACCGTGGCGGAAGTGAAAAGTCTGTGTCTCACGTCTCCATCTCTCGACCATAGCTCCTAATAGAGCCTGATCCAGCTGCATGCGCCTAAGTCATGAAATATAGTAGAATCCAGCCTGTCGTAGAAGATCGAGCACCGCTGGATGATCAAGTTCCCACTGGTTTAACTTACGGCCATGATCTGTTAACTGAACAGCACGATACCCCTACAGTAAAAAAAAAATTAGTTAGATCAACATTTCTATTTATTAATACTATAATAACTTTCACTTCTATTTTATGCCTCTCACCTCAGTCCTGATAAATCCCGACCTATAGGGATGCTGCTCCGTCAGGACGGACGTAGTGCATGAAATATTGTGGGTTCCTCACGTGAGGTCCAAGGTTGCGCACGTGAGGTGGAGGGCTGCGCACGTGAGGTGGAGGGTTGCGCACGTGAGGTCGAGGGTGGCGCACGTGACGTCGAGGGTGGCGCACGTGACGTCGAGTGTAGTACACTGAATTTCAGTGCATCGTACCGAACATCTACAAATTGTGGAGTTCCGGTGGAAAAATAGCATGAGAGGCTATATGTGAGGCTTCGGCCAAGTTTGGGATTGGTGTGAAGTGTTTTCGGCGCAAACGAGGCGCGAAAACGGACTTCGAAAAGTTAAAACTGCTGAACTTGTGAAGTCTGTAGTGGATTCCGATATGTGGACCTCCATACCGGTACTAAAGTGATTAATACCGGTATGTGATGAGGTATACCAGAATGCGATGGTCGAAACCGAAAACCCAGCTCTCGGGTTCTGCGGAATCCTCCGGGGTATACCGGAACTAACACCCGTATACCGGTATGCACATGCACATACCGGTATACAGTGTTACGAAAATCCAGTTTGGCTGGTTGTGTGTAGTGAAGTGTGGAGAGGGGCAAATGGGTCTTTTCACACTCGAGGGAGTGTTAGAAAGGCAGGGAACACCCCCCCCTTTCTCAGTCATCTTCCTCCTCCACTTCTCCTCTCCATCTCCTTCACTTTCTCCCTCTAGAGATCTCTCCAAAACTTGGAGAAAATGGTGGATTGATCTTGGAAAAGGCTTCCAAAGGATAAAAGAAGCTTCTTGGTGGAAGAAGAAGCTTGGGGAACTCATGATTAAGGTTAGTTCCTCACGTTTTGGATTCAAACCTTGAATTTTATCCTTTGTTATGAGGTTTTTGGGAACCCTAGGCAATCTAAAACACAAAATGTGGAGATTGGCCACGAAATTTTGTGGTTCTACATGCATTCTTGTGAAACTTAGGTTAAATGAGGGTTTTTGCCATGGGAGGTTCTAAAAATATTTGGACCTTCGGAAATTGCAATTGAGGCATAGGAAATCATGTTAGAATACTTGATTTCGAGTATTGAGTTGAATTATGGGTTCGTAACAAGTAACGAACCGTTTTCTTGTAGAAGCTTGGGTTGAAGCAAGAACTCAAGGCTTGGACACTTAGGGGGTGTTTGGTTGGGGGTTAAAGGGGGGGATAAGGGGTTATCCCCCTCTTAACCCCCAAACACTTTTTTTTTGGGGTGGGGTTTGTTAACCCCACCCCAAATGAGCTATCCCGGGATAGCCCATTTGGGGTGGGGTTAACAAACCCCACCACCCCCCTAGAATTGGGGTGGGATTAAAGTTAATCCCACCCCAATTTCATTTTTTTAATATAAATATAAAATTATAATTATAATTTTTTAATTTTTAAAATTTAAAATTTTAAATCTTAAAATTAATATTTGAAAATTAATATTTTAAATTTAATTATTAATTATTAATTTTAATTATTTAATTTTAAATTTAATATTTTACATTTGAAATTTCAAAATTTATAATTTGTAATCTTAGAATATATATTTATATTTTTAAATTTTAAATATTAAATTTGAAAATTGAAATTGTTATTTTTAATTATTTAAATTTTAAATTTGAAATTTTATATTTAAAATTTTATACTTGAATTTTTTAATTTTATAAAAGTTATCTATTTAAATTTGAAATTTTAAATATAAAATAAAAAAATTTAAATTCAAATATAATAATTAGGGTCAAATCATTATTTTCTATTTATAATTACCCACTATTCTTCTTATTCCATCTAATCTATCCAAACGCTATTTTTCTTAATCCCGGGAACAACTCAATTTTCATCCAAATGCAAAATTGGTCTATTCCAGGCTTAACCCTGAACTTAACCCTATCCCTGGAATAACCAATTCTTACTTAACCCCGAACCAAACGAAGCCTTAGGGGCTTGAAGAATACAAGAATTCGGAAGCTCTTGAGGTGGGTTTGTGTTTACCGAAGTGATTAGAGTTGATAAAGGATTACGACTTAACCATCTTGTACCACCCCGGTAGAGCCAATGTGGTGGCCGATGCGCTCAGTAGAAAATCCGTGGAGAACTTCGCAATTGAGATTACGGGACAAATGCCGTTAATCAAGGAAATGGGCCGGTTTAACTTGGAAGTCGTGGCCCCGGGCGTCCCCGCTAAACTCATGAATCTCGATGTGTGGCCGACCTTGTTGGAGCAAATAAAAGAAAAGCAATCCGGTGATCCGGAACTCCAAAAGGTGCGGAGTGCTATCGAGAGCGGGCGCGCCGGTGAGTTTCATGTAGACTCGAAGGGCGCAATTCGATTCCGAAATCGATTGTGCGTGCCAAAAGTTGAGAACATTCGTGGGAAGATCTTGAAAGAAGCTCATACTTCTCCCTATGCGATTCACCCGGGCGGCACCAAAATGTACAAGGATCTTAAATTACATTATTGGTGGCCGGGGATGAAACTTGATGTTGGACGCTTTGTGGCTCAATGCTTAGTATGCCAACAGGTGAAGGCCGAGCGTCGCTTTCCGGCGGAAAAATTACAAGGGTTGCCCATTCCAGTTTGGAAGTGGGAGAATATCACAATGGACTTTGTTGTGGGTTTACCTCGATCGCAAGGTGGCCACGACGCGATTTGGGTGGTGGTGGATCGTTTGTCAAAGTCGGCACACTTTTTGCCAATCCACACCACTTGGTCGGGAGACAAGTTAGCCCAAGTCTACCTGGACGAGATTATGCGGTTGCACGGGGTCCCGACCTCGATAGTTTCAGATCGAGATCCCCGTTTCACATCGCATTTTTAGAAAGCTTGCAAGAAGCTTTGGGTACACGGCTCAATTTCAGTTCAGCATTTCATCCTCAAACTGACGGTCAATCGGAAAGGACAATTCAAATTTTGGAGGATATGCTACGAGCGTGTGTGTTGGACTTCAAGGGTGCATGGCCTACTCATTTGCCGATGGCTGAATTTGCATACAATAATAGCTACCAATCTAGCATTGGTATGGCACCGTTTGAGGCCTTGTATGGAAGAAAATGCCGCTCTCCTATTCATTGGAGTGAAATCGGCGAAAGGAGGGTCTTAGGACCGGATGTGTTGCGTGAAGCGGAGGAAAAGGTCTGCTTGGCACGCGAACGCTTATCGACGGCGCAATCTAGACAAAAGAGTTATGCGGATCGACGTCGACGAGATTTGAAATTCGCGGTAGGAGACCGCGTCTTCTTGAAAGTATCACCCATGAGAGGGGTGAAGCGATTTGGTGTTCGGGGTAAGTTGAGTCCCCGTTACATTGGACCTTATGAAGTTTTGGAGCGTGTGGGATCCGTGGCATATCGGCTAGCTTTGCCGCCAAAACTTGCGGGGATACACAATGTGTTCCATGTATCGACGCTCCGTAAGTACATGTATGATCCGGCGCACGTCCTCGAATATGTGCCTATAGAGCTTCATGAGGATATGACTTATGAGGAATTTCTCTTGTGTTTCATGGATCGCGAGGTGAAGAATTTGAGGAACCGTGAAATTCCTTATGTAAAGGTACAGTGGACGAATCACGGTGAGCGCGAAGCTACGTGGGAATTGGAAAGCTCAATGAGGGAGCGGTTTCCTTACCTCTTCGCTGAGTCCAGCTGAGGTATGATTCAGTTTCGCGGCCGAAACTCTCTTTAAGGGGGGAGGAATGTAGTAAACTGAATTTCAGTGCATCGTACCGAACTTCTACAAATTGTGGAGTTTCGGTGGAAAAATAGCATAAGAGGCTATATGTGAGGCTTCGGCCAAGTTTGGGACTGGTGTGAAGTATTTTCGGCGCAAACGAGGCGCAAAAATGCACTTCGAAAAGTTAAAACTGCTGAACTTGTGAAGTCTGCAATGGATTCCGGTATGTGGACCTCCATACCGGTACTGAAGTGATTAGTACCGGTATGTGATGAGGTATACCGGAATGCGATGGTCGAAACCGAAAACCCAGCTCTCGGGTTCTGCGGAATCCTCCGGGGTATACCGGAACTAACACCCGTATACCGGTATGCACATGCACATACCGGTATACAGTGTTACGAAAATCCAGTTTGGCTGGTTGTGTGTAGTGAAGTGTGGAGAGGGGCAAATGGGTCTTTTCACACTCGAGGGAGTGTTAGAAAGGCAGGGAACACCCCCCTTTCTCAGTCATCTTCCTCCTCCACTTCTCCTCTCCATCTCCTTCACTTTCTCTCTCTAGAGATCTCTCCAAAACTTGGAGAAAATGTGGATTGATCTTTGAAAAGGCTTCCAAAGGAGAAAAGAAGCTTCTTGGTGCAAGAAGAAGCTTGGGGAACTCGTGATTAAGGTTAGTTCCTCACGTTTTGGGTTCAAACCTTGGATTTTATCCTTTGTTATGAGGTTTTTGAGAACCCTAGGCAATCTAAAATACAAAATGTGGAGATTGGCCAAGAAATTTTGTGGTTCTACATGCATGCATGTGAAACCTAGGTTAAATGAGGGTTTTTGCCTTGGGAGGTTCTAAAAATATTTGGACCTTCGGGAATTGCAATTGAGGCATAGGTCACTTCCATGTCTAGGGTAAATATCCATTTAAAGATAAAATGGTATGTGTTGTGAACCCTAGAACTTGCATGTTGGCAAAGATAAAATCATGATAGGTAGAGCAATGAGCTCCTATTGCATGATATAAATTTCAAGTATAATTTAATTATCTATACTTGTTGCATGGTTGCATGTACGATTGAAACCGAGTGTTATTGAACATAGGTTGGGACATGTGAGAATAGAACCTAGTGTTATTGAACATAGGTTGGAACATGTGAGAATGGAACCTAGTGTCATTGAACATAGGTTGGACATGAGATTGGAACCTAGAGTCATGGAACCTAGGTGGACAATGAGAAAGTAAACCTAGTGTCATTGAACATAGGTGAGACTTAGTGACTTGAACAAAAGGTCATAAGACTTAGGTTGGCAAGTGTAAAATGTGAAAAAGCGGGATGTGCGACGATTTTGCTATCCCGGGTATGCGACGATTTCGCTACCATGCCATGAGTTGGCGGTGTTGAGATGGGATGTGCGACGAGGTTGCTATCCCGGGTATGCGACGAGTTCGCTACCCGTGCCATGAGTTGGCGGTGTTGAAATTGGATGTGCAACGAGGTTGCTATCCCGGGTATGCGACGAGTTCGCTACCTGTGCCATGTGATGGCGGTGTTGAGATGGGGTATGCGACGATTTTGCTATCCCGGATATGCGACGAGTTCGCTACCCGAACTTGGAGGTGACAATTTCACTCCTTGGATGTTGGAACAATTATGGTGAGACGGTGATTCCGAAACCATAAGCAAATGACAAGTTGTTGAATTTGGTCATGTGAAATATAGGATGAACCTAGGAGAAAATAAAAATGGACATTTTATTTGGTTGCATCCTTTATGTTTATTTACAAGCATGTAAATAATTATTGCATAGTTATTTGTGATCTAACTTATGCATATGGTGTTTCTTTGGACCTGGTGGGTCGAGCTTCTCTCTTGGGTGGCCTTACCCACTGGGAACTATGTTTATAGTTCTCACCCCACGTTTTTCAGGTCTTTCCGCGAGTGAGGCGGCGGAGCGAGGCAAGGGTTTGGCTCTCTAGATAGCGGCCCTTCTATTTTGGTGATACATAGAGTTGTACCCCTAGTCTTGGACTTTGATAGTATAGGGGATTTTCATTACATGTATGAAAACTTGTATATTCCATAGTTTTGGAACATGATGTATGGAATGAAATTGAAAGAAAAGAAAATTTTGGGCATGTATAAATGTGCTAATGTGATGTAATAGAAGTAGAACTTCTTTATGTTGATGCTTTCCTTGTGCAACTCTTGTACTTCGTTCCTAGTTGGAACCTTGTGAACATTCTTGTGTTGTGACGCCTTGGGCGGGTAGAAGAGACTTTATCCGTTCGGCGGGTCTGGGGCATGCGCCCGTGCGATTATCCTTTCCACCTAGTTGGTGTTAAAGGCCCGACGGGGCGTGACATCGAGGGTTGTGCACGTGAGGTCGAGGGTTGCACTCGTGGAGACTGACTATGTCTGCAATATTTATACTTTAAATTTATCAAAATATTTAATAATTAAGAAAAATATTCACCGACATGTAGAGATTTCACTTACTGTGTCATCCCGACGCGTGGTTCGTTACCAACTTTGCGGTCACCAATTGGATTATCCGAAAAACCCACATTGATCTCGTTATGAAGCAGTCTTGTGTAATAGCCTTGCGACTGATATTGTGTCTCCGACGGATATAAATCTTTCTCGATATATACCGACACACATCCATAATGTTCAAACAATTCAATTAATCCCTCCAATGATTCATCATCTACTTTTTCGTGAGCTATATATTCATTCGCTCCCGTAGGGCATCGAATTGTGAATTTGAGATGACATTCTTCTCTACTACAATTTGCTAAACGATACATTCTCCTCTCAAAATTAGCATATGCCGTATCTGAACGAATCGCGATAAATTTCTTTCGACCGCCGACATATTGGGGACCATTTCCATCCGTAACTAACTGTCCATCCCAATGAACACTTAAAGACATCCGACGACTAGCCATTTTAAATACACAGAAAAAAAACTTTCAAATCTCCTCTAAAAATATTTAGTGAATATAATAGAAAAAATTAATAAAGATTGCCACAATGCAAGTCTAACCTATTGCCACAATGCAAAAAATGCCAACATTACCTACAATACTAACAATGCCATGGAGTAATAAAATTAAATTATAAACCTAACTTAATTAGCTAAAAATTGCAGATCAGGATTTTGAGAAAATCCAGCAGGTAGCAATGGAGCTACCTGCAATGTGGGTTGCTGAGGGAGGTTGGCAGGGGCGGCGGATGCGGGGGCGACGGCGACCAGCTGGGGCGACGGCGGCAGGGCCGGCGGCGACCAGCGAGGGCTCCTGGAGAGGGAGGGGCAGAGAGAAGAGGGAGGTTGGCAGGGGGGGGGGCGGATGCGGGGGGCGACGGCGACAGGCGGGGGCGACGGCGGCAGGCCGGCGGCGACCGGCGAGGGCTCCTGGAGAGGGAGGGGCAGAGAGAAGAGAGAGAGAGGGAGAGAGAGAAAGAGAGAGACCGAAAGCGCGAGAGAGAAGGAAAGAGCTGTCGCTCGTGCGGGTATACCTAATGAAGGCGGTGAACCGTTCACCGTCTTCACAAAGCGGTGAACAGTTCACCGCCTTAGTGAAGACGGTGAACGGTTCACCGTCTTCTCTAGGTTACCCCACTCCGGGAACACTTGGCACTTGGAGATCCTGAAAATTTGGTTAGCACTGAAGGCGGTGAATGGTTCACCGTCTTAGTGAAGGCGGTGAACCATTCACCGCCTTCAGTTTGTATATTAGAAAGGCGGTGAATCGTTCACCGCCTTACTGAAGGCGGTGAATCGTTCACCGCCTTACTGAAGGCGGTGAACGATTCACCGTCTTTAGGTCAAACATCCACCTTGGCGCCCGCGTGGCGAGAAGAGAGTTAGTTTTCTAAATAAAATTTTTAGAGGGTCATTTTGCAAAATACAAATTTTTGGAGGGTCATTTTATAAAAAAGTCCAGCGCGCGAGCGATGGCGCTCGAAGTTTTTTTATTAATAGGCTTACAAATTTTTATAATTATAAAAATTGTCCTATAAAAAAATTATTTATAAAATTAGGCATATGCGGTGAATGAATTACGGTATTTTAAATGAGGTAAATTATTCACCGCTTTCTTCGAAAATTTATAACTACTTTTAGTATTTAATATTATATATTTTTTAAAGTTTGGATAAAAAATATATATATATTAGGATAAAAGTGGTGAATGATTCACCACATTTAAAAGCGTTACAGGTCTATTTTTATACATAATAATTTTAGATGCCTAATTTTATATTTAAAATTTTTTGCAGGCTTATTAGCCTAAAAACCCTCCATTGCTCCCTCGTTTCGCCACTGGGTGGATTCTTGTGGACGTCGTGAACGAAACGATTTGAGATTGATGAGGAGAAAATCTCACCTGAGCAAATATTACATGTACACTCCTCCAAAGTTTGTGCAAATCATATATTAAGGCGTGGTTTACATTCCAAAGAGAGAGTGAACACTAGCATTTACTCGCATATATTTTATTTAACTATTGAATAGCAAAAAAATATTATTTGTATATTATATTATGCATAGTCTTTGAAAATCTAGAGTCGCTCCGCTTGTCGCATGAAGTTTTCTTATAAATACAAAAAATTAATATACTCTTGATTTCACCAGCATAAAATATATACCTAGGGGTGAAAATGGATCAAATATTATCCGAAAATATTCGTCTTCATATTTGATAATATCCGGATCCGAATATAAAATATCTGAATCCCTTCGGATATGAATACGGATATGATTTTAGAGAGTTAAATTTTTCCGGATATCCGAAACAAATGGATATGGATATAGATATCCGAACTTTTAGTATTTTTATTTTTATTATTTTTACATTTTTTATATTTTTGAATCCGACCGGTTCAATTTTGCCAGTTTCGATCCGTCCAAATTCCTTTCCTCTATAGTCGATCTCTCTTCTTTATTCTAATTTATTACCAATCAAGATACAGAGGGATAATTAATACATATTATGAAAAAATAAGATGATTTTTTGTGTTATTCGTTTATTTTATAATAAGTTAGATATTAAAATTACATATTTAATATGTGAAGAAATAAAGTTAGGAAATAAAGTAGGAAAACAAAGTAATTTTTTGTATTTCTTATTTATTGTATACGTGCATATTAATGTGCATTATTATCCGAATAATATCCAGATATATATCTGATCCATATTCGAATCCGAAAAATATCTAACCATATCCAAATCCGTTTTTAGTGGATATGGTAATAAAAATTTAGTATCCGACACATATCCGTATCTGAATCCATATCCGAAACAAAAATATGGATACGAATATGGTTTCATCAAATATCCGACCATATTCGATCCGTTTTCACCCCTATATATACCCTTATAACCGACCGTCCATAGCGCAAGTGGCAAAGGACTTGATGGTTGGTACCCGAGGTCCCAAGTTCGAATCCTAATTGATTCACATTTTCAGCCAAGCTTATTTCTATACGAAATAAACGAAGCGGGTAGCGTGCTACCTTTCTCTCAAAAAATATATATATATACCCTTATATTTAGCATACATACATTATTTATAAGATGGCAAAATAAAAAATATATTAAACTGTGCGAGGGCAAAGTATGATTTTTCGAACTATGGTGACAAAATAATAATGAGTTAAATCACATGGACGTAAAGTATAACTTTTTAAGCTACGAAATGAGGAAGTCAAAAAATAAAAATATTGTACTATCTATACTAATACTATTTGATGGTTTCGGTCACATCGAGAATCTATACTAATACTTGCCAATTGAACCACACTCCAATAGGAGTTTGCCACATATCCACAAAAGATTTTCAACGCACCTGTTGCACCGTGAATCGGCATTAAAATATGCATCAATGATAAATTCCAAAATACAATAAATCATTTAGATATTTTATGTCATGCCCCGTCGGGCCTTTAACACCAACTACGTGGAAAGGATAACTGCACGGGCGCATGCCCCAGACCCGCCGAACGGATAGAGTCTCTTCTACCCGCCCAAGGCGTCACAACACAAGAATGTCGACATGGTTCCAACTAGGAACGGAGTACAAGAGTTGCACAAGAAAAGCATCAACATAAAGAAGTTATACTTCTATTACATCACAATTGCACATTTATACATGCCCAAATTTTTCTTTTTCATTCCATACACCATGTTCCAAAACTATGGAATATACAAGTTTTCATACATGTAATGAAATTCCCCTATACTATCAAAGTCCAAGACTAGGGGTACAACTCTATGTATCACCAAAATGAAAGGGCCGCTATCTAGAGAGCCAAACCCTTGCCTCGCTCCGCCGCCTCACTCGCGGAAGGACCTGAAAAACGTGGGGTGAGAACTATAAACATAGTTCCCAGTGGGTAAGGCCACCCAAGAGAGAAGCTCGACCCACCAGGTCTAAAGAAACACCATATGCATAAGTTAGATCACAAATAACTATGCAAGAAATATTTACATGCTTGTAAATAAACATAAAGGATGCAACCAAATGAAATGTAAATTATCATTCTCTCCTAGGTTCATCCTATATTTCACATTGACTAAATTCAATTACTTGTCATTTACTTATGGTTTCGGAATCGCCGTCTCACCATAATGGTTCCAACATCCAAGGAGTGAAATCGTCACCTCCTAGTTCGAGTAGCGAAATCGTCGCATACTCGGGATAGCAAAATCGTCGCATACCCCATTTCAACACCGCCATCACATGGCATAGGTAGCGAACTCGTCGCATACCCGGGATAGCAACCTCGTCGCACATCCCATTTCAACACCGACAACTCATGGCATGGTAGCAAAATCGTCGCATACCCGGGATAGCAAAATCGTCGCACATTCCGTTTCAACACCGCCAACTCAAGGCATGGTAGCGAAATCGTCGCATATCCCATTCCAACACCGCCAACTCATGGCATGGGTAGCGAAATCGTCGCATACCCGGGATAGCAAAATCGTCGCACATCCCATCTCAACATTTTACACTTGCCAACCTAAGTCTCATGACCCTAGGTTCAAGTCACTAAGTCTCACCTATGTTCAATGACATTAGGTTTACTTTCTCAATCTCAACCTAGGTTCCATAACGCTAGGTTCCAATTCTCATGTCTAACCTATGTTCAATACCACTAGGTTCCATTCTCACATGTTCCAACCTATGTTCAATAACACTAGGTTCTATTCTCACATGTTCCAACCTATGTTCAATAACACTAGGTTCTATTCTGACATGTCCCAACCTATGTTCAATAACACTAGGTTTCAATCATACATGCAACCATGCAACAAGTATAGATAATCGAATTATACTTGAATTCTATATCATGCAATAGGAGCTCATTGCTCTACCTGTCATGATTTTACCTTTGCCAACATGCAAGTTCTAGGATTCACAACACATACCATTTTATATTTAAATGGATATTTACCCGAGACATGGAAGTGACCTAATCACTTCGGTAAACACAAACCCACCTCAAGAGCTTCCGAATTTTTGTATTCTTCAAGCCCCTAAGTGTCCAAGCCTTGAGTTCTTGCTTCAACCCAAGCTTCTACAAGAAAACGGTTTGTTACTCGTTACGAACCCTTAATTCAACTCAATACATGAAATCAAGTGTTATAACATGATTTCCTATGCCTCAATTGTAATTTCCGAAGGTTCAAATATTTTTAGAACCTCCCAAGGCAAAAACCCTCATTTCACCTAGGTTTCACATGCATGCATGTAGAACCTCAAAATTTCTTGGCCAATCTCCACATTTTGTGGTTTAGATTGCCTAGGGTTCCCAAAAACCTCATTTCAAATGATTAAATCTAAGGTTTGAACCCAAAACGTGAGGAACTAACCTTAACCACGAGTTCCCCAAGCTTCTATTTGCACCAAGAAGCTTCTTTTCTCCTTTGGATACCTTTTTCAAGATCAATCCACCCTTTTCTCCAAGTTTTGGAGAGATCTCTAGGGAGAGAAAGTGAGGGAGAGGGAGAGAAAGTGAGGGTGAGGGAGAGGGAGAGGAGAAGTAGAGGAGGAAGATGACTGAGAAAGGGGGTGTTCCCTGCCTTTCTAACACTCCCTCGAGCGTGAAAAGACTCTTTTGCCCCTCTCCACAAACAACACTTCCAACCAGCCAAAATTGGAATTTCGCAACACTGTATACCGGTATTCACATTGACATACCGGTATACGGGTGTTAGTTCCGGTATACCCCGGAGAATTCCGCAGAACCCGAGAGCCGGATTCTCGTTTTCAGCCTCCGCATTCCGGTATACCACATCACATACCGGTATTAATCACTTCAGTACCGGTATGGAGATCCACATACCGGAATCCACTGCAGACTTCACAAGTTCAGCAGTTTTAACTTTTCGAAGTCCGTTTTCGCGCTTCATTTGCGCCGAAAACACTTCGCACAAGTTCCAAACTTGGTCGAAGCCTCACATATAGCCTCACATGCTATTTTTCCACCGGAACTCCACAATTTGTAGAAGTTCGGTACGATGCACTGAAATTCGGTGTACTACATTCCTCCCCCCTTAAAGAGAGTTTCGACCGCGAAACTAAATCATACCTCAGCTGGACTCAGCGAAGAGGTAAGGAAACCGCTCCTTCATCGAGCTTTCCAATTCCCACGTAGCTTCGCGCTCACCGTGATTCGTCCATTGCACCTTTACATAAGGAATTTCACGGTTCCTCAAATTTTTCACCTCGCGATCCATGATACACAAGGAAAATTCCTCATAAGTCATATCCTCATGAAGCTCCATCGGCACATACTCGAGAACGTGCGCCGGGTCATACATATACTTGCGGAGCGTCGATACATGGAACACATTGTGTATCCCCGCAAATTTTGGCGGCAAAGCTAGCCGATATGCCACGGATCCCACACGCTCCAAAACCTCATAAGGTCCAATGTAACGGGGACTCAACTTACCCCGAACACCAAATCGCTTCACCCCTCTCATGGGTGATACTTTCAAGAAGACGCGATCTCCTACCGCGAATTTCAAATCTCGTCGACGTCTATCCGCATAGCTCTTTTGTCTGGATTGCGCCGCCGATAAGCGTTCACGTGCCAAGCGGACTTTTTCCTCCGCTTCACGCAACACATCCGGTCCTAAGACCCTTCTCTCGCCGACCTCGCTCCAATGGATAGGAGAGCGGCATTTTTTTCCATACAAGGCCTCAAACGGTGCCATACCGATGCTAGATTGATAGCAATTATTATAAGCAAATTCAGCCATCGGCAAATGAGTAGGCCATGCACCCTTAAAGTCCAACACACACGCTCGTAGCATATCCTCCAAAATCTGAATTGTCCTTTCCGATTGACCGTCAGTTTGAGGATGAAATGCTGAACTGAAATCGAGCCGTGTACCCAAAACTTCTTGCAAGCTTTTCCAAAAATGCGATGTAAAACGGGGATCTCGATCTGAAACTATCGAGGTCGGGACCCCGTGCAACCGCATAATCTCGTCCAGATAGACTTGTGCTAACTTGTCCCCCGACCAAGTGGTATGGATTGGCAAAAAGTGTGCCGACTTTGACAAACGATCCACCACCACCCAAATCGCGTTGTGGCCACCTTGCGATCGAGGTAGGCACACAACGAAGTCCATTGCTATGTTCTCCCACTTCCAAATTGGAATGGGCAACCCTTGCAATTTCCCTGCTGGAAAGCGACGCTCGGCCTTCACCTGTTGGCATACTTTGTGCCACAAAGCGTCCAACATCAAGTTTCATCCCCGGCCACCAATAATGCAAATTAAGATCCTTATACATTTTGGTGCCGCCCGGGTGAATCGCATAGGGAGAAGTGTGAGCTTCTTTCAAAATCTCCCTACGAATGTCCTCGACTTTAGGCACGCACAATCGATTTCGAAATCGAAAGGCGCCCTTCGAGTCTACATGAAAATCACCGGCGCGCCCACTCTCGATAGCACTCCGCACCTTTTGGAGTTCCGGATCACCGGATTGCTTTTCTTTTATTTGCTCCAACAAGGTTGGCCAAATCTCGAGATTCATAAGTCTAGCGGGGACGCCCGGGGCCACGACTTCCAAGTCAAACCGGCCCATTTCCTTGATCAACGGCATTTGTCCCGTCATCTCAATTGCGAAGTTCTCCACGAATTTTCTACTAAGCGCATCGGCCACCACATTTGCTCTACCGGGGTGGTACAAGATGGTTAAGTCGTAGTCTTTTATCAACTCCAACCACCTCCGCTGCCTCAAGTTCAACTCCTTCTGAGTGAATAAATACTTTAAACTTTTATGATCCGTGTAAACCTCACAATGTTTCCCGTACAAATAGTGTCTCCACAATTTAAGTGCGAAGACCACCGCTGCAAGCTCTAGGTCGTGGGTGGGGTAATTCTGCTCATAGCTCTTCAGCTGTCGAGAGGCATATGCTATCACTTGTCCTCTTTGCATAAGCACACACCCAAGACCACGCCATGATGCATCGCTATACACCACAAAGCCCTCCCTCGCAATCGGCAAGGCGAGAACCGGAGCCGAAGTCAACCTTTTCTTTAGCTCCTTAAAGCTTTGGTCGCATTCCTTGCTCCAAACATATTTGGCTCCCTTGCGGGTAAGACGCGTTAGTGGACAGGAGATTTTTAAAAATCCCTCCACGAACCGCCGATAGTACCCCGCAAGACCCAAAAAGCTTCGTACCTCCGTGACATTGGTCGGGCGAGGCCAATCCTTGATTGCCTCAACTTTCATAGGATCCACCGATACTCCTCCCGCGGTGATCACATGACCCAAGAAAGCGACCTCACGGATCCAAAATTCGCACTTTTTTATCTTGGCGAACAACTTGTTCTCTCGAAGAACTTGAAGCACAATCCTTAGGTGCTCTTTATGTTCCTCTTCACTCCGAGAGTAAACAAGAATATCATCTATGAACACCACCACAAATCGATCTAGTAGTGGCTTGAACACACGGTTCATTAAGTCCATGAACGCCGCCGGGGCATTGGTAAGCCCGAAAGGCATAACCGTGAATTCATAGTGTCCATACCGCGTTCTAAACGCGGTCTTGTGCATATCCTCCGGTTTGATCTTCAATTGGTGATAACCGGATTGCAAATCAATCTTTGAATACACCCGAGACCCTTGCAACTGATCGAACAAATCATCAATTCGGGGTAACGGGTACTTATTCTTGACGGTCACTTTGTTCAACTCACGGTAATCCACACATAACCGTAGTGAACCGTCCTTTTTCCGCACAAATAGAACAGGGGCTCCCCAAGGTGACACACTTGGCTTTACGAAACCCTTGTCCATCAAATCTTGCAATGGTGCTTTCAATTCTTTCAGTTCCGCGGGTGCCATCCTGTACGGGGCCTTAGAGATCGGCGCCGTACCCGGGAGCAAATCGATCACAAATTCTATCTCCCGATCCGGTGGCATTCCGGGCAGCTCCGTCGGAAATACATCCGGGAACTCTTGGACTATAGGAATGTCCTCGAGCCCCAACACTTCTTTTCGGTCATCCACTACCGTCGCCAAGTAAGCGATGCAACCACTAGCAATAAGCTTTCTTGCTTGCGACGTGGACACTATTGACGCAAAGAGCGAACTCTTGCAACCACGGTACACAAACTCTTTGTGCCCGGGTTCTTTAAACCTCACTATCCGGCTCTCACAATCAATAGTAGCGTGATATTTCGAGAACCAATCCATTCCTAGGATTAAGTCATACTCATTCATTCGAATTAACACCAGCAAATCAGCTGGCATGATCCAGTTTTCAACCCTCACTGGGCAATCTACACACGCGTGATTACACAAAAGGTGTGTTCAGGTGCTTGCACAGTTCTTGCATGCGTGGCTTCTACAATTTCTATTCCATGTGCTATAGCAAATGATCGAGCAATGAATGAATGCGATGATCCAGTATCAAACAAAGCTCTACATCGAATGCCTTTAATTAACACAATACCTGCCACAACATCCTCCTGGGCAGAAGGCTCCTCCACCTGTGAGGCGAATACCCGTCCACTGGGCACTGGCCACTGGCCCTCAACTAGTCTCGGCGGTTGTGTACGGCCTGCCGACATCGCCGTGGGTGGGATGCCCGCAAGCTGCCTCGGCGGTGCAAAAGCCGATGCCGACGACGGTGCTCGGCTATCATCCATCGAGCAATTGTACCGCATATGTCCCGGCTGTCCGCACTTGTAGCACCGGCCCTCACGATAATCACATTGCTGAGGGTTGTGGGGGCCGCTACAAATCGGGCACTGGGTTGAGGGTCGATTCCGCCGGGACCCTCGCGATTGGTTCTGCTACTGCGAGTGCTTCGGGGGCCGCTTAGAGCTAGATTGCCCACCCGAGCCACTCGCCGGTCGTTTCGTTCCCTTTTCTTTATCTTTTTCTTTTTCTCTCTCCCAAGACTCGCGCTCCTCGCGCGCACATGCATTTCCGTGCTCCACCCAAAGAGCACGGTCCAAGACCTCCGCAAAGGTCTGTAGCTTGAGGGCGTGCACCGCCCGAAAGATCTCCAGTCGAAGCCCGCGCACGAAGCAGTCGACCTTGTCCAACTCTCCGCGGACAACGTGCGGTACGCAATTAATAATGTACGAGAACTCCCTCTCGTACTCGCGCACGGTGCGGTTCCCTTGTTTCAACTTCCGGAACCTTTCTTGAAGTTTCCTTTTCTCGCTATCGGGAAAATAGGCGGCGAACACCATACCCCGAAACTCCCCCCAAGTCGGTGGCGGAAGGCTAGAGAGTCGATCACGCCGGACTCCCTTCCACCACACCTTCTGTAGTACACTGAATTTCAGTGCATCGTACCGAACTTCTACAAATTGTGGAGTTCCGATAGAAAAATAGCAAGAGAGGCTATATGTGAGGCTTCAGCCAAGTTTGGGACTTGTGAGAAGTGTTTTCGACGCAAATGAGGCGCGAAAACAGACTTTGAAAAGTTAAAACTGCTAAACTTGTGAAGTCTGCACTGGATTCCGGTATGTGGACCTCCATACCGGTACTGAAGTGATTAGTACCTATATGTGATGATGGTATACCGGAATGCCATGGTTGGAACCGAGAACCGAGCTCTCGGGTTCTGCGGAATCCTCCGGGGTATACCGGAATAGCACCCGTATACCGGTATGCAATGCACATACCGGTATACAGTGTTACGAAATTCCAGTTTTGGCTGGTTGTTTGTGTTGTTTGTGGAGAGGGGCAAAACAGTCTTTTCACATGTATTGAGGGTGTATGAAGGGCTAAGACCTTCTCCCCTTCTCATTGTCTTCCTCTCTATTTCTCCTCTCCATCTCCATCACTTTCTCTCGCTAGAGATCTCTCCAAAACTTGGAGAAAAAGGTGGATTGATCTTGAAAAATACTTCCAAAGGAGAAAAGAAGCTTCTTGGTGCAAGAAGAAGCTTGGGAAACTCGTGATTAAGGTTAGTTCCTCACGTTTTGGGTTCAAACCTTAGATTTAATCCTTTAAAATGAGATTTTTGGGAACCCTAGGCAATCTAAAACACAAAATGTGGAGATTGGCCAAGAAATTTTGAGGTTCTACATGCATGCATGTGAAACATAGGTTAAATGAGGATTTTTGCCATTGAAGGTTCTAAAAATATTTGGACCTTCGGAAATTGCAATTGAGGCATAGGAAATCATGTTAGAACACTTGATTTCAAGTATTGAGTTGAATTATAGGTTCGTAACGAGTAACGAACCGTTTTCTTGTAGAAGCTTGGGTTGAAGCAAGAACTCAAGGCTTGAACACTTAGGGGCTGAAGAATACAAGAATTTGGAAGCTCTTAAGGTGGGTTTGTGTTTACCGAAGTGATTAGGTCACTTCCATGTCTAGGGTAATTATCCATTTAAAGATAAAATGGTATGTATTGTGAATCCTAGAATTTGTATGTTGGCAAAGGTAAAATCATGATAGGTAGAGCAATGAGCTCCTATTGCATGATATAGAATTCAAGTATAATTCAATTATCTATATTTGTTGCATGGTTGCATGTATGATTAAACCTAGTGTCATTGAACATAGGTTGGAACATGTGAGAATAGAACCTAGTGTTATTGAACATAGGTGAGAACATGTGATAATAGAACCTAGTGTTATTGAACATATGTTGGAACATGTGAGAATGGAACCTAGTGTCATTGAATATAGGTTGGACATGAGATTGGAACCTAGAGTCATGGAACCTAGGTTGAGAATGAGAAAGTAAACCTAGTGTTATTGAACATAGGTGAGACTTAGTGACTTGAACCTAAGGTCATGAGACTTGGGTTGGCAAGTGAAGAAAATGTGAACAACGGGATGTGCGACGATTTTGCTATCCCGGGTAGTCGACGATTTCGCTACCATGCCATGAGTTGGCGGTGTAGAAACGGGATGTGCGACGATTTTGCTATCCTGGGTAGGCGACGATTTCGCTATCATGCCATGAGTTGGCGGTGTTGACACGGGATGTGCGACGATTTTTACTATCCCGGGTATGCGACGATTTCGCTACCACGCCATGAGTTGGCGGTGTCGAGATGGGATGTGCGACGAGGTTGCTATCCCGGGTATGTGACGAGTTCGCTACCCATGCCATGTGATGGCGGTGTTGAGATGGGGTATGCGACGATTTTGCTATCCCGAGTATGCGACAAGTTCGCTACTCGAACTAGGAGGTGACGAGTTCACTCCTTGAATGTTGGAACCCTTATGGTGAGACGGCGATTCCGAAACCATAAGTAAATGACAAGTAATTGAACTTAGTCAATGTGAAATATAGGATGAACCTAGGAGAGAATGATAAGTTACATTTTATTTAGTTGCATCCTTTATGTTTATTTACAAGCATATAAATAATTGTTGCATAGTTATTTGTGATCTAATTTATGCATATGGTATTTCTTTGGACCTGGTGGGTCAAGCTTCTCTCTTGGGTGGCCTTACCCACTGGGAACTATGTTTATAGTTCTCACCTCACGTTTTTCAGGTCCTTCCGCGAGTGAGGCGACGGAGCGAGGCAAAGGTTTAGCTCTCTAGATAGCGGCCCTTCCATTTTGGTGATACATAGAGTTGTACCCCTAGTCTTGGACTTTGATAGTATAGGAGATTTCCAATACATGTATGAAACTTATGTATTCCATAATTTTGAAACATGGTGTATGGAATGAAAAGAAAAAATTTGGGAATGTATAAATGTGCAATGTGATGTAATAGAAGTAGAACTTATTTATGTTGATGCTTTCCTTGTGCAACTCTTGTACTCCGTTCCTAGTTAGAACCTCGTGGATAAGCTTGTGTTGTGACGCCTTGGGCGGGTAGAAGAGGTTCTATCCGTTCGGCGGGTCTGGGGCATGCGCCCGTGCGGTTATCCTTTCCACCTAGGTGGTGTTAAAGGCCTGACGGGGCGTGACAGACTGAGGTGGTATCAGAGCATAGAAACGGTCTAGATGGACCTAAGAAAACCCTAGGATGGAAAAGACCCTAGGAGTGTAGGCTTGTGAGTGACGAGATCTTTGATTATGGCGAAAGATAAGTGATTGGGTTATGTCCTTATGCCTCTAGTTGAAAATAGAGGTAGATTCGAGGTGTGTCTTATTCTTCGTCAAGTGTGTTCGTGTTGGCGGCCGACAACATGAAACCAAGTGAGGGGAATAAGGACCCTTGTGTGACTTTCGCCTAGATTGGGTTCACGTTTATTTTCGTGAAAATATAGTGTTGCGAATGACTTTGAATATCATGAAATGACCAAAGTCGTTGTGTTTTCGGGAGATAATGGTACGTGGACGGCCTCCTACGAGGGCTGGGCTCGGAGAATTGAGCGCGGCTCCCGAACAACTCGGGGAGGGTGAGAACTCGGATCTTCGTAATGAGTTGACCGAGTTGATGGGCGTGGTTCGGCGACAGGCCGAAGCCATGCAGCGACAGGAGGAGCAAATTAAAAAGCTCCAAGACGAGATGGCGCAGCAAGCGGCTGCGATTAGGGAGGAGAGAACGGGAGTACCTCCGGCCTCTGCTTCGGCACCGGCCGAGGAGGTGACACCGGCGCCGGCTGTGGCGCCACCGGCATCACCGATTGTAGCCGGTGGGTCGGGTACTCCTATGCCCGACTCCGAGATGGAGGATGCGGAGCGAGAGCGCGCACTTGCGGCTCTCATGAGGTTCAAGAAGTTCAACCCGCCTATCTTCAACGGGGAGAACGTGGATCCATGGGACGTAGAGACATGGATCGATGCCATGGAGACACTCTTCGAGGATCTGTATATCTTGGAGAGGGACAAAGTGCACCTTGCCGCTCATTGTTTAGAGTGATCGGCGAAGGTGTGGTGGAAGGGAGTCCAGCGTGATCGACTCCCTAGCCTTTCGCCACCGACATGGGAGGAGTTTCGGGGTATGGTATTTGCCGCCTACTTCCCCGATAGCGAGAAAAGAAAACTTCAAGAAAGGTTCCGGAAGTTGAAGTAAGGGAACCGCACCGTGCGCGAGTACAAGAGGGAGTTCTCGTACATTATTAATTGCGTACCGCACGTTGTCCGCGGAGAGTTGGACAAGGTCGATTGTTTCGTGCGCGGACTTCGACCGGAGATCTTTCGGGCGGTTCACGCCCTCAAGCTAAAGACATTTGCGGAGGTCTTGGACCGTGCTCTTTGGGTGGAGCACGGGAATGCATGTGCATGCGAGGAGCGCGAGTCGTGGGAGAGAGAAAAAGAAAAAGAAAATGGAAAGAAGCGACCGGCGGGTGGCTCGGGTGGGCAGTCTAGCTCTAAGCGGCCCCCGAAGCACTCACAGTCGCAAAACCAATCGCGAGGGTCCCGACGGAACCGACCCTCGACTCAGTGCCCGATTTATAGCGGCCCCCACAACCCTCAACAATGTGATTATCGTGAGGGCTGGTGCTACAAATGCGGACAGCCGGGACATATGCGATACAATTGCCCGATGGATGATGGCCGAGCACCGTCATCGGCATCGGCATTTGCACCGTCGAGACAGCTTGCGGGCATCCCACCCGCGACGATGTCGGTAGGCCGTACTCAGCCGCCGAGACCAGTGAGGGCCAGCGGCCAGCGCCCAGTGGACGGATATTCGCCTCACAGGTGGAGGAGCCTTCTGCCCACGATGATGTCGTGGCAGGTATTGTGCTAATTAAAGGCATTCGATGTAGAGCTTTGTTTGATACTGGTGCATCGCATTCATTCATTGCTCGATCATTTGTAATTGCACACGGAATAGAAATTGTAGATGCCACATATGCAAGAACTGTGCAAGTACCTGAACACACCTTTTGCGTACATCACGCGTGTGTAAACTGTCCAGTGAGGGTTGAAAACTGGATCATGCCAGCTGATTTGCTGGTGTTAAGTCGAATGAATGAGTATGACTTAATCCTAGGAATGGATTGGCTCTCGAAATATAACGCTACTATTGATTGTGAGAGCCGGATAGTGAGGTTTAGAGAATCCGGGCACAAAGAGTTTGTGTACCGTGGTTGCAAGAGTTCGCTCTTTGCGTCAATGGTGTCCACGTCGCAAGCAAGGAAGCTTATTGCTAGTGGTTGCATTGCCTACTTGGCGACGGTAGTGGATGACCGAAAAGAAGTGTTGGGGCTCGAGGACATTCCTATAGTCCAAGAGTTCCCGAATGTATTTCCGACGGAGTTGCCCGGAGTGCCACCGGACCGGGAAATAGAATTTGTGATCGATTTGCTCCCGGGTACGGCGCCGATCTCTAAGGCCCCGTACAGGATGGCACCTGCGGAACTGAAGGAATTGAAAGCACAATTGCAAGATTTGATGGACAAGGGTTTCGTAAAGCCAAGTGTGTCACCTTGGGGAGCCCCTGTTCTATTTGTGCGGAAAAAGGACGGTTCGCTGCGGTTATGTGTAGATTACCGCGAGTTGAATAAAGTGACCGTCAAGAATAAGTACCCGTTATCCCGAATTGATGACTTGTTCGATCAGTTGCAAGGGTCTCGGGTGTATTCAAAGATTGATTTGCAATCCTATTACCAATTGAAGATCAAACCGGAGGATGTGCATAAGACCGCATTTAGGACGCGGTATGGACACTATGAATTCACGGTTATACCTTTCGGGCTTACTAATGCCCCGGCGGCGTTCATGGATTTAATGAACCGTGTGTTCAAACCACTATTGGATCAATTTGTGGTTGTGTTCATAGATGATATTCTTGTCTACTCTCGGAGTGAAGAGGAACATAAAGAGCACCTAAGGATTGTGCTTCAAGTTTTTCGAGAGAACAAGTTGTTCGCCAAGATGAAAAAGTGCAAATTTTGGATTCGTGAGGTCGCTTTCTTGGGTCATGTGATCTCCGCGGAAGGAGTATTGGTGGACTCTATGAAAGTTGAGGCAATCAAGGATTGGCCTCGTCCTACCAATGTCACGGAAGTACGAAGCTTTTTGGGTCTTGTGGGATACTATCGGCGGTTCGTTGAGGGATTTTCAAAAATCTCCGGTCCAGTAACGCGTCTTACCCGAAAGGGAGCCAAATATGTTTGGAGCGAGAAATGCGACCAAAGCTGTAAGGAGCTAAAGAAAAGGTTGACTTCGGCTCCGGTTCTCGCCTTGCCGATTGCGGGGGAGGGCTTTGTGGTGTATAGTGATGCATCACGGCGTGGTCTTGGGTGTGTGCTTATGCAAAGAGGACAAGTAATAGCATATGCCTCACGACAGCTGAAGAGCTATGAGCAGAATTACCCCACCCACGACCTAGAGCTTGCAGCAGTGGTCTTCGCACTTAAGTTGTGGAGACACTACTTGTACGGGGAACATTGTGAGGTGTACACGGATCATAAAAGCTTAAAGTACTAATTCACTCAAAAGGAGTTGAATTTGAGGCAGCGGAGATGGTTGGAGTTGATAAAGGATTACGACTTAACCATTTTGTACCACCCCGGTAGAGCCAATGTGGTGGCCGATGCGCTCAGTAGAAAATCCGTGAAGAACTTCGCAATTGAGATGACGGGACAAATGCCGTTAATCAAGGAAATGGGCCGGTTTGACTTGGAAGTCGTGGCCCCGGGCGTCCCCGCTAGACTTATGAATCTCGAGATTTGGCCAACTTTGTTGGAGCAAATAAAAGAAAAGCAATCCGGTGATCCGAAACTCCAAAAGGTGCGGAGTGCTATCGAGAGCGGGCGCGCCGGTGATTTTCATATAGACTCGAAGGGCGCAATTCGATTCCGAAATCGATTGTGCGTGCCAAAAGTCGAGGATATTCGTGGGGAGATCTTGAAAGAAGTTCACACTTCTCCCTATGCGATTCACCCGGGCGGCACCAAAATGTATAAGGATCTTAAATTATATTATTGGTGGCCGGGGATGAAACTTGATGTTGGACGCTTTGTGGCACAATGCTTAGTATGCCAACAGGTGAAGGCCGAGCGTCGCTTTCCGCGGAAAAATTGCGAGGGTTGCCCATTCTAGTTTGGAAGTGGGAGAACATAGCAATGGACTTCGTTGTGGGTTTACCTCGATCACAAGGTGGCCACGACGTGATTTGGGTGGTGGTGGATCGTTTGACAAAGTCGACACACTTTTTGCCAATCCACACCACTTGGTCCGGAGACAAGCTAGCACAAGTTTACCTGGACGAGATTATGCGGTTGCACGGGGTCCCGACCTCAATAGTTTCAGATCGAGATCCTCGTTTCACATCGCATTTTTGGAAAAGCTTGCAAGAAGCTTTGGGTACACGGCTCGATTTCAGTTCAGCATTTCATCCTCAAACTGACGGTCAATCGGAAAGGACAATTCAGATTTTGGAGGATATGTTGCGAGCGTGTGTGTTGAACTTCAAGGGTGCATGGCCTACTCATTTGCCGATGGCTGAATTTGCTTACAATAATAGCTATCAATCTAGCATCGGTATGGCACCGTTTGAAGCCTTGTATGGAAGAAAATGCGGCTCTCCTATTCATTGAAGCGAAGTCGGCGAGGGAAGGGTCTTAGGACCAGATGTGTTGCGTGAAGCGGAGGAAAAGGTCCGCTTGGCACGCGAACGCTTATCGACGGCTCAATCTAGACAAAAGAGTTATGCGGATCGACGTCGACGAGATTTGGAATTCGCGGTAGGAGACCGCGTCTTCTTGAAAGTGTCACCCATGAGAGGGGTGAAACGATTTGGTGTTCGGGGTAAGTTGAGTCCCCGTTACATTGGACCTTATGAGGTTTCGGAGCGTGTGGGATCCGTGGCATATCGGCTAGCTTTGCCGCCAAAACTTGCGGGGATACACATTGTGTTCCATGTATCGACGCTCCGCAAGTATATGTATGATCCGGTGCACGTCCTCGAGTATGTGCCTATAGAGTTTCATGAGGATATGACTTATGAGGAATTTCCCTTGTGTATCTTGGATCGCGAGGTGAAAAATTTGAGGAACCGTAAAATTCCTTATGTAAAAGTACAATGGACGAATCACGGTGAGCGCGAAGCTACGTGGGAATTGGAAAGCTCAATGAGGGAGTGGTTTCCTTACCTCTTCGCTGAGTCCAGCTGAGGTATGATTCAGTTTCGCGGCCGAAACTCTCTTTAAGGAGGGAGGAATGTAGTACACTGAATTTCAGTGCATCGTACCGAACTTCTACAAATTGTGGAGTTCTGATGGAAAAATAGCAAGAGAGGCTATATGTGAGGCTTCAGCCAAGTTTGAGACTTGTGAGAAGTGTTTTCGGCGCAAATGAGGCGCGAAAACGGACTTCGAAAAGTTAAAACTGCTAAACTTGTGAAGTCTGCACTGGATTCCGGTATGTGGACCTCCATACCGGTACTGAAGTGATTAGTACTGGTATGTGATGATGGTATACCAGAATGCCATGGTTGAAACCGAGAACCCAGCTCTCGGGTTCTGCGGAATCCTCCGGGGTATACAGGAATAGCACCCGTATACCGGTATGCAATGCACATACCGGTATACAGTGTTACAAAATTCCAGTTTTGGCTGGTTGTTTGTGTTGTTTGTGGAGAGGGGCAAAACAGTCTTTTCACATGTATTGGGGGTGTATGAAGGGCTGAGACCTTCTCCCCTTCTCATTGACTTCCTCTCTACTTCTCCTCTCCATCTCCTTCACTTTCTCTCTCTAGAGATCTCTCCAAAACTTGGAGAAAAAGGTGGATTGATCTTAGAAAAGACTTCCAAAGGAGAAAAGAAGCTTCTTGGTGTAAGAAGAAGCTTGGGGAACTCATGATTAAAGTTAGTTCCTCACGTTTTGGGTTCAAACCTTGGATTTAATCCTTTGAAATGAAGTTGGGAACCCTAGGCAATCTAAAACACAAAATGTGGATATTGACCAAGAAATTTTGAGGTTCTACATGCATGCATGTGAAACCTAGGTTAAATGAGGGTTTTTGCCATGGGAGGTTTTAAAAATATTTGGACATTCAGGAATTACAATTGAGGCATAGAAAAGCATGTTAGAACACTTGATTTCAAGTATTGAGTTGAATTATAGGTTCGTAACGAGTAACGAATCGTTTTCTTGTAGAAGCTTGGGTTGAAGTAAGAACTCAAGGCTTGGACACTTAGGGGCTGAAGAATACAAGAATTTAGAAGCTCTTAAGGTGGGTTTGTGTTTACCGAAGTGATTAGGTCACTTTCATGTCTAGGATAATTATCCATTTAAAGATAAAATGGTATGTGTTGTGAATCCTAGAATTTGCATGTTGGCAAAGGTAAAATCATGATAGGTAGAGCAATGAGCTCCTATTGCATGATATAGAATTCAAGTATAATTCAATTATCTATACTTGTTGCATGGTTGCATGTATGATTAAACCTAGTGTCATTGAACATAGGTTGGAACATGTGAGAATAGAACCTAGTGTTATTGAACATAGGTTGGAACATGTGAGAATAGAACCTAGTGTTATTGAACATAGGTTGGAACATGTGAGAATGGAACCTAGTGTCATTGAACATAGGTTGGACATGAGATTGGAACCTAGAGTCATGGAACCTAGGTTGAGAATGAGAAAGTAAACCTAGTGTTATTGAACATAGGTGAGACATAGTGACTTGAACCTAAGGTCATGAGACTTAGGTTGGCAAGTGAAGAAAATGTGAACAACGGGATGTGCGACGATTTGGTAATACATAGAGTTGTACCCCTAGTCTTGGACTTTGATAGTATAGGAAATTTCCATTACATGTATGAAACTTATATATTCCATAGTTTTGGAACATGGTGTATGGAATGAAAAGAAAAAATTTGGGCATATATAAATGTGCAATGTGATGTAATAGAAGTAGAACTTCTTTATGTTGATGCTTTCCTTGTGCAACTCTTGTACTCCGTTCCTAGTTGGAACCTCGTGGATAAGCTTGTATTGTGACGCCTTGGGCGGGTAGAAGACGTTCTATCCGTTCGGCGGGTCTGGGGCATGCGCCCGTGCGGTTATCCTTTCCACCTAGTTGGTGTTAAAGGCCCGACGGGGCGTGACACCTTCGCCGATCGCTCTAAACAATGAGCGGCGAGATGCACTTTATCCCTCTCCAAGGTATAGAGATCCTCGAAGAGCGTCTCAATAGCATCGATCCACGTCTCTACATCCCATGGATCTACGTTCTCCCCGTTGAAGATAGGCGGGTTGAACTTCTTGAACCTCATGAGAGCCGCAAGTGCGCGCTCTCGCTCCGCATCCTTCATCTCGGAGTCGGGCATAGGAGTACCCGACCCACCGGCTACAATCGGTGATGCCGGTGGCGCCACAGCCGGCGCCGGTGTCACCTCCTCGGCCGGTGCCGAAGCAGAGGCCGGAGGCGCTCCCGTTCTCTCCTCCCTAACCGCAGCCGCTTGCTGCGCCATCTCGTCCTGGAGCTTTTTAATTTGCTCCTCCTGTCGCTGCATGGCTTCGGCCTGCCGCCGAACCAGCCCATCAACTCGGTCAACTGATCACGAAGACCCGAGTTCTCGCCCTCCCCAAGTTGTTCGGGAGCCGTGCTCGATCCTCCGAGCCCAGCCCTCGTAGGAGGCCGTCCACGTACCATTATCTCTTGAAAACACAACGACTTTGGTCATTTCATGACATTTAAAGTCATTTGTAACACAACGTTTCACAAAAATAAACGTGAACCCAATCTAGGCGAAAGTCACACAAGGGTCCTTATTCCCCTCACTTGGTTTTATGTTGTCGGCCGCCAACACGAACACACTTGGTGAAGAATAAGACACGCCTCGAATCTACCTCTATTTCCAACTAGAGGTATAAGGACATAACCCAATCACTTATCTTTCGCCACAATCAAAGATCTCGTAACTCACGAGCCTACACTCATAGGGTCTTTTCCTCATAGGGTTTCTTAGGTCCACCTAGACCGTTTCTATGCTCTGATACCACCTCAGTCTGTCACGCTCCGTCGGGCCTTTAACACCAACTAGGTGGAAAGGATAACCGCACGGACGCATGCCCCAGACCCGCCGAACAGATAGAGTCTCTTCTACCCGCCCAAGGCGTCACAACACAAGCATGTCCACAAGGTTCCAACTAGGAACGGAGTACAAGAGTTGCACAAGGAAAGCATCAACATAAAAAAGTTTTACTTCTATTACATCACAATTGCACATTTATACATGCCCAAATTTTTCTTTTTCATTCCATACACCATGTTCCAAAACTATGAAATATACAAATTTTCATACATGTAATGAAAATCCTCTATACTATCAAAGTCCAAGACTAGGGGTACAACTCTATGTATCACCAAAATGGAAGGGCCGCTATCTAGAGAGCCAAACCCTTGTCTCGCTCCGCCGCCTCACTCGCGGAAGGACCTGAAAAACGTGGGGTGAGAACTATAAACATAGTTCCCAGTGGGTAAGGCCACCCAAGAGAGAAGCTCGACCCACCAGGTCCAAAGAAAAACCATATGCATAAGTTAGATCACAAATAACTATGCAAGAAATATTTACATGCTTGTAAATAAACATAAAGGACGCAACCAAATGAAATATAAATTATCATTCTCTCCTAGGTTCATCCTATATTTCACATTGACTAAGTTCAATTACTTGTCATTTACTTATGATTTCGGAATCGCCGTCTCACCATAATGGTTCCAACATCCAAGGAGTGAAATCGTCACCTCCTAGTTCGAGTAGCGAAATCGTCGCATACTCGGGATAGCAAAATCGTCGCATACCCCATCTCAACACGCCATCACATGGCATAGGTAGCGAACTCGTCGCATACCCGGGATAGCAACCTCGTCGCACATCCCATTTCAACACCGACAACTCATGGCATGGTAGCAAAATCGTCGCATACCCGGGATAGCAAAATCGTTGCAAATCCCGTTTCAACACCGCCAACTCATGGCATGGTAGCGAAATCGTCGCACATCCCATTCCAACACCGCCAACTCATGGCATGGGTAGCGAAATCGTCGCATATCCGGGATAGCAAAATCGTCGCACATCCCATCTCAACATTTTACACTTGCCAACCTAAGTCTCATGACCCTAGGTTCAAGTCACTAAGTCTCACCTATGTTCAATGACATTAGGTTTACTTTCTCATTCTCAACCTAGGTTCCATAACGCTAGGTTCCAATTCTCATGTCTAACCTATGTTCAATACCACTAGGTTCAATTCTCACATGTTCCAACCTATGTTCAATAACACTAGGTTCTATTCTCACATGTTCCAACCTATGTTCAATAACACTAGGTTCTATTCTGACATGTCCCAACCTATGTTCAATAACACTAAATTTCAATCATACATGCAACCATGCAACAAGTATAGATAATTGAATTATACTTGAATTCTATATCATGCAATAGGAGCTCATCCTGTCATGATTTTACCTTTGCCAACATGCAATTCTAGGGTCCACAACACATATCATTTTATCTTTAAATGAATATTTACCTTAGACATGGAAGTGACATAATCACTTCGGTAAACACAAACCCACCTCAAGAGCTTCCGAATTCTTGTATTCTTCAAGCCCCTAAGTGTCCAAGCCTTGAGTTCTTGCTTCAACCCAAGCTTCTACAAGAAAACGATTCGTTACTCGTTACGAACCCTTAATTCAACTCAATACATGAAATCAAGTGTTCTAACATAATTTTCTATGCCTCAATTACAATTTCCGAAGATTCAAATATTTTTAGAACCTCCCAACGCAAAAACCCTCATTTCACCTAGGTTTCACATGCATGCATGTAGAACCTCAAAATTTCTTGGCCAATCTCCACATTTTGTGATTTAGATTGTCTAGGTTTCCCAAAAACCTCATTTCAAAGGATTAAATCCAAGGTTTGAACCCAAAACGTGAGAAACTAACCTTAACCACGAGTTCCCCAAACTTCTATTTGCACCAAGAAGCTTCCTTTCTCCTTTAGAAATCTTTTCCAAGATCAATCCACCATTTTCTCCAAGTTTTGGAGAGATCTCTAGAGAGAGAAAGTGAGGGAGAGGGAGAGGAGAAGTAGAGGAGGAAGATGACTGAGAAAGGGGGTGTTCCCTGCCTTTCTAACACTCCCTCGAGTGTGAAAAGACTCTTTTGTCCCTCTCCACAAACAACACTTCCAACCAGCCAAAATTGGAATTTCGCAACACTGTATACCGGTATTCACATTGAAATACCGGTATACGGGTGTTAGTTCCGATATACCCCGGAGAATTCCGCAGAACCCGAGAGCTGGACTCAAACGTAAATTTTTTACCCGAGAATAGTAGTTCCGGATACCTAAAAATAAGCTGGTATAACTGTTCCCACCTATATCTCCATTTTATATATATAACTATCCACTATCCCTCTTATTCCATATTATCTATTCAAACGTTATTTTTTTAATCCCCAGAAATAATTTAATTTTCATCCAAACGCTATTTTTCTTATCTCCACACTTATACATATCCCTGGAATAACTAGTTCTCCCTTATACCCGAACCAAACTGTGACATGATGGTTTTATATCATTTAACACTCTATCCATTTCTCTCAACTCTGTGACATGATCGTTTTATATCATTTAACACTCTATCCATTTCTCTCAACTTATTTCAATCTAGTTCCTGCCGACAACCACTTCAAGGGTAGCCATTCCAACATAGAAGCAACAGCTATAAGCTATTGCTTCTCAGAAACAAGTAGCCTAGAGCTTCTCCGTTGAGCGAGAAGCTGAATACAATCAAAGCTTTACCTGATTTGCAATGGCATTTAAGAAGTTTATGTGGAGGAGCTACACATAAATCAGTTCCTCATCAACAGTCCAAAAACAAAATAGATATCAGCCACACGTTCCACATTGTTGCAGAAACTCAGAAGCCGCATACGAAACAATCCATCACGTAGTTTACATGGTCCCAACAGCGGGAATTGCCAGAAACAAAATTTCTAAACAAAATATGCTTCATAGGAACTTCCAACATTGAATCAGACATACCCTCAACTCAAAAAATGAGAAAATTAATCTCGCAGTACGCCACAGCATAAACTTCATGTCTTCATATTCTTTCTCCATCTCAGGAGAAGTATGTGTTGATGTTTTCTAACTTACAGTCGGCCTACTAGTGATGATGGCGAAACAAACAATATAGATGAGACTAAAAGATCCTGGCTTTAACACATAGAAAATCTCTCATAATCTTGTAAAATTTCATATTTGATGGTTTACAGCCGCATTGTTAAGGGAATAAATAATACAGCTCTACAACACTCGAGAAGTGTTCGACCCGATTTTCAGTAGTATCATATCTCCCATTACTCTTCCTTGAGGCTCCACATAAATTACACAAAAATTGGATCTGCCAGAATAAGCACGATAGACGGAAAAATGTGCAAAAGTTAATCCTATGTCAAAACAGGACATCTTCGAAGCTGTCTGCGTCATAAAACATAAGGGTATCTGGAAACAAATAATTGTCAGATTCTCATCATGGCAAAGGAAGCCATTATCCACCGCAAACAAAGAAATTTCAGATAGAGAATACCATTTAAACTGCGCGTAGAAAAACAAAAATTGTTCGAACTCTGTTCACTCGGTTCCCTTTCTCAACTTGAGTGATCGACTGAAATTCCGCGACTGATCACCGTTATCAAGTATCTCAAAGTCCCGGTCTCTATATCTTTTAAGATTTCTGTCAAGCATCATATTATTTTTTAATATGAGAGCTGAACAAAACAGTAGCATTCCAAAAAAAGTTGTTTCATCCAAAAAAATTGTTTCAGCATTGGCCAACCAATTGGAAATTTTGTTCGAGTAGGAAACATTAAAAAGTTTCTGAACATGTCATGTGTCTACATAAATTTAGCTAGGCCAATAGATAGATAAAGGTTTGTACAACTTTTATCAAAATAAAAGTCTGAATGCTAGTTAAAGAGACTGCCAAAATACAGAGTTAGAGATGGACCTGTTGGCTTGTGATACAGCATCTGCACTATGTTTATGTTTTGATAACCAACGAAGGCATCCAGTTTGCGGCGGAATCAAAGATCCCGAAATATGGACAATTTCTTCATCCACACTACGTAGTAACAT
This sequence comes from Puya raimondii, assembly GCA_016920855.1. Lineage (NCBI taxonomy): Eukaryota > Viridiplantae > Streptophyta > Magnoliopsida > Poales > Bromeliaceae > Puya > Puya raimondii. The sequence goes on from JABWPP010000049.1 coordinate 4,249,555, forward strand.
CACACAAAATTAAACAGGATTTCTCACCATAGCCATTACATCAAATGCTACATATATATGTACATAATGGTGGGAGGATGGATTATCAAATGGTCTAAAATGATGTGTAAAATACTTAATGAATCCCTCCGTGAGAATCTGAGGAAATAAAAGAACCAAGGTGAAACAAAGGTTCTCCAAAATGAACAATTGATGATAGTTGAGGTAGTTTGACGTTTCAAAAAGCAAATGGTCCTTTATATTTAAGTATCCATGATTCTATGAACACATTATACACAAATGTTAGTTCTCAACTATCATCAATATTTCTCAACTTCGTAATAAGGTACTCTGGAAACCTCAAGTTGAAGAATAACACACTTCCAAGTTTCCTGCTTAAGTACAGAACGAAAAAAAAAAGTTGCATACAAAAAGAACATTTGAAGCTACCTTTTGACTGCGAACCGTATCATGCTGCCGACTTTGATCCTGTGCCGTTTGTGAGATGAACTCACAAAGCATTCAGCACCATGTTTCTGTATCAAAGATTGTGTGAGAAGAAAAAGGAAAGTAAATTGAATTAGCATATTTTGCACCACTTCCATTTTTACCTTTGGAAGACATATATTCACAGTTACACATCCACAAAGATTCCGAGAAGCAGAAACATGCAATTACATAACCTAAGCCTAGCCCAAGTATACGTCATAAGTACAGGTAATGAAGTTGGAGGCACAGAGGCAGCATGCTAGGCCATATTCCATAAATAAAAGAACTAGAAAATTCTTAACATTTTGCGAGTTAAAGGAAATCACCTCTGAAAAATTTGTTATAGAACTGAAAAGAAGAAAACTAGAATCCAAAGTGATGCAACACAAGGCCAAACACTAAGGCAGAACTTACAGAAACTTCCATTTTGATAGTGAACAAAAAGCTCCTCAAAATTTCTTACAGGACAGAGAAACATATAGAGGTACTAGAAACTAAGAAAAAGTCACTATTGAAAACTGTTACAGACCTGGAAACCCCAAAAAATAATTCACATTGAAATAGAACACAGCCTATGCTAGCATGTATAAAGAACTTTATAAATCTTACAATTTTGTACTTGAACTCTTCTCGAATATCTTCCAACATAATAGCTGCTGAAGAAAAGCCGAGTACGATGACATGAATGGACTCCTTGCTCAGCTTGACGACCTTTCCTTCTAAAGTTGTAATGCATCATTTAAGCGGGTTAAATTAGATAAAACGAAAGTAACTTTTTATAGTAACTCAATATAGCGATCCAAATCAAATTTCTTGGTACATATAACTTATTAAGAAGCTATGATGATATTATATATAAAGGTTCTTTTTCCCTTTCGTTTTTTACTTACTTGACACAAAGTGAATATCCAATTCTCTCTCTATAATGCTAGTTCAAGTTTTAATAGGACATCATATTGACAAGCTTGAGAGCGACATAATGAACGACTACTGAAGAAAACTCACCTAAAAGCATGTTTGGTTTGGGAGAAAAGATTAGCAGTTTCGCTCGCACTTTCACTCCGAAGTAGGGGATTAAACCCGGCAGAATCTTTGCATGCTTACTTCGGAAACTTATCTTATGAGCTAGTAGTACGCCATCGAAGAGTTCATCGTAGCTATAAGAGATTATGAAATATCAATAGATAAAGAGGATATAAAGTTTACCTCGTTATACATAACTAATTCATGAGTTCTAATCCAAAATATTTCAACTCGCAAAGTATAATTTACTTCACTAGGTTTGCTCGAACTGTATCAATCTAGAACAAGATGACTAACTAATTCTCAATATAGAAGTCACCTACAAAATCATTTATTAAAATAATGCAAAGAAAAAGATATTCTAGCTTACACCATTAGCATGGTCTAGGACAAACAGTTTAAACAATTAATCATGTAAGAGTTCTAAAGGGAATGGAGGGACTAACGTGAAGAGGAGAGAGCTGAGCTGTTTACGAACGGCCTCGGCAATCTTGTTTGACTTCGACGGGTGCACGTACACTGTTAAATCGGCCTTCGCCGTCGTTAACCCTTCCATGTATTTCTGAGTAGATCAAATACGACATGTTGCAATTAATTCTAGTAATTAGGTAAAAATGCATAAACATTAGTAAACAATAATAACATGCTGGTGTATATGAAGATCTTTCTAGTACACTAGAGGTTTTGCTGGGTGTCTCTCACCCTCTTCTGTTTTGGTTTTGTTCTTATGCTTATTTTCAACCTAGAGGTGAATTTGTGGGATGCATGTGCGTGTGCGTGCGCGTGAGGTGAATTTGTGGGATGCATGTGCGTGTGCGTGCGCGTGCGCGTGCGCGTGTCTATGCGCGCGCGCGGCCTAGGGCTGTCAACGAGCCGAACTCGAGCGAGCTGGAGCCAGCTCGAGATCGGCTCGAAAGTGTTCAAGGTCGGCTCGTGTTCGGCTCGAGCTCGTGACGAGCTCGAAATGTCCAGCTCGTATTCCGCTCGCAATTTATTCGAGCCGGCTCATTTTCGGCTCGTTTTCGGCTCGATTATTCAATGCTACCAATCCGACACGATCTACTTACATCTCTGTAAAAAAATAATAATAATAATAAGATCAAACTCTGCTTAGAAGCTCAAGAAACAAAATCCCTCACATTCTGCTAAAAAAACTATAAGAAAAAGAGAGAAAAAAAAAAGATGAAGATCAGTGGAAGAACGAACCGGTTGAAAGCGCCGCTGCCGGAGTTCCGTCGAGATACGCGAACGGCGAAGAGTACGCTGCCGGGGGTGTGCGAACGCCGAACGCTGAACACTGAAGAGCCGCTGCCAGGGGGTCTTCGAGCGTAGAGAGAAAGAGAGAAAGAGAGAGGCGGCTGTCTGTGTGAGAGGTGAGAGAGGTTAAAAAAAAAAAAAAAAAAAAATTAGGGCTAGAAAGAAGAAAAGTGGAAAGTTGATGCAATATTATCCGTTAGATTTTGATCCAACGGTTAAAATTTTAAATATAAATGAGCATCTTTGTAAATAAGCTGGGCTTTGTTTTAAGTTGGCAAAAAAATTCAAAAATAATAATCTGTATAATATATTTATATACAAATATAATTATATATTTATTTATATATAAATATAATATGAGTAGAACTATTATGCTATCGGAAGTATAAAGGAGTTGGTGCTTCTAATTTTTTGGCTCTTAGATCAACCGTCTTGATCATTTTTAACTATTGGATTAATACTATTATCCAATGGGGTGGTCACTCAACCCTAGGGGAACCACTCATCTCTAGAGGGATGGCTATCATCCCAACCGTAGAATTCTTGATCCAAGAGCTAAAAAATCGGAAACACCAACTCACTTATGCTTCTGATAGTATAGTAGCTCTACACATATAATATATATATATATATATAAATTATATTAATATAAAATAAATATAATCGAGCTGTTATCGAGCCGAACACAAGCGAGTTAACCCTAGCTCGGCTCGTTTATTAAACGAGCTGGAAAATCTAGCTCGTGTTCGACTCGTTTACTAAACGAGCGAGTTGATCTCGAGCTCATTTCGAGCCGAAACACGAGCTGGCTCGCGAACGGCGAGCTGGATTGCCAGCCGCGCGACGCGCCAGCAAATGTGTATGAGAGAGAGAGAGAGGAACGGATGAGTTAGGATAAAAGGGTTATATGCCTATATTTTATTGAATAAAATCTAAAATTGAATAAACATAAACGCAATTTTAACAAGAAACTCACAACATAATAAAACGAGTAGGATAAAAAATCATCTTATTACCTCACAATATATATTAACATTCCCCTTATCTCCCACAAAAAGCAATCACCCTTTTCTCCCCAAAAAATAATTAAGCCCTCCTTATCTCCCCCACACATATTAGCAAAGCAATCTAAAACTTTATCCATTACTCTGGTTATGATTTATGAGAATATAACCAAACAAAACATATAAACCACTATTAATCAAACTAAAGTCATAAAAAAAAAACCATTCGATATACCTTTCATTTAACAAGTAGAAAAATCTTTTTTTAATAGCATTTCCACACAAACATGTATCACAGATATGCAATGCAACTATAATTCAAAATGACACACATTAGAAGCTTTTTATTTACATCTTGGTACTCAAGTAACTCAACAAGAGGGAGGCTTACTGTCACGCCCCGGGCCCTAGTGAGAGCCTACCAGGCACGTGCCCAGACCCGCCGTGTACCTCAAAACAACACAATGTACACAAGGCGTCTACAATAACATCAATCAAGTAGAATAAGGAATACATCCTAAACAGGGTGATCAGAACGAGAACATAGTTCTACAACTAAAATAGAATCCATACAACTAAAATCTCAAGATATACAATAGAATTATACATCTTTTCAACTAGTAGATCAATCAATCAACAAAACTATACATCTTTCATTCAAAATACAATGAAAGGAAACCCATGGTATGCCTACAACCACAACACCGTAGAGGCTCTAGCTAGCTGCTAACCCCTCGCCGCGATCCCAAGCCTCTCCTGCTGCAGAAGGCTCTGAAAAACCCAACAACAATGGGGGTGAGAACTATTATCAATAGTTCCCAGTGGGTAAGCCGCCGAGAGTGGCGAATTACACCGCTAGGTCAACTGAGGCAAGATAGTATAACTGAAACATAAAGCAGAAAGCATATAACATTTAATGCTAAACAGGTAGTTCTACAACTATCTTGCCTCCAATGACTAAATCATCTACATGAACATGAACATGTTCTATCGTCATATGCTCAACAATTAATTTCATGGTTTACATGCATGTCAACTTAATGCCATGATCAATTACATATGCTTGATGTCATAAACTCGCTATATGTCAAGTTTAACTATTACACATATAACTTGTCTCCAACTACAAGTATGTAATGTACATCCAATTTTCTACTACATGTATGAACTATATGACTTGTTCCCAACAATATGTATGTTATGTTCACTAACCACTAGTGTGCCAAGTCATGTTAATGTCTCACTACATGTAATGCCACAAGGTCACCACCCTATGTTATGTCCATCAGCTACACCTATATGTACTGATTAATTAGGGTGTCAAATGTCACATTCCTCACCATATTTCCTACCATAAAGGACTTTTCAAGTCTCGGCTTGTGCCGTGCCTAATGGTCCCGTGGTAGTCAACATTCTCGCTAGAATGAGCCTCCCCCACGGCAATCCACTTCGGCGCCCATATAACCTGCACACAGGCGATCAACATCGCGAAAGGCCCACTCCGGAGTTGCCGGCTTGTAGGGAGCTACCCTCACAAGCATGTGCGAATGAGCACAATGGCATAACAAGCATAGTCAACAGCATAGGAAATACGTTCGTCATGTCTCTAACATGAAGTAGCCAACCGATGTCCAAGGATCTAACATTATGTCATAATGTCAACCTAGTTATTCACCTAAGTGAAAAGTCATATGTTCAACCTCACACTATGTCGAAATATGTCACATTATGTTTACTACATTCAATAGCCAATATGCTAAATGTCAACAATATCATGTTGTTCTCAATATGTCCGTTGGTATGTCCCTACCAATATGTCCATGTCTCTAACATGTAAATGTCTATCTCTCAGTTTACTAAGTTCATAAACCATGCATTACTCTAATGCCATATATCGTGCATTCTACAGATGCCAAAATCATGCATTATTCTAATGTCATGTCCAATGCATTATACTAATGCTATAACCAATACCTTTCAATACCAAACCGATGCATTCAACAAATGCTATAGTTCATGCATTATTCTAATGCTACAATTCATGCATTCTACAAATGCTATAACAATGCATTCTACGATGCCAACAAGTCCATATTCATGCCATGCATAAGCTACAACAACCTCTACTACATAGAGTATAGAGCTATCATGCAAGTGTTTAAATAACCCAATGGACTCACGTTTAATCAATTATAATTATCAATGCAAATGGAATTTCATTCCTCATGTCTTAAACACGGGATCATTTCCACGACCTAAAGGTCGAGCCCAAAGTCACGATAACCGTCAAAGTTGCTCACCTAGATGAGGTGCAACAACTTATCATGCATTTGTCATATCCTCTCTTTTCTCTGTACAAGCATACATTAGTATGCGAAGAGAAATCACTAATCCACCACCCCAAGTAGTGTCTCACATGATGCTCATATCTAGCATGCATAACCTAATTAGCATTTCACAATGCATCATTGCACTACTAGTACAAATACACTAGCATGCATATTAATCTCATAATGCCACACTATATGTACTATGCATTTTTATACATAACATATATGTCTCTTGCAATCACAATTATCATCATGCCATAATTAACATAATTATTCATCTAATCAATCCTATAACAAGATAGGAGACATAGGGGGAGTTCACCCATTTCGGTGAGGTCAAACCCACCGGATATCCGTCGAAACCTCGCAGTACTTCGAAACGAAGTTGTCCCCCGAGCTTCTCATACCCTAAGATAATTTTCCAAGGGGTTAGGGGTATCGAACAAGCAAATTCGAAAACCACCAAAAATTAATGAGGTAAAAGGGTGGAAATTACCTTGAGCAAGTAAAACTTGTTCTAAGTCCAAATTGAGGTTAGAGATCTTCAAATCTAACCTACAACAACAATCTACACCCATCAATTCCACCTCAAGGGCTCACAATCAAGAAACCCTAAACAAAACCCTAGTTTCCAAGAAACTAGGTTTACATGCTAATCACAAGCAAAAATCACAAATAGAGGTTGTAAAAAGGTTTACTAACCTCAAATCAAGCTTCCAACCGGGCTTACACAAGCTAGGGTTGAAGCTAGGCCCACCAACAAACTCCTCTCCTCAGCCCCGAGCTTCCCACAAGGCCTAGAAGCACTCCTCCATGGAGAAAATGGAGGAAAAGAGATCAAAACATGATCTAGAGAGGTTGGAGAAGAGAAAATCTAGAGAGAGAGAGAGAGAAAACCCACCTTCTTCATCTCCCAAGCCTCAGCCAACAATGGTTGAGAAAGAGGGTGAAAGGGTACTTAAACCCAATGCACAAAATCCACTTAGGCCCCTCAAAGAGCCAAAATTGCAAAACTGCTCAAAATGCAATTTCTGCATTGTATACCGATATGCGTATGGGCATACCGGTATCCAACCAAAAATCCCGCAACCCGAGCCTCGGCCAAGCAGTCTGCGCAAAGGGATTCCGGTATGCCTAGACCAGATACCGGTATACAGCGCATTCCGGTATCCGCTGCCGCATTCCGCAGAAGCCGAGAGCTGCGCACAACCAGTCTTCACTGGATTCCGGTATACCTAAACCAGATACCGGTATGCAAAGCAAAATCTGCACTTTTTCATATTTCGACTTCCGGAGTCCGTTTTCGTACTTTCTAAGTCCCGAAAACACTCCGAAGCTCACCAAACTCAACTCAAAACTCCAGAATAGTATAAGGCACTATTCTCTCACTAGAACTCCGCAATTTGCTAAAGTTCAGTGTACTACATACTCCCCTCCTAAAAAGGAGTTTCGTCCGCGAAACTACGGATCAACAACAGCAAACAACAACAAAACCCGAGGGAATAAAAACATCGCCCTCGCAGTGAAGCCTCCAGCTCTCACACCATACGTCGCGCCCAAGATGTTGCTCCAAAGCATCTTGTAGTAGGAATAGTGATAATTCCAGATTCCTACATTCCACAAGTCCAATCCACATCAATGCTCCTTGAAGTTTAGCTCTTCATAAAGTTCTAATGATACGACATCCACCATCGGGGTAGAATTCAAATACTCACTCGGAGCGTCCACACACTTCATATACCTTCAACAGATTTGAAGTAAAACAACTCGACATGCCACTAGGCCCATTTGCCTCAGGGTCTCAAACAATCCCAAGAATCTGAAACTTAGATTCCTCAAACACAAATCTCTTGGATTATTTCATAAGCTCAGATCATCAGATTCAGATGCTTAAAATCCTATCTCTCACCGAGAATCATCCAAAGGCTCAAATTCCAAAGCGATAGAGCTAGATGCCCCACGCAATCACACAATTTTTTTTTTTTAAGGTATACTTGCGCGAAATTCATCAATCCAATTCAGGTGAATGGCTACTCCTATTCACAACCTCTCACAATCATCACGTCTAGCTTGGAAGCGAGACAATCCATTTCCGGAGACTCCGGCAATCATCCTCTATCCATACCAGGTAGATAGCCTTTACTTAGCATATCACATAATTCGGCTATCACAGGTACAACCTGTCGGTTCCACCGTCAAGACACTTTCTGACAGTCCACTAGGAATCCCTCAGTCACTGCACTCTTGATCTCGATTGCATCATTCACCAGTCGGGATCAAGGCTAACTTCCGTGATCCGATTCAAAGGATAGATATCACTCCATAATACTCATCTCATCGATATCTCTAGTACACCGGCCTCTAACCTGTTTTCACAGTTTCAACTCATTTCCTTGAGTGTAGAGATATCTCCAACAATAAGATCTGGGTGCACTTCACACCACTAATGATACATAAATTTGCCACATTTTCCAAGTAATTGCTATGGCAATCTATTCCAAATCACAATTGGCGATTCCTCTTGCATTCTCTCACTTGCTGAAAGGTCAATACTACCTTTCTATTTCACACCAGGGTGCACTCAATCCGTAGAGAGAAACATAACTACAAAGCACATAACCCGCCTTCGGGGTAACCAAGGTTGGCGGTCATCAACCACACCAACAATTCCAAAAAACCTCTCTCACACATATCTTTCCAAAGATTTAATCCCTTTATGTGTGAGTCAAAAGAAGGGAGTAGACAACTCAGTAATCTCCTCACAAAATCCATAACAGCCAATCAAACTAGGAAGTTTGAACTTCGATCACATCCACTTATCTCAATCCACTATGGATGGTTGATTTCCTTGAGATCTCCACTCATAACCACTTTGGCATCAACTGCCAAGGGACGCTAGTCCTCACAACCGAATCAGCACGTCTTCAACTTGAAGCACTTGCAATCCTCATTCAAAGGAATCTTCATGGTCTTCATCACCTCTCGACTTCCAACACGTCGTCGATGCGCACGGGGACAAAGACACCCAGAAGGGCAAAACATCACAACATACAAGCATCAACCAGCTCAGCCGACACCACGACAATTTCGTAATGTCTACACCGAGTGAACAAGTCACCCTCGGTCCCAACTCAAACTCAATCTAACGAGAGTAGTACTTAGATTGCAACTACCCTCGAGCAAAAACAGATCAACAGATCTCGATTACGGGTGCATATCCTTCATCGTGACCCTACCGAGTTCACGATAGTCGACTCACAGTCGAAATGACCCATCCGCTCAAAACAAACGAGATCTACACTCCACAAGAGGAAACACTAGGCAAAAGAGGTCTCCAGACCAAGCCTTCAACTCTCACAACACAACCGGGATTGCACAGGCAACTCCCTCACAAGAGACATCCTCGCCTTTGAGGATTCTCAACACTCACCAAAGATGCTGGCCCAAAGGCCACGCGCTCACTCAGCCAATAACCAGGCTTGGGCAGGTGAAACAAGCATCGCAATTAGCGAACTTCCAAGCCCTCTGAAAACACTATTTCGTGTCCAAGTTCCCAAAGCACTACAGCTCGGCTTACACACTCATCGGCAATCAGATAGCCGAAGAGCCAGCCCAAGTTCAAATCAGAACTATATGCTTTCAGCCAAATAAAGCCAATCACTTCGTTGGCGCACAGAAACATTCAAAGCTAACGGAGTACAAGAACAGTACTCACAAGTCCAAGCACTCAGGACTACTCGATCTGCAATAACAAGGAATGAGTTCCCTGCCATGCATTCGGCAAACAGCCGAACCAAAACCACAATCATAACAAGCAACAAGCTAGCTCCAAAACTACGAGCTGCGACAACCTCCATCGTCGCTGCATCATCATCCGCCCGTCAAACAGGCACGCACACCTCCAAAACCGGTCGCGCGAAGTCGATCCCAACATTGTCGACACTATTCTCCTCAAACACTCCGACTAGGGATGGCCCACCTGGCCACGAAAAGAGTACTTGCCCCTACTCCAAGAGTATCATCGGCACTCGCGGCTCCACCGCTCACACGTCACAATAGTCGATGACGATTTGACGTCCCATTATCATCCTACTAAAGGTCCACCTTCTCGAGATCAAATTTCTCCTTAATCACTTGATTATTCTCTTACATCAAACTTGCCACTCGTAGTAGCTCCCTTTGCCGTCCCAACGGTCTCCACGTCTCTCGCCCTTATCAAGGTACGATCCGTATTCTCATAGAATTTCCTGAGGTCGACTGCCAACTGGATCGACAAATCCTCCAGTTGCTTAATCCTCTCGTCTGCCGGCGCAAAGCCTCAACTTGGAGTAACATCATAATTGATCGTCGCTCCACCGTGCTCGCTGAATTTATCAGTTGTTCTCTCAACTTCAGGGTCTCACCAAATCCGGAGGATGCAGGGTTCCCGTCTCGGCTGCCTCGGCCGCCATCGAGTGCGTCGTTCACCACTCAAGCTGCAACAAGCAAAACATGCGCGGGTGAAACACCCCACGCCAACGCATCCCCACACAAGACTATAACCCCAATCATGCGAAAGTAATGAAGTGGACTCCCACTATTCCCCGATGTCACGTTGTCGGCCGCCAACGTGACCCTCCAAGGGTATAGAAGTGGTTCACTCCGATCTAACTCCAACACCTTTGGAGCTTTAGAAACGACCCAATCATAATACTTTCGCCAATAAATCATAAGAGATCCCGTCTCTCACGTTCCTATTCCTTATCGTTCAACCTGCCTAAGGTTTACTAGGTCCACTAAGACTCAACCCTAGGCTCTGATACCACTATAATCTGTCACGCCCCGGGCCCTAGTGAGAGCCTACCAGGCACGTGCCCAGACCCGCCGTGTACCACAAAACAACACAATGTACACAAGGCGTCTACAATAACATCAATCAAGTAGAATAAGGAATACATCCTAAACAGGGTGATCAGAGCGAGAACATAGTTCTACAACTAAAACAGAATCCATACAACTAAAATCTCAAGATATACAATAGAATTATACATCTTTTCAACTAGTAGATCAATCAATCAACAAAACTATACATCTTTCATTCAAAATACAATGAAAGGAAACCCATGGTATGCCTACAACCACAACACCGTAGAGGCTCTAGCTAGCTGCTAACCCCTCGCCGCGATCACAAGCCTCTCCTGCTGCAGAAGGCTCTGAAAAACCCAACAACAATGGGGGTGAGAACTATTATCAATAGTTCCCAGTGGGTAAGCCGCCGAGAGTGGCGAATTACACCGCTAGGTCAACTGAGGCAAGATAGTATAACTGAAACATAAAGCAGAAAGCATATAACATTTAATGCTAAACAGGTAGTTCTACAACTATCTTGCCTCCAATGACTAAATCATCTACATGAACATGAACATGTTCTATCGTCATATGCTCAACAATTAATTTCATGGTTTACATGCATGTCAAATTAATGCCATGATCAATCACATATGCTTGATGTCATAAACTCGCTATATGTCAAGTTTAACTATTACACATATGACTTGTCTCCAACTACAAGTATGTAATGTACATCCAATTTTCTACTACATGTATGAACTATATGACTTGTTCCCAACAATATGTATGTTATGTTCACTAACCACTAGTGTGCCAAGTCATGTTAATGTCTCACTACATGTAATGCCACAAGGTCACCACCCTATGTTATGTCCATCAGCTACACCTATATGTACTGATTAATTAGGGTGTCAAATGTCACATTCCTCACCATATTTCCTACCATAAAGGACTTTTCAAGTCTCGGCTTGTGCCGTGCCTAATGGCCCCGTGGTAGTCAACATTCTCGCTAGAATGAGCCTCCCCCACGGCAATCCACTTCGGCGCCCATATAACCTGCACACAGGCGATCAACATCGCGAAAGGCCCACTCCGGAGTTGCCGGCTTGTAGGGAGCTACCCTCACAAGCATGTGCGAATGAGCACAATGGCATAACAAGCATAGTCAACAGCATAGAAAATACGTTCGTCATGTCTTTAACATGAAGTAGCCAACCGATGTCCAAGGATCTAACATTATGTCATAATGTCAACCTAGTTATTCACCTAAGTGAAAAGTCATATGTTCAACCTCACACTATGTCGAAATATGTCACATTATGTTTACTACATTCAATAGCCAATATGCTAAATGTCAACAATATCATGTTGTTCTCAATATGTCCGTTGGTATGTCCCTACCAATATGTCCATGTCTCTAACATGTAAATGTCCATCTCTCAGTTTACTAAGTTCATAAACCATGCATTACTCTAATGCCATATATCGTGCATTCTACAGATGCCAAAATCATGCATTATTCTAATGCCATGTCCAATGCATTATACTAATGCTATAACCAATACCTTTCAATACCAAACCGATGCATTCAACAAATGCTATAGTTCATGCATTATTCTAATGCTACAATTCATGCATTCTACAAATGCTATAACAATGCATTCTACGATGCCAACAAGTCCATATTCATGCCATGCATAAGCTACAACAACCTCTACTACATAGAGTATAGAGCTATCATGCAAGTGTTTAAATAACCCAATGGACTCACGTTTAATCAATTATAATTATCAATGCAAATGGAATTTCATTCCTCGTGTCTTAAACACGGGATCATTTCCACGACCTAAAGGTCGAGCCCAAAGTCACGATAACCGTCAAAGTTGCTCACCTAGATGAGGTGCAACAACTTATCATGCATTTGCCATATCCTCTCTTTTCTCTGTACAAGCATACATTAGTATGCGAAGAGAAATCACTAATCCACCACCCCAAGTAGTGTCTCACATGATGCTCATATCTAGCATGCATAACCTAATTAGCATTTCACAATGCATCATTGCACTACTAGTACAAATACACTAGCATGCATATTAATCTCATAATGCCACACTATATGTACTATGCATTTTTATACATAACATATATGTCTCTTGCAATCACAATTATCATCATGCCATAATTAACATAATTAAGTATCTAATCAATCCTATAACAAGATAGGAGACATAGGGGGAGTTCACCCATTTCGGTGAGGTCAAACCCACCGGATATCCGTCGAAACCTCGCAGTACTTCGAAACGAAGTTGTCCCCCGAGCTTCTCATACCCTAAGATAATTTTCCAAGGGGTTAGGGGTATCGAACAAGCAAATTCAAAAACCACCAAAAATTAATGAGGTAAAAGGGTGGAAATTACCTTGAGCAAGTAAAACTTGTTCTAAGTCCAAATTGAGGTTAGAGATCTTCAAATCTAACCTACAACAACAATCTACACCCATCAATTCCACCTCAAGGGCTCACAATAAAGAAACCCTAAACAAAACCCTAGTTTCCAAGAAACTAGGTTTACATGCTAATCACAAGCAAAAATCACAAATAGAGGTTGTAAAAGGGTTTACTAACCTCAAATCAAGCTTCCAACCGGGCTTACACAAGCTAGGGTTGAAGCTAGGCCCACCAACAAACTCCTCTCCTCAGCCCCGAGCTCCCCACAAGGCCTAGAAGCACTCCTCCATGGAGAAAATGGAGGAAAAGAGATCAAAACATGATCTAGAGAGGTTGGAGAAGAGAAAATCTAGAGAGAGAGAGAGAGAAAACCCACCTTCTTCATCTCCCAAGCCTCAACCAACAATGGCTGAGAAAGAGGGTGAAAGGGTACTTAAACCCAATGCACAAAATCCACTTAGGCCCCTCAAAGAGCCAAAATTGCAAAACTGCTCAAAATGCAATTTCTGCATTGTATACCGGTATGCGTATGGGCATACCGGTATCCAACCAAAAATCCCGCAACCCGAGCCTCGGCCAAGCAGTCTGCGCAAAGGGATTCCGGTATGCCTAGACCAGATACCGGTATACAGCGCATTCCGGTATCCGCTGCCGCATTCCGCAGAAGCCGAGAGCTGCGCACAACCAGTCTTCACTGGATTCCGGTATACCTAAACCAGATACCGGTATGCAGAGCAAAATCTGCACTTTTGCATATTTTGACTTCCGGAGTCCGTTTTCGCACTTTCTAAGTCCCGAAAACACTCCGAAGCTCACCAAACTCAACTCAAAACTCCAGAATAGTATAAGGCACTATTCTCTCACTAGAACTCCGCAATTTGCTAAAGTTCAGTGTACTACATACTCCCCTCCTAAAAAGGAGTTTCGTCCGCGAAACTACGGATCAACAACAGCAAACAACAACAAAACCCGAGGGAATAAAAACATCGCCCTCGCCGTGAAGCCTCCAGCTCTCACACCATACGTCACGCCCAAGATGTTGCTCCAAAGCATCTTGTAGTAGGAATAGTGATAATTCCAGATTCCTACATTCCACAAGTCCAATCCACATCAATGCTCCTTGAAGTGTAGCTCTTCATAAAGTTCTAATGATACGACACCCACCATCGGGGTAGAATTCAAATACTCACTCGGAGCGTCCACACACTTCATATACCTTCAACAGATTTGAAGTAAAACAACTCGACATGCCACTAGGCCCATTTGCCTCAGGGTCTCAAACAATCCCAAGAATCTGAAACTTAGATTCCTCAAACACAAATCTCTTGGATTATTTCATAAGCTCAGATCATCAGATTCAGATGCTTAAAATCCTATCTCTCACCGAGAATCATCCAAAGGCTCAAATTCCAAAGCGATAGAGCTAGATGCCCCACGCAATCACACAATTTTTTTTTTTTTAAGGTATACTTGCAAATTCATCAATCCAATTCAGGTGAATGGCTACTCCTATTCACAACCTCTCACAATCATCACGTCTAGCTTGGAAGCGAGACAATCCAATTCCGGAGACTCCGGCAATCATCCTCTATCCATACCAGGTAGATAGCCTTTACTTAGCATATCACATAATTCGGCTATCACAGGTACAACCTGTCGGTTCCACCGTCAAGACACTTTCTGACAGTCCACTAGGAATCCCTCAGTCACTGCACTCTTGATCTCGATTGCATCATTCACCAGTCGGGATCAAGGCTAACTTCCGTGATCCGATTCAAAGGATAGATATCACTCCATAATACTCATCTCATCGATATCTCTAGTACACCGGCCTCTAACCTGTTTTCACAGTTTCAACTCATTTCCTTGAGTGTAGAGATATCTCCAACAATAAGATCTGGGTGCACTTCACACCACTAATGATACATAAATTTGCCACATTTTCCAAGTAATTGCTATGGCAATCTATTCCAAATCACAATTGGCGATTCCTCTTGCATTCTCTCACTTGCTGAAAGGTCAATACTACCTTTCTATTTCACACCAGGGTGCACTCAATCCGTAGAGAGAAACATAACTACAAAGCACATAACCCGCCTTCGGGGTAACCAAGGTTGGCGGTCATCAACCACACCAACAATTCCAAAAAACCTCTCTCACACATATATTTCCAAAGATTTAATCCCTTTATGTGTGAGTCAAAAGAAGGGAGTAGACAACTCAGTAATCTCCTCACAAAATCCATAACAGCCAATCAAACTAGAAAGTTTGAACTTCGATCACATCCACTTATCTAAATCCACTATGGATGGTTGATTTCCTTGAGATCTCCACTCATAACCACTTTGGCATCAACTGCCAAGGGACGCTAGTCCTCACAACCGAATCAGCACGTCTTCAACTTGAAGCACTTGCAATCCTCATTCAAAAGAATCTTCATGGTCTTCATCACCTCTCGACTTCCAACACGTCGTCGATGCGCACGGGGACAAAGACACCCAGAAGGGCCAAACATCACAACATACAAGAGCATCAACCAGCTCAGCCGACACCACGACAATTTCGTAATGTCTACCCCGAGTGAACAAGTCACCCTCGGTCCCAACTCAAACTCAATCTAACGAGAGTAGTACTTAGATTGCAACTACCCTCGAGCAAAACCAGAATCCATGGAGCTTGATGAAACAGATCAACAGATCTCGATTACGGGTGCATATCCTTCATCGTGACCCTACCGAGTTCACGATAGTCGACTCACAGTCGAAATGACCCATCCGCTCAAAACAAACGAGATCTACACTCCACAAGAGGAAACACTAGGCAAAAGAGGTCTCCAGACCAAGCCTTCAACTCTCACAACACAACCGGGATTGCACAGGCAACTCCCTCACAAGAGACATCCTCGCCTTTGAGGATTCTCAACACTCACCAAAGATGCTGGCCCAAAGGCCACGCGCTCACTCAGCCAATAACCAGGCTTGGGCAGGTGAAACAAGCATCGCAATTAGCGAACTTCCAAGCCCTCTGAAAACACTATTTCGTGTCCAAGTTCCCAAAGCACTACAGCTCGGCTTACACACTCATCGGCAATCAGATAGCCGAAGAGCCAGCCCAAGTTCAAATCAGAACTATATGCTTTCAGCCAAATAAAGCCAATCACTTCGTTGGCGCACAGAAACATTCAAAGCTAACGGAGTACAAGAACAGTACTCACAAGTCCAAGCACTCAGGACTACTCGATCTGCAATAACAAGGAATGAGTTCCCTGCCATGCATTCGGCAAACAGCCGAACCAAAACCACAATCATAACAAGCAACAAGCTAGCTCCAAAACTACGAGCTGCGACAACCTCCATCGTCGCTGCATCATCATCCGCCCGTCAAACAGGCACGCACACCTCCAAAACTGGTCGCGCGAAGTCGATCCCAACATTGTCGACACTATTCTCCTCAAACACTCCGACTAGGGATGGCCCACCTGGCCACGAAAAGAGTACTTGCCCCTACTCCAAGAGTATCATCGGCACTCGCGGCTCCACCGCTCACACGTCACAATAGTCGATGACGATTTGACGTCCCATTATCATCCTACTAAAGGTCCACCTTCTCGAGATCAAATTTCTCCTTAATCACTTGATTATTCTCTTACATCAAACTTGCCACTCGTAGTAGCTCTCTTTGCCGTCCCAACGGTCTCCACGTCTCTCGCCCTTATCAAGGTACGATCCGTATTCTCATAGAATTTCCTGAGGTCGACTGCCAACTGGATCGACAAATCCTCCAGTTGCTTAATCCTCTCGTCTGCCGGCGCAAAGCCTCAACTTGGAGTAACATCATAATTGATCGTCGCTCCACCGTGCTCGCTGAATTTATCAGTTGTTCTCTCAACTTCAGGGTCTCACCAAATCCGGAGGATGCAGGGTTCCCGTCTCGGCTGCCTCGGCCGCCATCGAGTGCGTCGTTCACCACTCAAGCTGCAACAAGCAAAACATGCGCGGGTGAAACACCCCACGCCAACGCATCCCCACAAGAGACTATAACCCCAATCATGCGAAAGTAATGAAGTGGACTCCCACTATTCCCCGATGTCACGTTGTCGGCCGCCAACGTGACCCTCCAAGGGTATAGAAGTGGTTCACTCCGATCTAACTCCAACACCTTTGGAGCTTTAGAAACGACCCAATCATAATACTTTCGCCAATAAGTCGTAAGAGATCCCGTCTCTCACGTTCCTATTCCTTATCGTTCAACCTGCCTAAGGTTTACTAGGTCCACTAAGACTCAACCCTAGGCTCTGATACCACTATAATCTGTCACGCCCCGGGCCCTAGTGAGAGCCTACCAGGCACGTGCCCAGACCCGCCGTGTACCACAAAACAACACAATGTACACAAGGCGTCTACAATAACATCAATCAAGTAGAATAAGGAATACATCCTAAACAGGGTGATCAGAGCGAGAACATAGTTTTACAACTAAAACAGAATCCATACAACTAAAATCTCAAGATATACAATAGAATTATACATCTTTTCAACTAGTAGATCAATCAATCAACAAAACTATACATCTTTCATTCAAAATACAATGAAAGGAAACCCATGGTATGCCTACAACCACAACACCGTAGAGGCTCTAGCTAGCTGCTAACCCCTCGCCGCGATCCCAAGCCTCTCCTGCTGCAGAAGGCTCTGAAAAACCCAACAACAATGGGGGTGAGAACTATTATCAATAGTTCCCAGTGGGTAAGCCGCCGAGAGTGGCGAATTACGCCGCTAGGTCAACTGAGGCAAGATAGTATAACTGAAACATAAAGCAGAAAGCATATAACATTTAATGCTAAACAGGTAGTTCTACAACTATCTTGCCTCCAATGACTAAATCATCTACATGAACATGAACATGTTCTATCGTCATATGCTCAACAATTAATTTCATGGTTTACATGCATGTCAACTTAATGCCATGATCAATTACATATGCTTGATGTCATAAACTCGCTATATGTCAAGTTTTTAACTATTACACATATAACTTGTCTCCAACTACAAGTATGTAATGTACATCCAATTTTCTACTACATGTATGAACTATATGACTTGTTCCCAACAATATGTATGTTATGTTCACTAACCACTAGTGTGCCAAGTCATGTTAATGTCTCACTACATGTAATGCCACAAGGTCACCACCCTATGTTATGTCCATCAGCTACACCTATATGTACTGATTAATTAGGGTGTCAAATGTCACATTCCTCACCATATTTCCTACCATAAAGGACTTTTCAAGTCTCGGCTTGTGCCGTGCCTAATGGCCCCGTGGTAGTCAACATTCTCGCTAGAATGAGCCTCCCCCACGGCAATCCACTTCGGCGCCCATATAACCTGCACACAGGCGATCAACATCGCGAAAGGCCCACTCCGGAGTTGCCGGCTTGTAGGGAGCTACCCTCACAAGCATGTGCGAATGAGCACAATGGCATAACAAGCATAGTCAACAGCATAGGAAATACGTTCGTCATGTCTCTAACATGAAGTAGCCAACCGATGTCCAAGGATCTAACATTATGTCATAATGTCAACCTAGTTATTCACCTAAGTGAAAAGTCATATGTTCAACCTCACACTATGTCGAAATATGTCACATTATGTTTACTACATTCAATAGCCAATATGCTAAATGTCAACAATATCATGTTGTTCTCAATATGTCCGTTGGTATGTCCCTACCAATATGTCCATGTCTCTAACATGTAAATGTCCATCTCTCAGTTTACTAAGTTCATAAACCATGCATTACTCTAATGCCATATATCGTGCATTCTACAGATGCCAAAATCATGCATTATTCTAATGCCATGTCCAATGCATTATACTAATGCTATAACCAATACCTTTCAATACCAAACCGATGCATTCAACAAATGCTATAGTTCATGCATTATTCTAATGCTACAATTCATGCATTCTACAAATGCTATAACAATGCATTCTACGATGCAACAAGTCCATATTCATGCCATGCATAAGCTACAACAACCTCTACTACATAGAGTATAGAGCTATCATGCAAGTGTTTAAATAACCCAATGGACTCACGTTTAATCAATTATAATTATCAATGCAAATGGAATTTCATTCCTCGTGTCTTAAACACGGGATCATTTCCACGACCTAAAGGTCGAGCCCAAAGTCACGATAACCGTCAAAGTTGCTCACCTAGATGAGGTGCAACAACTTATCATGCATTTGCCATATCCTCTCTTTTCTCTGTACAAGCATACATTAGTATGCGAAGAGAAATCACTAATCCACCACCCCAAGTAGTGTCTCACATGATGCTCATATCTAGCATGCATAACCTAATTAGCATTTCACAATGCATCATTGCACTACTAGTACAAATACACTAGCATGCATATTAATCTCATAATGCCACACTATATGTACTATGCATTTTTATACATAACATATATGTCTCTTGCAATCACAATTATCATCATGCCATAATTAACATAATTATGCATCTATCAATCCTATAACAAGATAGGAGACATAGGGGGAGTTCACCCATTTCGGTGAGGTCAAACCCACCGGATATCCGTTGAAACCTCGCAGTACTTCGAAACGAAGTTGTCCCCCGAGCTTCTCATACCCTAAGATAATTTTCCAAGGGGTTAGGGGTATCGAACAAGCAAATTCGAAAACCACCAAAAATCAATGAGGTAAAAGGGTGAAAATTACCTTGAGCAAGTAAAACTTGTTCTAAGTCCAAATTGAGGTTAGAGATCTTCAAATCTAACCTACAACAACAATCTACACCCATCAATTCCACCTCAAGGGCTCACAATCAAGAAACCCTAAACAAAACCCTAGTTTCCAAGAAACTAGGTTTACATGCTAATCACAAGCAAAAATCACAAATAGAGGTTGTAAAAGGATTTACTAACCTCAAATCAAGCTTCCAACCGGGCTTACACAAGCTAGGGTTGAAGCTAGGCCCACCAACAAACTCCTCTCATCAGCCCCGAGCTCCCCACAAGGCCTAGAAGCACTCCTCCATGGAGAAAATGGAGGAAAAGAGATCAAAACATGATCTAGAGAGGTTGGAGAAGAGAAAATCTAGAGAGAGAGAGATAAAACCCACCTTCTTCATCTCCCAAGCCTCAGCCAACAATGGCTGAGAAAGAGGGTGAAAGGGTACTTAAACCCAATGCACAAAATCCACTTAGGCCCCTCAAAGAGCCAAAATTGCAAAACTGCTCAAAATGCAATTTCTGCATTGTATACCGGTATGCGTATGGGCATACCGGTATCCAACCAAAAATCCCGCAACCCGAGCCTCGGCCAAGCAGTCTGCGCAAAGGGATTCCGGTATGCCTAGACCAGATACCGGTATACAGCGCATTCCGATATCCGCTGCCGCATTCCGCAGAAGCCGAGAGCTGCGCACAACCAGTCTTCACTGGATTCCGGTATACCTAAACCAGATACCGGTATGCAAAGCAAAATCTGCACTTTTGCAGATTTCGACTTCCGGAGTCCGTTTTCGCACTTTCTAAGTCCCGAAAACACTCCGAAGCTCACCAAACTCAACTCAAAACTCCAGAATAGTATAAGGCACTATTCTCTCACTAGAACTCCATAATTTGCTAAAGTTCAGTGTACTACACTTACTAGAAGAAGAACAAATGGATAAGCGAATCCAACTAGAGAGCTCTGGTGCTCAAAAGGAGAGCTAACCCTAGATATCGCCACCAATTCCTCGTCGGACCCGAATGAAACAAGGGGAGAGAGAGAGAGAGAGGGAGCACCTGAGAGAACAAGAAACCCCAACCCTAGATATCGTCACCACGACACCCCCTTTCTCTTTGACCTCGTCGAGTCGTTATCCTCCTCGCGAGAGGGGAGGCCGAGAGAGAGAAGGGGAATTGGAGTTTAGGGTTTCGTCGGGGCCAGTCCGGGTAAGGGGAGCAGGCCGTGAGCGGGATTAGGTTTTTGAGGGGGTTTTGGCTTTAGATTCTAGGATACTATGTATGATTTTGGCGTCAAAAGTTTTTTTAAAAAAATATATCGTTTTATTGGTTTATTTGTAAAATTTGATTCTGATTTGTTGAACTAAAATATAAAAATAGGTAAAACTTGCTTCTTAAAATCTGATTATGATTTTAAACTTTAAATTTAAATTTTATATTCAAAAGTTAAATTTAAATTTTAAATTATAATTTTAAAATTTTAAATTTTGAATTTAAATTTTGAATTTTGAATTTTTATTTAATTTTAAATTTTAGATTTCAAAATTAAAATTTTTAAATTTAGTTAAATTTTAAAATCAGATCGTTATTTAAAATTTTGTAGATTCGGTCTAGAATTTTAAGAAATCTGATAAAAAAGATATTATTTCTCTCTCTCTCTCCTTCCTCTTCCTCGTCCCTCTCATCTCCTTTTACATTATCATCGGCATTATCATTGGCCCTCTCATCTCCTTTTGCATTGCAGTTAGCGTTAAGATAATGAAGATGGGATGAAATTATCACTCTCGCATCTATGCCTCGAATCTATAATGACGACGGCGAGAAAGAAGAAAAATGTGGGAAAGAATAGAGAATGAAGTAAGAAAGGAGGAAGGAAAGAAGAGAGGCGATCATAATACCAATGAGGATGGCAGAGGAGATGAGAGGAATGAGGGAAAGGAACGAGAGAGAGAAATAAGAAATTTTTTATCAATTTTTTTAAAAATCTAGCTGAATCTACAAAATCTAAAATAATGATCTGATTTTGAATTTTAAAATTTAATATTTGAAGATTAAAATCTTAAATCTTAAATTTAAAATTAAAAAATTAAATATTTAAAATTTAAAATTTTAAAGTTAAAATATTGAAAATTAAAATCTAAAATTTAGAATTTAGAATTTAAAATTTAAAATTTTATTTAAAATTTAAAATTGAGGTCTAAAAATTTTAAGAAGCAGATTTTAACTGTTTCTGATCTTAATTCTTAATTCAAAAAATTAATTCTAAAAATTAGAATTAAATTTTACAAATAAAAATACCAAATACTATATTAGAGTAAAAACAAAAAAGATTTTTGACTAAAATCACTCTCTAGCACCTAAAGCGAAACCCCCCTAAAAAACCCAAGTCCCGCTCGCGGGCCGCAGCCCTTACCCCGACTGACCCCGCGGAAACCCTAAACCTTACTTCCTCTCTCCCTCTCCCGACCTCCCTTCTCGCAAGGAGGACAACGACTCGACGAGGTCAAAGAGAAGGGGGGGTGTCGTGGTGACGATATCTAGGGTTAGGGTTTTCCCCCTCTCTCAGGGGCTCCCCCTTTCTCTCTCTCCTCATTTCGTTGGGTAGGACGAAGACTTGGTGGCGATATCTAGGGTTATCTCTCCTTTTCAGCACCAGGGCTCTCTAATTGGATCCACTCATCCATTTGTTCTTCTTCTAGTAAACCTCCCCCCTGTAAGTTACTTGAGTAACAAGCTGTAAATAAAAAGCTTCTAATATGTGTAACTTTGAGTTGTAGTTGCATTGCATAACTGCTGATCAAATGTTTGTGTGGAAAAAGTGATGTTAAAAAGAAAAAAAAATCCCTACTTGTTAAAAGGGGTATATATATATATATATATATATATAATGTTCATTTTTGTTTATTTATGACTTTAGTTTGATTAATAGTGGTTTATTTGATTAATAGTGTTTTGTTTGGTTATATTTTCATAAATCATAACCAAAGTAATGGATGATTAGTAATATGTGTGGGGGAGATAAGAAGGGCTTAATTTTTTTTTGGGGAGAAAATGGTGATTGCTTGTAGCACACTGAACTTTAGCAATTGCGGAGTTCTAGTGAGAGAATAGTGCTTTATACTATTCTAGAGAATTTGATTGAGTTTGGAGAGCTTGGGAGTGTTTCCGAGACTTAAAAAGCGCGAAAACAGACTCCGGAGATCAAATTTTGTAAAAGGTGCAGAATTTGTATCGAGTACGGGTACTGGTTTTGGGGTACGGGTACTGATTAATTTAGTACTGGTACGCCAATTCGTGTACCGGTACGCAGTGCTGCAGAATCAGATTTCGTGCAGTTTTATAATTTCTGTGTTTTGAGGGGCCTTAGGGGATATTGTTACATCATGTAATATATCCCCTCAACCCTATCTTGTTGCCCATTGTTGCTGAGGCTTGGAGGAAGGAGGTGAGCTTCTTCACTCTCTCTCTCTAGATTTTCTCCTTCCCTAACCCTCTAAAGCATGGATTGATCTCCTTTTTCTCCATTTTCTTCATGGAGCTTGCTTCTTGGCTTTGAGGGGAGCTCGGGATGAATGAGATGAGCTTGTTGGAGGACTTAGCTTCAACCCTAGCATGTATGAGCTTGGTTGGGAGCTTGATTTGAGGTTAGTAAACCCTTTTACAATCTCTATTTGTGATTTTTGCTTGAGATTTGCATGAAAACCTAGTTTCATGAAAACTAGGGTTATTGTTAGGGTTTCTTGATTGTGAGCTCTTGGGGCTAAATTGATGAGTGTAGAACACTCTTGTAGGTTGGATTTGAAGCTCCAATGTGTTGATTTGGAGTTTGCACAAGCTTTTCTTGGATTAAGGTATAATTCACATATTTTCTTCTTGAATTTTGGTTAATTTCATGATGAGCTTGTTCGAAGCCCCTAACCCCTTGGAAAATTATCTTAGGGTATGTGAAGCTCGGGGGACAACTTCGTTTTGAAGTACTGCGAGGTCTCGATGGATATCCGGTGGGTCTGACCTCACCGAAATGGGTGAACTCCCCCTATGTCTTCTCTAATATTTTAGAGTTGAATTGATGCATACGCATGCTTATTATTACATGATAGAAATTTTGGGATCATGATATATGTATAGCATAATGAGATTTGCATGCTCTATGTAGTAGAGTTCATGATTGAGTTTATATATGGCACATTATGGAAAGTTGTGGCAAGATGGCATTTCAAATTATGATAACGTAGAAATGCATGTTGGAATGATTAAACAACATATGAAGTAGTTGATGGAAAGTGGACTTGGGGACACTTAGCATATCGGTTATTGGTAGATATGAGCATGATATATGACATACTTACCATGGGTAGAAGAAAATATGACACCCGGCGTGTTCTTGATATAGTGAGAGGCTAAGTATGTTACACTTCACTTAGAAGAACAACAAGGTTGGCCTTATGACATAGTGCTAGACCCTCAGGTTGTTGATTGGTATTCCATGTTTAAGACATGAGGTAAGAGTTTTCTTATCGGTAATGTAAGTGGTAATTGCATACCATCACTTTGATAATAAGAAATAAATACTTGCATGATGACTTTTATACTCTATGTAGTAGATGTTTATGTAGCTCATGCATGTCATGTATTATGGTCTTGTTGGCATCGTAGAATGCATTGTTATAGCATTTGTAGAATGCATTGATTGTGACATTTATAGAATGCATTGAAAGCAGCATTA
Source organism: Puya raimondii (assembly GCA_016920855.1). Taxonomy (NCBI): domain Eukaryota; kingdom Viridiplantae; phylum Streptophyta; class Magnoliopsida; order Poales; family Bromeliaceae; genus Puya; species Puya raimondii. Next base: position 4,274,396 of record JABWPP010000049.1, read on the forward strand.
GTATAATGCATTGAGTATGACTCTAGTTAAAGCATATGGTAGTAACCCGTTGGGGTCATGAATGAGACGTAGGTCCATTCCTATTGGTAGAGTGAGATGTAACCACTTGCATGTTAGAGACATGTTACATATTGGTAGAAATATACCCACATGTGAATTAAGAACAAGTGTGACTTATGTGTCATGATTCCGACCCTCGAGTCGATGTTGTGATTCCATGTTTTAGACATGATGATTGAGTTGTGTTGGCCTTGGATACGATGCTTATGATCAGCGCTTGTTTGCCCTTGTGCTCATTCGCACATGCTTGTGAGGGTCGCTCCCTACAAGCCGGCACTCCGGAGTTAGCCTTTGCGACGTTTGATCGCCCGTGCAGGATTGGGCGCCGAAGTGGATCGCCGTGAGGGAGTGTCTCATTGTCTGCGGAGCAATGTTGACTACCACGGGACCATTAGGCATGGCACAAGCCGGGATGTTACCTTGTGTAAGTCCCCTCGTGGATTGGGTAAAAGCTAAGTAAACCGGACATAGTACATCACGGTTGTTTGATGCATATACATGTAGTGTATGGACATAGTAGTGAGTCGCATATTGTGGCAATACTTAGCTTAACACCATTGGGATGCATTCATTGTAGTTGGATATATTAGTTAGTCACTACATACATTGGCATCCATAGTAGCATTAGGCCTATACTCGCATTGGTTTAGTATAGTGGCATGAATGTATAATGTTAATGAAAAAAGATGTTTTCCTTAACTAATGTTTATAGCATAAATGGACATGCATGTAGGTTATGGTGGAAGACATAATTGTGCATATGATTGTAAGGAATCAAGTACATGTAAATTTTGGTAAAGGACATACCTATGCATTTAGTGGTAGAAATTTTTTTTTTTTTTGAAATAATATAATCATTTGGAGGCATGATAGTAGTAGAATTACTTGCTTAGCATTTATTGCTTTATGCCTCAACTTATACTATCTTTGCCTCAGTTGACCTAGCGGTGTATTTCGCCACTCTCGGCGGCTTACCCACTGGAAACTATTGTTTAATAGTTCTCACCCCCATTGTTGTTGGGTTTTTGTTTCAGAGCCTTCCGCAGGGGGAGAGGCTTGGGATCATGGCGAGGGGTTAGCAGCTAGCTAGAGCCGCGACGATGATGTTTTAGATAGACCCTTGATGCCTTTCTTTTATTTTGTATGAAAGGTGTATAGTTGTGTTAGTTGGTTGATCTGTTAGCACATAAGATGTATAATTTTATTGCATATCTTGAGATGGTGGCTTTATGTCAACTTGTTTTAGTTGTAGAATTATGTTCTCGCTCTGATCACCTTGTTTAGGATGTATTCCTTCTACTACTTGATTGTTGTTGCCTTGTGTACATTGTGTGTTGTTTTGGTGTACACGGCGGGTCTGTGCACGTGCCTGGTAGGCTCCTACTAGAGCCCGGGGCGTGACAGATTATTTTGGTATCAGAGCCTAGGGTTGAGTCTTAGTGGACCTAGTAAACCTTAGACAGGTTGGACGATAAGGAATAGGAACGTGAGAGACGGGATGTCTTGTGACATATTGGCGAAAGTATTATGATTGGGTCATTTCTAAAGCTCGAAAAGTGTTGGAGTTAGATCGGGGTGAACCACTTCTATACTCTTGGAGGGTCACGTTGGCGGCCGACAACGTGACATCGGGGAATAGTGGGAGTCCACTTCATTACTTTCGCATGATTGAGGTTATAGTTTTGTGTAGGAATGCATTGGCGTGGGGTGTTTTACCTGCACCTGTTGTGTTTGTTGCATCTTGAGTTGTGGATGACGCACTTGATAGCGGCCGAGGCAGCCGAGACGGGAACCCTGCATCCTCCGAATTTGGTGAGATCCTAAAGTTGAGAGAACAGCTAGCGATTACAGGGAGCATGGTGGAGCGGCAGACATTTTCAATGTTACTCCAAGTTGAGGCTTTGCGCCGGCAGACGAGAGGATTAAGCGACTGGAGGACTTGTTGATCCAGTAGGCAGCCGACCTCAAGAAATTTTATGAGAATGCGGATCGTACCTCGATAAGGGCAAGAGACGTGGAGACCATTGGGACGGCAAAAGAAGCTACTAAGAGTGGCAAGTCAAATATAAGAGGACAATCAAGGTGTTCAAAGAAAAATTGATCTCGAGAATGTGGATCTTTAGCAGGATGAAAGAGGGACGTCAAATCGTCATCAACTATTATGATGTGTGAGCGGTGAAGTCCGCATGTACCCGATGATGCCCTTGGTGTGGAGGCGGGTGCCCTCTTCGTGGTCAGGTTGGCCATTCCCAGTTGGGGTGTCTGAGGAGAACAGTGTCGACAATATTGGTATCGACTTCGCGCGGCTGGCCCCAGATGAATGCGTGCCTGTATGACAGGCGGAGGATGATGCAGCGACGATGGAGGTTGTTCGCAGCTCGTGGTATTGGAGCTAGCTTGTTGTTTGTTATGATTGCGTTGATTGTAGTTTTGGATCGGCTGTTTGCCGAATGCATGGCAGAGAACTCATTCCTTGTTGCTTGCAGAACGAGTTGGTTCTGATTGCTTGGACTTGGGAGTACTGTTCTTGTACTCCATTAGGATTGGATGTTTCTATGCGCCAACGAAGCGATTGGCTTTGTTTGGCTGAAAGCGTATAGTTCTGATTTGAACTTGGGCTGGCTCTTCGGGTATCAGATTGCCGATGATAGTGTGAGCCGAACTGTAGTGTCTTGGGAATCTGGACATGAAATAATGTTTTCAGAGGGCGTGGAAGTTCGCTATTTGCTATGATTGTTTCACCCGCCCAAGCCTAGTTGTTGGCTGAGTGGGCGCGTGGCCTTTAGGCCAGCATCCTTGGTGAGAGTTGAGAATCCTCAAAAGTGAGGATGTCTCTTGTGAGGGAGTTGCTTGTGCAATCCCGGTTGAGTGGTGAGAACCGAAGGCTTGGTCTGGAGACCTCTTTTGCCTAGTATTTTCTCTTGTGGAGCATCGATCTCATTTGTTTTGAGTGGACGGGTCCTCTCGACTGTGGGTCGACTATCGTGAACTCGGTAAGGTCACGATCAAGAATATGTACCCGTAGCCGAGATCTGTTGATCTGTCTGATCAGCTCCATGAATTCTGGATTTACTCGAGGTTAGTTGTAATCTGAGTACTACTCTCGTTGGATTGAGTTTGAGTTTGGACCGAGGGTAACTTGTGCACTCGGTGTAGACATTACGAAATTGTCGTGATGTCATTCGAGCTGTTGATGCTCTTGTGTGTTGTATTCTCTGACCCTTGAGGGTATTCTTATCGCTGTTTGTACCGACACTTTGAAAGCCATGAAGTGATGAAGACCAGGAAGATTCCTTGGAGTAGGTATTGCAAGTACTTCAAGTGGAGGAAGTGCCGATTTGGTCGTGAGAACAAGCATTATTTGACAAGTGATGTCAAAGCGGATGTGATTGAAGTTTCCAAGAAATCAAGCAATTCATAGTTGATTTGGACAAGCGGATGTAATCGAAGTTCAAACTTCCTAGTTTGATTGGATGTTATGGATAATTGTGGGGAGATTACTAAGTTGCCTACTCCCTTCACTTGACTCACACATAAAGGGATTAAACCTTTTGGAAGGATATGTGTGAGAGAAGTTTCTTGGAACCGTTGGTGTGGTTGACGACCGCCAACCTTGTCTGCCCGAAGGTGGGTTATGTAGTAGCTGTTATATTCCTCTCAGTGGACTGAACTGTGTTTGATGCAGATTAGAAAGGTAGTATTGACCTTTCAGCAATAGAGGGAATATGAGAAGAATCACCAACCCATGATTTGGAAATGGCCGCCATAGCATTTACTTGAAAACTATGGCAATTTTTATGTATAGTTAGTGGTGTGAAGTGCATCCAGATCTGAATGTTTGAGATGTCTCTTCACCCAGGAAAATGAGGTGAAGCAGTGAAGACAGGTTAGAGGTTGGTGTACTAGAGATATCAATGAGATGGGTAACATGAATTGATATCTATCATTTGGATCGGATCACGGAAGTTAGCCTTGATCCCGACTTGTAAATGGTGCAATCAAAGGTCTTAAATGCAGCGGCTAATAAATTCCATGTGAATAGTCAGAAAATGCCTTGGTTGTGGAACCGATAATTTGTACCTGTGGATAATAGGATTGAGTAGACACTCTAAGTGAAGCACATGGAGCCCCTCATGCTATGCATTTGGGCAGCATTGGAAAGGGTACATAGACCAAATGTGTCACACCAGTGGCAGGAATGAAGATGACCCTGGAGAGTTTTGGTGTGATGTTTGATGTAACAACAAGCGAAGACCGAGCATCAACTTCCTATGAGCAAGTTGCGAAGGCTGTCTATCCTCGTATGAAAATAGAGTATGAAAATAGAGGATGACTACCGAAGATTCTGGTATTGGATTGTCTCGCTAACAAGCTAGACATAATGTTAGCTGGGAGATTGTGAGTAGGTTTGCTAAACCAGCTCATTTACCCTTTTTCGCACGGTTTGGTTGAGGAAGACACGCACAAGTATAACTTGGGGAAATTGTGCGACTTCGTAGAGCGCCTAGCTCTATCGTTTTGGAATATGAGCTAAATGGAAAATACTCGGTGAGAAGTGAACTTCGAGTATGAGATTAGATAATCTGAATGTGATACCTGGCTAAGGGAATCCAGGAGTATATGTATGAGGAATCTAGTCCTATATTCATTGGACTATTCGAGATCTTGAGGCGAACGGGCCTAGTAGCGTATTGACTTGTGAAGGTTCGGAATTGTGATTATTCCTACTACGAAGGTACTTTGGAGCAACCATCTTGGATGCGATGTTTTGTGAGAGCTAGAGGCTTCACTGCGAGGGCGACGTTCTTATCTCCTTCAGACCTGTTGTTGGATAGTTGATCCGTAGTTTCGCGGACGAAACTCCTTTTTAGGAGGGGAGAATGTAGCACACTGAACTTTAGCAATTGCGGAGTTCTAGTGAGAGAATAGTGCTTTATACTATTCTAGAGAATTTGATTGAGTTTGGAGAGCTTGGGAGTGTTTCCGAGACTTAAAAAGCGCGAAAACAGACTCCGGAGATCAAATTTTGTAAAAGGTGCAGAATTTGTATCGAGTACGGGTACTGGTTTTGGGGTACGGGTACTGATTAATTTAGTACCGGTACGCCAATTCGTGTACCGGTACGCAGTGCTGCAGAATCAGATTTCATGCAGTTTTATAATTTCTGTGTTTTGAGGGGCCTTAGGGGATATTGTTACATCATGTAATATATCCCCTCAACCCTATCTTGTTGCCCATTGTTGCTGAGGCTTGGAGGAAGGAGGTGAGCTTCTTCACTCTCTCTCTCTAGATTTTCTCCTTCCCTAACCCTCTAAAGCATGGATTGATCTCCTTTTTCTCCATTTTCTTCATGGAGCTTGCTTCTTGGCTTTGAGGGGAGCTCGGGATGAATGAGATGAGCTTGTTGGAGGACTTAGCTTCAACCCTAGCATGTATGAGCTTGGTTGGGAGCTTGATTTGAGGTTAGTAAACCCTTTTACAACCTCTATTTGTGATTTTTGCTTGAGATTTGCATGAAAACCTAGTTTCATGAAAACTAGGGTTATTGTTAGGGTTTCTTGATTGTGAGCTCTTGGGGCTAAATTGATGAGTGTAGAACACTCTTGTAGGTTGGATTTGAAGCTCCAATGTGTTGATTTGGAGTTTGCACAAGCTTTTCTTAGATTAAGGTATAATTCACCTATTTTCTTCTTGAATTTTGGTTAATTTCATGATGAGCTTGTTCGAAGCCCCTAACCCCTTGGAAAATTATCTTAGGGTATGTGAAGCTTGGGGGACAACTTCGTTTTGAAGTACTGCGAGGTCTCGATAGATATCCGGTGGGTCTGACCTCACCGAAATGGGTGAACTCCCCTATGTCTTCTCTAATGTTTTAGAGTTGAATTGATGCATACGCATGCTTATTATGACATGATAGAAATTTTGGGATCATGATATATGTATAGCTTAATGAGATTTGCATGCTCTATGTAGTAGAGTTCATGATTGAGTTTATATATGGCACATTATGGAAAGTTGTGGCAAGATGGCATTTAAAATTATGATAACGTAGAAATGCATGTTGGAATGATGAAACAACATATGAAGTACTTGATGGAAAGTGGACTTGGGGACACTTAGCATATCGGTTATTGGTAGATATGAGCATGATATATGACATACTTACCATGGGTAGAAGAAAATATGACACCCGGCGTGTTCTTGACATAGTGAGAGGCTAAGTATGTTACACTTCACTTAGAAGAACAACAAGGTTGGCCTTATGACATAGTGCAAGACCCTCGGGTCGTTGATTGGTATTCCATGTTTAAGACATGAGGTAAGAGTTTTCTTATCGGTAATGTAAGTGGTAATTGCATACCATCACTTTGATAATAAGAAATAAATACTTGCATGATGACTTTTATACTCTATGTAGTAGAGGTTTATGTAGCTCATGCATGTCATGGATTATGGTCTTGTTGGCGTCGTAGAATGCATTGTTATAGCATTTGTAGAATGCATTGATTGTGACATTTATAGAATGCATTGAAAGCAGCATTAGTATAATGCATTGAGTATGACTCTAGTTAAAGCATATGGTAGTAACCCGTTGGGGTCATGAATGAGACGTAGGTCCATTCCTATTGATAGAGTGAGATGTAACCACTTGCATGTTAGAGACATGTTACATATTGGTAGAAATATACCCACATGTGAATTAAGAACAAGTGTGACTTATGTGTCATGATTCCTACCCTCGAGTCGATGTTGTGATTCCATATTTTAGACATGATGATTGAGATGTGTTGGCCTTGGATACGATGCTTATGATCAGCGCTTGTTTGCCCTTGTGCTCATTCGCACATGCTTGTGAGGGTCGCTCCCTACAAGCCGGCACTCCGGAGTTAGCCTTTGCGACGTTTGATCGCCCGTGCAGGATTGGGCGCCGAAGTGGATCGCCGTGAGGGAGTGTCTCATTGTCTGCGGAGCAATGTTGACTACCACGGGACCATTAGGCATAGCACAAGCCGGGATGTTACCTTGTGTAAGTCCCCTCGTGGATTGGGTAAAAGCTAAGTAAATCGGACATAGTACATCACGGTTGTTTGATGCATATACATGTAGTGTATGGACATAGTAGTGAGTCGCATATTGTGGCAATACTTAGCTTAACACCATTGGGATGCATTCATTGTAGTTGGATATATTAGTTAGTCACTACATACATTGGCATCCATAGTAGCATTAGGCCTATACTCGCATTGGTTTAGTATAGTGGCATGAATGTATAATGTTAATGAAAAAAGAGGTTTTCCTTAACTAATGTTTATAGCATAAATGGACATGCATGTAGGTTATGGTGGAAGACATAATTGTGTATATGATTGTAAGGAATCAAGTACATGTAAATTTTGGTAAAGGACATACCTATGCATGTAGTGGTAGAAATCATAATTTTTTTTTTTGAAATGATATAATCATTTGGAGGCATGATAGTAGTAGAATTACTTGCTTAGCATTTATTGCTTTATGCCTTATGTTTCAACTTATACTATCTTTGCCTCAGTTGACCTAGCGGTGTATTTCGCCACTCTCGGCGGCTTACCCACTGGAAACTATTGTTTAATAGTTCTCACCCCCATTGTTGTTGGGTTTTTATTTCAGAACCTTCCGCAGCGGGAGAGGCTTGGGATCATGGCGAGGGGTTAGCAGCTAGCTAGAGCCGCGACGATGATGTTTTAGATGGACCCTTGATGCCTTTCTTTTATTTTGTATGAAAGGTGTATAGTTGTGTTAGTTGGTTGATCTGTTAGCACATAAGATGTATAATTTTATTGTATATCTTGAGATGGTGGCTTTATGTCAACTTGTTTTAGTTGTAGAATTATGTTCTCGCTCTGATCACCTTGTGTCACGCCCCGGGCCCTCGAGGGAGCCTACCAGGCACGTGCACAGACCCGCCGTGTACCTCAAACAACACAATGTACACAAGGCGTCTATGCTAACAACCATCAAGAAGGATAAATAATACATCCTAAACAAGGTAATCAGAGCGAGAACATATGTCTACAACTAAAATAAATCCATACAACTAAAATCTCAAGATATACAATAAACTTGATACATCTTATCCACAATAGGTCAACCAACGTCTACACACCTTTCATATAAAATAAAATGAAAGGACATCATGGTATGCCTATAATAATAACACCGTAGAGGCTCTAGCTAGCTGCTAACCCCTCGCCGCGATCCCAAGCCTCTCCTGCTGCGGAAGGCTCTGAAAAACCCAACAACAATGGGGGTGAGAACTATTAATCAATAGTTCCCAGTGGGTAAGCCGCCGAGAGTGGCGAATTACACCGCTAGGTCAACTGAGGCAAGATAGTTAAAATTTAAACATAAAGTATAAAGCAAATAACATAAAACTAAACAGGTAGTTCTACATCTATCTTGCCTCCAATGACTAAACAATCTACATGAACATGAACATGTTCTAATGTCAAATGCTCAACAATTAATCTCATGGATTACATGCATGCCAAATTAATGCCATGATCAATTACATAAACTCTAATGTAATAACTCACTATATGCCAAATTTAACTATTTCAAGCATGACTTGTCTTCAACTACAAGTATGTAATGTATAATCAATTTGCTACTACATGTATGAACTAAGTGACTTGTTCTCAACAATATGAAAGTTATGTTCACTACATGTAATGCCACAATGTCACCACCCTATTCTATGTCCATACACTACATGTAATGCCACAATCAATTAGGGTGTCAAATGTCACGTTCTGGTTAAAATAACCTTTTTACCATATGAGTATTCACCTTGCATACACCATAACTGTGTAATCATAAGATAATACAATAGCGGGATGTTCACTTGTGCCGTGCCTAATGGCTCCGTGGTAGTCACCACCCTCACGCTAAGGGTGAGCCTCGCCCACGGCGGTTCCATTTCGGCGCTCTCTCAAACACAGGGGCGAAATAACTGTCGCTAGCCATCTCCGGAGTGCTGGCTTGTAGGGAGCGACCCTCACAAGCATGTGTAAACGAGCATAGTTGCGAACAAGCAACAAATCAACCGTAATAATACCATACGTTTTAATCTCACGTTATGTCAAAACATATCACTTTATGTTTAATACATTCAATAGCCAATATGCTAAATGTCAACACTATCATGTTGTTCTCAATGTTCGATGGTATGTCCCTACCAATATGTCCATGTCTCTAACATGTAGATGTTCATCTCTTTGTTTACTAAGTTCACCATCATGCATTCTTCTAATGCTACATATTATGCATTCTACAAATGCCCAAATCATGCATTATTCTAATGCCATGTACTAGTACTATGCATTCCACTAATGTCAAATTCATGCATTATATACTAATGCCGTGGTCCATGCATTCTACCATGCCATATGTCATACATTCTACGATGCCAAAACAAGTCCATAATCATGCTATATATAAGCTATAACAACCTCTACATCTAGAGTATGAAACCATCATGCAAGTGCTTAATCAATTTTGATATCAATGCAAATAAAATCCCTTTCCTCATGTCTTAAACATGGAATCAATCCACGACCAAATGGTCGAGTCCAAGGCCACAATGCCCGTCAAAGTTGCTCACCTAGATGAGGTGCAACAACTTATCATACATTTGCCATAACTTCTCTTTTCTCTATACAAGCATACCCTAGTATACAAGAGAAAACACTAAATCAACAACCAAGTAGTGTCTCCTATGATGCTCTTTTCTAACATGCATAAGCTAGTTAGCATTTCATAATGCATCATTTCACTACTAGCACAAATACTCTAGCATGCATAATATTCTCATAATGCCATACTAGATGAAATATGCACTTTTCATATACAACATATATGTTTCATGCAATCACAAATATCATCATGCCATAATTATCATAATTATGCATCTAATCAATCCTATAACTAGATAGGAGACATAGGGGGAGTTCACCCATTTCGGTGAGGTCAGACCCACCGGATACCCGTCGGAACCTCGCAGTACTTCGAAACGAAGTTGTCCCCTCGATTTCTAGCGCCCTAAAGGAGATCCCTAAGGGGTTAGAACATCGAACAACAAAAATCGAAAAACGACATACAACAAAGGGAAAAAAGGGGTGAAAATACCTTAGACCAAGAATTTCTTGTCCAAAGTCCAAAATAGAGTTAGGAGGCCTCAAATCCAACCTAACACAACATTCTACACCCATCAATTCCACCTCAAGGGTTCACAATCACGAAACCCTAAAATAAACCCTAATTTCCAAGAAACTAGGTTTACAAGCTAAATCTTAAGCAAAAATCACAAATAGAGGTTATAAGAAAGCTTACTAACCTCAAATCAAGCCTCCAACCGAGCTCAAGCAAGCTAGGGTTGAAGATCCATCCACCAACAAGCTCTCATCCACAGCCCCGAGCTCCCTCCAAGCCTAGGAGCACTCCTCCGTGAAGAAAATGGAGAGAAAAGAGATCAAAACATGATCTAAGGGGTTGGGGGAAGAGAAAATCTAGAGAGAGAGAGAGAGGGAAAACCTACCTTTCTTCTCCTCCAAGCCTCAGCCAAAATGGCTGTGAAGGGGTGAAGGGGTAAGTTATAGAGATGTAACAATATCCCCAAAAGCCCTTCCAAAGAACAAAATCACAAAACTGCACAAATTGCATTCTGCAGCATTGTATACCGGTATGCGCATAGGCATACCGGTATCCAACCAAAAAATCCCGCAACCGAGCCTCGGCCAAGCAGTCTGCGCGAGGGGATTCCGGTATGCGACTTCCCATACCGGTACTAACACTCCAGTACCGGTATGCGCATTGCACATACCGGAATGCCAGTGTATTCCGGTATTTCCAGCCGGATTCCGCAGAGTCCGAGAGCTGCGCAAACCAATTCTCATTGGATTCCGGTATCCCTAAACCAGATACCGGTATGCAATTGCAAAATCTGCACTTTTGCAGATTTCGACTCCCGGAGTCCGTTTTCGCACTTTCTAAGTCCCGAAAACACTCCGAAGCTCGCCAAACTCAACTCAAAACTCCGGAATAGTACAAGTCACTATTCTCACACTAGAACTCCGCAATTTGCAAAAGTTCAGTGCACTACATACTCCCCTCCTAAAAAGGAGTTTCGTCCGCGAAACTACGGATCAACAACAACAAACAAACAGCAATCCAGAGGAGATAAGAACATCATCCTCGCAGTGAAGCCTCCAGCTCTCACACCAAGCGTCGCGTCCAAGACGTCGTTCCAAGGCATCTTGTAGTAGGAATAGTAATAATCCCGAATTCCTACATTCCATAAGTCCAATCCACATCAATGCTCCTTGAAGTTTAGATCTTCATGTAGCTCTAAAGAAACGTCATCCACCATCGGGGAAGAATTCAAATACTCGCTCGGAGCGTCCGAACACTTCAAACACCTTCAACAGATCTGAAGTGAAACAACTCGACCTGCCACTAGGTCCATTTGCCTAAGGGTCTCAAATAATCCTAAGAATCTAAACTTAGATTCTTCAGACATAAATCTCTTGGATTCCCTTAGCCAAATATCACAAATCAGATTATCCGATCCAGATGTTCAAACCTCTATCTCACACCGAGGATCATCCAATGGTCCAAATTCCAAAATGATAGAGCTAGACGCTCTACACACTTGCACAAAATCCAAGGTATACTTGTGCGAAGATTTTCTCAATCCAAATCAAGTGAATAGTTACTCCTATTCACAACCTCTCGACAATCACCACGTCTAGCTTAGAAGTGAGACAATCCAATTCCGGAATCCCCGGTAATCGTCCTTTATCCATATAAAGTAGGTAGCTTTCATATAGCACATTACATAGATCCTGCTATCACCGGTGCAACTTGTCAATTTCATCATCAAGACACTTTTTGACAATCCATTAGGAATCCATCCGCGCAACATTCTTGATCTCAATTGCATCATTCACCAGTCGGGATCAAGGCTAACTCCCGTGATCCGATCCAAGGGATAGATATACATCAATTATCTCATCTCATCGATAATCCTAGTACATCGGCCTCTAACCTGTTTTCACAGCTTCAACTCATTTCCTTGAGCATCGAGATATCTCCAACATTAAAATCTGGGTGCACTTCATACCACTAACAATACATAAAATTGCCATAGTTTTCCAAATAGATGCCATGGCAATCTTTCCAAATCACAATTGGCAAATCCTCTTGCATTCTCTCACTTGCTGAAAGGTTAACCCTACCTTTCAATTTTACACCAAAGTGCAACTCAATCCATAGGGAGAAACACAACTACAAAACAAAAAGCCCACCTTCGGGGTAACCAAGGTTGGCGGTCATCGACCACACCATCGGTTCCAAGAAACTTCTCTCACACATATCTTCCTAAAAAGTTTAATCCTTTAATGTGTGAGTCCAGAAAAGCGAGTAGATAACTGAGTAATCTCCTCACAATTATCCATAACAACCAATCAAACTAGAAAGTTTGAACTTCGATCACATCCGCTTGTCTCAATCCACTATGGATGGTTGATTTCCTTGAGATCTCCACTCATAACCACTTTGGCATCATCTGCCAAGGGGTGCTAGTCCTCACAACCGAATCAGCACGTCTTCAACTTGAAGCACTTACAATCCTCATTCAAAGGAATCTTCATGGTCTTCACCGCCTCTCGACTTCCAATATGTCGTCGATGCGCACAGGGACAAAGACACCCGGAAGGGCCAAACATCACAACACACAAGAGCATCAACCAGCTCAAGCGACATCACAAAATTTCGTAATGTCTACACCGAGTGAACAAGTTACCCTCGGTCCAAACTCAAACTCATCTCAACGAGAGTAGTACTCAGATTGCAACTACCCTCGAATAAGACCAGAATTCATGGAGCTTGATCAAACAGATCAACAGATCTCAACTACGGGTGCATATCCGGATCGTAACCCTACCGAGTTCACGATAGTCGACTCACAGTCGAAATGACCCATCCGCTTAAAACAAACGAGATCTACACTCCACAAGAGGAAACACTAGGCAAAAGAGGTCTCCAGACCAAGCCTTCAATTCTCACAACACAACCGGGATTGCACAAGCAACTCCCTCACAAGAGACATCCTCGCTTTTGAGGATTCTCAACACTCACCAAAGGTGCTGGCCTAAAGGCCACCCACTCACTCAGCCAACAACCAGGCTTGGATAGGTGAAACAATCATCGCAATTAGCGAATTTTCACGCCCTCTGGAAACACTATTTCGTATCCAAGATCCCAAAGCACTACAGCTCGGCTCACACACTCATCGGCAATCAAATAGCCGAAGAGCTAGCCCAAGTTCAAATTAGAACTATACGCTCTCAGCCAAATAAAGCCAATCACTTCGTTGGCGCACAAAACATCCAAAACTAACGGAGTACAAGAACAGTACTCACAAGTCCAAGCGATCAGGACCAACTCATCAGCAAACATCCAGGAATAAGTTTCCTGCCAAGCATTCGGCAAACAGCCGATCCAAAGCCACAATCATAACAAACAACAAGATCCAATACTACGAGCTGCGACAACCTCCATTATCGCTGCATCATCCTCTGCCTGTCAAATAGACATGCATTCACCCGGTGCCAACCGCACGAAGTCGATCTCAATATCGTCGACATTAAACTCCTCAAACACTCCAACTGGAAATGGCCCACCTGGCCACGAAGAGAGCACTAGCCTCAACTCCAAGAGTATCATCGGGCACTCGCGGCTCCACCGCTCACACGTCACAATAGTTGATGACGATTTGACGTCCCAACGGTCTCCACGTCTCTCGTCCTTATCAAGGTGCGATCCGCATTCTCATAACACTTCTTGAGGTCGACTGCCAACTGGATTGACAAATCCTCCAGTTGCTTAATCCTCTCGTCTGCCGGCGCAAAGCCTCAACTTGGGGTAATCATCATAATTGATCGCCGCTCCACCACACTCGCTGAATTTACCAGTTGTTCTCTCAACTTCAGGGTCTCACCAAATCCGGAGGATGCAGAAGTCCCGCCTCGGCTGCCTCGGCCGCCATCGAGGGCGTCGATCAACACTCAAGCTGCAACAAACAAAACATGCGCATGTGAAACACCCCACGCCAACGCATCCCCACACAAGACTATAACCCCAATCATGCGAAAGTAATGAAGTGGACTCCCACTATTCCCCGATGTCACGTTGTCGGCCGCCAATGTGACCCTCCAAGGGTATAGAAGTGGTTCACTCCGATCTAACTCCAACAAGTTTGGAGCTTTTAGAAACGACCCAATCATAATACTTTCGCCAATATGTCACAAGAGATCTCGTCTCTCACGTTCCTATTCCTTATCGTCCAACCTGCCTAAGGTTTACTAGGTCCACTATGACTCAACCCTAGGCTCTGATACCACAATAATCTGTCACGCCCCGGGCCCTCGAGGGAGCCTACCAGGCACGTGCACAGACCCGCCGTGTACCTCAAACAACACAATGTACACAAGGCGTCTATGCTAACAACCATCAAGAAGGATAAATAATACATCCTAAACAAGGTAATCAGAGCGAGAACATATGTCTACAACTAAAATAAATCCATACAACTAAAATCTCAAGATATACAATAAACTTGATACATCTTATCCACAATAGGTCAACCAACGTCTACACACCTTTCATATAAAATAAAATGAAAGGACATCATGGTATGCCTATAATAATAACACTGTAGAGGCTCTAGCTAGCTGCTAACCCCTCGCCGCGATCCCAAGCCTCTCCTGCTGCGGAAGGCTCTGAAAAACCCAACAACAATGGGGGTGAGAACTATTAATCAATAGTTCCCAGTGGGTAAGCTGCCGAGAGTGGCGAATTACACCGCTAGGTCAACTGAGGCAAGATAGTTAAAATTTAAACATAAAGTATAAAGCAAATAACATAAAACTAAACAGGTAGTTCTACATCTATCTTGCCTCCAATGACTAAACAATCTACATGAACATGAACATGTTCTAATGTCAAATGCTCAACAATTAATCTCATGGATTACATGCATGCCAAATTAATGCCATGATCAATTACATAAACTCTAATGTAATAACTCACTATATGCCAAATTTAACTATTTCAAGCATGACTTGTCTTCAACTACAAGTATGTAATGTATAATCAATTTGCTACTACATGTATGAACTAAGTGACTTGTTCTCAACAATATGAAAGTTATGTTCACTACATGTAATGCCACAATGTCACCACCCTATTCTATGTCCATACACTACATGTAATGCCACAATCAATTAGGGTGTCAAATGTCACGTTCTGGTTAAAATAACCTTTTTACCATATGAGTATTCACCTTGCATACACCATAACTGTGTAATCATAAGATAATACAATAGCGGGATGTTCACTTGTGTCGTGCCTAATGGCTCCGTGGTAGTCACCACCCTCACGCTAAGGGTGAGCCTCGCCCACGGCGGTTCCATTTCGGCGCTCTCTCAAACACAGGGGCGAAATAACTGTCGCTAGCCATCTCCGGAGTGCTGGCTTGTAGGGAGCGACCCTCACAAGCATGTGTAAACGAGCATAGTGGCGAACAAGCAACAAATCAACCGTAATAATACCATACGTTTTAATCTCACGTTATGTCAAAACATATCACTTTATGTTTAATACATTCAATAGCCAATATGCTAAATGTCAACACTATCATGTTGTTCTCAATGTTCGATGGTATGTCCCTACCAATATGTCCATGTCTCTAACATGTAGATGTTCATCTCTTTGTTTACTAAGTTCACCATCATGCATTCTTCTAATGCTACATATTATGCATTCTACAAATGCCCAAATCATGCATTATTCTAATGCCATGTACTAGTACTATGCATTCCACTAATGTCAAATTCATGCATTATACTAATGCCGTGGTCCATGCATTCTACCATGCCATATGTCATACATTCTACGATGCCAAAACAAGTCCATAATCATGCTATATATAAGCTATAACAACCTCTACATCTAGAGTATGAAACCATCATGCAAGTGCTTAATCAATTTTGATATCAATGCAAATAAAATCCCTTTCCTCATGTCTTAAACATGGAATCAATCCACGACCAAATGGTCGAGTCCAAGTCCACAATGCCCGTCAAAGTTGCTCACCTAGATGAGGTGCAACAACTTATCATACATTTGCCATAACTTCTCTTTTCTCTATACAAGCATACCCTAGTATACAAGAGAAAACACTAAATCAACAACCAAGTAGTGTCTCCTATGATGCTCTTTTCTAACATGCATAAGCTAGTTAGCATTTCATAATGCATCATTTCACTACTAGCACAAATATACTCTAGCATGCATAATATTCTCATAATGCCATACTAGATGAAATATGCACTTTTCATATACAACATATATGTTTCATGCAATCACAAATATCATCATGCCATAATTATCATAATTATGCATCTAATCAATCCTATAACTAGATAGGAGACATAGGGGGAGTTCACCCATTTCGGTGAGGTCAGACCCACCGGATACCCGTCGGAACCTCGCAGTACTTCGAAACGAAGTTGTCCCCTCGATTTCTAGCGCCCTAAAGGAGATCCCTAAGGGGTTAGAACATCGAACAACAAAAATTGAAAAACGACATACAACAAAGGGAAAAAGGGTGAAAATACCTTAGACCAAGAATTTCTTGTCCAAAGTCCAAAATAGAGTTAGGAGGCCTCAAATCCAACCTAACACAACATTCTACACCCATCAATTCCACCTCAAGGGTTCACAATCACGAAACCCTAAAATAAACCCTAATTTCCAAGAAACTAGGTTTACAAGCTAAATCTTAAGCAAAAATCACAAATAGAGGTTATAAGAAAGCTTACTAACCTCAAATCAAGCCTCCAACCGAGCTCAAGCAAGCTAGGGTTGAAGATCCATCCACCAACAAGCTCTCATCCACAGCCCCGAGCTCCCTCCAAGCCTAGGAGCACTCCTCCGTGAAGAAAATGGAGAGAAAAGAGATCAAAACATGATCTAAGGGGTTGGGGGAAGAGAAAATCTAGAGAGAGAGAGAGAGGGAAAACCCTACCTTTCTTCTCCTCCAAGCCTCAGCCAAAATGGCTGTGAAGGGGTGAAGGGGTAAGTTATAGAGATGTAACAATATCCCCAAAAGCCCTTCCAAAGAACAAAATCACAAAACTGCACAAATTGCATTCTGCAGCATTGTATACCGGTATGCGCATAGGCATACCGGTATCCAACCAAAAAATCCCGCAACCGAGCCTCGGCCAAGCAGTCTGCGCGAGGGGATTCCGGTATGCGACTTCCCATACCGGTACTAACACTCCAGTACCGGTATGCGCATTGCACATACCGGAATGCCAGTGTATTCCGGTATTTCCAGCCGGATTCCGCAGAGTCCGAGAGCTGCGCAAACCAATTCTCATTGGATTCCGGTATCCCTAAACCAGATACCGGTATGCAATTGCAAAATCTGCACTTTTGCAGATTTCAACTCCCGGAGTCCGTTTTCGCACTTTCTAAATCCCGAAAACACTCCGAAGCTCGCCAAACTCAACTCAAAACTCCAGAATAGTACAAGTCACTATTCTCACACTAGAACTCCGCAATTTGCAAAAGTTCAGTGCACTACACCTTGTTTAGGATGTATTCCTTCTACTACTTGATTGTTGTTGTTGTCATAGACGCCTTGTGTACATTGTGTGTTGTTTTGGTGTACACGGCGGGTTTGTGCACGTGCCTGGTAGGCTCCCACTAGAGCCCGGGGCGTGACATTGCTTTTTGTTGGAGGTAAGGGGAATGTTAATATATATTGTGAGGTGATAAGATGATTTGTTATGTTCTTCATTTATTTTGTTATGAGTTTCTTGTTAAAATTGCATTTATGTTTGTTCAATTTTATATTGTGTTCAATAAAATATAGGTGGATAACCCTTTTACCCTAAGTCATCCGTCCCTCTCTCTTTCTCATGCACGCGCGCGCACAAATTCACCTCTGGGTTGAAAATAAGCAGAAGAACAAAACTAAAAGTAGAAGAGAGTGAGAGGCACCCAGCAAAACCCCTAGTGTACTAGAAAGATCTTCATATACATGAGCGTGTTATTATTGTCTCATGTTTACCAATGTTTATGCATTCTTACCTAATTACTAGAGTTAATTGCAACATGTCGTATTTGATTTACTCAGAAATACATGGAAGGGATAACGACGGCGTAGGCCGATCTAACAGTGTATGTGCAGCCGTCGAAGTCCAACAAGATCGCTGAGGCCGTTCGTAAACAGCTCAGCTCTCTCCTCTTTACGTTAGTCCATGCTTTCTCTTTAGAACTCTTTACATGATTAATTGTTTAAACTGCTTGTCCTAGACCATGTTAATGGTGTAAGCTAGAATATCTTTTTATTTGAATTATTTTAATAAATGATTCTGTAGGTGACTTTATTGAGAATCAGTTATTCATCTTATTCTAGATTGACAGAAGTTGAAGCAAACCTAGCGAAGTAAATTATTCTTTCCGAGTTGAAATATTTGGATTAGAACTCACGAATTAGTTATGTACAATGAGGTAAACTTTATATCCTCTTTATTTATTGATATTTCATATTCTCTTATAGCTACGACGAACTCTTCGATGGCGTACTACTAGCTCATAAGATAAGTTTCCGAAGTAAGCATGCAAAGATTCTGCCGGGTTTAATTCGCTACTTCGGAGTGAAAGTGCGAGCGAAACTGCTAATCTTTTCTCCAAAACCAAACATGCTTTTAGGTGAGTCTTCTTTGGTAGTTGTTCATTATGCCGCTCTGAAGCTAGTCAATATGATTTCCTGTTAAAACTTGAACTAGCACTATAGAGATTGTCGGAGACTTGGATATTCACTTTGTGTCAAGTAAGCCAAAAAAAGCTCTTTATATATAATATCATCATAACTTCTTAATAAGTTATATTTACCAAGAGATTTGATTTGGATCGGTATATTGAGTTATTATAAAAAGTTATTTCCGTTTTATCTAATTTAACCTACTTAAATGATGTATTACAACTTTCAGAAAGAAAGGTCGTCAAGCTGAGCAAGGAATCCATTCACGTCATCGTGCTCGGCTTTTCTTCAGTAGTCATTATGTTGGAACATATTCGAGAAAGTTCAAGTACAAAATCATAAGATTTATAAATTTCTTTATAAATTACATGCTAGCATAGGACGAGGCCGCGTCCTCCTCCTTCTCCGCCGCCGCCGCCGCCACCGCCACCGCCTCTCCAGCGGGTGCGCCGTCGCTTCGAGTAGCGGAGGGAGAGGGAGTGTACGAAGGGGCGGAGGCGAACGCCATGGGCGAAGGGTAGATGATCAGTGGTGGTGGTAGTGGTTAGGAGAGAGTAGGGTTTAGAGGGAGCGCTGGAGATGGGGGAGAGAGCGAGCGCCATTGCTCTCTCGTTTCGCCACTGGATGGAGTCTTGTGGACGTCGTGAACGAAACGATTTGAGATTGAGGAGAAAATCTCACTTTTGAGTAAATGCTGCTACTGTATAATTCAGAGTGTGTGTGTAAATTATACATGAAGTGATGGGATGCGGGGTTATTTACATTCCAAAGAGAGTGAACACCAGTATTTAATTTTTTTTAAAAATATTTTTTTATAAAATTTATTTGTAAAACTAGACTTCAAATATATTAGCTCGGTTTTAAAAATATAAAAATAATAAAAGCGTTGAATAAACACCCATGCCCGTACCACTTTGGCTGTAACGAAATGTCGTTGCAGGTGTTCTCAGCACCTGTATAGTTGTACCCTACACCAGTTTAGGTGTTCAAACAATTTGTTCAAATTTTCTGATTTTTTAGGTTTATCAATTTATGGATGGCCCATAGGCCACTATGGGTGCCACTGTCATCATGTGTAAGTGTTCCATTCGCCTTTATAGCTGTA
Source organism: Puya raimondii (assembly GCA_016920855.1). NCBI lineage: Eukaryota > Viridiplantae > Streptophyta > Magnoliopsida > Poales > Bromeliaceae > Puya > Puya raimondii. The sequence continues at coordinate 4,294,435 of JABWPP010000049.1, forward strand.
ACCACATTAAGGCTGGATCGTTCATTATGCCTTGACAGGTGTATCTATTTTGGGCTATAATAGTTCTGGACACCCATGCCTGTGCCGCTTTGGCTGTAACGAAATGCCGTTACAGGAGTTCTCAGGACCTTTATAGCTGTACCCTACACCAGTTTAGGTGTTCGGACAATTTGTTCAAATTTTTTGCTTTTCTAGAGTTATCAATTTGAAATTAAATCACAATGGACACTGTAAGATTATACAGAATGATGTGCGCTAAAAAAATCTGCCAACTAAAAGAGTTATGGCTCTTCCTCCCAACCTTATACCTGTACACTACATCACATAAAGGTGGTCCTAGTGGTAGTACATGTGTTAGTATATAAATTCATCCATTGGAACCGGCACAATCTTCTGCAATTAATATATGGATGGCCTGTAGGCTACTGTGGCTGTACTGAATGTTTGCACAGATGTTCTCTGGAGCTTTATATTTGTACCCTACATCCAAATAAGTGTTAAGCTAATTTGTTTAAATCTACTACTTCCAAAGTTATCAATCTAAAATGAAATCATAATGAACACTTTAAAAACTGTCTAAATGAGGTGTCCTAAAAATATGTAACATTCGGTATGACATTCAGCGTGGCAATATAGAATGTTGTGCATTATTTGCTCAATCGTTAATCGCATAATCTTTTCTACTACATATATGATAGTCGCGTATAGAATTATAAGTGTTCTGAATATCATTTACATTTGTTCTATATATCTCTATAAGGCATCAAAATTTATTTTTTTACTACTGACTAAATCTTATCCTCCAAACGTTGTATAGCTGTTCCTCTCAATCTTATACATGTACACTACTTTATGTAAAGGTGGTCAAGCGGTAGTATAGGCGTTCGTACATAATTTCATCTATTGGAATTGGCTAAATCGTCTGCAATGACTATATGGATAGCACGAAAGACTTTATACCTATACATATTCCTGGCTGTAATAGTTCTGAACACACATACCTGTGCCGCTGTGGCTGTACCTCAATTTCATACAGGTGTTCTCAGAAACTTTTTAGTTGTGCCCTACATCAGTTCAAGTGTTACGACAATTTTCTCAAATTTTTGCCTTTCCAAAGTTATCAATTTGGACCTAAATCATAATGAACATTGTAAATACTTACAGAATGATGTATACTAGATGAATCCGCCAAGTTAACAATATGTAACCAAATTAAGTACAAATGTTCACAATGCCTCTTTGGCTGTACCTATTTTCGCTTAAAATAATTCTGGACACACATACACGCCCATATCGTACCATAAAATAAATCTTGAAGAAACACCCATACCACACCAAAAAAGATAAGGAAGCCAATCTTTCACAATCAGAATGCTAATAAGGAGCACCCTAAATATGGATGAACATACAATAAACTTTCGAAAATGACCCGAATCTTGTCAACAACTCATATAAAACATAGAATGATAAAAGATGTAGAAAAGCTAGACACATTACGTCAACTTGTACAAATGACCAGAATCTTATAAACATCTCGCATAACACACATTACGATACAATAAGGACTAAGCACAATACAATTTAACAAATATAGTAAACCATGGAACACTTTAAATATGGATGAACATATCATGTACCAGATTATGAACAAACCGCACAAAAATTCACAATGATTGTATAAACTGAATGACATGGCTCTCTAGTAAACTTGTCAATATTTTTACAAAATATTTCAACAAATATATATATCAGCCTGCACATCAATGTATATATATATATATATATATATATATATATATATATATATATATATATATATATATATATATATATATATATATATATATATCAGCCTGCACATTTTTACAAATATAACTGTTCGTTATAGTTACAACCAATCAATCAAACTCATAATATTCAGACATCATCTTTTGGGACGGCGGACTCGATCATAGAATTATAGGTCAGACAGCATGGATCCTTTAATATCTCACTCACCATGTGCGCATGGAAGCAGTGGGACTCTTTCTCGTAAAGCAATAGATCGGGTTGGCCGTTTCTTACAAGTCGTTCAACAAAAAGGCATGTGTACATGCCACAATCAACTATAATGGAACCCTGTTGTTGACATTCTAGGTAAAATACGATGTCAGAAGCGTGGACGCGTATTCGAAGGATGTGCTCAAAATAGGATGAGAACCACTTCGCCTCTATAAGAGAAATACGTAAATAAATTAAAATGAGTGAACAATAGATATTGATGCCGAGTGAACAAATAAGTAAACCACTTCCTACTGTGAACAATAAAAACAATACCACCTGCTGTGCTGCATCCTTTGCCCCAATATTATTCCACAACAAGTTCCAACTCTCGAAACGCCCTTCTTTTAAATCAATTGCCAACAAATACCAATGTCAATTAGTATGTATAGGAATCAGTACAAATCTATTATTGCTACATCTATGCGCATTAATTTTCCCAGGAAGTGTCATATAGATGCACTTTCAAAAGCCACATCACTGAGAAAATCAGTCGTGAGTGGCTTATCCTTCCCAATTCCCTACATCTTATTTAGTATGTGTATCTGTATAGAAAAGAGAATCAAGTTACCACATCGATCGGTCCTTTTGTATTGTGTAGCACACTGAACTTTAGCAAATTGTGGAGTTCTAGTGAGAGAATAGTGCCTTATACTATTCTGGAGTTTTGGGTTGAGTTTGGTGAGCTTTGAGGTGTTTTCGTGGCTTAAAAATGGCGAAAACGGACTCCGGAGATCAAATTCTGCAAAAGGTGCAGAATTTGTACTGTATTCCGGTACTGATGTTTCGTATACCGGTACTGATGTTATGTATTTCGGTACTGATGATTATATACCGGAATACTGTTTCGTGGCCTTTTGGCCGAGGCTCGGGTTTTGCAATTTTTGTGCAGTATACCGGTACGCCTGTTCGTATACCGGTATGCAGTGCTGTAGATTGCAATTCGTGCAGTTTTGCAATTTTGGTCTTTGGAGGGGCTTTTGGGGATATTGTTGCATCTATTATAGCTTACCCCTTCACCCCTTCACTGCCTCTTGTTGGCTGAGGGTGAAGAAGATGATGTGGTAGGCTTCCCTCTCTCTCTCTCTAGATTATCTCCTCTCCAACCCTCTAGATCATGGATTTGATCTCTTCTCTCTCCATTTTCTTCATGGAGGAGTGCTTCTAGGCTTTGTGGGGAGCTCGGGATGGATGAGATGAGCTTGTTTGTGGATCAAACTTCAACCCTAGCACTTACTAGCTTGGATTGGGGCTCTTGAGATGGTGAGTGACTCTCTAGCAACCTCTTTTCATGAGTATTGCATGAAATTTTGGATGTAAACCTAGTTTAGTAAAAACTAGGGTTTGATTTAGGGTTTCTTGATTTTGAGCTCTTGATGTGGAATTGATGAGTGTAGAACACTCTTGTAGGTTGGATTCGAAACTCCAATGTGTTGATTTGGAGTTTACACAAGCTTTTCTTGGATTAAGGTATTATTCACCTATTTTCTTCATGAATTTTGGTGAATTTCGTGGTGAGCTCGTTCGAAGCCCCTAACCCCTTGGAAAATTATCTTAGGGTATGTGAAGCTCGGGGGACAACTTCGTTTTGAAGTACTGCGAGATTTCGACGGTTATCCGGTGGGTCTGACCTCACCGAAATGGGAGAACTCCCCTTATGTCTCCTATTTTATTATGGAATTGATTAGATGCATAATTGTGCTAATTATGACATGGTAGAAATTGTAAACACATGATATATACATGTTGCATGTGAAAAGTGGCATACTCCATATAGTAGAGTATTATGAGAATGATAAACATACTAGAGTACTTACACTAGTATTGTGATGACGCATTCATAAAATGCTATTTAAGATATGCATGCTAGTGAGGAGTGTCATATGAGAGACTACTTGGTTGATGGATTAGTGAATTTACTTATGCATACTAAAGTATGCTTGCTATAGAGAAATGAAAGGATATGACAAAATGCAAAACAAGTATGTTGCACCTCATCTAGGTGAACAACTATGACGGGCATTGTTGACATTGAGCTCGACCTTTTGTTCGTTGAACGATTCCATGTTTAAGACATGAGGAAAGGGGTTCTCTTTGTATTTGATAATTGTGATTGGCTAAGCATGTGTTCACTTGGTTAAATGAGAAATGAATACTTGCATGATGACTTTTATACTCTATGTAGTAGAGGTTGATGTAGCTCATGCATGTCATGGATTATGGTCTTGTTGGCATCGTAAAATGCATTGTTATAGCATTGTAGAATGCATGAATTGTGGCATTAGAATAATGCATGGATTATGGCATTTGTAGAATGGATCGAAAATAGCATTAGTATAATGTATTGAGTATGGCTTTGGTTATAGCATATGATAGTAACCCGTTGGGGTCATAAATGAGACGTAGGTCCATTCCTATTGGTAGAGTGAGATGTAACCATTTGCATGTTAGAGACATGTTACATATTGGTAGAAATATACCCACATGTGAATTGAGAACAAGTGTGACTTATGTGTCATGATTCCGACCCTCGAGTCGATGTTGTGATTCCATATTTTATACATGATGATTGAGATGTGTTGGCCTTGGATACGATGCTTATGATCAGCGCTTGTTTGCCCTTGTGCTCATTCGCACATGCTTGTGAGGGTCGCTCCCTACAAGCCGGCACTCCGGACTTAGCCTTCGCGACGTTTGATCGCCCGTGCAGGATTGGGCGCCGAAGTGGATCGCCGTGGGGGAGTGTCTCATTGTCTACGGGGCAATGTTGACTACCACGGGACCATTAGGCATGGCACAAGCCGGGATGTTACCTTGTGTAAGTCCCCTCGTGGATTGGGTAAAAGCTAAGTAAACCGGATATAGTACATCACGGTTGTTTGTTGCATATACATGTAGTGTATGGACATAGTAGTGAGTCGTTTATTGTGGCATTACTTAGCTTGACACCATTGGGATGCATTCATTGTAGTTGGACATATTAGTTAGTCACTATGTTACGATATATTTAGTATATGTTACGATATATTTAGTATCTTATGGTATATTAGGATACTGTATATTATTATCATATATAGAGTAGGATTATATGGTATGTAATCCTAGTTGTAGTATTACTATAGTAGGCAATGTTACTATAGTAGACCTATCTCTTGTACTATATATTTTCATCAATTCAACCCAAGAGGGTATGCTCTTTTGCCCTTCTTTCATGGTATCAGAGCGGGAACCCTAATTTAGGGATATTGATCCACAGCTATCATCCACAACAAGTCTCACCTTCTTCCATAGGTGTTCTTTTCCTTTTGGTGTTCTATCTCCTCTTATCATTGGACTTCTATCTCTCCGCTACAGTACTGCTACAGTATCTGCGCTACAGTATTACTACAGTACTCGCGCTACAGTACTGCTACAGTACTCGCGCTACAGTACTGCTACAGTCGCGCGCTACAGTACTGCTACAGTACGCGCGCTACAGTCGCGCGCTACAGTAATTTCAGCCTCTTTGTGATTCCTCTTTGCTCTTCGGGTGCCGCTCGGACTATCCTCGTACCGCTCGCTGGTTGCTCGTGTCGCTCGGTCCTTTCCCTGGTGCGGCCGTTCTTATTTGGTGCTAAGTGGTTCCTCTCTTGTGCGCTGGGTACAACTAGTTTGGTAGAAACCAGGTTCTTCCTTTTTCTCATCCGCTACATTATTTCTTGGGCATTGAGGTTAATCGTTCGTCTTCTGGTCTTCATTTGACTCAGCAGAAATATGCGCATCAACTACTTCAGCGCCATGGCTTTCTTGATAGTAAGCCCGTCTCTAGTCCTCTCTCTCCGACTTCTCGTCTCTCTTCTCATGAGGGGCGCCTTCTTGAGGATCCCTACATTTATCGTCAGATCGTTGGTGCTCTCCAGTATCTCACCTTCACAAGACCAGATATCTCGTATGCCGTCAACTCTGTTGCCCAGTATTTACATGCACCTCGTGAACCCCACATGCAAGCGGTCAAGCGCATTCTGCGTTATATTCGCGGGACGCTGTCTTATGGCATTCCTATCTCCCGCTGTATCAATCCTTCTCTCGTGGCATTCGCAGATGCTGATTGGGCTGGTTGTCCCGATACCCGTCGCTCTACTTCAGGATATTGTATATTTCTAGGGCCCAATCTTATCTCCTGGTCCGCTAAGAAACAGCCCACTATTTCTCGTTCCAGTTCTGAAGCCGAGTATCGTGCTGTGGCTTACGCGCTTGCTGAGACAGTATGGATCCGACGTTTACTTCGTGACCTTGGTGTGTTCTTATGGCGCTCCATCAGCATCTATTGTGATAATCTCAGCACGACTTATCTTGCGGCCAATCCTGTTCTCCATGCTCGAACGAAGCACATTGAGCTTGACCATCAGTTCTTGCGCGAAAAAGTCCAGTCTGGTGATTTAGAATTGGTTCACATCTCTTCTGATAAGCAACTTGCTGATATTTTCACAAAGCCTTTGTCACCTTCTCGATTTTCGGCTTTGCGGCTCAATCTTCGCATCCGGCCAGTGGATGCTTAGCTTGCGGGGGGATGTTACGATATATTTAGTATATGTTACGATATATTTAGTATCTTATGGTATATTAGGATACTGTATATTATTATCATATATAGAGTAGGATTATATGGTATGTAATCCTAGTTGTAGTATTACTATAGTAGGCAATGTTACTATAGTAGACCTATCTCTTGTACTATATATTTTCATCAATTCAACCCAAGAGGGTATGCTCTTTTGCCCTTCTTTCACACTACATACATTGGCATCCATAGTAGCATTAGGCCTATACTCACATTGATTTAGTATAGTGGTATGAATGTATGATGTTAATAAAAAAAAAAGAGGTTTTCCTTAACTAATGCTTATAGCATAAATGGACATGCATGTAGGTTATGGTGGAAGACATAATTGTGCATATGTGTCACGCCCCGGGGCCCCAGCGGAAGCCCACCCGGGCGCATGCACAGACCCGCCGTGTACACAAATAACCCAATGCACACAAGGCGTCTAAAACAACATACAAGAAAGGAATAAAGCGAGTAATCCTATCATGATAATCAGAGCATACATACTAACAAGTAAGGTCTCAAGATGAAAGTATGAAATACCATAAAAGAGTAAAACCACAACATAAGTTAATACAACAATATACCCAAAACGGGACATAGGGTAGTCTCTACAAAAGTGGTCGATACAAAAACACCTCTCAAATAAAGTACAAGAAAGGTGCTCCACCTAGTCGCTAGCTCCCTCACGCACTAGCTAGACGCGATGCCCTTGCCGCGATCCCTAGCCTCTCCCGCAGTGGAAGGCTCTGAAATAAAACAACAAACCCCAGGGGGATGAGAACTATTATTCAATAGTTCCCAGTGGGTAAGCCGCCGAGAGGAGCGGAGTACGCCACTAGGTCAACTGAGGCAAAGTAGGGGTTAGGTACAAATAAGCATAATTATAATTGAAATTCAATACTACTATGCCTCAAGATGCGATCATATAAACATGAACTATTCTACCTCTTACTATATGAATGTTCACCTTTTCATGATACCATAACTATGTAGTCATAAAAGAATACAATAGAGGGATGTTCACTTGTGCCGTGCCTAATAATGGCTCCGTGGTAGTCAACACCTCACGCTTTGGTGAGCCTTACCCACGGCGGTTCCATTTCGGCGCTCTCTCTAACACACGGGCGAAACAACTGTCTCGAGGCCAACTCCGGAGTGCCGGCTTGTAGGGAGCGACCCTCACAAGCATGTGTGAATAAGCATAGTGGCCAACAAGCAACAATCAACCATAATAATATCATTCGTCATGTCTATAAACATGGAAAACTAACTAATGCCCAAGTCTAGATCGTAATGTCAATCTTGTTGCTCATCTAAGTGGAATGTCATATGTTTAACTTCGCACAATGATTTTAACATGTCATATGTCATATATACACTATAATTAGTCCAACAAGCTAAGTGTCAAAGAGTATTTTCAAAACCATTGTCCATCTACCATCACACAGGTCTCTACTCCTTCAAGTAAGCAAATAAACAAGTACATGAATGAAATATTCAATTCCCATAGCCAACCATGATGCGCTATGTTTAAAAACTATGCAAACCTCCTACCACATAGGACATATAATTTGCATCTATATAGTACATGAATTTCATGCATTCTAAAATTCTACCATGTCATCATTAGTATGAATATGCACTAATTTAAGCTCTTAAGCTAAAAGAAGACATAGGGGGAATTCACCCATTTCGGTGAGGTCAAACCCACCCGATACCCTTCGAAACTTCGCAGTATCCGAAAACAAAGTTGCCCCCTCGATTTCTAGCGCCCTAAAGAAGATTTCTATGGGGTTAGAAACATCGAACGAATATTTTCGAAAAACGTCATAACGAAACAGGAAAAATGGTGGAATTACCTTAGATCAAGAATCTCTTGTCCAAAACCCAAAATAAAGTTAGGAAGCTTCAAATCCAACCTAACATAACATTCTACACCCATCAAATCCCATTCAAAAGCCTAGAATCAAGAAACCCTAAAATAAACCCTAGGTTTATCATAACAAGGTTTCATCAACAAAAAAAACCCAATTTATCTACAAAAGAGGGTTAACAAGAGAAAGACTCACCTCTTAGAGCTCCAAACAAGGTCCAAGGAAGCTAGGTTTGGAGATAAACCTCAAACAAGCTCTCCTCTCCTCCACCACGTTCCTCCGAGAGCAAGCTAGCAAGCTTGAGTGCAAAGGAAAAGGAAAAGGAGATCAAATCCCATGTTTCCATCACCATGGAGACAAGATTCTAGAGAGAGAAAGGGAGAAAACCTACCTTTTTCTCCTAAGTCCTCAGCACAAATGGCTGAGAGGGGAGGGTGTGAAGGGTTAAGTTACATGTTGTAACAATTGCCCTTACACCCCTCCAAAAGCCAACATTCGTAAAACAGCTCAAAACAGGATTTTCGGCTCTGTATACCGGTATGCGTATGGGCATACCGGTATCTGGCCAGAAATCCCGCAAACCCGAGCCTCGGCCAACCAGGCCACGCGAAGGGATCCCGGTACTAGAAATTGCAGTATCGGTACTAATCATTTCAGTACCGGTATGCGATTTGCACATACCGGAATGCAATGTCAAACCTGCAAATTTTTACAGATTTGACCCCCGGAGTCCGTTTTCGCACTTCTCAAGTCCCGAGAATGCTCCCAAGAGCTCGAAACACAACAAAAACCTCCAGATTAGCACGAAACGCTAATCTCACACTAGAACCTTACAATTTGCTAAAGTTCAGTGTACTACAATATGATTGTAAGGAATCAAATACATGTAAATTTTGGCAATGCACCTACCTATGCATGTAGTGGTAGACATCATATTCTAGAAATGATATAATCATTTGGAGGCATGATAGTAGTAGAATTACTTGTTTAGCATTTATTGCTCTATGCCATATGTTGCAACTTATACTATATTGCCTCAGTTGACCTAGCGGTGTATTTCGCCACTCTCGGCGGCTTACCCACTGGGAACTATTGTTTAATAGTTCTCGCCCCCATGGTTGTTGGGTTTTTGTTTCAGAGCCTTCCGCAGCGGGAGAGGCTTGGGATCGTGGCGAGGGGTTAGCAGCTAGCTAGAGCCGCGACGATGATGTTTTAGATGGACCCTTGATGCCATTCTTTTATTTTGTATGAATGGTGTATAGATGTGTTAGTTGGTTGATCTGTCAGCATAAGATGTATAATTTGTATTGTATATCTTGAGATTGTGGCCTTATGTCATCTTGTTTTAGTGGTAGAATTATGTTCTCGCTCTGATCCCATTGTTTAGGATGTATTCCTTCTCTACATGATTGTTGTTGTCATAGACGTCTTGTGTACATTATGTGTTGTTTTGGTATACACGGCGGGTCTGTGCACGTGCCTGGTAGGCTCCCACTAGGGCCCGGGGCGTGACAGATTATTTTGGTATCAGAGCCTAGGGTTGAGTCTTAGTGGACCTAGCAAACCTTAGGCAGGTTGGACGATAAGGAATAGGAACGGGAGAGACGGGATCTCTTGTGACATATTGGCGAAAGTATTATGATTGGGTCATTTCTAAAGCTCCAAAAGTGTTGGAGTTAGATCGGAGTGAACCACTTCTATACCCTTGGAGGGTCACGTTGGCGGCCGACAACGTGACATCGGGGAATAGTGGGAGTCCACTTCATTACTTTCGCATGATTGGGGTTTTAGTTCGTGTGGGGATGCGTTGGTGTGGGGTGTTTCACCTGCGCATGTTATGCTTGTTGCAGCTTGAGTTGTGGACGACGCACTCGATAGTGGCCGAGGCAGCCGAGACGGGAACCCTGCATCCTCTGGATTTGGTGAGATCCTGAAGTTGCGAGAACAGCTAGCGATTACAGCGAGCATGGTGGAGCGGCAAATATTTTCAATGTTACTCCAAGTTGAGGCTTTACGCCGGCAGACGAGAGAATTAAGCGACTAGAGGATTGGTCGATCCAGTTGGCAGCCGACCTCAAGAAATTTTATGAGAATGCAGATCGCACCTTGATAAGGGCAAGAGACGTGGAGACCGTTGGGACGGCAAAAGAAGCTACTGAGAGTGGCAAGTCTAATGTAAGAGGACAATCAAGGTGTTCAAATAGAAATTGATCTCGAGAATGTGGATCTTGAGCAGGATGAAAGATGGACGTCAAATCGGCATCAACTATTATGGTGTGTGAGCGGTGGAGTCCACATGTACCCGATAATGCCCTTGGTGTAGAGGCGGGTGCTCTTTTCGTGGCCAGGTGGGCCATTCGCAGTTGGAGTGTCTGAGGAGAACAGTGTCGACAATATTGGTATCGACTTCGCGCGGCTGGCACCGGATGAGTGCGTGCCTGTATGACAGGCGGAGGATGATGCAGCGACGATGGAGCTTGTTCACAGCTCGTGGTATTGGAGCTAGCTTGTTGTTTGTTATGATTGCTTTGATTTTAGTTTTGGATCGGCTGTTTGCCGAATGCATAGCAGGGAACTCATTCCTTGTTGCTTGCAGAACGAGTTGGTCCTGATTGCTTGGACTTAGGAGTACTGTTCATGTACTCCATTAGGATTGGATGTTTCTGTGCGCCAACGAAGCGATTGGCTTTGTTCGGCTGAGAGCGTATAGTTCTGATTTGAACTCGGGCTGGCTCTTCGGATATCTGATTATCGATGATTGTGTGAGCCGAGCTGTAGTGTCTTGGGAATCTGGACATGAAATAATATTTTCAGAGGGCGTGGAAGTTCGCTATTTGCGATGATTGTTTCACCCGCCCAAGCCTAGTTGTTGGCTGAGTGGGCGCGTGGCCTTTAGGCCAGCATCCTTGGTGAGAGTTGAGAATCCTCAAAAGTGAGGATGTCTCTTGTGAGGGAGTTGCTTGTGCAATCTCGGTTGAGTGGTGAGAACCGAAGGCTTGGTCTGGAGACCTCTTTTGCCTAGTATTTTCTCTTGTGGAGCATCGATCTCATTTGTTTTGTGTGGACGGGTCCTTTCGACTGTGAGTCGACTATCGTGAATTCGGTAAGGTCACGATCAAGGATATGTACCCGTAGCCGAGATCTGTTGATCCGTCTGATCAGCTCCATGGATTTTGGATGTACTCGAGGGTAGTTGCAATCTGAGTACTACTCTCGTTGGATTGAGTTTGAGTTTGGACCGAGGGTAACTTGTTCACTCGGTGTAGACATTACGAAATTGTCGTGATGTCATTCGAGCTGTTGATGCTCTTGTGTGTTGTATTCTCTGACCCTTGAGGGTATTTTTGTCGCTGTATGTGCCGACACTTTGGAAGCCATGAAGTGATGGAGACCATGAAGATTTCTTTGAATGAGGACTACAAGTGCTTCAAGTTGAAGACGTGCTAATTCGGTTGTGAGGACTAGCATCCCTTGGCAGTTGATTCCAAAGTGGATATGATTGGAGATCTCAAGGAATCAAGCCATCCATAGTTGATTTGGACAAGTGGATGTAATCAAAGTTCAAACTTCCTAGTTTGATTGGATGTTATGGATAATTGTGGGGAGATTACTAAGTTGCCTACTCCCTTCACTTGACTCACACATAAAGGGATTAAACCTTTTGGAAAGATATGTGTGAGAGAAGTTTCTTGGAATCGTTGGCGTGGTTGACGACCACCTACCTTGTCTGCCCCGAAGGCGGGTTATATGCTTTGTAGTTATGTTTCTCTCCGCGGACTGAGTTGCGCTTTGGTGTGAAATAGAAAGGTGGGGCTGACCTTTCAGCAATTGAGGGAATGCGAGAAGAATCACCAACCCACGATTTGGAAATGGCCGCCATAGCGTTTACTTGGAAACTATGGTAATTTTATGTATAGTTAGTGGTGTGAAGTGCACCCAGATCTGAATGTTTGAGATGTCTATTCACTCAGGAAAATGAGTTTAAGCAGTGAAGACAGGTTAGAGGTTGGTGTACTAGAGATATCAATGAGATGGGTAACATGAATTGATATCTATCCTTTGGATCGGATCACGGAAGTTAGCCTTGATCCCGACTTGTAAATGGTGCAATCAAGATCAAGAATGCAGCGGCTGATGAATTCCTAGTGGACAGTCAGAAAGTGCCTTGGCGGTGGAACTGACAAGTTGTACCTGTGATAACAGGATTTATGAGATATGCTAAGTGAAGGCTATCTACCCTTGTATGGATAGAGAATGATTACTGGAGATTCTGGTATGAGATTGTCTCGCTTCCAAGCTAGACATGGTGTTAGTTGAGGAGATTGTGAATAAGGTGCTAAGCCAGCTCAATCACCATTATTCACATGATTTGGGTTGAGGAAAAGTTCACGCAAGTATACCTTGGTGAATGGTGCGACTTTGAAGATCACTTAACTCTACTGTTTTGGAATTTGAGCTCAATGGATAATTCTCGGTAAGAAATAAGATTTCAAGCATGAAATCAAATATTCGGAATGCGATACCTAGCTAATGGTGTAGTACACTGAATTTCAGTGCATCGTAGTGAACTTCTACAAATTGTAGAGTTCTAGTGAGAAAATGGCATAAGAGGCTATATGTGAGGCTTTGGCCAAGTTCGGGACTGTGCGAAGTGTTTTCGGCGCAATTGAGGCGCGAAAATGGACTTCGAGAAGTTAAAACTGCGAACTTGGGAAGTCTGCACTGGATTTCGGTATGTGAACTCCAATACCGGAATTGGAGCTTGGTATACCGGTATGTGAAATGGTATACCGGAATGCCATGTTGAAACCGAGAAACCCAGCTCTCGGGTTTGCGGGATTTTTCGGGGTATACCGGTATGTGGAATGGTATACCGGTATACGATGGTCGAAACAGTGAACCTAGCTCTCGGGTTCTGCGGAATCCCTGAGGTATACCAGAATCAGCACCCGTATACCGGTATGCAAATGCACATACCGGTATACAATGTCCAGATTTTTGGCTGGTTGTTGTGTTGTTTGTGGAGAGGGGCATTTTGGTCTTTTCACATGCGTGGGGGTATTAGAAAGGCTGGGAACACTCCCCTTTCTCAGAGATCATCTTCTCCACTTCTCCTCTCCATCTCTCCCACTTTCTCTCTCTAGAGATCTCTCCAAAACTTGGAGAAAAGGTGGATTGATCTTGGAAAAAGCTTCCAAAGGAGAAAAGAAGCTTCTTGGTGCAAGAAGGAGCTTGGGGATTTCGTGATTAAGGTTAGTACCTCACGTTTTGGGTTCAAACCTTGGATTTAATCCTTTGAAATGAGGTTTTTGGGAACCCTTGGCAACCTAAACCACAAATGGTGGATGTTTGGCCATGAAATCTAGGGTTTGGCTTGCATGCATGCAAACCCTAGGTAGAATGAGGGCTTTTGCAATGTGAGGTTCTAAAAATATTTGGACCTTCGATAATTGCAATTGAGGCTTAGAAAATCATGTTGGAGCACTTGATTTCATATATTGAGTTGATTTTAGGGTTCGTAACGAGTAACGAACCGTTTTCTTGTAGAAGCTTGGGTTGAAGCAAGAACTCTAGGCTTGGACACTTATGAGCTTGAAGAATACCAAGATTTGAAAGCTCTTGAGGTGGGTTTGTGTTTACCGAAGTGATTAGGTCACTTCCATGTCTAGGGTAATTATCCATTTAAAAATAAAATGGTATGTGTTGAGAACCCTAGCATTTTGCATGTTGGCAAAGGTAAAATCATGATAGGTAGAACAATGAACTCCTATTGCATGATGTATATTTCAAGTACAATTCAATTATTGATACTTGTTGCATGGTTGCATGTGAGATTTAAACCAAATGTTATTGAACATAGGTTGGAACATGTGAGATTTAAACCTAGTGTTATTGAACATAGGTTGGAACATGTGAGATTGAAGCCTAGTGTCATTGAACATAGGTTGGACATGTGATTTGGAACCTAGAGTCATGGAACCTAGGTTGGCAATGAGAAAGTAAGCCTAGTGTTATCGGACATAGGCGAGACTTAGTGACTTGAACCTAAGATCATGAGATTTAGGTTGGCAAGTGAGAAATGTGAACAACGGGATGTGCGACGATTTTGCTATCCCGGGTAGGCGACGATTTCGCTACCATGCCATGAGTTGGCCGTATTGAGACGGGATGTGCGACGATTTTGCTATCCCGGGTATGTGACGATTTCGCTACCATGCCACGAGTTGGCGGTGCCGACATGGGATAGGCGACGATTTCGCGATCCCGGGTATGCGACGATTTCGCTACCTCGCCACATGTTGGCGGTGTCGAGGGGGTGTTGTGCGACAAGGTCGCCATCCCGGGTATGCAACGATTTCGCTACCATGCCATATGATGGCGGTGTTGAGACGGGGTATGCGACGATTTCGCTATCCCGAGTATGCGACGATTTCGCTACTCGAACTAGGAGGTGACAAGCTCACTCCTTGAATGTTGGAACAAATATGGTGAGACGGCGATTCCGAAACCATAAGTAAACGACAAGTAAAAGAACTTGGTCATTGTGAGACATAGGATGAACCTAGGAGAGAATGATAGATTATATTTCATTTGGTTGCATCCTTTATGTTTATTTACTAAGCATGTAAATAATTGTTGCATAGTTATATATGATCTAACTTATGCATATGGTGTTTCTTTGGACCTGGTGGGTCGAGCTTCTCTCTTGGGTGGCCTTACCCACTGGGAACTATGTTTATAGTTCTCACCCCCCATTTTCCAGGTCCTTCCGCGAGTGAGGCGGCGGAGCGAGGCAAGGGTTTGGCTCTTTAGATAGCGGCCCTTCCATTTTGGTGATGCATAGAGTTGTACCCCTATTTTGGACTATGATAGCATAGGGGATTTTCATTCTTTTATGAATGTTGTATATTCCATAGTTTTGGAACATGATGTATGGAATGAAAGTGAAAGAAAAGAAAAATTTGGACATGTATATTGTGCCTTGTGATGTAATAGAAGTAGAACTTCTTTATGTTGATGCTTTCCTTGTGCAACTCTTGTACTCCGTTCCTAGTTGGAACATTGTGGATAAGCTTGTGTTGTGACGCCTTGGGCGGGTAGAAAGGACTCTATCCGTTCGGCGGGTCTGGGGCATGCGCCCGTGAGGTTATCCTTTCCACCTAGTTGGTGTTAAAGGGCCGGCGGGGCGTGACAGACTGAGGTGGTATCAGAGCGTAGAAACGGTCTAGGTTGACCTAAGAAACCCTAGGATGGAAATGACCTAGGAGTGTAGGCTCGTGAGTGACGAGATCTTTTATGTGGCGAAAGATAAGTGATTGGGTTATGTCCTTATGCCTCTAGTTGGAAATAGAGGTAGATTCGAGGTGTGTCTTATTCTTCACCAAGTGTGTTCATGTTGGCGGCCGACAACATGAAAACCAAGTGAGGGGAATAAGGACCCTTATGTGACTTTCGCCTAGATTGGGTTCACGTTTATTTTCGTGAAATGTTATGTCGCAAATGACTTTGAATGTCATGAAATGACCAAAGTCCTTGTGTTTTCAGGAGATAATGGTACGTGGTCGGCCTCCTGCGAAGACCGGGCCCGGAGGATCGGGTGCGGCTCCCGAACAACTCGGGGAGGGCGAGAACTCGGCTCTTCGCAATGAGTTGACCAAGCTAATGGGCGTGGTTCGGCAGCAGGCCGAAGCCATGCAGCGACAGGAGGAGCAAATTAAAAGGCTCCAGGATATGATGGCGCAGCAGGCGGCTGCGACTAGGGAGGAGAGGACGGGAGTACCTCCGGCCTCTGCTTCGGCACCGGCCGAGGAGGCGACACCGGCACCGGCCGTGGTGCCACCTGCGGCACCGGTTGTGGCCGAGGGGTCGGGTGCCCCTATGCCCGACTCCGAGATGGAGGATACGGAGCGAGAGCGCGCGCTTGCGGCGCTAATGAGGTTCAAAAAGTTCAACCCGCCCATCTTTAGCGGGGAGAACGTGGATCCGTGGGACGTAGAGACATGGATCGACGCTATCGAGACGCTCTTCGAGGACCTTTATACCTTGGAGAGGGACAAAGTGCATCTCGCCGTTCATTGTTTAGAGCGATCGGCGAAGGTGTGGTGGAAGGGGGTCCAACGTGATCGACTCTCTAGCCTTCCGCCACCATCGTGGGAAGAGTTTCGGGGTATGGTGTTCGCCACCTATTTCCCCGATAGCGAGAAAAGGAAGCTTCAAGAAAGGTTCCGCAAGTTGAAGCAGGGGAACCGCTCGGTGCGCGAGTACGAGAGGGAGTTCTCGTACATCATTAATTGCGTGCCGCACGTTGTCCGCGGAGAGTTGGACAAGGTCGATTGTTTCGTGCGCGGACTTCGACCGGATATCTTTCGGGCGGTGCATGCCCTTAAGCTACGGACCTTTGCGGAGGTCTTGGACCGTGCTCTTTGGGTGGAGCACGGGAATGCATGTGCGCGCGAGGAGCGCGAGTTTTGGGAGAAAGAAAAAGATAAAGAGAAGGGAAAGAAGCGACCGGCGAGTGGCTCGGGGGGGCAATCTAGCTTTAAGCGGCCCCCGAAGCACTCGCAGCCGCAGAATCAGTCCCGAGGGTCCCGACGGAATCGATCCGCGACCCAATGCCCGATTTGTAGCGGCCCCCACGGCCCTCAGCAATGTGACTATCGTGAGGGCCGGTGCTACAAATGCGGACAGCAAGGGCATATGCGGTACAATTGCCTGACGGACGATAGCCGAGCACCGTCATCGGCATCGGCATTTGCATCGCCGAGACAGCTTGCGGGCATTCCACCCGCGGCGATGTCGGCGGGTCGTGCACAGCCGCCGAGACCATTGGAGGGCCAGCGGCCGGCACCCAGTGGACGAGTATTCGCCTCTCAGGTGGAGGAGCCTGCTACCCAGGAGGACGTCGTGGCAGGTATTGTGTTAATTAAAGGCATTCGATGTAGAGCTTTGTTTGATACTGGTGCATCGCATTCATTCATTGCTCGATCATTTGCTATTGCACATGGAATAGAAATCATAGATGCCACACATGCAAGAACTGTGCAAGTACCTGAACACACTTTTTGCGTACATCACGCGTGTGTAGATTGCCCCGTGAGGGTTGAAAATTGGATCATGCCAGCTGATTTGCTGGTATTAAATCGAATGAGTGAATATGATTTGATCCTAGGAATGGATTGGCTCTCTAAGTATCATGCTACTATCGATTGTGAGAGCCGGATAGTGAAGTTTAAAGAACCCGGGCACAAAGAGTTTGTGTACCGTGGGTGTAAGAGTTCGCTCTTTGCTTCAATGGTGTCCACGTCGCAAGCAAGGAAGCTTATTGCTAGTGGATGCATTGCCTACTTGGCGACGGTAGTGGATGACCGAAAGGAAGTGTTGGGACTTGAGGACATTCCTATAGTCCAAGAGTTTTCGGATGTGTTTCCGGCGGAGTTGCCCGGAATGCCACCGGACCGGGAAAAAGAATTTGTGGTAGATTTGCTCCCGGGTACGGCGCCGATCTCTAAGGCCCCGTACAGGATGGCACCCGCGGAACTGAAGGAATTGAAAGCACAATTGCAAGATTTGATGGACAAGGGTTTCGTGAAGCCAAGTGTGTCACCTTGGGGAGCCCCTGTTCTATTTGTGAGGAAAAAGGACGGTTCGCTGCGGTTGTGTGTGGATTACCGCGAGTTGAACAAAGTGACCGTCAAGAATAAGTACCCGTTACCCCGAATTGATGACTTGTTCGATCAGTTGCAAGGGTCTCGGGTGTACTCAAAGATTGATTTGCAATCCGGTTATCACCAATTGAAGATCAAACCGGAGGATGTGCATAAGACCGCGTTTAGAACGCGGTATGGACATTATGAATTCACGGTTATGCCTTTTGGGCTTACCAATGCCCCGGCAGCGTTCATGGACCTAATGAATTGTGTGTTCAAACCACTATTGGATCAATTTGTGGTTGTGTTCATTGATGACATTCTTGTCTACTCTCGGAGTGAAGAGGAACATAATGAGCACCTAAGGATTGTGCTTCAAGTTCTTCGAGAGAACAAGTTATTCGCCAAATTGAAAAAGTGCGAATTCTGGATCCGTGAGGTCGCTTTCTTGGGTCACGTAATTTCCGCAGAGGAGTATCTGTGGACCCTATAAAAGTAGAGGCAGTCAAGGATTGGCCTCGCCCGACCAATGTCACGGAAGTACGAAGCTTTTTGGGTCTTGCGGGGTACTATCGGCGGTTCGTGGAGGGATTTTCAAAAATCTCCGGTCCACTAACGCGTCTTACCCGCAAGGGAGCCAAATATGTTTGGAGCGAGGAATGCGACCAAAGCTTTAAGGAGCTAAAGGAAAGGTTGACTTCGGCTCCGGTACTCGCCTTGCCGATTGCGGGGGAGGGTTTTGTGGTGTATAGCGATGCATCACATCGTGGTCTTGGGTGTGTGCTTATGCAACGAGGACAAGTAATAGCATATGCCTCTCGACAGCTGAAGAGCTATGAACAGAATTACCCCACCCACGACTTAGAGCTTGCGGCGGTGGTTTTCGCACTCAAGTTGTGGAGACACTACTTATACGGGGAGCATTGTGAGGTTTACACGGATCACAAAAGTTTAAAGTACTTATTCACTCAGAAGGAGTAGAATTTGAGGCAGTGGAGGTGGTTGGAGTTGATAAAAGATTACGACTTGACCATCTTGTACCACCCCGGTAGAGCCAATGTGGTGGCCGATGCGCTCAGTAGAAAATCCGTGGAGAACTTCGCGATTGAGATGACGGGACAAATGCCGTTAATCAAGGAAATGGGCCGGTTTGACTTGGAGGTCGTGGCCCCGGGCGTCCCCGCTAAACTTATGAGTCTCGAGGTGTGGCCGACCTTGTTGGAGCAAATAAAGGAAAAGCAATCCGGTGATCCGGAGCTCCAAAAGGTGCGGGGTACTATCGAGAGCGGGCGCGCCGGTGATTATCATGTAGATTCGATGGGCGCAATTCGATTTCGAAATCGATTGTGCGTGCCGAAAGTTGAGGACATTCGTAGGGAGATCTTGAAAGAAGCTCACACTTCTTCCTATGCGATTCACCCGGGCGGCACCAAAATGTATAAGGACCTCAAATTGCATTGTTGGTGGCCGGGGATGAAACTTGATGTGGGACGCTTTGTGGCACAATACTTAGTGTGCCAACAAGTGAAGGCCGAGCGTCGCTTTCCGGCAGGAAAATTGCAAGGATTGCCCATTCCGGTTTGGAAGTGGGAAAATATCGCGATGGACTTTGTTGTGGGCTTACCTCGATCGCTTGGTGGCCACGACGCGATTTGGGTGGTGGTGGATCGTTTGTCAAAGTCGGCACACTTTTTGCCAATCCACACCACTTGGTCGGGAGACAAGTTAGCGCAAGTCTACCTGGACGAGATTGTGCGGTTGCACGGGGTCCCGACCTCGATAGTTTCAGATCGAGACCCCCGTTTCACATCGCATTTTTGGAAAAGCTTGCAAGAAGCTTTGGGTACACGACTCGATTTCAGTTCAGCATTTCATCCTCAAACTGACGGTCAATCGGAAAGGACAATTCAGATTTTGGAGGATATGCTACGAGCGTGTGTGTTGGACTTCAAAGGTGCGTGGCCTACTCATTTGCCGATGGCTGAATTTGCTTACAATAATAGCTATCAAGCTAGCATCGGTATGGCACCTTTTGAGGTTTTGTATGGAAGAAAATGCCGCTCTCCTATTCATTGGAGTGAAGTCGGCGAGAGAAGGGTCTTAGGATCGGACGTGTTGCGTGAAGCGGAGGAAAAGGTCCGCTTGGCACGCGAACGCTTATCGACGGCGCAATCTAGACAAAAGAGTTATGCGGATCGACGTCGACGAGATTTGGAATTCGCGGTAGGAGATCGCGTCTTCTTGAAAGTATCACCCATGAGAGGGGTGAAGCGATTTGGTGTTCGGGGTAAATTGAGTCCCCGTTACATTGGACCCTATGAGGTTTTGGAGCGTGTGGGATCCGTGGCATATCGGCTAGCTTTGCCGCCAAAACTTGCGGGGATACACAATGTGTTCCATGTATCGACCCTCCGCAAGTATATGTATGATCCGGCGCACGTCCTCGAGTATGTGCCTATGGAGCTTCATGAGGATATGACTTTTGAGGATGTATCATGGATCGCGAGGTGAAAAGTTTGAGGAACCGTGAAATTCCTTATGTAAAGGTACAATGGACGAATCACGGTGAGCGCGAGGCTACATGGGAATTGGAAAGCTCGATGAAAGAGCGGTTTCCTTACCTCTTCGCTGAGTCCAGCTGAGGTATGATTTTAGTTTCGCGGCCGAAACTCTCTTTAAGGGGGGTGGAATGTAGTACACTGAATTTCAGTGCATCGTACTGAACTTCTACAAATTGTAGAGTTCTAGTGAGAAAATGGCATAAGAGGCTATATGTGAGGCTTTGGCCAAGTTCGGGACTGTGCGAAGTGTTTTCGGCGCAATTGAGGCGCGAAAATGGACTTCGAGAAGTTAAAACTGCGAACTTGGGAAGTCTGCACTGGATTTCGGTATGTGAACTCCAATACCGAAATTGGAGCTTGGTATACCGGTATGTGAAATGGTATACCGGAATGCCATGTTGAAACCGAGAAACCCAGCTCTCGGGTTTGCGGGATTTTTCGGGGTATACCGGTATGTGGAATGGTATACCGGTATACGATGGTCGAAACAGTGAACCTAGCTCTCGGGTTCTGCGGAATCCCTGAGGTATACCGGAATCAGCACCCGTATACCGGTATGCAAATGCACATACCGGTATACAATGTCCAGATTTTTGGCTGGTTGTTGTGTTGTTTGTGGAGAGGGGCATTTTGGTCTTTTCACATGCGTGGGGGTATTAGAAAGGCTGGGAACACTCCCCTTTCTCAGAGATCATCTTCTCCACTTCTCCTCTCCATCTCTCCCACTTTCTCTCTCTAGAGATCTCTCCAAAACTTGGAGAAAAGGTGGATTGATCTTGGAAAAAGCTTCCAAAGGAGAAAAGAAGCTTCTTGGTGCAAGAAGGAGCTTGGGGATTTCATGATTAAGGTTAGTACCTCACGTTTTGGGTTCAAACCTTGAATTTAATCCTTTGAAATGAGGTTTTTGGGAACCCTTGGCAACCTAAACCACAAATGGTGGATGTTTGGCCATGAAATCTAGGGTTTGGCTTGCATGCATGCAAACCCTAGGTAGAATGAGGGCTTTTGCAATGTGAGGTTCTAAAAATATTTGGACCTTCGATAATTGCAATTGAGGCTTAGGAAATCATGTTGGAGCACTTGATTTCATATATTGAGTTGATTTTAGGGTTCGTAACGAGTAACGAACCGTTTTCTTGTAGAAGCTTGGGTTGAAGCTTGGCAAGAACTCTAGGCTTGGACACTTAGGAGCTTGAAGAATACCAAGATTTGAAAGCTCTTGAGGTGGGTTTGTGTTTACCGAAGTGATTAGGTCACTTCCATGTCTAGGGTAATTATCCATTTAAAAATAAAATGGTATGTGTTGAGAACCCTAGCATTTTGCATGTTGGCAAAGGTAAAATCATGATAGGTAGAACAATGAACTCCTATTGCATGATGTATATTTCAAGTACAATTCAATTATTGATACTTGTTGCATGGTTGCATGTGAGATTTAAACCTAGTGTTATTGAACATAGGTTGGAACATGTGAGATTTAAACCTAGTGTTATTGAACATAGGTTGGAACATGTGAGATTGAAGCCTAGTGTCATTGAACATAGGTTGGACATGTGATTTGGAACCTAGAGTCATGGAACCTAGGTTGGCAATGAGAAAGTAAGCCTAGTGTTATCGGACATAGGCGAGACTTAGTGACTTGAACCTAAGATCATGAGATTTAGGTTGGCAAGTGAGAAATGTGAACAACGGGATGTGCGACGATTTTGCTATCCCGGGTAGGCGACGATTTCGCTACCATGCCATGAGTTGGCCGTATTGAGACGGGATGTGCGACGATTTTGCTATCCCGGGTATGTGACGATTTCGCTACCATGCCACGAGTTGGCGGTGCCGACATGGGATAGGCGACGATTTCGCGATCCCGGGTATGCGACGATTTCGCTACCGCGCCACGTGTTGGCGGTGTCGAGGGGGAGTAGTGCGACAAGGTCGCCATCCCGGGTATGCGACGATTTCGCTACCATGCCATATGATGGCGGTGTTGAGACGGGGTATGCGACGATTTCGCTATCCCGAGTATGCGACGATTTCGCTACTCGAACTAGGAGGTGACAAGCTCACTCCTTGAATGTTGGAACAAATATGGTGAGACGGCGATTCCGAAACCATAAGTAAACGACAAGTAAAAGAACTTGGTCATTGTGAGACATAGGGTGAACCTAGGAGAGAATGATAGATTATATTTCATTTGGTTGCATCCTTTATGTTTATTTACTAAGCATGTAAATAATTGTTGCATAGTTATATATGATCTAACTTATGCATATGGTGTTTCTTTGGACCTGGTGGGTCGAGCTTCTCTCTTGGGTGGCCTTACCCACTGGGAACTATGTTTATAGTTCTCACCCCCCATTTTCCAGGTCCTTCCGCGAGTGAGGCGGCGGAGCGAGGCAAGGGTTTGGCTCTTTAGATAGCGGCCCTTCCATTTTGGTGATGCATAGAGTTGTACCCCTATTTTGGACTATGATAGCATAGGGGATTTTCATTCTTGTATGAATGTTGTATATTCCATAGTTTTGGAACATGATGTATGGAATGAAAGTGAAAGAAAAGAAAAATTTGGACATGTATATTGTGCCTTGTGATGTAATAGAAGTAGAACTTCTTTATGTTGATGCTTTCCTTGTGCAACTCTTGTACTCCGTTCCTAGTTGGAACATTGTGGATAAGCTTGTGTTGTGACGCCTTGGGCGGGTAGAAAGGACTCTATCCGTTCGGCGGGTCTGGGGCATGCGCCCGTGAGGTTATTCTTTCCACCTAGTTGGTGTTAAAGGGCCGGCGGGGCGTGACAAATGGAATCCAAGAGCTATGTGTATGAGGAATCTAAGCTCCAGATTCATTGGACTGTTTGAGACCCTGAGGCAATTGGGCCTAGGGGCGTATCGAGTTGTTTTACCTCAGACCTATTGGAGGTAAATGGTGTGTTTCAGTTATTGACGCTCCGAGCAAGTATTTGGATTCTACCCCGATGGTGGATGTCGCTTCATTTGAGCTACATGAAGATCTAGACTTCAAGGAGCACTTGTTGTGGATTGGACTCGCGGAATGCAGGAAATTGGAATTATCACTATTCCTACTACAAGGGTGCTTTGGAGCAACATCTTGGATGCGATGCATTGAGTGATTGCTGGAGGCTTCACTGCGAGGGCGATGTTCTTATCTCTGGCAGATTTGCTGTTTGTTATTGATTGTTGATCCGTAGTTTCGCGGACGAAACTCCTTTTTTAGGAGGGGAGAATGTAGCACACTGAACTTTAGCAAATTACGGAGTTCTAGTGAGAGAATAGTGCCTTATACTATTCTGGAGTTTTGGGTTGAGTTTGGTGAGCTTTGAGGTGTTTTCGTGGCTTAAAAAGGGCGAAAACGGACTCCGGAGATCAAATTCTGCAAAAAGTGCAGAATTTGTACTATATTCCGGTACTGATGTTTCGTATACCGATACTGATGTTATGTATTCCGGTACTGATGATTGTATACCGGAATACTGTTTCGTGGCCTTTTGGCTGAGGCTGGGGTTTTGCAATTTTTGTGCAGTATACCGGTACGCCTGTTTGTATACCGGTACGCAGTGCTGCAGATTGCAATTCGTGCAGTTTTACAATTTTGGTCTTTGGAGGGGCTTTTGGGGATATTGTTACATCTATTATAGCTTACCCCTTCACCCCTTCACTGCCTCTTGTTGGCTGAGGGTGAAGAAGATGATGAGGTAGGCTTCCCTCTCTCTCTCTCTAGATTATCTCCTCTCCAACCCTCTAGATCATGGATTTGATCTCTTCTCTCTCCATTTTCTTCATAGAGGAGTGCTTCTAGGCTTTGTGGGGAGCTCGGGATGGATGAGATGAGCTTGTTTGTGGATCAAACTTCAACCCTAGCACTTGCTAGCTTGGATTGGGGCTCTTGAGATGGTGAGTGACTCTCTAGCAACCTCTTTTCATGAGTATTGCATGAAATTTTAGATGTAAACCTAGTTTAGTAAAAACTAGGGTTTGATTTAGGGTTTCTTGATTTTGAGCTCTTGATGTGGAATTGATAAGTGTAGAACACTCTTGTAGGTTGGATTCGAAACTCCAATGTGTTGATTTGGAGTTTACACAAGCTTTTCTTGGATTAAGGTATTATTCACATATTTTCTTCATGAATTTTGGTGAATTTCGTGGTGAGCTTGTTCGAAGCCCCTAACCCCTTGGAAAATTATATTAGGGTATGTGAAGCTCGGGGGACAACTTCGTTTTGAAGTACTGCGAGGTTTCGACGGTTATCCGATGGGTCTGACCTCACCGAAATGGGTGAACTCCCCCTATGTCTCCTATTTTATTATAGGATTGATTAGATGCATCATTGTGCTAATTATGACATGGTAGAAATTGTAAACACATGATATATACATGTTACATGTGAAAAATGGCATACTCCATATAGTAGAGTATTATGAGAATGATAAGCATGCTAGAGTACTTACACTAGTTTTGTGATTACGCATTCATGAAATGCTATTTAAGATATGCATGCTAGTGAGGAGTGTCATATGAGACACTACTTGGTTGATGGATTAGTGAATTTACTTATGCATACTAAAGTATGCTTGCTATAGAGAAATGAAAGGATATGACAAAATGCAAAACAAGTATGTTGCACCTTATCTAGGTGAGCAACTATGACGGGCATTGTTGACATTGAGCTCGACCTTTTGGTCGTTGAACGATTCCATGTTTAAGAAATGAGGAAAGGGGTTCTCTTTGTATTTGATAATTGTGATTGGCTAAGCATGTGTTCACTTGGTTAAATGAGAAATGAATACTTGCATGATGACTTTTGTACTCTATATAGTAGATGTTGATGTAGCTCATGCATGTCATGGATTATGGTCTTGTTGGCATCGTAGAATGCATTGTTATAGCATTGTAGAATGCATGAATTGTGGCATTAGAATAATGCATGGATTATGGCATTTGTAGAATGCATCAAAAATAGCATTAGTATAATGCATTGAGTATGGCTTTGGTTATAGCATATGATAGTAACCCGTTGGGGTCATGAATGAGACGTAGGTCCATTCCTATTGGTAGAGTGAGATGTAACCATTTGCATGTTAGAGACATGTTATATATTGGTAGAAATATACCCACATGTGAATTGAGAACAAGTGTGACTTATGTGTCATGATTTCGACCCTCGAGTCGATGTTGTGATTCCATGTTTTAGACATGATGATTGAGATGTGTTGGCCTTGGATACGATGCTTATGATCAACGATTGTTTGCCCTTGTGCTCATTCGCACATGCTTGTGAGGGTCGCTCCCTACAAGCCGGCACTCCGGAGTTAGCCTTCGCGACGTTTGATCGCCCGTGCAGGATTGGGCGCCGAAGTGGATCGCCGTGCGGGAGTGTCTCATTGTCTACGGGGCAATGTTGACTACCACGGGACCATTAGGCATGGCACAAGCCGGGATGTTACCTTGTGTAAGTCCCCTCGTGGATTGGGTAAAAGTTAAGTAAACCGGACATAGTACATCACGGTTGTTTGTTGCATATACATGTAGTGTATGGACATAGTAGTGAGTCGTTTATTGTGGCATTACTTAACTTGACACCATTGGGATGCATTCATTGTAGTTGGACATATTAGTTAGTCACTACATACATTGGCATCCATAGTAGCATTAGGCCTATACTCACATTGGTTTAGTATAGTGGCATGAATGTATGATGTTAATGAAAAAAAAAAGATGTTTTCCTTAACTAATGCTTATAGCATAAATGGACATGCATGTAGGTTATGGTGGAAGACATAATTGTACATATGATTGTAAGGAATCAAATACATGTAAATTTTGGCAATGCACCTACCTATGCATGTAGTGGTAGACATCATATTCTAGAAATGATATAATCATTTGGAGGCATGATAGTAGTAGAATTACTTGTTTAGCATTTAGTGCTCTATGCCATATGTTGCAACTTATACTATCTTGCCTCAGTTGACCTAGCGGTGTATTTCGCCACTCTCGGCGGCTTACCCACTGGGAACTATTGTTTAATAGTTCTCACCCCCATGGTTGTTGGGTTTTTGTTTCAGAGCCTTCCGCAGCGGGAGAGGCTTGGGATCGTGGCGAGGGGTTAGCAGCTAGCTAGAGCTGCGACGATGATGTTTTAGATGGACCCTTGATGCCTTTCTTTTATTTTGTATGAAAGGTGTATAGATGTGTTAGTTGGTTGATCTTTCAGCATAAGATGTATAATTTGTATTGTATATCTTGAGATTGTGACCTTATGTCATCTTGTTTTAGTGGTAGAATTATGTTCTCGCTCTGATCACCTTGTTTAGGATGTATTCCTTCTCTACATGATTGTTGTTGTCATAGACCCTTGTGTACATTGTGTGTTGTTTTGGTGTACACGGCGGGCGGGTCTGTGCACGTGCCTGGTAGGCTCCCACTAGGGCCCGGGGCGTGACATATTGTGTGTGATGATAATAGATATTATGGTTCGTGCAAATATTCATTACGCTTAAGATCAATAGAAAAGGGTTTGGACAGGTCCGAAGAAGTATAAAATCAGCATCCTAGAATTCAAACTAGATAAACATATAACTGATAACTCTATACGTGGGTGCTAAAGTTTATGCAGGAAGAAGTCTTACGAAAAGTATGAGAAAACTCAAACGGGAGATGGAATGTGATGAAGCTGCTTGCTATCTCAAGCAGTAGGTTGTTGTAATTGTGCAGATTAATGTAAGTACTGAATTACTACAACAGTAAGTTAAACAATATAATAAAACCATGTAACTTTCATATTGTTATAAATACTGAAATATATTTCTCCTGTTCTTTTTTATCGAAAGATGCCTCTTGTATAGCAAAATAAATAATTATAGTGAGTTCAATATTGAGATATGTCAATAAATCAATTAATAAACAACTAATGAAATAGTGAAAGCATCAAACTCACCGCAACTTCACTTCGACAGAAAATAGCAGGTTCAGTAAATTTCTGTACACTCCTGCTATCCAGCTTATCAAGTATCTGAAAATATACAATAATCACCTAAATTTGATAGCAAATAAAAAATAATTAGATTAATAAATGTATAATAAACTACAAGCTCAAAGTACATTATATTCTATTTGGAAGCACTAACCTCGTCGCACGTCGGGCCTCCAAATAAGTAAGTACGGAGGATTTCACCACTAACAGAAGGCGAATTTGACCCTTTTGTATCATCTTGCCATATGGCTTCCCTGTCCAAAAAGTATAATATATAGTAATACGAAATAACAGAAATGATAAATAGATAGAGTTCAGTTAGATTGCTAACTGTATTTAATGCTAACTAATCACTACATACATAGAAAGGTGGACGAACTTCGTAATTGGTCGGGTTATTTGAAAATTAATTGCATCCCGTTCATCTTTCAAAATATTATCTCTTTTAGAATAGTTGCAACGTCGCTCAACAATGAACCCAGGCAGATCAACCTCAGCGAATACATCATCAACATCAACATCTTATGCAAAAGTCAAACTTTATATGATATAAGTTTATTCACACTAAGATTAAGAAACTAAGTACATCACATATTACCATAAGGACCTCCGCAATGGTCCCTGACACATAATCTGAAGCCTCTTCAACTTCTTCGGCCCCCTCAAGCTTCGAACCACCACGGTACTTTCTTCTGTAATGACTACTTATACGACGGTCACCCGGTGTGAAATCATGTGACAATTCCTTCTCTTTTCTTTCATGGCCTTTAATTCGTTTAATTTGTGAAGGAATGTCCCTTACAACATCACCAACATCAACTGCCAGTTGGCTGCTTTCTTCCACTGCTGTGGCCTACCCACCTTCAAGTTGATCAATTTTTTCCCCCCTCAACAGTGTCATCATTCGGTCCGCCTTCTGCTGCTGTGGCTGGGGTGGTGCTAGACGGTTGCTCTTGCAACTTGACATTTATTTCTTTGAGCTTCACATTCTCTTTCTCCAAAATTTTATTTCGATCGTCAAGTCTACTTAGTGCTCGCTCCAACTTATTTTATAATTCCTTACATTGTTGCTTTCGCCAACAACAGGGTCCCCAGATATTGCCACGGGAGCCGCCGCCTGTACCTCCTTTGACAGAAATGCACGAAAGGACAATATCGCTATTTAATGAAATAAACGGTGAGGACTGAGAATTTTGCTGTGTAGTTAAACTCTTTGTTGACAATGTTTTTGTGTGTATTATAATTACATAATCATTCATCAAGTTTCGGGAGAAAACGAGTTAGAATAAAGGTCTACTGTTCACTTAAAGTGAATAGTAACCTGAGTTTCCGGAGAGGCCAATGAGAAGAGATGACTTCTGGCGCGTATAGGCCTCCGTTCTTATTGATCCACTAGCTCATTTTCAACTGTCCGACTAGCCTAGACCCGATGGCACTGACGGATTTTGGGTTTGACGCACAGTTTTCGAGAAAACTAGATTTTATCGTAAAGCAGACTTTTATTCTTTATTGTTTTTGCTTTTTGAAACTTACCGTTGCTTCGTTTTACGTGTGGACCCTTGACGGGGACCTTTTTGCGAGAGAAAGTCTGTGTTGAGAGACTTTGGCCGTATTTTCGCTAATCGAGAGGATTTATAGGTGATTATGGATTTGTATATATATATGGTGTGTTGGTGGATTGTGAGAGGATGGGTTTCGTCGCGAATCCGCGACCAATTTAGGTGAAATAAAATTGTGATCTTGATGGTTCGGCAGTGCTGGAAGCGCTGGCGGAGTCCGTTCACAGATCCGATGGACGGATCTTAAGATATCACAAGTTTTTCGAGGGAAGGTCGAATTGACATTTTTGTTTTTCGCACGAAACCCCCGTATATTTTATGCGCGGAATTCCATGAAACTTGATGGGTGTATGCGCAGGGCTGTCATACACACGCAGTCCGGGTCTTGGCTGAAAATGTCACGATTTGAGGGATCTACGCGCGATTTATGCATTGCTATATAGGTTGATATCTAGGGTTTTCATTCATGCAACCCAAATCCGGCCTCTCTCTCCCTCCCTGTGGAACCCTAGCCAACCCCTCCTCTTGCTCAGCCCCCTGCGCGCGGCTGTTGCCGCCGGCCGGCCAATTGCCACCGTAGCCTTCCCTCTCATTCTCTTCTTTCTCTCCTTCACCCTCACCACCCACTCTCCCTCTCTTCTCTCGGGCTGGGTGCAAGCCAGAACATGTGTCCCATACCTGGACCTCTCGGCGCCGCCCCGACCCCCGACATGGCGCCCCCGGCGGCTGTGTCCCCTTTTAAGCGCCGCCGCCGCCGCTCCTGCTGTCTGGCGAACCCGTTTTGGACACGCGCGAGCCCTCCTCGGTGCGCCGACCTCCCCGTGTTTCCATCAGCCTCTTGGACCTCCCCCGCGGCCTCCCGGCGCCCCTCGCACCCGATGGGCGCTGTCGTCGCCGCCGCCGCGCACTCGGGAAGCCTCCGCGGCTATCCCCGCACATGATCTGCGCGGGTGACCGAGTTGCTGTTGCACGCCGCCACCACCGCCTCCCGCCCGCAGTCCCCGTGCGCGCCGGAGTACCCCCGTCGGTCGCGTCCCTCTGCCGTCGCTGTAACTCTCGTCGGAGCCGCCGTCGGCCGGACCCGGGCCGAGCTCCCTATTCTCCCTGCGGCTAGGGCATCATGGCCCGCCGCCCCTGCTGCCTCCCGCCGCCTCCCGCCGTCGGCCGTTGTGCGCGCCGGCACCTCCTGGCCCGCCGCACCCGGCCGGGCCCAAGCCTGAGTCCTCCCCCAGCTCGGCTAGGGCTTATGTTTGGTCTCGTCGATGTTCCGACAATTCGGCGACCCTCCGATGTCTCTGAACATGAGCACGACCATCCGGATGGCGTGCTGATCGCCATGCTCATCTTCCTTGCTGTCGGGAAGGTCCGGATCAGCGTAACAGTCTTCGTCGCCCCAGGTGTAGTACTCCGATTTTGTGGACTTTGAGGGTTTCGGGCTTGAGACATTTCGGGCGCCCGGAACTTGTGAAGTGGACGCCCGAATGTACCGGAGCCAGTGTATGTTCGGATGATCCGGAAATGCTGACTGAATTGAATCTGGACGCAGGAACCGGACGCCCGGATGAGGATCCGGATTGAGCTTGTGACATGGATATCCACGTGTCGCGACGCAGGACACGTGTCGACCGCCGGAGACACGCCGCCCCACCGCCTGCGACCGCCGATCGACCGCTTGACCGCAAGACGACACCTGGACTACAGGATTTCCGGACGCTCGGAGGTTGGATTCGGGCGCCCGAAAGTGGACTTTTTGGGAGCCTATAAATAGGTGAGTCCCTGATCTCTTGAGGCCATTTCCACTTCGAGATCCTGTTTCTAGAGAGAGAAAGTTGGGTTTAGGGCCATGTGTTGGCATTAGTTTGTAACCTAGTTTGCTCTCTTCTATTCTGCTGATCTGATCTGGTGCCGAGCTGTTATTCTGCTGGAGTTAGCAGTTCCTTGGAGGTTTAGTCAGATCGGAGTACTGCCGGAGTTCGTTATCTTGGAGGGTTGGATATGAGGATACTGTTCTTTCCCCACCGTGGTTGGATTAGCTTGTGAGGTGGGTTGATGTTCGCCAGATTCAGTGGACTTCCTCCTATGTGTTTACTCTCATGTTAGCATGATAGTGTTGAATTATGTTAGCATGATATGATGATATTGGATTATGATAGCATGATGATATTGAATTATGAAAATGTGATATTATTGGGATTATGATAGCATGACATGCTGAGATTATGTTAGATGTGACCTGTTAGGTTGAGATTTGCATGTGCATGATATGCTAATGATATATATGTGAGCATGCATGATTTCCTTGTATCCTTATTGCATGATTTGACCTACACCTATTCTGTTGATATCCCTTGTACCAGTTGTTGTACATACTAGTGTAGGTGATCATGTTGAGGCTCGTGCTATGTTGTTGTATCTCCTCTTTGTTGTAGAGTTGAGATTGATTGTGAGCACTGGAGCATTGATTGGGTCATGTTATTGACTATCCTTTGAGGTGCCGAGGGCACGTGATTCTTTGTGAGATCATTGGATTGGGTCATACTTGTTGATTATCCTTTGTAATGCCGAGGGCATGTGATTCTTTGTTGACCCAGTCGTGTCGATCATATACCTGCGGGTGCTTGGCGCTGATATGGTTGTACTTTACTCGGTTGGGTCGCTCCCACGAGTACCACTCTAGAGTTGGCATGTTCCGTACAGAGTGTTGTACGAAGGGCTAGAAACAGACGGGCTTCCTGCACTAGCTGGCTCCCTATAGGGTTGAGCATGATCAGGCCACAGGTATCGTATTGTATTATGTTGCATGGCATTATGGATTCATGATAGTCCTCATTTGATATATTCAGTTCATTGGTATTCATACTGACAGTTGAGCTTTGTGCATAGTAGTAGTAGTATATCTCCTACTTTCTTTATTGCTCCATATATATCTCTTGAGATTGAGGACTTAGTGGGCAGACCGCTGAGGCTGGTGGCGGTACCCACTGAGGACTACTTCTTTGATAGTAGTTCTCACACCCGTTGTTGACACTTTTTTGCAGAGTCTTCTTCCCCAGTTGTGCATACTGAGCGCGGAAAGGAGACCGTCGGGTAGAGCTATTCCCCGGATACTTGGCTAGAGGTATACCCATTTTGGTAGATGGTTGAGTCTGTACATACAGTGTGATTGAGATATCAGTGTTGTATATGAGAGTTATATATGAGAGTATATGGATGATGTATGTACAGTGATCTTTTGATATATTTATATAGCAGCTCTGTTGATACCTTTAGCTCTTGGTGATTGTTGTTGTTGTTTTCGCTTTGTATACATAGTAGAAATACTGTGTATGCGGCGGATCTCGTCATGTGCCTGGGAAGAGGTAACCCGGGGCGTGACACCAGGACCGCGCGTTTCGCTGAAGTTTCGGTCGCTGCCACGAGTTTCATTGTAGCACACTGAACTTTAGCAAATTGCGGAGTTCTAGTGAGAGAATAGTGCCTTATA
This sequence comes from Puya raimondii, assembly GCA_016920855.1. Classification (NCBI taxonomy): domain Eukaryota; kingdom Viridiplantae; phylum Streptophyta; class Magnoliopsida; order Poales; family Bromeliaceae; genus Puya; species Puya raimondii. The sequence goes on from JABWPP010000049.1 coordinate 4,327,175, forward strand.
CTATTCTGGAGATTTGGGTTGAGTTTCGAGAGCTTTGCGGTGTTTTCGTGGCTTAAAAAGGGCGAAAACGGACTCCGGAGATCAAATTCTGTAAAAGGTGCAGAATTTATATTGCATTCGGGTACTAGTTTTGGGATACGAGTACTTATTTAATTAGTACCAGTACGCCAATTCGCGTACCGGTACGCAGTGCTACAGAATCAGATTTTGTGCAGTTTTGTAATTTCTGAGTTTTGAGGGGCCTTAGGGGATATTGTTACATCATGTAATATATCCCCTCAACCCTCTCTTGTTGCCCATTATTGCTGAGGCTTGGAGGAAGGAGGTGAGCTTCTTCTCTCTCTCTCTTGATTTTCTCCTTCCCTAACCCTCTAAAGCATGGATTGATCTCCTTTTTCTCCATTTTCTTCATGGAGCTTGCTTCTTGGCTTTGAGAGGAGCTCGGGATGGATGAGATGAGCTTGTTGGAGGACTTAGCTTCAACCCTAGCATGTATGAGCTTGGTTGGAAGCTTGATTTGAGGTTAGTAAACCCTTTTACAACCTCTATTTGTGATTTTTGCTTGAGATTTGCATGAAAACCAAGTTTCATGACAACTAGGGTTACTGTTAGGGTTTCTTGATTGTGAGCTCTTGGGGCTAAATTGATGAGTGTAGAACACTCTTGTAGGTTGAATTTGAAGCTCCAATGTGTTGATTTGGAGTTTGCACAAACTTTTCTTGGATTAAGGTATTATTCACCTATTTTCTTCATGAATTTTGGTGAATTTCGTGGTGAGCTTGTTCGAAGCCCCTAACCCCTTGGAGAATTATCTTAGGGTATGTGAAGCTCGGGGGACAACTTCGTTTTGAAGTACTGCGAGGTTTCGATGGTTATCCGGTGGGTCTGACCTCACCGAAATGGGTGAACTCCCCCTATGTCTTCTCTAATATTTTAGAGTTGAATTGATGCATACTCATGCTTATTATGACATGATAGAAATTTTGGAATCATGATATATGTATAGCATATATGAGATTTGCACGCTCTATGTAGTAGAGTTCATGATTGAGTTTATATATGGCACATTATGAAAAGTTGTGGCAAGATGGCTTTTCAAATTATGATAACGTAGAAATGCATGTTGGAATGATTAAACAACATATGAAGTACTTGATGGAAAGTGGACTTGGGGATACTTAGCATATCGGTTATTGGAAGAAATGAGCATGATATATGACATACTTACCATGGGTAGAAGAAAACATGACACCCGGCGTGTTCTTGACATAGTGAGAGGCTAAGTATGTTACACTTCACTTAGAAGAACAACAAGGTTGGCCTTATGACATAGTGCTAGACCCTCGGATCGTTGATTGGTATTCCATGTTTAAGACATGAGGTAAGAGTTTTCTTATATCGGTTATATAAGTGGTAATTGCATACCATCACTTTGATAATAAGAAATAAATACTTGCATGATGACTTTTATACTCTATGTAGTAGAGGTTTATATAGCTCATGCATGTCATGGATTATGGTCTTGTTGGCATCGTAGAATGCATTGTTATAGCATTGTAGAATGCATGAATTATGACATTAGAATAATGCATGGATTATGGCATTTGTAGAATGCATCAAAAATAGCATTAGTACAATGCATTGAGTATGGCTTTAGTTATAGCATATGATAGTAACCCGTTGGGGTCAAGAATGAGACCCATTCCTATTGGTAGAGTGAGATGTAACCACTTGCATGTTAGAGACATGTTACATATTGGTAGAAATATACCCACATGTGAATTGAGAACAAGTGTGACTTATGTGTCATGATTCCGACCCTCGAGTCGATGTTGTGATTCCATATTTTAGACATGATGAATGAGATGTGTTGGCCTTGGATACGATGCTTATGATCAGCGCTTGTTTGCCCTTGTGCTCATTCGCACATGCTTGTGAGGGTCGCTCCCTACAAGCCGGCACTCCGGAGTTAGCCTTTGCGACGTTTGATCGCCCGTGCAGGATTGGGCGCCGAAGTGGATCGCCGTGGGGGAGTGTCTCATTGTCTGCGGAGCAATGTTGACTACCACGGGACCATTAGGCATGGCACAAGTCGGGATGTTACCTTGAGTAAGTTCCCTCGTGGATTGGGTAAAAGCTAAGTAAACCGGACATAGTACATCACAGTTATTTGATGCATATACATGTAGTGTATGGACATAGTAGTGAGTCGCATATTGTGGTAATACTTAGCTTGACACCATTGGGATGCATTCATTGTAGTTGGACATTTTAGTTAGTCACTACATACATTGGCATCGATAGTAGCATTAGGCCTATACTCACATTGGTTTAGTATAGTGGCATGAATGTATGATGTTAATGAAAAAAGAAGTTTTCCTTAACTAATGTTTATAGCATAAATGGACATGCATGTAAGTTATGGTGGAAGATATAATTGTGCATATGATTGTAAGGAATCAAGTACATGTAAATTTTGGTAATGACATACCTATGCTTGTAGTGGTAGAAATCATATTTTGTTGAAATGATATAATCATTTGGAGGCATGATAGTAGTAGAATTACTTGCTTAGCAATTATTGCTTTATGCCTTATGTTTCAACTTATACTATCTTTGCCTCAGTTGACCTAGCGGTGTATTTCGCCACTCTCGGCGGCTTACCCACTGGGAACTATTGTTTAATAGTTCTCACCCCCATTGTTGTTGAATTTTTGTTTCAGAGCCTTCCGGAGTGGGAGATGCTTGGGATCGTGGCGAGGGGTTAGCAGCTAGCTAGAGCCGCGACAATGATATTTTAGATGGACCCTTGATGCCTTTCTTTTATTTTGTATGAAAGGTGTATAGTTGTGTTAGTTGGTTGATCTGTTAGCACATAAGATGTATAATTTTTTTGTATATCTTGAGATTATAGTTGTGTTGAACTTGTTTTAGTTGTAGAATTATGTTTTCGCTCGGATCACCTTGTTTAGGATGTACTCCTTCTACTATTTGATTGTTGTTGTTGTAGACGCCTTGTGTACATTGTGTGTTGTTTTGGTGTACACGGCGGGTCTGTGTATGTGCCTAGTAGGCTCCCACTAGGGCCCGGGGCGTGACAGATTATTTTGGTATTAGAGACTAGGATTGAGTCTTAGTGGACCTAGTAAACCTTAGGCAGGTTGGACGATAAGGAATAGGAACGTGAGAGACGGGATGTCTTGTGACATATTGGCGAAAGTTTTATGATTGGGTTATTTCTAAAGCTCCAAATGTGTTGGAGTTAGATCGGGGTGAACCACTTCTATACCCTTGGAGGGTCACGTTGGCGGCTGACAACGTGACATCGGGGAATAGTTGAAGTCCACTTTATTACTTTCACATGATTGGGGTTATAGTTTTGTGTGGGGATGCGTTGGCGTGGGGTGTTTTACCTGTGCATGTTATGTTTGTTGCCGCTTGAGTTGTGGGCGACACACTTGATAGCGGCCGAGGCAGCCGAGACGGGAACCTTGCATCCTCCGGATTTGGTGAGATCTTAAAGTTGAGAGAACAGCTAGCAATTACAGCGAGCGTGGTGGAGCGGCAGACATTTTCAATGTTACTCCAAGTTGAGGATTTGCGCCAGCAAACGAGAGGATTAAGCGACTGGAGGATTTGTCGATCCAGTTGGCAGCCGACCTCAAGAAATTTTATGAGAATGCGGATCACACCTTGATAAGGGCAAGAGACGTGGAGACCGTTGGGACGACAAAAGAAGCTACTAAGAGTGGCAAGTCTAATGTAAGAGGACAATCAAGGTGTTCAAAGAGAAATTGATCACGAGAATGTGGATCTTTAGCAGGATGAAAAAGGGACGTCAAATCGTCATCAACTATTATGATGTGTGAGCGGTGGAGTCCGTATGTACCCGATGATGCCCTTGGTGTGGAGGCGGGTGCACTATTCGTGGCCAGGTGGGCCATTCCCAGTTGGAGTGTCTTAGGAGAACAGTGTCGACAATATTGGTATCGATTTCGAGCGGCTGGCACCGGTTGAAGGCATGCCTGTTTGACAGGCGGAGGATGATGCAGCGACGATGGAGGTTGTTCGCAGCTCGTGGTTTTGGAGCTAGTTTGTTGTTTGTTATGATTGCGTTGATTGTAGTTTTGGATCGGCTGTTTGCCGAATGCATGGCAGGAAACTCATTCCTTGTTGCTTGCAGAACGAGTTGGTCCTGATTGCTTGGACTTGGGAGTACTGTTCTTGTACTCCATTAGGATTGGATGTTTTTGTGCGCCAACGAAGCGATTGGCTTTGTTTGGCTGAGAGCGTATAGTTCTGATTTGAACTTGGGCTGGCTCTTCGGGTATCGGATTATTGATGATTGAGTGAGCCGAGCTGTAGTGTCTTGGGAACCTGGACACAAAATAGTGCTTTCAGAGGGCGTGAAGGTTCTCTATTTGCGATGATTGTTTCACCCGCTCAAGCCTAGTTGTTGGCTGAGTGGGCGCGTGGCCTTTAGGCCAGCATCCTTGGTGAGAGTTGAGAATCCTCAAAAGTGAGGATGTCTCTTGTGAGGGAGTTGCTTGTGCAATCCCGGTTGAGTGGTGAGAACCGAAGGCTTGGTCTGGAGACCTCTTTTGCCTAGTATTTTCTCTTGTGGAGCATCGATCTTATTTGTTTTGAGTGGACGGGTCCTTTCGACTGTGGGTCGACTATCGTGAACTCGGTAAGGTCACGATCAAGGATATGTACCCGTAGCCGAGATCTATTGATCGGTCTGATCAGCTCCATGGATTTTGGATGTACTCGAGGGTAGTTGCAATCTGAGTACTACTCTCGTTGGATTGAGTTTGAGTTTGGACCGAGGGTAACTTGTGCACTCGGTGTAGACATTACGAAATTGTCGTGATGTCATTCGAGCTGTTGATGCTCTTGTGTGTTGTATTCTCTGACCCTTGAGGGTATTTTTGTCGCTGTATGTGCCGACACTTTGGAAGCCATGAAGTGATGGAGACCATGAAGATTCCTTTGAATGAGGACTACAAGTGCTTCAAGTTGAAGACGTGCTAATTCGGTTGTGAGGACTTGCATCTCTTGGCAGTTGATGCCAAAGTGGATATGATTGGAGATCTCAAGGAATCAAGCCATCCATAGTTGATTTGGATAATCGAAGTTCAAACTTCCTAGTTTGATTGGATGTTATGGATAATTGTGGGGAGATTACTAAGTTGCCTACTCCCTTCACTTGACTCACACATAAAGGGATTAAACCTTTTGGAATAATTTGTGTGAGAGAAGTTTCTTGGAATTGTTGGCGTGGTTGACAACCGCCAACCTTGTCTGCTCCGAAGGTGGGTTATGTAGTTGCCGTTATATTCCTCTCAGTGGACTGAACTGTGTTTGATGCAGATTAGAAAGGTAGTATTGACCTTTCAGCAATAGAGGAAATATGAGAAGAATCACCAACCTATGATTTGGAAATGGCCGCGATAGCATTTACTTGGAAACTATGGTAATTTTATGTATAGTTAGTGGTGTGAAGTGCACCCAGATCTGAATGTTTGAGATGTCTCTTCACTCAGAAAAATGAGTTGAAGTAGTGAAGACAGATTATTTTGGTAGAGGTTGGTGTACTTGAGATATCAATGAGATGGGTAACATGAATTGATATCTATCCTTTGGATTGGATCACGGAAGTTAGCCTTGATCCCGACTTGTAAATGATGCAATCAAAGGTACATAGACCAGATGGGTCGTACCAGTGCCAGGGACGAAATGACACTGGAAAGTTATGATGTAATGTTGGATGTAACAACAAGTGAAGGATGAGCGTTGTTTTCCCAACGACAAGTTGCATGGACTACCTACCCTCGTATAATAGAGGAGGATTACCGGAGGCTCCGGAATTGGATTGTCTCGTTTCCAAGCTAGATATGATGATTGTTGGGAGATTGTGAATAGGAGTAGCTATTCACCTGGGTTGGATTGAGGAAATTTCGCTCAAGTATATCCTGGTAAATTGTGCGACTGCGTAGAGCGCCTAGCTCTATCGTTTTGGAATTTGAGTCAAATGAATAATTCTCGGTAAGAGATAGGATTTTGCACCTGAATCATATGATCTGATTGTGATACTTGGTTAAGAAAATCCAAGAGCTATGCGTATGAGGAATCTAAGCCCTAGATTCATTGGATTGTTCGAGACCCTAAGGCAAATGGGCCAAGTGGTGTATTGACTTGTTTTACCTCAGACTTGTTGGGGGTAAATGGTGTGTTTCAGCTAGCGACGTTCCAAGTAAGTGTTCGAATCCTACCCCGATGGTGGATGTCGCTTCGTTAAAGCTACATGAAGATATAAACTTCAAGAAGCAGTTGTTGTGGATTGGACTTGTGGAATGTAGGAATTTGGAATTATCACTATTCCTACTACAAGGTGCTTTGGAGCAACATCTTGGATGCGATGCATTGTGAGAGCTGGAGGCTTCACTGCGAGGGCGATGTTCTTATCTCCTTCAGATTTGCTGTGGATTTCTTGATTGTGAGCTCTTGGGGCTAAATTGATGAGTGTAAAACACTCTTGTAGGTTGGATTTGAAGCTCCAATGTGTTGATTTGGAGTTTGCACAAGCTTTTTTTGGATTAAGGTATTATTCACCTATTTTCTTCATGAATTTTGGTGAATTTCGTGGTGAGCTTGTTCGAAGCCCCTAACCCCTTGGAAAATTATCTTAGGGTATGTGAAGCTCGGGGGACAACTTCGTTTTGAAGTATTGCGAGGTTTCGATGGTTATCCGGTGGGTCTGACCTCACCAAAATGGGTGAACTCCCCCTATGTCTTCTCTAATGTTTTAGAGTTGAATTGATGCATACTCATGCTTATTATGACATGATAGAAATTTTGGAATCATGATATATGTATAGTATATATGAGATTTGCATGCTCTATGTAGTAGAGTTCATGATTGAGTTTATGTATGGCACATTATGAAAAGTTGTGGCAAGATGGCTTTTCAAATTATGATAACGTAAAAATGCATGTTGGAATGATTAAACAACATATGAAGTACTTGATGGAAAGTGGACTTGGGGATACTTAGCATATCGGTTATTGGTAGAAATGAGCATGATATATGACATACTTACCATGGGTAGAAGAAAACATGACACCCGGCGTGTTCTTGACATAGTGAGAGGCTAAGTATGTTACACTTTACTTAGAAGAACAACAAGGTTGGCCTTATGACATAGTGCTAGACCCTCGGATCGTTGATTGGTATTCCATGTTTAAGACATGAGGTAAGAGTTTTCTTATATCGGTTATATAAGTGGTAATTGCATACCATCACTTTGATAATAAGAAATAAATACTTGCATGATGACTTTTATACTCTATGTAGTAGAGGTTTATGTAGCTCATGCATGTCATGGATTATGGTCTTGTTGGCATCGTAGAATGCATTATTATAGCATTGTAGAATGCATGAATTATGGCATTAGAATAATGCATGGATTATGGCATTTGTAGAATGCATCGAAAATAGCATTAGTACAATGCATTGAGTATGGCTTTAGTTATAGCATATGATAGTAACCCGTTGGGGTCAAGAATGAGACGTAGGTCCATTTCTATTGGTAGAGTGAGATGTAACCACTTGCATGTTAGAGACATGTTACATATTGGTAGAAATATACCCACATGTGAATTGAGAACAAGTGTGACTTATGTGTCATGATTCCGACCCTCGAGTCGATGTTGTGATTCCATGTTTTAGACATGATGATTGAGATGTGTTGGCCTTGGATACGATGCTTATGATCAGCGCTTGTTTGCCCTTGTGCTCATTCGCACATGCTTGTGAGGGTCGCTCCCTACAAGCCGGCACTTCGGAGTTAGCCTTTGCGACGTTTGATCGCCCGTGCAGGATTGGGCGCCGAAGTGGATCGCCGTGGGGGAGTGTCTCATTGTCTGCGGAGCAATGTTGACTACCACGGGACCATTAGGCATGGCACAAGCCGGGATGTTACCTTGAGTAAGTCCCCTCGTGGATTGGGTAAAAGCTAAGTAAACCGGACATAGTACATCACGGTTGTTTGATGCATATACATGTAGTGTATGGACATAGTAGTGAGTCGCATATTGTGGCAATACTTAGCTTGACACAACTGGGAGGCATTCATTGTAGTTGGACATTTTAGTTAGTCACTACATACATTGGCATCCATAGTAGCATTAGGCCTATACTCACATTGGTTTAGTATAGTGGCATGAATGTATGATGTTAATAAAAAAAAATAGGTTTTTCTTAACTAATATTTATAGCATAAATGGATATGCATGTAAGTTATGGTGGAAGACATAATTGTGCATATGATTGTAAGGAATCAAGTACATGTAAATTTTGGTAATGACATACCTATGCATGTAGTGGTAGAAATCATATTTTGTTGAAATGATATAATCATTTGAAGGTATGATAGTAGTAGAATTACTTGCTTAGCAATTATTGCTTTATGCCTTATGTTTCAACTTATACTATCTTTGCCTCAGTTGACCTAGCGGTGTATTTCGCCACTCTCGGCGGCTTACCCACTGGGAACTATTGTTTAATAGTTCTCACCCCCATTGTTGTTGGGTTTTTGTTTCAGAGCCTTCCGCAGCGGGAGAGGCTTGGGATCGTGGCGAGGGGTTAGCAGCTAGCTAGAGCCGCGACGATGATGTTTTAGATGGACCCTTGATGCCTTTCTTTTATTTTGTATGAAGGGTGTATAGTTGTGTTAGTTGGTTGATCTGTTAGCACATAAGATGTATAATTTTATTGTATATCTTGAGATTATAGTTGTGTTGAACTTGTTTTAGTTGTAGAATTATGTTCTCGCTCTGATCACCTTGTTTAGGATGTACTCCTTCTACTATTTGATTGTTGTTGTTTTAGACGCCTTGTGTACATTGTGTGTTGTTTTAGTGTACACGGCGGGTCTGTGCACGTGCCTGGTAGGCTCCCACTAGGGCCCGGGGCGTGACATTCATGATTGCTCGCTGTGCTCCAGACAGCGAGCACGGCATTCGCCTCGTCGAGGGCTGTCAGTTGGTGCTCTCGGCCGGCCTTGGAGACGCCCAGTTTGTGGTAACAACTTACTTTTCCTCCCACTTTACATATAAAAATGCAATATCATTTAGTGGGATGGTCTTTCGCGCAATTATCGCGCGGGCAGCTATTGTTGGCAGCGTGTAATCATTGTGGGTGACCTCTGGACTGGTTGTCCAAGGTCCGTTACCCCTCGCAGAAGCCGAAAAGTGGTTTCGGTGCGTTTTCCGTCGAAATCCGCCAGCGGAATGCGGTTTCGGCTCGAGATTCTTCTGATGCCTACGGAATACTCTAGGATTTGCCGCTGAGCCTTGTCGGCTGGTCATCTCGGCTCTCTTGAATGTTCGAAGACGTCCGATTAGCGGCAGTGGGTTCCGGTGTCGAATTGGACACTTCCGGGAACCCGGATCGGAACGATTATCCGACGATAATCGTTTTGATGTGGGATCTAGTGTTTGCTGCCGGAACATCCAAACGGACGTGTTTCGGGGCTGCGGTTGACTCGTAGAGTGAGTCGGTATCTTCCGAAACTTTTTGTGGGTCACGGGGACATCCCGGTGCAATTTTGGGACTTCCGGCGATTTATTGGAGACCGGTTATTGGGAAACCGAGTTTTGGGATTTGGGGATTGTGTGTGAGTCTTTTAATTGTGTCATTTGAGGCTTGTCTCTGACTCGGTGGACCTATCGTAGGTTCGGTTGATTTGCGGCGCGTCTCGGATTCTGACGCGGCTGTGACAGGTGGTAGTGGTGCATGCTCGGTGACATCTTCTCTACCCTTCTCCTTTCTATTTCGCATATATAGATATGTGTTGATGTGTTGATAGTGAGCTTGGCACCTTGAGATCTTTACTTTTCTCTACTTGCTTTCCTTATCTGTTGTAGCAGTAGAGTGGACATGATTGCATCAGTATCTGACAGGATTGCATCAGTATTTGACAGGATTGCATCAGTATCTGACATGATTGCATCAGCATCTTACAGGATATATTTGTGACCTTGTTGTCGGTTTTATGACACTGTTGTCCGATGACCTATATGGTCGATTTACCCTGCAAGGTAGGATTGTCGGCTAGTTGCCGACATATGGCTATTGAGCATAGCAGCATTGATCGCCACAACTTGTGAGCATCTTTATGTACACCAGCGGTTTGGCCACCGCAAGAGGGTGTTTATTTTTCAGTCTCCTCAGTCTGGGCCGCATACATGCGCCCACTAGGCGCCTGCCGCGATCCCTCGGTCTGACGCTGAAAGGGTGGTCGCCCCGCCTGGTAGTGAGTAGGTGGGGTCCCACGACCTTGACCCGGTGATGCCGGTGCTGATGCCGATGAAGGCGCTGGGGAAGAACCTCTCGGGCACTCTGATCGAAGGTGACCCTCCTGGCCACACTTGTAACACTTGCCTCCACGTTGCGGGCATTGAGGTGGAAAATGAGGACCACCACAAATCACGCAACGCACTGGTCGGCGGTGATCCGGTGCTCCGCGCGATGGAGCCGAGCCGCGCCCACTAGACTGGCTTCTCGGGTGCTTCGGTGGTTTCTTGGAGTAACTCTTGCCGCCTCCTTCGACCGCTGGCCTCTTGCCCTTCGCTCTGTCCCAAGCTTCACTCTCCTCTCTAGCAATCTCCGTGCCTTTCTCTACAACCAAGGCGCGATTCACCACCTCTCGATAAGTCTGCAAACCCGCCGATTGCACCATCCTATAAATCGACGGTCGAAGGCCCGCTTCAAAGATACGAGCCTTATCCTCATTATTCCTCACCACAAAGGGTACACAGTGTAACAAACGAGAAAACTCTCGTTCATACTCCGTCACCGTCTTATCTCGCTGGCGCAAGCTGCGCAAATCCCTCTCCATCTGTCTCTTGACGCTCGGTGGAAAGTAGGTGGATAACAATAGCTCCTTGAACCTGCTCCAAGTAATGGCCGCTAGGTCAGTGTTTGGGTCATCCCAAATGTCCGCCCACCATTGGTATGCCACGCCGTCCAAATGGTATGTAGCCAACCATACTTTGTTCTGCTCTTCCACAAAAGTGTCATGAAAAAGCTTCTCTATGTGAAGAACCCACTTCTCCACAGTCCAATGATCCGCCTTCTCACCATCAAAAACCTAAGGATTACACTTTCGGAATTCATTCAAGCGGTCCATTAATCGATCTCGCTCTGCTCCTGTCACCATCATAGGTAAAATCGTCCTTGACGGCGAAGCTCGAACCGGCGGTGTCACTACAACTTCTTCCCGTTGCTCCACACTCGGTGCCGGCGGCTGTACTCCGATAGTCGCACCTCCTGTCGATGCGGGTGGCGAGGGTTCTTGGGTCCCTCTGGCAGCAGCCTGTTGAAGCAATAATTCCTCCAACCTCTTCATCCTTGCCTCCTGACGACGTGAGCATCTGCCTGCTGTTGAGCCGTAGCCGCTTGCTGCGCCACTAAACCTGTCAACATCATCAACTGGTCCCTCAACTCGCGGACCTCACTGGATCCGGAGGTTGCAGAGGTCTCCACCTCCTCTGCGTCGGCTGCCGCGGCCGCCTCGGTCGATTGAGAACAAGTAATCTGCATTACAAGCTACAACAACATAAAATGCGCAAGTTAGAAAACTCACGCTAACGAAACCCCACTCAAGTAATTAAAATCCCAATCACGCGAACGTAAATGAAGTGAGCTCCTAACTAACTCCCGATGTCACGTTGTCGGCCGCCAACGTGACCTTCTAAGAGTTAGGTGTCACACACTTCGATCAAACCCCAACTACTTGGAGGTAAAGACACAACCTAATTGTGTTACTTTCGCCCAAAGTCATAGACAATCTCGTCTCTCACGAGTCTAAGTCCTATAGTCCAACCGGCCTAAGGTTTACTAGGTCCACATAGACTTAACCCTAGGCTCTGATACCACCATAATCTGTCACGCCTCGGGGTCCCAGCAGAAGCCCACCCGGGCGCGTGCACAGACCCTCCGTGCACACAAGAAGTCTTAGTGCACACAAGGCATCTACAACAAACATGCAATGAACGGAATGAAGCAATTAATCCTATCATGATAATCAGAGCACACTTACTAACCAAATAGAGGAGTCTCAAAGGGAAGATATAAAACACAATAAAAAGAGTAATACCACCAGGCATACAAGTTCTGTAACATCAATACTCCAAATACATAGGGTAGTCTCTACAAAAATGTGGTCAACAAAAACACCTCTCAACACAAGGTAAAAGAAAGGTGCTCCACCTAAGCAACTAGCTCCCTCGAGTCCTAGCTAGTCGCAGCGCCCTTGCCGCGGTCCCTAGCCTCTCCCGCAGTGGAAGGCTCTGAAATAAAACAACAAACCCCAGGGGGATGAGAACTATTATTCAATAGTTCCCAGTGGGTAAGCCGCCGAGAAGAGCGGAATACACCACTAGGTCAACTGAGGCAAAAGTAAGGTTAGATACAAATAAGCATGATTATAATTTAAACTCAATTACTACTATGCCTCAAGATGTAATATTATAAGCATGTAAACATTCTACTCATGTACATGTGTGCATATGCAATATTCCACTACACATTTTCTAATGTCCATATCTCACTATGTAAATGTCCACTTTTCACATTTAACCATAATTATATAATCATAGAAGACTACCATAAGGGGATGTTCACTTGTGCCAAGCCTAATGGCTCCGTGGTAGTCAACACCTTCACGCTAAGGTGAGCCTTTCCCACGGCGGTTCCATTTCGGCGCTCCCTATCACACAGGCGAAATAACTGTCGCAAGGCCAACTCCGGAGTGCCGGTTTGTAGGGAGCGACCCTCACAAGCATGTGCGAATGAGCACAAAGGCAAACAAGCAACAATCAACCACGTAGTATCACTCGTCATGTCTAAAAATATGGAATACTAACCAATGTTCAAAAGGTCTAACACTATGTCATAATGTCAATCTTGTTATTCACCTAAGTGAAATGTCATACGTTTAACCTCACATTATGTCCGGAATATACCACATGTCATATTTACACTACCACTAGTCCAAAATGCTAAGTGTCAAAGAGGACCTCCAAGTCCATTATCCATATAGTATCCCATATGGTGTTTAATCATTTAAGTAGGCATTTCAACATGTATACAAAGTGAAATGTTCTAATCCCATAGCCATCTATGATGCACTATGCATAACACCATACATAATTCCTACTACATAGGACATGCAATTTTCATATATATAGCACATGAATATTATGCATTCTAAAATTCTACCATGTCATAATTATCATGAATGTGCACCAAATTGAGCTCTTAAGCTAAATAGAAGATATAGGAGGAGTTCACCCATTTCGGTGAGGTCAAACCCACTAGAAATCCTTCGAGACCTCGCAGTACTTTACAACGAAGTTGCCCCCTCGATTTCTAGCACCCTAAAGAAGATTTCTAGAGGGTTAGAAGTGTCGAACGAACACTACCCAAAATTCACCATAATACATGAGAAAGTGGGTGGAAAATAACTTTGAGCAAGCAAACCTTGTTCAAAGTCCAAAACGAGGTTAGGGATCTTCAAATCCAACCTAAAGCAACATTCTAAACCCATCAATTCTCATCCAAGAGCTTAAAATTGAAAAACCCCAAACATAAACCCTAGTTTCACAATCCTAGGTTTTCCTCAAGGAATATCTACAAAATCCACAACTAGAATCACAAGAGAGCTACTCACCTTCTCAAGAGCTCCAAACTAAGCCCAAAGGAGCTAGGGTTGGAGATTTATCCTCAATCAAGTTCTCTTCTTCTCATCCAAGTTTCCCTCAAGGTCCAAGGTGGAAGCTTCAAGGTGGAGGAGAGGAGAAAGGAGATCAAACCCATGAATTCATGGTTGGAAGCAAGAAATCTAGAGAGAGAAAGAGAAAAGATCTTACCTCTTTTCTTCTAAGTCCCAGCACAAAAGAGGCTGTGAGGGGATGAGGGCTACCATATACACAATGTAACAATTGCCCAAAAGCCCCTCCAACTCCTAAAAATAGCAAACTACACGAAACTGCAGTTTTTGCACTGCATTCCGGTATGCGTATAGGCATACCGAAATCAGACCAGGAATTCCGCAAACCCGAGCCTCGGCCAAAAGGCCACGAAACGGTATTCCGGTATGCCCAACATCAGTACCGGTATACTTTAAATCTATTCCGGTACTTCAATACCATACCGGAATACAACATCAAAACCTGCAGCTTTCGCAGATTTTGATCTCCGGAGTCCGTTTTCCCACTTCCCATGTCCTGAAAATGCTCCCAAGCTCTCGCATCACGACCAGAGCCTCCGGGCTAGTACCATAAACCAATCTCACACTAAAACCTTGCAATTTTCTAAAGTTCAGTGTACTACATATTCGTCCGTTGATGCATTACATTTACAGTAGCAGTAGTGTACTTGTTTATTTCTCTACTTACTTGCATTGCTACTGTATTACCTTTTCCTTTAGTTTCCTGTCTGCCAGTGAGTGCCCTGCCTTCGTCGGCTTGCGGTACCCACTGGGAGGGGGAGACATGTGTACATGTTCTCACCCCCACTATTTTTCAGGTGACTTAGAAGGTAGGAGTCGGGACGGTGCATGAGGCGCGGTGGACGATCGATCTTTCGGTCCCGACTAGCATAGTTGGTTTAGTATCTACCCTTTTACTTCCTGCTCTTAGACTTATTTGTGATTCAGTATTTACTGTCTTTGGTTATGACGACGTGGATGATTTAATAAATAACTCAGTATGGTTCTCTCTTGGATTTCATATGACGTCTCCTACCCATCGAGGTAGCTGGTTTTCAAAAGGAAAATGCTTTCTTGTGGTTTTAGTATCTAGTATTTCAAAAGAGGTTTCCGTGTGGGGACCAATTTTAAATGATAGATGTAAATGTGATTGTGAAATTGGTTGTGAGTGGATGCTCTGTTTGTATGTTGTAATCTGTGCGACGCCGTGCAAATACAAGGAAGACTCTGTCCGTTTGTAACGGGGAATGGCTAGCTTCCATGATCTGATCCGAAAGGATAGATATCAATTCATTATTACCAATCTTATTGATATCTCCAGTACACAACCTCTAACCTGTCTTTGCTGCTTCAACTCATTTCCTTGAGTGAAAAGACATCTCAAATTTTAAGACCTGTGTGTACCTCATACCGCTGGCTATACATAATATTGCCATAGTTTCCAAGTAAAGGCTATGGCGGCCAATTCCAATTCACAAATTGGCGATTCCTCTTGCATTCCCTCAATTGCTGAAAGGTCAGCCCTACCTTTCTATTTCACACCAAAGCGCAACTCAGTCCGCGGAGAGAAACATAACTACAAAGCACATAACCCGCCTTCGGGGTTGCCAAGGTTGGCGGTTGTCAACCATGCCAACAATTCCAAGAAACTTCCCTCACACATACTATCTCAAACCAGCTTAGTTCCTTTATGTGTGAGTCAGATAAAGGGAGTAGGTAACTTAGCAAATCTCCCCACAACCATCCAATCAAACTAAGAAGTTTGAACTTCGATTACATCCGTTTATCCAAATCATCTATGGACTGCTTAATTTCTTGAAATCTTCAGTCATATCCACTTTGACATCACTTGTCAAAGAATGCAAGTTCTCACAACCAAATCAGCACTTCTTCAACTTGAAGTACTAGCAACACTTACTTCAGGAAATCTTCACGGTCTTCATCGCCTCTCGACTTCCAACATGTCGTCGATGCGCACAGGGACAAAGACACCCAAAAGGGCCAAACATCACAACACACAAGAGCATCAACCAGCTCGGATGACACCACGACAATTTCGTAATGTCCAAACCGAGTACGAAAAGTCACCTTCGGTACAACCTCAACTCAAACCAACGAGAGTAGCGCTCAGATTGCAGGCCAATCTTGAGCGGATCCAAAATCCATGGGGCTGATCAAACAGATCATCAAATCTCGACTACGGGTACGTATCCCTGATCATGACCTTGGTGAGCTCACGATAGTCGATACATAGTCGAAGTAACCCAACCACTCAAACAAATGAGACCGATGCCCAACAAAAGAAATACCAGGCAGAATGAGGTCTCAAGACCAAGCCTTCGATTCTCACAACGCAACCGGAATTGCGCAAGCAACTCCCTCAGGAGAGATATCCTCACTTTGAGGGTTCTCAACCATTCTCAAGAATGCTGGCTCAAAGGCCACACGTCCACTCAGCCAAGAACTAGGCTTGGGCGGGTGAAACAGTCATCGCAAATAGCGAACTTTTACGCCCTCTGGAAACACTATTTCATGTCCAGATCCCCAGGGCACTGCAGCTCGGCTCATACAATCATCGGTATAAAATACCCGAGTAGCCAGCCCAAGTCTAATGCACAGCCAATCAGTTCGTTGGCGCACAGAAACTTCCAAATCCAAATGGAGCACGAGGACAGTACTCCCCAAAATCCATGAAATCGGGACCAGCCCGTTCTACAATCAAAGAACGAGTTTCCAGCCATACACTCGGCAAGCAGTCGATCCAGAACTATAATCGACACAACCATAACAAACATCAACTAGTTCCAATACCACGAGCTGCGACAACCTCCATCGTCGCTGCCTCATCCTCCGCCTGTCGTACAGGCAGGCGTTCACTCGGTGCCAGCCGCACGAAGTCGATACCGATACCGTCAACATTGTCCTCCTCAAACACTCAGCTGAGAATGGCCCACCTGGCCACGAAGAGAGCACTCGCCTCCACATCCAGGGCATCGTCGGGTTCATACGGACTCCACCGCTCACACATCGTGATAGTCGCTGATGTTTTGATGTCCTTCATCCAGCTAAGGAACCACGTCCTCGAGATCAGTTTCTCTTTGAACGCCTTGATTGTCCTCTAATACTTTACTTGTCACCCTTAGTGACTTCTCTTACTGTTCCAACGGTCTCCACGTCTCTCACCCTTATCAAGGTGCGATCCGCGTTCTCATAGAGTTTCTTGAGGTCGGCTGCCAACTGGATCAACAAGTCCTCCAGCCGCTTAATTCCCTTGTCTTGTCGGCGTAAAGCCTCAACTTGGAGTAACATCGCAGGTAACTGCTGCTCCACCATGCTCACTGTAATAGCTAAATGTTCTCTTAACATAAGGATCTCACCAGATATTTCTACTCTCTCTCTCCCTTTCTCTCCCTCTCTCATTAGATGCATGCATGAGGGCACTACATACGGGCCCTGAATGCAGCCCGTAAATAAATGCAGGTTCAGTTTACTTATGGGCTCAAAACCAGTCCACATGCAAATACAAACCCAGTATTCATACAGGCCCTGAATTCAGCCCATCTGCCAATATAAACCCAGTCCACATACGGGCTTCAATTTCAGGCCACATGCAGATTCAGGTCCAGAATCAATAAGATTCAAAATCCAATCCCATATGAATAAATTCTTTGATCCAGCCCACATGCAGATTCGAACCCAAAGTCCACAAATAAAATCCAAAACCCAAAGTCCATTTTCACTACAAATAAAGTCCATGAAACCTAAAGTCCACAAATAAAACCCACATGAAACCTGTCACGCCCCGCCGTGCCTTCCGGAGGATGTAGAATTCCCGCCTCGGCTGCCTCGGCCGCTATGGAGTATGTCGTCCCCATCTCAAGCTGCAACAAACATAACATGCGCAGGTGAAACACCCCACGTCATCGCATCCCCACACAAAACTATAACCCCAATCATGCGAAAGTAATGGAGTGGACTTCCACTATTCCCTTATGTCACGTTATCGACCGCCAACGTGACCCTCCAAGGGTATAGAAGTGGTTCACTCTGATCTAACTCCAACACTTTTGGAGCTTTAGAAATGACCCAATCATAATACTTTCGCCAATATGTCACAAGAGATCCCGTCTCTCATGTTCCTATTTCTTATCGTCCAACCTGCCTAAGGTTTACTAGGTCCACTAAGACTCAACCCTAGGCTCTGATACCAAAATAATCTGTCACGCCCCGGGCCCTAGTGGGAGCCTACCAGGCACATGCACAGACCCGCCATGTACACCAAAACAACTCACAATGTACACAAGGCGTCTACAACAATAATAATCTAGTAGAAAGAATACATCCTAAACAAGATGATCAGAGCAAGAACATAATTCTACAACTAAAACAAGTTGTCACAAACTATAATCTTATGATATACAATAAAATCTGCTTTAAAGTATACTACATCCACACTAGGAGATCGCTCAACTAGAAACATCTATACACCTTTCGCTCAAAATACAAAGAAAGGTGACCATGGTACATCTATAACATCATCGTAGAGGCTCTAGCTAGCTGCTAACCTCTCACCACGATCCCAAGCCTCTCTTGCTGCGGAAGGCTCTGAAACAAAAACCCAACAACAATGGGGGTGAGAACTATTAAACAATAGTTTCTAGTGGGTAAGCCGCCGAGAGTGGCGAAATACACCGCTAGGTCAACTGAGGCAATGATAGTATAAGCTTAAACATAAAGCAATAAGCAATAAATGCTAAACAATAATTCTACTACTATCATGCCTCCAAGTGACTATATCATCTATATGAATATGATTTCTACTATCATATGCCCAAATGTGTCTTTTGTTCTAGTTTACATGCATGTCCAATTAATGCCATGACTACTAGTTGAAAGGAAACTTTCTATTATCACAATTAACCATGTCACTATACTAATCATCATGAGTATAGATTTAATGCCACTATGGAAGCCAATGCAACTAGTGAATGTCCAACTATGATGTATGCATCCAAATGGTGTCAAGCTAAGTAATTTAACAAAATACAACTCACTACTATGTCCATACACTACATGTATATGCATCAACCAACTGTGATGTACTATGTCCAGTTTACTTAGCTTTTACCCAATCAACGAGGGGACTTACACAAGGTAACGTCCCGGCTTGTGCCATGCCTAATGGCCCCGTGGTAGTCAACATCCCCACGCTGAGAATGAGCCTCCCCCACGGCAATCCACTTCGGCGCCCAATCCCGCACATGCGAAACAACTGTCACAAAGGCCAACTCCGGAGTGCCGGCTTGTAGGGAGCGACCCTCACAAGCATGTGCAAATGAGCACAAGGGCAAACAAGAGCAGATCATAAGCATCGTATCCAAGGCCAACAAGTCCCAATCATCATGTCTAAAATATGAAATCACAATATCGACTCGAGGGTCGGAATCATAACATATATGCCATACTTGTTCTCAAGTTTCACGTTGATATGTTTCAACCAATATGTAACATGTCTCTAACATGCAAGTGGTTACATCTCACTCTACCAATAGGAATGGACCTACGTCTCATTCATGACCCCAACGGGTTACTATCATATGCTATAACCAAAGCCATACTCAATGCATTGTACTAATGCTATTTTCGATGCATTCTATAAATGCCATAATTCATGCATTATTTTAATGCCATAATTCATGCATTCTACAATGCTATAACCCATGCATTATTCTAATGCCGTAATTCATGCATTCTACAATGCTATAACCCATGCATTATTCTAATGCCGTAATTCATGCATTCTACAATGCTATAACCCATGCATTATTCTAATGCCATAATTCATGCATTCTACAATGCTATAACCCATGTATTATTCTAATGCCATGATCCATGCATTCTACAAATGCCGATAAGTCATCATTCATAATATACATAGGTCATACTATTTGACCCTCCACTTTATAGAGTATAAGGATCATCATGCAAGTACTCTATTCTCATTTAATTAAGCAATTTTATACTTTTGCCACCTACATAATCAAATAAGTAGGAAAATCTCTTTCCTCATGTCTTAAATATGGAATCATTCAACGACCTAAAGGTCGGGCTTAATGTCAACAATGCCAATCTTAGTTGCTCAACTAGATGAGGTGCAACGTTCATAGCTTCACATCTTGTCATTAACATATAATATGTCATGTTCTTTTCACTATTTATGGCAACATGAGTCAATGTCACATCCAATGTCATGCTAGGTCAAGTCCAATAGCCTCACTAGTCATATAGTGTGTCATATGATACTAACCATCTCTAACATGCATATCTTAAATAGCATAACGAGAATATATCATCACAACATCATTGTGTGGACCCTAGCATGCATATCATTCTCATAAACCTCTACTATATAGAGTGTGCTAAAATTCACATGCAACATACATAAGTCATGTGTTCACTATTTCTACCGTGTCATAATTAGCACACTTATGCATCTAATCAATCCCATAATAAAATAGGAGATATAGGGGGAGTTCACCCATTTCGGTGAGGTCAGACCCACCGGATACCCATCGAAACCTCGCAGTACTTCAAAATGAAGTTGTCCCCTAAGCTTCTCATGCCCTAAGAAAATTTTCCAAGGGGTTAGAAGCATCGAACAAGCTCATCACGAAATTTACCAAAATTATGAAGAAAAATAGGTGAATAATACCTTAATCCAAGCAAAACTAGTGCAAACTCCAAATCGACCCATTGGAGCTTCAAATCCAACCTACAAGAGTGTTCTATACTCATCAATTTCATCTCACAAATCCTCATGAGAAAAACCCCATCATAACCCTAGTTTTCCAAAAACTAGGTTTTCCAAAGAAATACTTGCGAATCTCACATGTAGAGGGTGTAAGGAAGCTACAAACCTCTACAAAAGCTCCAATCCAAGCTAAATGGTGCTAGGGTTGGAGGTCCATCCACAAACAAGCCTTCTCCAACCAATCCAAGCTTCCTCCAAGTCGAGCTAGCGAGCCTCGAAGCAAAAAAGGGAAAGGAAAAGAGATCAAACCCAAAGATCTCAAGGGTTGGAAGCAAGAAATCAAGAGAGAAAGAGAGAAACCTTACCCTTCTCTTCTCTCTAACCTCAGCCCAAAATGGCTAAGGGAGGGGATGAGGGAGTATATAACATGAAGTAATATTTGCACCTAAACCCCTCCAACACCCAAAATTGCAAACAGCTCGAAAAACTGATCCTGCAGCACTGTATTCCGGTATACGAATAGACATTTCGGAATCAGCCCCAAAGATCCGCAAAACCCGAGCCTCGGCCAAAAACAGATTTTTATACAGCATTCCAGAATCCCAAAGTCCATTCCGGAATAGATTAAATCTGTTCCGGAATCCAAAAGCACATTCCGAAATACAGTGCAAAATCTGCACCTTTTGCAGATTTCGCTTTTCGGAGTCCGTTTTCGCACTCTCCAAGTCCGAAAACACTCCCAAGCTCACCAAACTCAATCCAAAACTCCAGAATAGTATAAGTACTATTCTCTCACTAGAACTCCGTAATTTGCTAAAGTTCAGTGTGCTACATTCTGTCAGCCTTCGGTCAAGGTTCTAAAAAAAAGGCACTTTTCAGCTGTACTCTGAATTTCAAAATGACCCAGTCATTTCGGCTTATCAAGAAGGGACTCCGGGGCGTGACAGATTAAGGTGGTATCAGAGCCAAAGTTACAAATATGACATCACTCACGGATTTTTGAAAATAAAACTGAACCACTGATTAGGTTGACCATAGGAGGACCTAAGACATTAGGCACGCGAGTGCGGGGTGTTTGGGCTTGAGTCCCGTTATGCTGTTGAGATTTAGTAGTCTCGAGGTGCATGGTCATTATTTCGTGCGTGTTATGATTTGCGCATAGATTTGTGTCTCTGTTTGGAGCGGTGGCAGTGTACCAGTGTAGACACTGAGTGGAGGGGTGACATTCACCAGGGGTTGTCGCTCCTATCTGGTGGGGGCCTTGAGGGACCAGGTGTTTCTACTATCGGGGCCGAGGCAATCACCTCAGCTGCTGCTACTTGGCCACACTCCCTATACAGAACACGAGTATTACTGCGAGCATCTCTGTGGAGATAATGAGTTGTGCGGATTTGACCATGAGTATTGCTTGGGTTGCTGGTGTGTGGCCCGAGGATTGGTTATCGGCCGCTTGTGCGATTGCGGTATAGGTAATGCTCCTTCACGCATGTTGGGTAGAGCTGTGGTGCCTACCCCATCCCCCTATTCTCTAATAGTGGCATAAGTCACGGAGAGAGGAGCGATCATAGGTTTGGATAGTTGAAGTAAGTTGGTAATATCGGATTCGACTATTTTTGGCGGTTTGACTCTCGACCTTAGGATTGGGAGTATGGACAGGATTACGGTAGGACTCGGTGCGGAGTCCCCGGCGCGACGTGGTGGGTTGTGTCGGTATCCGAGCGGGTTTGCCTGGCTCGTTAGCTACGTGCTAGTCGGGTTGCGCACATGGGTTGCGTTATGCGATCGTCCCTCACTAATTTATCAGTGTAGGTGCTTCGTCTATCTACCGGTTCTCATGTCCGGTGGACGTGGCTTGGAGCTGCTTTGGGACGCAGTTCTGCAGTGCACTATGGTGGTGCACACATCATGTGCGGTTACCTCAACACCGTGGGTGGTGTGTTGTGGGACCAGTAGGGCTTTTGGCGTGTGGTGCTACCCTTGGGATTACTTGAAAATCTAGGAGGGTTAGCTGGCGGTTAGGCATAGTTCAAAATCTCGTTGCTATCGCACTGGTGAGTGCGTGTGGCGACTCTATGTCGCGGCTGCCGTATCAGGTGCTCGAGAGCTATAGAACTCCTTGGGAGTGGGCTCAAAGGCCAGTTTGGCTTCAAAAATCGACTTGCAAAGTCGATGCTTCGATGGTATTACGGTGCACTCCGGTGCGGTTTAGATTTAACGTTTGGTATGGTTCTTGTGCCATTTCTCCAACTTGTTGTTGGCGATGGATTTGCGGGTAAGTCGCCTTTCTTTCGATCAGTATGTCGGCTGCAAACGACGTAGTGTTGAAAGCTGGAACAAAATACCCTTTCCCTTTTGGGAGTATCTAGATTGGGTCATTGTATTTTTTTTTCCTGCGTGACAATCTCTATAGGTTGTCTTGAGGGAAGGTTTGAGTCGTAATCATCTTCGACCGGTGGTGAGACTTGGGTAACTCTTGAGTGGAACTCGTGCAGTTGAACCTTGTGCATTGCATGTGGTTGATGTTCTATTGTGGGCGTGGTGATCTACCAGTCCGGTTGTGGTGCCTCACTTAAGTAAGAGGTGCAACAGTTCATGCAATCTCGGACAAGCTACTGAAAGGATGTAAACTATATTCGACTTACGACACGAGCCTGGTGGTTAACTCAGATGTCGCCGTGCACTGTAGCATATGGTGCGGCATGACTCATCATCAATGTCACCGCAAAGGAGTTGTTGATCCGAGCATGAGTGGACTTAGAACATGGGTTGAGATATGTATGGTATCTAGCCTAAATTGGAATCTAAGATGTGGAAATAGTGATATTGTACTAAGTTGAACCTAAGGTGGCATTTTGTGAGGTGAGAGCGCTAGGTCGGAGATGAGCTAAGGAGCACTTGGTTGTGTGACGGACGTGTGCATTAGCTCTTGAAGTCGTTGAACTTGGGTGTCGTGAGAAGTTAGGTCGTGACCTTCCAGAAGTGTCCAATGGAAGTATCGATCCTTTCGACTTCATATGTGATTCTTAGAGGGACGATCTTACTCGACTTCGAGTGCTTACTAATTGAAGAGTAGTAGACGTCATTCGGCACTCCATGAGGTTGTAGATGAAAGAGGCTATCTAAAGTGAATTAAAGCTCACTTATAAAATTTGCTACAGCAATTAAGTGGAAGAAAACAAACACTTTCATTAAAAACTTGGTTAATCAAAGCTTACAATTAGAGGACTTAAATAGAAGAAGAAACTTGAGGTCTAAGAAAATCAAACTCAACACATGTTCTCCACTACATCCACTAGAAATATACTCCTAAAAATTAGCTACCATGAACTTCACACCATAACCCACTACTTACTTAAGTTAAGGCACTACTTCTACTATTTACATGACCTAGTCAAATTAGCCCCACTACTAGCACCATTTGCACTCACTACTTGCATAATAGTAGGGCCACTATTTGCATCATTTTCCAACACTCCCCCTTGATGCAAATTCAATAACCCCGAGGGCTCTTCTGAACTTCAAAAATTTGTCATGAGATAGAGCTTTCGTTAATCCATCGGCAACTTGTTCAGTGGTGGAACAATTCTTCATGTCGATTTGTTTGTTGTTGACGAGATCCCGGATGAAGTGATGACGTATTTCGATGTGTTTCGTGCGCCCATGGAAGACCGGATTCTTCGTCATTGCGATGGTTGAACGGTTGTCACAATAGATCTCTGTTGGATGTTCTTGCGCTTGATGTAGATCCTCCAAAATTCTTTGCATCCAAACAGCTTGACAGGCGGCCGATGTTGCTGCTATATATTCAGCTTCAGAGGAGGACAATGCGGTAGTAGCTTGCTTCTTCGATGCCCAAGAGACCGCTCCCGATCCAAAATTGAAGATCCATCCGCTTGTGCTTTTTCTGTCATCTTGAGAACCTGCCCAATCACTATCACTAAAACCAACCAATTTGAAATTAGTAACTGGGTGGTACCAAATGCCAAAATTGATAGTTTCCCGAATGTAGCGTAGAATTCGTTTTGCCGCTCCAAGGTGATGCTTTGTAGGATCATGCATAAATCTGGATATTAAGCTGACAGAAAACATAATATCAGGACGTGAATGTGTCAAATACATTAAACCACCAACTATACTTTTGAAAATTCGTGCATCAACTTTTCCGGTCCCATCATCTTTTGTCAATTTTTCATTCGGATTCATAGGAGTTGCACATCCCTTGCAATTCTGCAACTTAAATTTCTTGCCACTGCATACTTTTCTTGGGTCAAAAAGATACCATTATCAGTTTGAATAACTTGAAGACCAAGAAAATAATGTAAAAGTCCCAAATCCGACATATCAAATTCATGCATCATAATGTTCTTGAAATCACAAATAAGAAGATCCAATGAACCCGTATAGATTATGTCATCGACATAAATACAAATAACGATAATCTCTTTACCTTTCACCTTCATATATAAAGTAGGTTCATTTTCACTTCTATGAAAGTCATGCTGTCGGAGATGGATATCAAGGCGGCTATACCACGCTCTAGGGGCTTGCTTCAAGCCATAAAGAGCTTTCTTGAGCTTATAGACTTTCTCTTCCATTCCTTTAACAACAAAACCCTATGGTTGCTCTACATAAACATTTTCATCCAAATTTCCATTAAGAAAAGCTGACTTAACATCGAATTGATAAACATGCCATTTCATTTGAGCAGCTAAAGCTAAAATAATTTGAATGGTTTTTAAACGAGCAACAGGTGAAAAGGTTTCAAGAAAATCGATACCGGATTTTTGAGCATATCCTTTCGCCACAAGCCGTGCTTTGTATTTTTTAACCTTTCCGTCGGCATCATACTTCACCCGATAAACCCATTTTACACCAATTGCTTCCTTTTTTTTTGGCATGTCAACAAGCTCCCAAATTTGGTTCTTTTCAATAGATGCTATCTCTTCATCCATTGCGTTCTCCCATTCTTTTTTCTCACAAGCTTCTTCAAAACATACGGGTTCTGCAACTATAAGAGCAAATTTGCAAGTTTCATAAATTTCTTTCAAGGATTTTACCTTCAGGGGAGGTGTTTTCGAATCCGACAATGATGAAGTTGATTTTTCTACATTTTCTTTCCTTTGGCCTTTTGGAGTGACTTGTGAAGTTTCTACTTCTTCATTTGGAAGTGCGAGTAACTTTCTTTCCTCAATTGCCAATGGCACCTGTGCACTTTCATTCCAATCCCAAAAACTATCTTCATCAAAAATCACATCTCGGCTTATAAGAAGCTTCTTTGTCATCGGATTGTATAATCGGTAGCCTTAAAGGCCCGACGGGGCGTGACAGACTAAGGTGGTATCAGAGCATAAAAACGGTCTAGGTGGACCTAAGAAATCCTAGGATGGAAAAGACCCTAGGAGTGTAGGCTCGTGAGTGACGAGATCTTTGATTGTGGCGAAAGATAAGTGATTGGGTTATGTCCTTATACCTCTAGTTGGAAGTAGAGGTAGATTTGAGGTGTGTCTTATTCTTCACCAAGAGAGTTCATGTTGGCGGTCGACAACATAAAACCAAGTGGGGGGAATAAGAGCCCTTGTGTGACTTTCGCCTAGATTGGGTTCACGTTTATTTTCGTGAAACGTTATGTGGTAAATGACTTTGAATGTCATGAAATGACCAAAGTCGTTGTGTTTTCAGGAGATAATGGTACGAGGATGACCTCCTACGAGGGCTGGGCTCGGAGGATCGAGCGCGGCTCCCGAACAACTCGGGGAGGGCGAGAACTCGGGTCTTCATGATCAGTTGACCGAGTTGATGGGCGTGGTTCGGCGACAGGCCGAAACCATGCAGCGACAGGAGAAGCAAATTAAGAAGCTCCAGGACGAGATGGCGCAGCAAGCGACTGCGATTAGGGAGGAAAGATCGGGAGTACCTCCGGCCTCTGCTTCGGCACCGGCCGAGGGAGTGACATCGGCGCCGGTTGTGGCACCACCGGCACCACCGATTGTGGCCGATGGGTCGGGTGCTCCTATGCCCAATTCCACGGGAGAGGAAGCGGAGAGAGAGCGCGCACTTGCGGCTCCCATGACGTTCAAGAAGTTCAACCCGCCTATCTTTAACGGGGAGAACGTGGATCCATGGGACGTGGAGACGTGGATCGATGCCATAGAAACGCTCTTCGAGGATCTATATACCTTGGAGAGGGACAAGGTGCACCTCGCCGCTCATTGTTTAGAGCGATCGGCGAAGGTGTGGTGGAAGGGAGTCAAGCGTGACAGATTCTCTAGCCTTCCGCCACCAACTTGGGAGGAGTTTCGGGGTGTGGTGTTCGCCGCCTACTTCCCCGATAGTGAGAAGAGGAAACTCAAAGAAAGGTTTCAAAAATTGAAGCAAGGGAACCGCACCGTGCGTGAGTACGAGAGGGAATTCTCGTATATCATTAACTGTGTACCGCATGTTGTCCGCGGAGAATTGGACAAGGTCGATTGCTTCGTGCGCGGGCTTCGATCGGAGATCTTTCGGGCGGTTCACGCCTTCAAGCTACAGACCTTTGCGGAGGTCTTGGACCGTGCTCTTTGGGTGGAGCACGGGAATGCATGTGCGCGCGAGGAGCGCGAATCCTGGGAAAGAGAGAAGGAAAAGGATAAGGAAAAGGGAAAGAAGCGTCCGGCGGGTGGCTCGGGTGGTCAGTCTAGCTCTAAGCGACCCCCGAAGTACTCGCAGTCGCAGAACCAGTCTCGAGGGTCTCAGCAAAATTGACCCTCGAGCCGGTGCCCGATTTGTAGCGGCCCCCACAACCCTCAGCAGTGTGATTACCGTGAGGGCCGGTGCTACAAGTGCGGACAGCCGGGACATATGCGGTTCAATTGCCCGATGGATGATGGCCAGGCACCGTGGTCGGCATCGGCATTTGCATCGCCTAGACAGCTTGCGGGCATCCCACCCGCGGCGATGTCGGCAGGCCGTACACCGCCGCCGAGACCAGCTGAGGGCCAGCTGCCGGCGCCCAGTGGACGGGTGTTCGCCTCGCAGGTAGAGGAGCCTTCTGCCCCGGAGGATGTCGTGGCAGGTATTGTGTTGATTAATAGCATTCGATGTAGAGCTTTGTTTGATACCGGAGCATCGCATTCATTCATTGCTCGATCATTTGCTATTGCACATGGAATAAAAATTATAGAAGCCACGCATGCAAGAACTGTGCAAGTACCTGAACACACCTTTTGTGTACATCAAGCGTGTGTAAATTGTCCTGTGAGGATTGAAAACTGGATCATGCCAGCTGATTTGCTGGTGTTGAATCGAATGAATGAGTATGATTTAATCCTAGGAATGGATTGGCTCTCGAGATATCACGCTACTATTGATTGTGAGAGTCGGATAGTGAGGTTTAGAGAACCCGGGCACAAGGAGTTTGTGTACCGTGGGTGCAAGAGTTCGCTCTTCGCATCGATGGTGTCCACGTCGCAAGCAAGAAAGCTCATCGCTAGTGGTTGCATTGCTTACTTAGCGACGGTAGTGGATGACCGAAAGGAAGTGTTGGGAGTCGAGGACATTCATGTAGTCCAAGAGTTTCCGGATGTATTTCCGGTGGAGTTACTCGGAATGCCACCGGATCGGGAAATAGAATTCGTGATCGATTTGCTCCCGGGTACGGCGCCGATCTTTAAGGCCCCGTACAGGATGGCACCCGCGGAGCTAAAGGAATTGAAAGCTCAACTACAAGACTTGTTGGACAAGGGTTTCGTAAAGCCAAGTGTGTCACCTCGGGGAGCCCCTGTTCTATTTGTGCAAAAGAAGGACGGTTCAATGCGGTTATGTGTGGATTACCGTGAGTTGAATAAAGTGACCGTCAAGAACAAGTACCCGTTGCCCCGTATTGATGACTTATTTGATCAGTTACAAGGGTCGCGGGTGTATTCAAAGATTGATTTGTAATCCGGTTATCACCAATTAAAGATTAAACCGGAGGATGTGCATAAGACCATGTTTAGGACGCGGTATGGACACTATGAATTCACGGTTATGCCTTTCGGACTTACCAATGCCCGGCAGCGTTCATGAATTTAATGAACCATGTGTTCAAACCACTACTAGATCGATTTGTGGTGGTGTTCATAGATGATATTCTTGTCTACTCTCAGAGTGAAGAGGAACATAAAGAGCATCTAAGGCTTGTGCTTCAAGTTCTTTGAGAGAACAAGTTATTCGCCAAGTTAAAGAAGTGCGAATTTTGGATTCGTGAGGTCGCTTTCTTGGGTCATGTGATTTCCGCAGGAGGAGTATCGGTGGACCCTATGAAAGTTGAGGCAATCAAGGATTGGCCTCGCCCGACCAATGTCACGGAAGTACGAAGCTTTTTGGGTCTTGCGGGGTACTATCGGCGGTTCGTGGAGGGATTTTCAAAAATCTCCGGTCCATTAACGCGCCTTACCCGCAAGGGAGCCAAATATGTTTGGAGCGAGGAATGCGACCAAAGCTTTAAGGAGCTAAAGGAAAGGTTGACTTCGGCTCCGGTCCTCGCCTTGCCGGTTGCGGGGGAGGGCTTTGTGGTGTATAGTGATGCATCACGGCGCTGTCTTGGGTGTGTGCTTATGCAAAGAGGACAAGTGATAATATATGCCTCTCGTCAGCTGAAGAGCTATGAGCAGAATTATCCCACCCACGACCTAGAGCTTGCAACGGTCGTCTTCGCGCTTAAGTTGTGGAGACACTACTTGTACGGGGAACATTGTGAGGTGTACACGGATCATGTTATGTGTGGGGTCGATCATGATATCCTTGTGAGTCGGGCTTGGTCTTGTGAGAAGCCCCGATTGGGTCAAGAATGAATTGGGTTAAGAGTGTGTGAGGGACACTGTTGAACATATTTGACCATAAGAGTTCGCTCTTTCCATCGATGGTGTCCACGTCGCAAGCAAGAAAACTCATTGCTAGTGGTTGCATTGGTTACTTAGCGACGGTTGTGGATGACCGAAAGGAGGTGTTGGGGCTCGAGGACATTCCTATAGTCCAAGAGTTCCCGGATGTATTTCCGGCGAAGTTACCCGGAATGCCACCGGATTGGGAAATAGAATTCGTGATCGATTTGCTCCCGGGTACAGCGCCGATTTCTAAGGCCCCGTACAGGATGGCACCGGCGGAGCTAAAGGAATTGAAAGCACAACTACAAGACTTGTTGGACAAGGATTTCGTAAAACCAAGTGTGTCACCTTGGGGAGCCCCTGTTCTATTTGTGCGAAAGAAGGATGGTTCACTACGGTTATGTGTGGATTACCGTGAGTTGAATAAAGTGACCGTCAAGAACAAGTACCTGTTGCCCCGTATTGATGACTTATTTGATCAGTTGCAAGGGTCTCGGGTGTATTCAAAGATTGATTTGCAATCCGGTTATCACCAATTGAAGATCAAACCGGAGGATGTGCATAAGACCGCGTTTAGGACGCGGTATGGACACTATGAATTCACCGTTATGCCTTTTGGGCTTACAAATGCCCCGGCGGCGTTCATGGACTTAATGAACCGTGTATTCAAACCACTACTAGATCGATTTGTGGTGGTGTTCATAGATGACATTCTTGTGTACTCTCGAAGTGACGAGGAATATAAAGAGCATCTAAAGATTGTGCTTCAAGTTCTTCGAGAGAACAAATTGTTCGCAAAGTTAAAAAAGTGTGAATTTTAGATTCGTGAGGTCGGTTTCTTGGGTCATGTGATTTTCGCGGGCGGAGTATCGGTGGACCCTAAGAAAGTTGAGGCAATCAAGGATTGGCCTTGCCCGACCAACGTCACGGAAGTGCGAAGCTTTTTGGATCTTGCGGGGTACTATCGGCGTTTCATGGAGGGATTTTCTAAAATCTCCGGTCCGCTAACGCGTCTTACCCGCAAGGGAGCCAAATATGTTTGGAGCGAGGAATGTGACCAAAGCTTTAAGGAGCTAAAGGGAAGGTTGACTTCGGCTCCGGTTCTCGCCTTGCCGGTTGCGGGGGAGAGCTTTGTGGTGTATAGTGATGCATCACGGTGCGGTCTTGGGTGTGTGCTTATGCAAACAGGACAAGTGATAGCATATGCCTCTCGTCAGCTGAAGAGCTATGAGCAGAATTACCCCACCCACGACCTAGAGCTTGCAGCGGTGGTCTTCGCGCTTAAGTTGTGGAGACACTATTTGTACAGAGAACATTGTGAGGTGTACACGGATCATAAAAGTTTAAAGTATTTATTCACTCAAAAGGAGTTGAACTTGAGGCAACGGAGATGGTTGGAGTTGATAAAAGATTACGACTTAACCAATGTGGTGGCCGATGCGCTCAGTCGGAAATCCGTGGAGAACTTCGCAATTGAGATGACGGGACAAATGTCGTTGATCAAGAAAATGGGCCGGTTCGACTTGGAAGTCGTGGCCCCGAGCGTCCCCGCTACACTCATGAATCTCGAGGTGTGGCCGACCTTGTTGGAGCAAATAAAAGAAAAACAATCCGGTGATCCAGAACTCCAAAAGGTGCGAAGTGCCATCGAGAGTGGACGCGCCGGTGATTTTCATGTGGATTCGAAGGGCGCCATTCGATTCCGAAATCGATTGTGTGTGCCTAAAGTCGAGGACATTCGTGGGGAGATCTTGAAAGAAGCTCACACTTCTCCCTATGCGATTCACCCGGGCGGCACCAAAATGTATAAGGATCTTAAATTGCATTATTGGTGGCCGGGGATGAAACTTGATGTTGGACGCTTCGTGGCACAATGTTTAGTATGCCAACAGGTGAAGGCCGAGCGTCGCTTTCCAGCAGGAAAATTGCAAGGGCTGCCCATTCCAGTTTGGAAGTGGGAGAATATCGCAATGGACTTTGTTGTGGGCCTACCTCGGTCGCAAGGTGGCCACGACGCGATTTGGGTGGTGGTGGATCGTTTAACAAAGTCGGCACACTTTTTGCCAATCCACACCACTTGGTCGGGAGACAAATTAGCACAAGTATACCTGGATGAGATTATGCGGTTGCATGGGGTCCCGACCTCGATAGTTTCAGATCGAGATCCCTGTTTTACATCGCATTTTTGGAAAAGCTTGCAAGAAGCTTTGGGTACACGACTCGATTTTAGTTCAGCATTTTATCCTCAAACTGACGGTCAATCGGAGAGGACAATTCAGATTTTGGAGGATATGCTGCGAGCGTGTGTGTTGGACTTCAAGGGTGCATGGCCTACTCATTTACCGATGGCTGAGTTCGCTTATAACAATAGCTATCAATCTAGCATCGATATGGCACCGTTTGAGGCCTTGTATGGAAGAAAATGCCGTTCTCCTATTCATTGGAGCGAGGTCGGCGAAAGAAGGGTCTTAGGACCGGATGTGTTGCGTGAAGCGGAGAAAAAGGTCCGCTTGACACGTGAACGCTTATCGACGGCGCAATCCAGGCAAAAGAGCTATGCGGATAGGCATCGACGAGATTTAGAATTCGCGGTAGGAGACAGCGTCTTCTTGAAAGTATCGCCCATGAGAGGGGTAAAACGATTTGGTGTTCGGGGTAAGTTAAGTCCCTGTTATATTGGACCTTATGAGGTTTTGGAGCGTGTGGGATCTTTGGCATATCGGCTAGCCTTGCCGCCAAAACTTGCGGGGATACACAATGTGTTTCATCTATCGACGCTCCGCAAGTACGTGTATGATCCAGCGCACATCCTCGAGTATGTGCCTATGGAGCTTCATGAGGATATGACTTACGAGGAATTTTCCTTGTGTATCATGGATCGCGAGGTGAAAAATTTGAGGAACCGTGAAATTCCTTATGTAAAGGTACAATGGACGAATCACGAAGAGCGCGAAGCTACGTGGGAATTGAAAAGCTCAATGAAGGAGCGGTTTCCTTACCTCTTCGCTGAGTCCAACTGAGGTATGATTTAGTTTCGCGGCCGAAACTCTCTTTAAGGGGGGAGGAATGTAGTACACTGAACTTCAGTGTGTCGTACCGAACTTCTACAAATTGTGGAGTTCTAGTGGGAAAGTAGAATGAGAGGCTATGTGAGTGGCTTCGGCCAAGTTTGGGGCTTGTGCGAGTGTTTTCGGCGCAAATGAGGCGCGAAAACGGACTTCAAAAAGTCCAAACAGCTAAACTTGTGAAGTCTACAGTGGATTCCGGTATGTATGTGTCCATACCGGTACTGAAGCGATTAGTACCGGTATGGAGTGTGGCATACCGGAATGCGAGGGCAGAATATTGGAATCCAGCTCTCGGGGTTTACAGAATTTCCCGTGGCATATCGGAACTAACACCCGTATACCGGTATGCCAGTGTGAATACCGGAACGCAGTGTTGCGAAATGCCAGCTTTGGCTGGCTGTAAGTGTTGATTTGTGAGAGGGACAAAATGGTCTTTTCACACTCGAGGGGGTGTTAGAAAGGCAGGGACACCCTTCCCTTCTCAGTCTTCTTCTTCCTCTACTTCTCCTCTCCATCTCTCTCACTTTCTCTCTCTAGAGATCTCTCCAAAGCTTGGAGAAAAGAGTGGATTGAGCTTGGAAAAGGCTTCCAAAGTGGAGAAGAGGCTTCTTGGTGCAAGAGAGAGCTTGGGGAATTCGTGGCTAAGGTGAGTTCCCCATATTTTGGGTTCAAACTTTGGAATTGATCTAGTATTTTGAGGTTTTTGAAAATCTTAGGCAATCTAAACCATAAAACGTGGAGATTGACCAAGAGATTTTGGGGTTCTACATGCATGCACGTGAAACCTAGGTGAAATGAGGGTTTTTGCCATGGGAGGTTCAAAAAATATTTGGACCTTCGGGAATTGCAATTGAGGCATAGAAAATCATGTTAGAACAATTGATTTCAAGTATTGAGTTGATTTATGGGTTCGTAATGAGTAACGAACTATTTTCTTGTAGAAGCTTGGGTTGAAGCAAGAACTCAAGGCTTGGAGACTTAGGAGCTCAAAGAATTCAAGAAATTGAAAGCTCTTGAGGTGGGTTTGTGTTAACCGAAGTGATTAGATCACTTCCATGTCTAGGGTAAATAACCATTTGAAAATAAAATGGTGTGTAAATGTGTAACCCTAGAACTTGCATATTGGCAAAATGAGAATCATGATAGATAGAGCCATGAGCTCCTCTTGCATGTTAAAGAATTCAAGTATATCCTTATTATCTATATTTGTTATGTGATTGCATGTATGAATTAGAACCTAGTGTTGAGGAACATAGGTTGAAAAGTGCAAGTGGAACCTAGTGTCATTGAACATAGGTTGGAACATGAGATTGGAACCTAGTGTCATGGAACCTAGGTTGAGAATGTAAAATAAACCTAGTGTCATTGAACATAGGTGAGACTTGGTGACTTGAACCTAGGGCCATTGGACTTAGGTTGGCAAGTGTGAAATGTGAACATTGGGATACACGACGATTTCGCTATCCCGGGTATGCGACGATTTCGCTACCCGTGCCACGAGTTGGCGGTGATGGATTGGGATATGCGACGATTTCGCTATCCCGGGTATGCGATGATTTCACTACCCGTGCCACGAGTTGGCGGTGATGGATTGGGATATGCGACGATTTCGCTATCCCGGGTATGCGACGATTTCGCTACCCGTGCCACGAGTTGGCGGTGATGGATTGGGATACGCGACGATTTCGCTATTCCGGGTATGCGACGATTTCGCTACCCGTGCCGTGTGATGGCGGTGATGAAATGGGGTACGCGACGATTTCGCTATCCCGGGTATGCGACGATTTCGCTACCCGAACACGGAGATGACGATTTCATTCCTTGGGGGTTGGGACCATGATGGGGATGGCGATTCCATTGCCCGGTGCCCAACACTTGCCGCTTTGGTTGAGAACCATTATAGTGATGCGGCGACTCCGAAACCATAAACAAATGACAAGTAGTTGAACTTGGTCAATGTGAAATATAGGATGAACCTAGGAGAAAATGAAAGTTGACATTTTATTTGGTTGCATCCTTTATGTTTATTTACAAGCATGTGAATAATTGTATGCATAGTTATTTGTGATCTAACTTATGCTTATGGTGTTTCTTTGGACCTGGTGGGTCGAGCTTCTCTCTTGGGTGGCCTTACCCACTGGGAACTATGTTTATAGTTCTCACCCCACGTTTTTCAGGTCCTTTCGCGAGTGAGGCGGCGGAGCGAGGTAAGGGTTTGGCTCTATAGATAGCGGTCCTTCTATTTTGGTGTTACATAGAGTTGTACCCCTAGTCTTGGACTATGATAGTATAGGAGTTTTCATTAAATGTATGCAACTTGTATATTCCATAGTTTTGGAACATGATGTATGGAATAGAAATGAAAGAAAAGAAAAAGTTGGACATGTATAAATGTGCAAATGTGATGTAATAGAAGTAGAACTTATGTATATTGATGCTTTCTTTGTGCAACTCTTGTACTCCATTCCTAGTTGGAACCTTGTGGACATGTTTGTGTTGTGACGCCTTGGGTGGGTAGAAAAGACTCTATCCGTTCGGCGGGTCTAGGGCATGCGCCCGTGCGGTTATCCTTTCCACCTTGTTGGTGTTAAAGGCCCGACGGGGCGTGACATATATATATATATATATATATATATATATATATATATATATATATATATATATATATATATATATATATATATATATATATATATATATATATATATATATATGTATATATTGTTATGATTCATTATTTCCTTCTCTTCCTTTTTTCTAATTTAGTTATTTAATGATTCTAATCTTATCTATTCTAAAATCTAATCTAATCCAATCTAGATTTACCTAATCTAATATATAAAATATAGTCAAATCTAGTCTAATCTAGAATCTAATATAACATATATTTAAGTTTATCTATTGTAATTTATAATTACGAAACCTAATCAAATCTAATCTAGAATAATAATCTAGAGTATTAAATATGATAGAATATAATTAATTAAATTCGATTTACGTAATTCCAAATTATCTAAATTAATCTAACCTAGTTTAAAAATTCTAACCTAAAATTACCTTATTTAATCTAATATCAAATCTAATCTAATCTATTTTTTATTTATATTTTTCTAATCTGATTTAGTCTAATCTAATCTTATGAACAAACTAATATGATTTTGAATTATTTAAGCTGTTCTATTTCAATCTAGAATTTGTAAACTAGCATAAATATAAAATAATTTTGATTTAGTACTATTAGATATATTAGACTATATAGTTGATTATAGTAGTTATATAGTCAATTTAATTTAACAATATCAGCAATATTTATACCAAAATTGTCAAATAAATCTTGTATATGCAGATAACAATATGCTATATAATTCACTACGACGATCTATGTGAAACTAAGCAGTCATCTCTTTGTAAAGATGTAAATTTAAATTATTATTATACTTGTGAATTTTATTACTATATTTAATTTTTATTCTCTATGACGTATAGTTGTATTTTACATATTAAAAAGTTTATCACTATATTAATTTATGAGTATAATAAGCTATACAGATGTCACGCCCCGCCGTGCCTTATCACCAACTAGGTGAGAGGATAACCCGCACGGGCGCGTGCACCAGATCTGCCGAACGGACAGGATCTTTCCTATCCGCCCAAGGCGTCACAGCACATGCAGTCACATGATGTTTCAAACAGGAACCGAGTACAAAGTTGCGCAAGGGAAGCATCGGTAAAAGAAGATCCTACTTCTATTACATCACATATTCTCATTTTAAATGCCAACTTTTTCTTTTCTTTACAACATTCCATACAACAAGTTCCAAAACATGGAATTCACATTTGACATGCGTTAAATAGCCCCTATAATGTATTGTCCAAAAGTTGGGGTACATCTATACATGAGACCAAAAAGGAAGGGCCGCTATCTATTTACGCCAAACCCTTGCCTCGCTCCGCCGCCTCGCTCGCGGAAGGACCTGAAAATGGTGGGGTGAGAACTATAAACATAGTTCCCAGTGGGTAAGGCCACCCAAGAGAGAAGCTCGACCCACCAGGTCCAAAGAAACAACTCAAGCATCGGTTAGTAAATACAAATAACCATGCACAATTATATCTACAAACTTGTAAATAAATATGAACGGATGCAACCTATTAAATGACATCTATCATTTTCTCCTATTGCCATCCCATAGTATATAATTCATTTACATTTGTAATCTTTCATAGGCATTGGTGTCGGAATCGCCGCCCCACCAACCCGGTTTATCATTTGTGCGGACTTGCCGCCTTGCTATGGCATTGGGGTTGGCACCGCCACACCACCAACCCATCTTTGATCACTTTGGCGTTAGTTTCGGATTCGCCACTTCACCAACCCATTTTTTATCACTTTGGCATTGGTTTCGAATTCGCCACTTCACCAACCCATTTTTGATTACTTTGGCATTGGTTTCGGATTCGCCACTTCACCAACCCATTTTTTGATCACTTTGGCATTGGTTTCGGATCCGCCACTTCACCAACCCATTTTTGATTACTTTGGCATTGGTTTCGGATTCGCCACTTCAACAACCCATTTTTGATTACTTTGGCATTGGTTTCGGATTCGCCATTTCACCAACCCATTTTTGATTACTTTGGCATTGATTTCGGATTCGCCACTTCACCAACCCATTTTTGATTACTTTGGCATTGGTTTCGGATTTGCCACTTCACCAACCATTTTCCAACCTATGTTCAACAACACTAGGTTCATGTCAAGTTCTAACCTATGTTCAATGACACTAGGTTCACATATTATTTTCCAACCTATGTTCAACAACACTAGGTTCATGTCACAATTGCACTACTACACACATTTAGTGCAAGTTACCACATGACAACCGTACTTCAATGATCATGTTGTCATTATGTCACAATTCATGCATGTACGTGTCTATAACCTTTCTATCACTTAGAAACACAAGTTATTCATACATACAAATGTTCTTCCATGGTATTTAAACATGTTACATATGATTCTACTCACATGCAAGGTGAGCTCATTGCTCGTTTCACTTAACTAAGCATTTTAGCCAACATGCACAATTTCATTCTAGGGTTTCTTACACATACACTATTTTAAATCTTTAATGGTTATTTACCCTAGACAAGGAAGTGACCTAATCACTTCGGTACAACACAAACCCACCTCAAGAGCTTCCAAATCTTTGTGTTCTTTGAGCTCCTAGGTCACCAAGCCTTGAGTTCTTGCTTCAACCCAAGCTTATGCCCTAAATAAGCAAAAATGGTTCGTTACCCATTACGAACCCTTAAATCCAATCGTTCATCGAAATCAAATGTTCCCACATGATTCTCTAGGCCTCAATTGCAATTCCCGAAGGTCTAGATATTTTTAGCACCTTCCAATTGCAAAACCCCAATTTTTACCCTAGGTTTTGCATGCATATAGCAAAATCCTAGTATTCATGGCCAATCTCCCACCATTTGTGGTCTAGATTGCCAAAGGTTTCCAAAAACCTCAAAATTCAAGATCAAATCCAAGGTTAAGGCCTAGAATCACAAGAACTCACCTCAACACCCAAGCTCCCTAGCTTCTTCTTGCACCAAGAAGCTCCAAATCTATCTTAGAAGCTTTTTTCAAGGTCAAATCCTTCACTTCTCCAAGCTTTGGAGAGATCTCTAGAGAGAGAAAGTGAGGGAGAGGGAGAGGAAAGTGAGGAAGATGAAGAGAAATGAGGGGGAGAGCTTCAGCCCTCATTAAATAACTCCTCACCACACAAAATTACCAAACTGTCCTTACTGGGCATTCTGCTTCAGCCGAGTCCGGACCTTGCAAATGGGGTCCGGACCCCGTACGCGCATCAGCTCTCAGCGCAGGTCGGGTCCGGACCCCACAGCCGGGTCCGGAACCCGTGAGCATCTCAGCTCGGAAAACAGGTCGGGTCCGGACCTTGGCGTCCGGGTCCGAACTCTAGCTGCTCCACCGGACTTCATTGTCCGGACCCCAATTCTCGGGTCCGGACCCCGTGAGCAATTTAGCTCCAATTCGGGCTTTTCCAAAAATTCAATTTTTTGGTTTCCGGGGTCCTAACTCGCACCCAAACATTTCGAAACCTTCGGAACCCAATTCCACACCAGCCATTATCGGCTTTCTCCGAACTTCATCCAATTCGGTAAAGTTCGGCATAACGCACCGAAATTCAGAGTACTACAACAGAGCCAATATTTATAATTATTTTATTAAATCTTTCAAAACAATATTATAAAAGTATATTAGGACTAAAAAAATAAAATAAGTCCGTGCCAAAGCGCACCAATGGAGGTCATGTGTATCCATCGGCACGCAAGCGTGCCACGTGTTGGTAGTTGGCAC
This sequence comes from Puya raimondii, assembly GCA_016920855.1. Classification (NCBI taxonomy): domain Eukaryota; kingdom Viridiplantae; phylum Streptophyta; class Magnoliopsida; order Poales; family Bromeliaceae; genus Puya; species Puya raimondii. The sequence goes on from JABWPP010000049.1 coordinate 4,365,988, forward strand.
GGAGGCGTGCTAGTGCCGTATCGTGCCAGGCAACAGTCGGCACGCCCCTTGTGAGGACTGAGTTATTTTCCTATGTATATTTGGTATCTTTTTCAATGTTATCATGTGTATTTTAATTTTAATCTTGTCCGTCAAGTTTCAGCGAAAAATGATTTAAAATAAAGTTTTTTACGCGATTATTAACTTTCACATAAAGTGAATAGTAACCGCATTTTTGGATGCGATCGAGAATGAGATGGGCTTCGGACGCGAATCGAACTCCGATTCGGGCGATCCAATAGCTTATTTTCGATGGTCCCACTATTTCGAACCTAATGGTGCTGACAAATTTTATGTTCGACGCACGGTTTTTGAGAAAAATAGGTTTTATCTCTGAAAGGGCTTTTATTCCGTGTTGTTTTCGCATTTTAGATGTGATTGGTGCTCCGTTTTTCGTGAAATTTTGCGAGCAAGGGTCTTTCTGCGAGAGGAATCCAGTGGAGAGAGAGTGGTTCGTGAAGTTCGAGCTTTAGAGGACTTTGAAGCAATAATTCTTTAGGAATAATGGTTTGATGGATTTAAATGAGGATCTAGGGTTTTTGGAACCCAAACCCTAGATCTCACCTCCTCTCCTCCTGGTCCACCTGTGAGTCGCCACCGCCGTCGTGGCCGCCGCCGGCCGCCGGAGAAGAAGAAACGACCTCTTCTTCTTCTTCTTCTTTATTTTTCTTTCTTTCTCTCTCTCTCTCTCTCTCTCTCTCTCTCTCTCTCTCTCTCTCTCTCTCTCTCTCTCTCGTTTTCTTGTGTTGTGAGGAGGGAGGAGCCTGAACCCCCTTTGTGCCCGGCCGCCGCCAACCTTGATCACCGCCGGCGTCACCACCAGACGCCGGACGGCCATCCCCGCTGATCCCCCGGCGTCACCGTGCCCAGAGAGCCGCCGCGGCCGAGAGGAGCCCGCGGGCCTTGTGCGGCCACGGGGCTCCACCCATCCGCCGTCCCCGCGCCCGGAGCCACATCGTCGCAGCACTTCGAGGGGCTCTAGCACGCTCCCTGGCCACCGTTTGTGCTCCGGATAGCGAGCACGGCATCCGGCTCATCGAGACCAATTTGTCGGTACCCTTGGTTCACACCGAAAGTGCGCGATTTTTGGTATCGACTCTAATCTTTGCTTCAATGCATCGTAATTTGTAATTTGTAATTTGTTGACCCTTTAAGGGCTTTTTTGTGATTGGAGCACTGTGGGCTACCTCGGGCAGCGTGTGGTCACTGGTTGTGACCCTCTGGACTTGTCGTCCAGTCTTCAAAGTCTCTATGTGATCGAAAATAGGGTTTCGATGCATTTTTCAGCAAAATCGCCGGTAAAATGTGGTTCGCATTGCAGTGAGTTTTCAGCTGTGTGGTTACCCCGAAAATCATCGCTTAGCCTCGTTGGCTGGCCACCGTGGTCCCCTCGCATGTTCGGAGGCGACCGGTGAGCGGCGGAGGCTTCCTGTGCCAAAGTGGACATTTCCGGAAGCCCGGTAGTGAACGATCGAGTCGACTTGGAGACTTATGTTTGCTGTCCAAACACCCAAATAGGTGCGTTTCAGGACAGCAGGTGACTTCTTGGGTGAGTCTGTATGTTTCGGGACGTTTCGTGGGTCCCGAGGGCATCCCGGTGTGTTTTTCGGGATTTTCGGTGAATTCGGGAATCGGTTTCGAGAAACCGATCTTGCTGATGGTTTTGGGTTTGTGAGCTATGTCTTTTGAGTCAGTCAGTTTGGGTTCTGACTCGGTGGACCTATCGTAGGTTCGGTAGTCATCTCTCGTCTCACAAGAGCTAGCCGCAGCGACAGACACAGGTGGGTACTTCGACCCGGAGTCGGTTTAGTGGTGCACGCTCGGTGATATTCTCTCTACTTTATCTCTCTAAGCTTATTGCATTTATTTGCCATTGTTGAGCCTAACACCACGTGATTCTATTCATGTTGCTCTACTAAATCTTCCTCTATACTTGCTTACCATGATCTAGAAGTAGAGCGGTCTTTGATTGTACCTTGTACATTGTGACATTCGTGTGACCTAGTTGGTAGGTTTCAGTTACTCCTGTTGTTTGATGACCTATGAGGTCGGTATACCCTGAGGGGTAGGATTGTCGGCTAGTTGCCGACGAATGGTTATAAATTACACTGATACATGATTTGACATCATTGTTGACCTGAGTGGTCAGTTCTCGTGGACGTGTGACCAGATGGTCGATTCTTGTGTATACATCATTGTCAACCTGAGTGGTCGGTTCTCTTGGACGAGTCGTTGTTGACCTGAGTGGTCGGTTCTCGTAGATACATTCTAGATGACTAGAGTGGTTAGCTCTCCTGTACTCTTGTCGTTGTTGACCTTGTACTTTTTAGTTGACTTGAGTGGTCGGTACTTGCATACATTTGAGAGGATGTTCAGTTGTTCCATCCTAGTTGACCTGAGTGGTCGGTACTCGTGTTTCCTTACAGTTCGATGACTTATTGGTCGTGTGCCCCGAGGGGCGGTGATTGTCGGCTATCAGCCGACGGTTGGCTATTGATCATATCCGCATCGATCGCCACAGCTCGAGAGCATTTCACGTACACCAGCGGGCTGATCCCCCACAGGAGGGTATTCTTTTCCGAAAAAGTGGTCGTACTTCCGACCCGTGAGCCCAGCGGTTTTTTGTGCTAGGGTTACATGTCAGGTGAGCGAGCAGAGAGTGGCTTTTGCCTGAGGTCCTTAGACCGACACGGCGGTTTAGATTGGGTATATTTGGACTTTTCGTCCGGTTGACGCGTATAGATACAGTAGCGGTTGTTGCATATGCATTTACAGCTTTCTCCTCACTCTTACATTGCTACTGTAGATCTTACTTTCACCTGTACTTGGTTATCTCTTCCATTTGTAGGTGAGTACACTTGCCTTTGTCGGTTTGCGATACCCACTGGGAGGGGAGACGTGTTTATATGTTCTCACCCCCCACTATTTTTCAGGTGATGCGCGTGGTGACAGTCGGGACGGTGCGTGAGGCACTGTAGATAGCGAGCTATAGAGGTCCCGACCTTACGGTATATGTTCTGATTATACTCTTACATAGCATTAGACATACATGTGGTAGTACAGATTACCCCTACACCTATTCGTAGATGATACATGTGGTTCAGTTGATGTTCTTACTACTTACGATTTTTGGATGGTGTATCTTTGAGGATTTTGGATATTCGAGCCTTTGGATCTATGTGGTATCAGTTTGGACTCGATTGATGGTTTCTACCCCTCGTGATAGCATTTTCAAAATAAAGGTTCCTTTGTGGGGAACGGCTTTTGAATGGTTTTCTTTCGACTTTCTATCTCTTGTGGTAGCAGTTTCCAAAATGAAGATTCTCGTGTAGGGAACGATTTCCAAAATAGTTTTCTCGAGGCTTTTCTTTGAAGTTAGGTTTTTAAATGAAGTCTTTGTGTAGGAGACGTTTCCAACTAATAGGATTGAATGAATGTGAATGAAAGGATGTGACTAAGGACGGTTAGCTGTATGATGATGTCTATCAATCCTTGTATATCATGTTATTGTATGTGTGTGAGTTGAGAAAATGGTTTTCAATTGTACACGTGCTACGCCGTGCAAATACAGGGAAGACTCTATCCGTTTGTTTCGAAAATTTTCTATATTTGTGTCGGGTCTGTTGCACGTCCATGGGGTCAAGGTTTCAAAAAAAAAATTGTGCAGTTTTTCGCTAACTCTGATTTGTAAATATAGCTGAATTCAAGTTGGCTTTCAAAAAAAGGGACCCCGGGGCGTGACACCCCCGTGCCACGGCACTTTAATCCTTCAGTGGTGAGATGCCCAGCTGTTGCTCTCCCTATCCATACGGCTACAACAACACCCCAAAAGGCTCAGAAAAATCCTTCGGTAAAATGCTCGCAAAATTGGCTCCTAAATCACATAGAAATCAATTTCTAAGCTTCAATTTCAACGAAAAATCCGTCAAAACCACCTCTCCTAAGATCCACTGTCAAGAATTCATCAAAAACCCGATTCAAGATTATAATAATAAAATACTAACCTCGCAGTCGAAGCACAGAAAAAATCCAATGCGTGCGCAAGGCTCGATCATCTCGTCGGAATCCTCTAAACCTTTCTCTTCTTCTTCTCTTTTTTCCTTTCTCTTCTTTTCCCTTTCTCTCTCTACGCAGTAGATGAAGAGGAAAAATGAAGATGGAATACCCTAAGGCTTAGTGGAAATCCACTATCTAATGTCACAAAATGCTAATAAGTCCATTACAATCTAATATTCTAACTTTTGTCCAATTTTAATCTGATACATTTAATTGGAGCCCTTCTGAATGCCCTTTTGCATTTAAATTTGACACACAGACCCAATTAAAGTTAATCAGAAGTAATTTATCTTAACTTTTCAGTTTTGAATCATTTTAGGTCACCGAAAGCTTCACCGACTAAAATCTTTAACAGATTGTTGTTAGGCTCTGTTTTCACTACTCAGGTATCCGATGATATGGAAACTTTACATGTGGCCTCTGAAAAATAGTACAATCAACTCCCAAAGTTTCATAATTTTTCTCTACAGTAAATTTTTTAGCTTACATATAAGTTTTATTCCTTACAGAAAATTTTAAATCTCTTCTTTTCTGTCACGCCCCGGGCTAGTTTCAGTTGTGGAAAACGTGTAATTTTTTTTTTTTGAAAACCCTAGTCCGCACGACGTACAGACCCGTCACAAATATAGGTCCCTCTGTCTACATGGACAGAGCCTCCCCTGTATTTGCACGGCGTACCACGAAACAATACAGGATCACAAGCACCATTCATTCATCAACCATACACAACAACCACACAAGAGTTCACATACAGCTAACCATCCTTATATACCTGCATGCCTCTAAACACTCCTTAGGCGAAGGATGATGCAATGCACAATACAACAGAACATTCTATTAAAAGTGCTTCCCACTCAGAAGCTTTGTTTTGAAACCATAATTTCAATCATTTAAATGTCATTTTGAAACTGTTTGTGAGATTTCGAATTTTAGAAATTTGGAATCTGTGTTCCTCTCCCCTGATACTGTGTTTTTGATCTGTATACGTATATATATACGAGTATTTATATATATATATATGTATATAAGTGGTTTTTATTTGTGTTTTAGTGTTTTTGAGTTTTGTCGCGGAGAGAGAACGGCTTAACGGCGCGATCCGGAGTCCGATCCTGATGATCCAAAATGGTAGATTCGATGTCTCGGCAGTGCTGAACGCGATGGCATGATACGCGTCGACATGCGACGGACGGATTGAGAGATCTTCCATCTTCTTCGCCGAGAGGTCGAATGGTACATTTTTGGTTTCGCGATCTGGACCCTGTTTCTCGCACCGTTTTGCGTGAGGTTGCTTGTGGAGGGGTGTCTGGGCATTTTGTTCCTGCTGTGAGGGACTGAGGGCTGATTTTATGTTTTTGAGGGACTTTTGTGCAATTGTGCATATGTATTTGTGTGTGCTTGTGTGTGTGTGAGTGGAGAGAGAGAGAGTGGGCCTTCCTCTCCTTCTCCCTCAGCTCCCAGAGGTGAGCCCCCTCTCCCCCAGCCCCTCAGCCATCTCCCCATACGCCGCTGGCCGCCGCCGGCCGCCGCCGGCCACCCCCTGGCCGGCGCAAGCCCGGCCAACCTCACCCTCTCCTTCTCTCTCTTTTCTTCTTCTCCTTCTTCTCCTTCTTCTTCCCTGAGGCGTGCACCGGGGGGAACCCATGCCTGAGCTTCCCCCGGGGTGGCACGACCGCCGGCGTGGTGCCCCGTCGCCGGGAGCCGCCGCTGGGCTGCTGCAGCCACTGCTAGGGCAGCAGCTGGCCGAGGCCTGTGGGCCCGAGCCGCCGCCGCCTCCCGACCTCTGAGACAGTGAGCGCCGCCACCGCCGTGACCTCCGGCGCCGCCCCCGGCCTCCCCGGCTGTCGCCGTGCCGCCGGAGCGCCGCCGCAGCCGCCGCAAGCTTCGGGTAGGCAACTAGGGCAGCCGCGGCCGAGCCTGCTCCGCCGCCGCCACCCGCCGTCTTTTTTGTCGCGGTCATCGGCAGGACGAGGTCCGGCGACCTCCTCTTGCCGGTGCTCGCGTCGCCGCCGGCCGCCGTCGCCGTCCGTTGCCACGCCGCTGTGCCCTAGCCAACCCGAGACCTCGGCTTCTCCCCGCGCCGCCGCCGCCGCTTCCTGCCGCCGGCTGAGGTGAGCCCTCTCTTCCTCACCTCCCCCGCATCCCACCCTGGCCGCCGCTGGCCGTGCTTGTCGGCCGGCAGCCGGCCGGAGCTTGTTGCTCCGGCCAGGGTGTGTTTTGGGTGGTTTTTGGCTGTACGCTTGGGTTTGAGCTCCCCGATGCCTCCCGAAGTCCGGGAAGGTGAGCACGATGATCGCGGCGACGCGCTGATCATCATGCTCACCTTAGATTTCATTTTGGTTGAGCCGTTTCGCTGTTCGGCCGATGTCGAGCTATGTCGTCGCATGTGCATGCTGTTTTTATGGGATTTCTGGGCTTGCGACTGGTCCTGTCGCAGTGGGGCTGTGAGCACGGCCTCCGTTACGTCGTTACCTATCCGCTGGTGCTTGCGGAAGGTCGTGCGGACGTACGGATTGCTCGAACGGCCTAAGTTATTGCTCTTATGTTTGTGGTTGTTGCTTGTTTTGTGATTGTGGCAGTGTTGCGACGCTGCGGGCAGCAAGGGCATGATCCTTGAGGCCCTGTGGACTGGTTGTCCAACCCCTTCGCCCTTCGTGGAGATCCGAATTCATTTCCGATGCGTTTTTCGATGAAATAGTCGGCGAAACGTGTGTTTCTAGTCGTGCGACTCACTCGCTGTTTTCGTGAGTTACTTGGCTTCGTCGTTTAGCCTCGTTGGCTGTTCCTCATCGCTGTCCCGAAGTTTCGAGGACAGCAATGAGTGGCGAAGGGTTCCGGTGTCAAATCGGCACTTTTCGGGAACCCGGGAAACCGTTTCGGGTGCGTTGGTGGTCGTGGCACCCCGAGCTTGTGCTCGCTGTCCCGTCACCTGGTTTTGTGTGTTCGGGGACAGCGAGGGACTTGGCTGGCTGTTTGGTACACCTCTGGGGCTTAGTGTGGTTCGGGATCGTCCCGGTGGGTTTTCCGGGTGATTCGTCGGTTTCGGGTTGTGAGAGCTATGTGTTTAGCGTCGACTTGGTGGACCTTGACCCTGTGAGTCTTTTGTAGGTCCTGTCGCGGTTCCCGAGAGCCGTCGGTATTAGACTTGATCTTTCGACAGGTGGGTACTTCGATCCGGAGTCGGTTCAGTGGACTACGGTGATACCTTTCTATCCCTTCTCTTGCATTTCAGTTATTAGTTCACTTGTCTCCCGTTGACTCTACTTATATATGCTTGGATAGTAGAGTAGTTGTGTTTGCATGATTCTTGAGACGACCTAGTTGGTCGGTGTTGATCGCCTGTTATTCCGAGCGATCCTCGTGGTGGTTTATCAGTTGCTTCACGGCTCGTTGCCGTTGTGTGGATTGAGCATTCGCATCGATTGTCACAACTCTTCTAGCACTTCACGTACACCAGCGGTCTGATCCACCGCCTGGGGGTGTTCTTTTCTGGAAAAGGGTCGCGTGCATCGGACCCGTGAGCCTCTTAGCACGTGCATCTGCGGAGGTTATGTGCCGGTGGTTGAGCATGTTGTGACAGTATCAGGGATACGTCCCGGTGGCTATGATTGGGTTTACTTTGTGGTTATCTCCATTGATGCATATACTAGTTGCTTACAGTAGCATAGTTGTTTCAGTTGTATGTCAGCCTCATACTTACTTGTGCTACTGTATACCTTATCTATCTTTTGTTGACCCTCGCGCCGGTTTGTACGCCTCGCCTTCGTCGGCTTGCGGTACCCACTGGGAGGGGAGACATGTTTACATGTTCTCACCTCCCGCCCTCGTTGTTGTTTTCAGGTGAGCAGGGTGGTGAGAGTCGGGACGCAGCGAGGCACGCCTAGTTAGTGGTACTAGAAGTCCCGACCTGTGAGGCTATCTTCTCCAGATTTTGTTATTACCCTTATCCTCTATCAGTTAGTTATAGAGATGGTTCAGTTACACTGTGGTTGTTTCATCTAGCATGATATGATTTGGTACAGTTATATGTGGGATGATTGTTTTGCATGCCTAGATCTCGTGGTTTTGGTTAGTATCCATGTGAGGATTGCATGCTTAGATTTTTGGATGTCGATGCGTTATTCTATCATTGTAGCTTTCATCGCATGTCTTGGATTTCTACCCCTCGTGGTAGCGTTTTCAAATAAAGGTTTCCGTGTGGGAAACAGTTTTCAAATGGATTTCCGATCGATCGACTTTTGGGTTTTCAAAAGAAAGTTCTCGTGTGGAGAACGGTTTTCAAATGATTCTTGAGTGCTTGATATTAGGGTTTCGAAATAAAGCTTCTGGGTAAGGAGCAATTTTCTAGAATGATCTGTTGTTTATGCATCGCATCATCCTTCGCCTAAGGACTTGCTTAGATTCATACAGGTTTAAGGACTGCTAGCTGTATGAATCTCTTTGAGTTGTTGTGCTGTTGTGATGAATGAATGGTGATTGTGATCCTGTTGTATGTTGTGGACGCCGTGCAAATACAGGGGAGGCTCTGTCCGTGTGTACAATGGACCCTATATTTGTGGCGGGTCTGTATGTGGCGCGGGCTAGGCTTTCAAAAAAAAAAATTTGGCACGTGTTTTACGCATCTAAAACTAGCCCGGGGCGTGACAGATTAAGATGGTATCAGAGCGTAAAGGGTACAAACACTCATTCATTCATAAACTTGTAACTGAACCACTGGTTAGGCTGACCCATAGGGAGACCTAGGATGTATAGGTGCGCGAGTTCAAGGGGTTTGTTTTCGGCTTGTGTTTTTGTGGGAGTTGCCGACCCCTTTCTCTTGCGCAGGTTTTTGTGTTTTGCAAATGGCTTGTGGTCGTGGTAGACCACCTCGTCCGGGTCGTGGTGGTAGGCGTGCGCCTGCGGAGCCGTCTGCTGGTGTTCAGTTTCGGGCTATTACGGCTGGTTCGAGTGAGGAGCTGGCAGGAGGCGGACAGCCTGGTGTGGACCGTACCCTGTGTGCTTGAGGCCGAGGCGAGGGGTCAGCTGACGACCCTCTCCGGCATGTTCCGGCTTGTTCCGGTAGTTTGTGCAGCAGCAGGCTACGGCGACTGCCGCTCCAGCCCCTCCTACTCCTTCACCGAGTGCCCCGATGACTGCAGACCCTCCTGTGGCACCCACCCCGTTGTGGCCACGACCGCGACGACGACAGCGACTATGTCGGCTGTTTCGCGGGTGGACGCCAACCCCGTGTTTGGAGGTGGTGGCCACATCCGAGCGCGATTGGCGGATTTCCTGAGTTTTGATCTGCCCTTGTTCGCAGGCTCGTGCTCCTTCGGGTAGTGGTGGTGGAGTACCAGAGAGATACCAAGTGGCAGGGTGTTTTTCCCTTTGCGTACCACTCGTTGGCAGGTGGTGGCCCTTGTGGGCTAGGTGACGTCACTTGGTGGATCTGTGTTGTGGTTTGGGCTGTTCTTGCCCTGTCCCCACTTTTCGTGTTGAGCACGAGGGCCTCTGCGAGCGTCTCTACGGAGACGGTGTTTTGAGCAATTTCGATCGCAGTTTGGGTGTTACCCCCCTCTGTTTTGTTGGGTAGGGAGGTGAAGCCTACCCCTCTGACGTATTGCTGGTAGAATCGTCAGTGTTGGTCTTTCGACCATTAGCTAGTTCTTGCGTCAAACTGACGTGTACTAGACTGAGTGGACACTGTTTGGTGTCGGGTTTTTGTTGGTGCCTACTTGGTTTGCGGCTATCCTAACGCCTAAATTGGTGTGTTTTTGGATTTCTGGTGGTGTTTGTAGGCCTTGGTGCTGTCGCGAGATCTTCCAGGTTGTTGTTGGAGGTCTCACCGCGTTCGACGTAGGTTAGTCGACGCTGGATTTGTTCTTCCCTCTCTTTGGTTCGTGTGGTTGACGACCCTTTGTCGCCTGTAGCTGTCGGTTTGTGGTTGGAAGCCGAAGACTCCTAGGGAGTTGGCTCAGGGCAGACTTTGTTTTTGTGGGTCGGTTTGCTTTTCCCGTTAATTCGGTGATTCTTTCGTGACTTGGTCCAGCTTTTGAGTTAGTTGACCTGGTACCTTTGTGGTGTTGCCAATTGGTTGTTGGCGTTTGATCTTGGAATATTTCGCTTTCTTTTGATAAGTACGTTGGCTGCAGACAACGTAGTGTCAAAAGTTAGGACGAAATACCCTATCCCTTTCGGGACTTTCTGGATTGGGTCGGTGCTTTCCTTTGCAAGGCAATCTCTCTCTACGTCGTCTTGTGGGAAAGCTGTGTGGTAGTCATCCCTGATCTAGTAGTGAGCCTCGAGCTAATCCTGGCGTGGTTTGCGCAGTTGATTTGCCATCACTGCCGTTGGTTTGACTCCGGTTGAGTCAAGTTGCCTTTTAGCTCAGTTTCGGGATGACGCGAGCCTGGTTGTTGGCTCCGAGGTCTCTGTGCTTGTGTTTGCGTACAAGGTTTTCACCGCGACTTTCGTGTAGTCTTGCTTTGGAGCGCGTGTCCGCTCACTTGGATCTGATGTTTGGCATCACTGGTGATTGTATCGCTTGTTGCGATTGGCGACCCTGTGCACCAGAGTGATGGACTCGCAAGGTTTTCATTGGTTTGTTTGTGAGTTCGAGTCCTGCGAGATGTCGGTGATGTTTTAGTACCCTCTACCGCAGATCTTCGATCTCTTCGACCGGCTTTAGGGAGCCTCGGTACTCTCGAAGATTGATCTACAGCCAGGTTATCTTCAGTTGAAGATCAAGGCCGAGGATGTTGCGTTAACGGCCCTCCGGACTCGTTACGGGCGTTACAAGGTCACGATTATGCCGTTCGGTTTGACGAACGTCCCGGCAGCTTTTTGGTTTTGTTGAACTGGGTTTTCGGCAGTTCTTGGATCAATTTGTCGTGGTCTTCTTTGACGACATACTGATCTTTTCGAGGAGTTTCTTTCTTGGTTCGCATCGTGACGCAGGCTGGTATTGTGGTGGAACCAAGGAAGGTGGACTCTGTAGTGGATTGGCCTGTTCCGACTTCTGTGGCAGAAATTAGGAGCTTCCTCGGCTTGGCGAGTTATTACCGGCGATTTATTGAGGGTTCCTCAAGATCGCCGCCTCTTTGAGCAAACTGACGAGGAAGGGCGTGAAGTTTCTGTAGACTCCCGCTTGTCAGATGAGCTTCTAGGAGCTGATGGACTGTTTGACTCGTGCCCCTATCTTAGCATTGTCGCAGCCTTGTGAGGTTTTTGTGGTCTACTGCGATGCTTCTTGGATAGGATTGGGGTGCATGCTCATTCAGCAAGAGAAGGTCATCGCTTATGCTTCGCGCCAGTTGATGGACTATGAGAAGATCTATCTGACGCTCGATCTCGAGTTAGCAGCAGTGGTGTTCTCTCTCAAGCTTTGGAGACACTACCTGTTTGGAGCGCATTGTGAGATCTTCACGGATCACCAGAGTCTGATGTAGCTCTTCAAGGAGCTGTCTCTCTCGATCACCGACCAGGAGCGATTGGTGGTGGAGTTTCGTCGACCAGAGTTGGAGACTTTACCTTGTGGAGCTACCGCACAGTTGTTGACTTTGGAGGTGCAACCCACCTTGTCGGATCGGATTTTCGGTGGGCAGCTGATGGATCCGCACTTGCAGAGAGTGCGAGTAGAGGCCGAGTAGGGCAGAGTTGGTGACTTCATGTTACATGCTGATGGTTTCCTTCGAGGACGGAGGTGTGTGCCCAGTGATCCGGATCTGAGACGAGAGTTTTTGACTAAGGCACACCGGTCGCCGTACACCGTTCATCCTGGAGGGACGAAGATGTACCGCGACTTGAGGCAGAGTTTCTGGATGTAGCTCAGCATGTGGCACTGTGCCTAGTTTGTCAGCAGGTGAAGGCTAAACATCAGCGATCAGCAGAGAAGCTTCGACCGTTGCCTGTACCCGTAGGGAGGTGGGAGCAGATCACCATGGATTTCGTCACCGGGTTCCCTCGTTCTCAGCGAGGTCTTGTTGCGATCTGGGTTTTTGTGGACTGATTGACGAAAGCAGCTCACTTCCTACCGGTACACGCGACTTAGTCTCGGGATCGACTGGCGCAGCTTTACTTGGTTGAGATTGTCTGGCTGCTTGGAGTGCTAGTGTCGATCGTTTTGGATTGGGGTTCTCGCTTCGTATCCCAGTTCTGGAGGAGCTTGCAGCAGGCACTGGGAACGAGGCTCGACTTCAGCTCAGCTTACCACCCTCAGAGTGATGGGCAGTCGGAGCGTGTAATCCAGACCTTTGAGGATATGCTCCGGACATGCGTTTTGGATTTTGGTGAGGGTTGGTTCAGGTACCTTTCTCTGGTGGAGTTCGCCTACAACAGCAGCGTCCAAGCGAGCTTTGGGTTGGCACCGTGCGAGGCGTTGTTTGGACGTCGTTGTCGATCACCGATCTGTTAGGATGACGTGGGTGAGCGTCGTGTGATCTGCCTGACAATGGTTCGGCTGAGGGAGTATCTCAGCTACGGTGAGGTGCCTTTGAGGTTTTTGGCTCGCAAGGTGAAGCGATTGCGGAACCGGAGCTTTCTGTATGTGAGAGTGTTGTGGACGAGTTGCGAGGAGCGCGAGACTGCTTGGGAGCTGGAGTCTGCTTTGCGTGTGAGGTATCTGCTGTTGTTCGCGGATGGTGTGTGAGTAAGTTTCGGGGACGAAACTTCTTGTTAGGTGGGAGTGATATGAGATTTCGAATTTTAGAAATTTGGAATCTGTGTTCCTCTCCCCTGATACTGTGTTTTTGATCTGTATACGTATATATATACGAGTATTTATATATATATATATATATATATGTATATAAGTGGTTTTTATTTGTGTTTTAGTGTTTTTGAGTTTTGTCGCGGAGAGAGAACGGCTTAACGGTGCGATCCGGAGTCCGATCCTGATGATCCAAAATGGTAGATTCGATGTCTCGGCAGTGCTGAACGCGATGACATGATCCGTGTTGACATGCGACGAACGGATTGAGAGATCTTCCATCTTCTTCGCCGAGAGGTCGAATGGTACATTTTTGGTTTCGCGATCTGGACCCTGTTTCTCGCACCGTTTTGCGTGAGGTTGCTTGTGGAGGGGTGTCTGAGCATTTTGTTCCTGCTGTGAGGGACTGAGGGCTGATTTTATGTTTTTGAGGGACTTTTGTGCAATTGTGCATATGTATTTGTGTGTGCTTGTGTGTGTGTGAGTGGAGAGAGAGAGAGTGGGCCTTCCTCTCCTTCTCCCTCAGCTCCGAGAGGTGAGCCCCCTCTCCCCCAGCCCCTCAGCCATCTCCCCTTGCGCCGCCGGTCGCCGCCGGCCACCCCCTGGCCGGCGCAAGCCCGGCCAGCCTCACCCTCTCCTTCTCTCTCTTTTCTTCTTCTCCTTCTTCTCCTTCTTCTTCCCTGAGGTGTGCACCCGGGGGGAACCCATGCCTGAGCTTCCCCCGGGGTGGCACGACCGCTGGCGTGGTGCCCCGCCGCCGAGAGCCGCCGCTGGGCTGCTGCAGCCACTGCTAGGGCAGCAGCTGGCCGAGGCCTGTGGGCCCGAGCCGCCGCCGCCTCCGCCTCCGCCTCCTGACCTCTGAGACAGTGAGCGCCGCCACCCCCGTGACCTCCGGCGCCGCCCCCTGCTTCCCCCGGCCGTCGCCGTGCCGCCGGAGCGCCGCCGCAGCCGCCGCAAGCTTCGGGTAGGCAGCTAGGGCAGCCGCGGCCGAGCCTGCTCGGCCGCCGCCACCCGCCGTCTTTTTTGTCGCGGTCATCGGCAGGACGACGTCCGACGACCTCCTCTTGCCGTGCTGCTCGCGTCGCCGCCCGGCCGCCGTCGCCGTCCGTTGCCGCGCCGCCGTGCCCTAGCCAACCCGAGACCTCGGCTTCTCCCCGCGCCGCCGCCGCCGCCGCTTCCTGCCGCCGGCTGAGGTGAGCCCTCTCTTCCTCACCTCCCCCGCATCCCACCCTGGCCGCCGCTGGCCGTGCATGTCGGCCGGCAGCCGGCCGGAGCTTGTTGCTCCGGCCAGGGTGTGTTTTGGGTGGTTTTTGGCCGTACGCTTGGGTTTGAGCTCCCCGATGCCTCCCGAAGTCCGGGAAGGTGAGCACGATGATCGCGGCGACGCGCTGATCATCATGCTCACCTTAGATTTCATTTTGGTTGAGCCGTTTCGCTGTTCGGCCGATGTCGAGCTATGTCGTCGCATGTGCATGCTGTTTTTATGGGATTTCTGGGCTTGCGACTGGTCCTGTCGCAGTGGGGCTGTGAGCACGGCCTCCGTTACGTCGTTACCTATCCGCTGGTGCTTGCGGAAGGTCGTGCGGACGTACGGATTGCTCGAACGGCCTAAGTTATTGCTCTTATGTTTGTGATTGTTGCTTGTTTTGTGATTGTGGCAGTGTTGCGACGCTGCGGGCAGCAAGGGCATGATCCTTGAGGCCCTGTGGACTGGTTGTCCAACCCCTTCGCCCTTCGTGGAGATCCGGATTCATTTCCGATGCGTTTTTCGATGAAATAGTCGGCGAAACGCGTGTTTCTAGTCGTGCGACTCACTCGCTGTTTTCGTGAGTTACTTTGCTTCGTCGTTTAGCCTCGTTGGCTGTTCCTCATCGCTGTCCCGAAGTTCCGAGGACAGCGGATGAGTGGCAAAGGGTTCCGGTGTCAAATCGGCGCTTTTCGGGAACCCGGGAAGCCGTTTCGGGTGCGTTGGTGGTCGTGGCACCCCGAGCTTGTGCTCTCTGTCCCGTCACCTGGTTTTGTGTGTTCGGGGACAGCGAGGGACTTGGCTGGCTGTTTGGTACCCCTCTAGGGCTTAGTGTGGTTCGGGATCGTCCCGGTGGGTTTTCCGGGTGATTCGTCGGTTTCGGGTTGTGAGAGCTATGTGTTTAGCGTCGACTTGGTGGACCTTGACCCTGTGAGTCTTTCATAGGTCCTATCGCGGTTCCCGAGAGCCGTCGGTGTTAGACTTGATCTTTCGACAGGTGGGTACTTTGATCCGGATTCGGTTCAGTGGACTACGGTGATACCTTTCTATCCCTTCTCTTGCATTTCAGTTATTAGTTCACTTGTCTCCCGTTGACTCTACTTATATATGCTTGGATAGTAGAGTAGTTGTGGTTTGCATGATTCTTGAGACGACCTAGTTGGTCGATGTTGATCGCCTGTTATTCCGAGCGATCCTCGTGGTGGTTTATCAGTTGCTTCACGGCTCGTTGCCGTTGTGTGGATTGAGCATTCGCATCGATCGTCACAGCTCTTCTAGCACTTCACGTACACCAGCGGTCTGATCCACCGCCTGGGGGTGTTCTTTTTCGGAAAAGGGTCGCGTGCATCCGACCCGTGAGCCTCTTAGCACGTGCATCTGCGGAGGTTATGTGCCGGTGGTTGAGCAGGTTGTGACAGTATCAGGGATACGTCCCGGTGGCTATGATTGGGTTTACTTTGTAGTTATCTCCATTGATGCATATACTAGTTGCTTACAGTAGTATAGTTGTTTCAGTTGTATGTCAGCCTCATACTTACTTGTGCTACTGTATACCTTATCTATCTTTTGTTGACCCTCGCGCCGGTGTGTACACCTCGCCTTCGTCGGCTTGCGGTATCCACTGGGAGGGGAGACATGTTTACATGTTCTCACCCCCCGCCCTCGTTGTTGTTTTCAGGTGAGCAGGGTGGTGAGAGTCGGGACGCAGCGAGGCACGCCTAGTTAGTGGTACTAGAGGTCCCGACCTGTGAGGCTATCTTCTCCAGATTTGGTTATTACCCTTATCCTCTATCAGTTAGTTATGGAGATGGTTCAGTTACACTGTGGTTGTTTCATCTAGCATTATATGATTTGGTACAGTTATATGTGGGATGATTGTTTTGCATGCCTAGATCTCGTGGTTTTGGTTAGTATCCATGTGAGGATTGCATGCTTAGATTTTTGGATGTCGATGCGTTATTCTATCATTGTAGCTTTCATCGCATGTCTTGGATTTCTACCCCTCGTGGTAGCGTTTTCAAATAAAGGTTTCCGTGTGGAAAACAGTTTTCAAATGGATTTCCGATCGATCGACTTTTGGGTTTTCAAAAGAAAGTTCTCGTGTGGAGAACGGTTTTCAAATGATTCTTGAGTGCTTGATATTAGGGTTTCAAAATAAAGCTTCTGGGTAAGGAGCAATTTTCTAGAATGATCTGTTGTTTATGCATCGCATCATCCTTCGCCTAAGGACTTGCTTAGATTCATACAGGTTTAAGGACTGCTAGCTGTATGAATCTCTTTGAGTTGTTGTGCTGTTGTGATGAATGAATGGTGATTGTGATCTTGTTGTATGTTGTGGACGCCGTGCAAATACAGGGGAGGCTCTGTCCGTGTGTACAGTGGACCCTGTATTTGTGGCGGGTCTGTACGTGGCGCGGGCTAGGCTTTCAAAAAAAAAAATTTGGCACGTGTTTTCCGCATCTAAAACTAGCCCGGGGCGTGACACTGTTCCCCACACGGAAACACTCTTTTGAAAACTAAAAGCCGATCGATCGTAAAAACATTTAAAAATCATTTCCCACAAGAAAATCCTGTTTTGAAAACCAGCTACCACGAGGGGTAGAAATCCACAGAAACCAATATCCGGAAGTCATAAGTCCACAAGATACGTAAACCATAAACCTCAATCGAAACACAATATCCAATCAATAGATAAGTAAGCAAGCAGTGTGACTGAACCATAAACAAAAGTCTACTCAAGAAGAGAGGGTCAAGGGTAAACCAATCTGACGAAACACTGATCGGGACCTCTAAAGCACGCTAGCTACTCGCGTCTCACCACGTCCCGACTCCCTCCACCAAGATCACCTAAAAAAAATCAACAATGGCGGGGAGTGAGAACATGTAAACATGTCTTCCCTCCCAGCGGGTGCCGCAAGCCGACGAAGGCGAGGTGCACACACCGGCAAGAGGGTCAACAGATAGATAGGTAGGTAAAACAGTAGCATAAGTAAGCATGAGTATGACAATAAATGAACGACTACGCTACTTCAAGTAAATAGTATATGCATCAACTGTAGATAAGTAATGAAACCCAATCACCACCAGGCCACAGGGACGGATCCCTGGCACTGTCACAATATGCTCACTCACCGGCACATAACCTCCGCAGATGCACATGCCAAGAGGCTCACGGGTCGGAAGCGCACGACCCTTTTCTGGAAAAGAACACCCTAAGCGGTGGATCAGACCGCGGGTGTACGTGAAGTGCTAGAAGGGCTGTGATGATCGATGCGATATGCTCAATCCACAGAACGGCAATAAGCCGAGTATAACAACTAAAATACGAATATCAAAGATTGCTCGGAACAACAGGCGATCACCACCGACCAACCAGGTCGTCTCAATTAGTCATGCAAGATACATCATGCATCAATTCGGTTTATATTATACGAATGTACCTATTTACTTAATCTCACAGGGACCATATGGAGTATGGCCCAACCTGCACCGTGCCTCATAGGTCGTGTCCAGCATCCATACCCCCTTAGGTCGTGCTATGCATCCATCACCCGGGGTCGTGCATCACATCCATCACCCAATCGGCTCTCAAAGCATATCAATAAGTCATGCAATATCCACACTACTCTACTAATGGCAAGCTCACATAAGTAGAGAGAAAACGGGAGTCTAGTGAACTAATAACCTATCATGCAAAGAAAGGGGAAGAAAGGTATCACTGATAGTCCACTGAACCAACTCCAGATCGAAGCACCCACCTGAAGAACGGGAGAGCCTAACACCGACGGCTCTCGGGAACGTCGACTAGACCTACGAAAGACTCGCAGGGTCAAGGTCCACCGAGTTGACACAAGACGCGAAGAACACACACCCAAAACCGTCAGAATATCCGGGAAACCCGCCGGAACGATTCCGAACCCAAACCAAACCCCAGAGGGGTACCAACAACCAACTCAAGTCACCCGTTGTCCGTAAGCACACTGTCACGCCCCGGGTTACCAATTCCCGGGCACATCAACAGACCCGCCCGTATACCCAATAAAAGAACTGAGTATACGAAGCGAAATCAACATCTAACAACAGCTAAAGGTATCAAAAGTAACAGAGCTGCTATATATATATGTATAAAGATCATTGTACTTATATACATCAATCCATAACCCAAATATACATCTCTATATCACTGTATGTACAGACTCATAGGATCATCCACCAAAATGGGGTATACCTCTAGCCAAAAGTCCGGGAACAGCTCTACCCGACGGTCTCCTTTCCACGCTCAGAATGCACTGCTGGAGAAGAAAACTCTGCAAAAAGGTGTCAACAACGGGTGTGAGACCTACTATCAAACAAGTAGTCCTCAGTGGGTACCGCCACCAGCGTCAGCGGTCTGCCCACTAAGTCCTCAATCTCAAGAGATATATATAGAGCAATAAAGAAAGTAGGAGATAAACTATCACTACTATGCACAATGCTCAACTGTCAATATGAATAACAATGATCTGAACATATCAAATGAGGACTATCATAAATCCATAATACAATACAATACCTGCGGCCTGAACATGCTCTACCCGTAGGGAGCCAAACTAGTACAGGCAAACACCCTCTGTACTACACATAACCCAACTCCGGAGTGGTACTCGTGGGAGCGACCCAACCGAGTATAGTATCACAACACATATCAGCGCCAAGCACCCACAGGTATATGATCGATAGACTGGGTCAAACAAGGAATCACGTGCCCTCGGCACCTCAAAGGATAATCAACAACAAGTATGACCCAATCAATGCTCCAGTGCTTTCAATCAATCTCAACTCTACCACAAAGAGGATGTACAACAACATAGCACGAGCCACAATAGATCACCTACACTAGCATGCATAACAACTGGTACAATGGATATCGATACAACAAGACAGGTGTAGGTCAGATCATGCATCAAGAACATAAGGAAATCATGCTTGCTATCAGATATCACTATCTCACCTATGATCATATCATGCACATGCAAGCAGTAAATCAGTCTCAACCTAACATG
Source organism: Puya raimondii (assembly GCA_016920855.1). NCBI lineage: Eukaryota > Viridiplantae > Streptophyta > Magnoliopsida > Poales > Bromeliaceae > Puya > Puya raimondii. Next base: position 4,385,054 of record JABWPP010000049.1, read on the forward strand.
TCATATCTAACATAATCTCAGCATGTCATGCTAACATAATCCCAACACTATCTTATCATGCTAACATGAGAGTAAACACATAGGAGGAAGTCCACTGAATCTGGTAAACATCAACCCACCTCAAGAGCTAATCCAACCACGGTGGGGAACAACTATAACCTCAGATCCAATCCTCCAAGATATACACCAAGCTCGAGCAGTACTCCAATCTGAATATATCTCCAAAAGACTGCTAACTCCAACAGAACAACTGCTCAGAACCAGAACAGAACAACATAGTAGAGGAGAACAAGTTAGATCAAAACTAATGCCAACACATGGCCCTACTCTAGCTTTCTCTCTCTAGAAATGGAAAATCACGAAGTGGGAAATGTGCTCAAGCAACCAGGGGGCTCACCTATTTATAGGCTCCAAATCCTTACTTTCGGGCACACGAATTTCCACTTCCGGGCGTCCGAAAATCCAAAATGCCAGGTGTCAGCTGGCGGCCAAGCGGCTCGGCGGTGGTCGGCAGGCGGTGGGGCGGTGCTCTCCGACGGTCGACACGTGTCCTGCAACACGACACGTGGAAATCCACGTCATCAGCTCAATCCGGATCCACAATCCGGGCGTCCGAATCCTGTACCCCGATCCGAAATCAGGTTAGCCACTTCCGGACCCATCCAAAACGTCCACTGGCTCCGAAAACATTCGGGCGTCCACTTCCTAAGTTCCGGGCGCCCAAAATGTCTCAAGCCCAGAAACCCCTCAAAAGCCAAGTATTACACTCTTCCCTCCTTTAAATAGTTTCGTCCTCGAAACTAAAGTAAAGTACTCACCTCAAGAGCAAACAAGTGGGGATAAGACCTCTGCATCACTGTCTCCAATTCCCACGTTGCTTCTCGTTCATCACGATAATCCCACTGCACCTTGACATAAGGTATAACCCGATTACGCAATTCCCTCGTCTCACGAGCAAGAATTCGTATCGATCGCTCCTCGTAATGTAAATCCTCTGTCAGCTCCAGTGGAGTAAAATCTATCACATGAGAAGGATCATACATGTATCTTCTCAGAACAGATACATGGAAAACATCATGCACACCTGCTAACCGAGGCGGTAGGGCTATCCGATAAGCCACGGGTCCTACTCTTTCCAAAATCTCAAAAGGACCAATAAATCGTGGACTAAGCTTTTCGCGAATTCCAAATCTCCGTATGCCCTTCGATGGTGACACCTTCAAGAAAACATGATCACCAACTTGAAATTCCAAATATCGCCTCCGAGTATCAGAATAACTCTTTTGCCTGCTCTGGGCCATCTCAATATGCCGTCATATTACTTTAACTTTTTCCTCGGCTTCAAGTAATAAATCTGGACCCAAAGTCTTCCTTTCACCTACATCATCCCAACACAAAGGTGATCGACATTTACGTCCATACAATGCTTCAAACGGAGCCATCTTAATGCTCACCTGATAGCTATTGTTGTACGCAAACTCTACCAATCTCAGATGTCGATCCCATCCTCCACCAAAATCCAAGACACAAGCTCTCAGCATATCCTCAAGTGTCTGAATAGTACGCTCAGACTGACCATCAGTCTGTGGATGAAATGCAGTGCTAAAACGAAGCTGGGTCCCCAAGGCTGTCTGTAAACTCCTCCAGAAATATGAGACAAACATTGGGTCTCTATCAGATACTATTGAGATTGGCACTCCATGCAATCTCAATATCTCGTCCAAATAAAGCTGAGCAAGTCGCTCGCGGGACCAAGTAATCTGCATAGGTAGGAAATGAGCAGACTTCGTCAATCTATCCACAATCACCCATATCGCATCACAGCCGCTCGAAGTCCTCGGCAAGCCCACAACAAAATCCATCGTAACATGATCCCACTTCCACTCAGGTATCGGGAGGCTCTGTAGCTTTCCTGCTGGCACTCGATGTTCAGCCTTTACTTGCTGACATGTTAAACATTGAGCTACAGCCCTTCCAATGTCCCTCTTCATGCCATTCCACCAGAAGTGAGTTTTTAAATTCTTGTACATTTTAGTCCCACCAGGATGTACAGAATAAGGAGAATAATGCGCTTCCTTCAATATCTCCTCTCGAATCTCCAGATCTGCTGGTACACATAGACGACCTCTATAATGGAGAACTTCAGAATCATCAAAGTAAAACCTTCAAGATCACCACTCCTCAATTGATCTCGAATTTTCATCAAGTAAGGATCTACACTCTATTTTTCTCGAATCCTATCCAACAGAGTGGGCTGTAAGACCATAGTCATCAGTCTCGCAGTCATCCCATGAGTAACCACTTCAAGAGACAACCTCTGCATCTCCTCCACTAGGACAGGCTGTTGAGTGATACTCATACTCAAAGTCGCCACAGCCTTCCTACTCAAAGCATCGGCAACAACATTAGCCTTGCCGGGATGATATAGAATAGAGATATCATAATCCTTCAGTAATTCCAACCATCTTCATTGCCGTAGATTCAACTCTTTCTGTGTAAACAGATACTTAAGACTCTTGTGATCCGTATAAACTTCACAATGCTCTCCATAGAGATAGTGGCGCCATAACTTCAGAGCAAAAACTACCGCTGCTAATTCCAAGTCATGAGTAGGGTAGTTCTTCTCATACTCCTTTAATTGTCTTGAAGCATAAGCGATCACTCTACCTTATTGCATCAGCACGCAACCCAAGCCACTATGCGAAGTATCACTATATATGACAAATCCTTCGCCCATCACTGGTAGTGAAAGAATAAGGGCTGTCATCAACCTCTGCTTAAGCTCATCAAAGCATTCTTGGCACTCATCATACCAAATATACTTAACCCCTTTTTGGTTAACCGAGTAAGAGGCGTAGAGAGTTTCGCAAAACTCTCCACAAATCGTCGATAATACCCGGCTAAGCCAAGAAAACTCCGCACTTCAGAAATTGTCGTCGGTCTAGGCCAATCACGAATTGCCTCAATCTTATTAGGATCAACAGCTACTCCCGAAGAAGAAATCACATGGCCTAAAAAGGCTACTTCTCTCAACCAGAATTCACATTTCTTCAGCTTTACATACAACTTCTTTTCTCGCAAGAGTTGCAGCACTAATCTCAGATGCTCCTCATGCTCCGCATCATCACGGGAGTAAATCAAGATATCATCAATGAAGACAACTACAAACTTGTCCAAGAAAGACTTAAAGACTCGGTTCATCATATCCATAAATGCAGTAGGGGCATTCGTCAAACCAAAAGGCATGACAGTAAACTCATAATGCCCATACCGAGTTCTAAAAGCTGTCTTAGAGATATCCTCGGCTTTCACCTTCAACTGGTGGTAACCGGACTAAAGATCAATCTTAGAAAAGACACACGCTCCCTGTAATTGATCGAACAGATCATCAATACGTGGGAGGGGATATCTATTCTTGATGGTCACTTTGTTAAATTCCCGATAATCCACACATAGTCTAAGTGAACCATCCTTCTTCTTCACAAACAGCACAGGCGCTCCCCAAGGCGACACACTAGGTCGAATAAATCCTTTATCCATAAGATCCTGCAGTTGCGCATTCAACTCTCGCAATTCAGCTGGTGCCATTTTATAGGGTGTCTTCGAGATTGGCGCGGTTTCTGGTACCACATCAATCACGAATTCAATCTCCCTATCAGGAGGCATCGAGGTTAACTCGGAAGGAAATACATCCGAAAACTCACGAACAATTGGAATATCCACGAGTCCTAGCACAACAGTAGGCACCTCCATCACTATTGCAAAATAGGCCATACATCCTCTACTCAGCATCTGTCTGGCCTTAGATGAAGATATCGTCATAGCGAACAGTGAACTTCTACATCCTTCAAAAATATACTCCTCCTGTCCAGGCTCACGAAAAATAACCGTCCTGGTTCCACAATCAATCGTCACAAAATAACGAGATAACTAATCCATGCCTAGGATTATATCAAAATCCTGCAACTGTCTCAATACTAGTAAATCGGCAGGCATGATCCAAGGTCCTATTTGCACAGGACATCCCCAACAACCCTGCGTCACCTGCAAGCTATGGTTGGGTATCCGCACCTCCTGTGTCTGGGGTAACGACCCTATCTCTAAACCATGATGCAATGCAAATGCTCTACTAACAAAGAAATGCGATGCACCAGTATCGAATAAAGTACGCGATCTAATGCCACAAATCAAAACAATACCTACCACCACTCGATCAGCTATCGAGGCGTCCTCTATCTGAGCGGCATAGACTCGGCCGCTCGCCGGTGGCTGGCGTCGATCCGGCTGTCGTGGCATAGAAGATCGATCCTGACCAAATACCGGGGAAGCTCCAGATACTTGCGGTGGGGAGAAAGAAACAGACGCCATAGAATGAGCTGCTACTAATCTAGGACAAGTCCTCCTCACATGCCCTGACTATCCACACACATAACATCGACCCTCACGCCGATCACAAAGACTAGGCCAATGAGGTCCTCCACAAATCACACATCGGGGAAATCCCTTTTGTTGCTGTCGTTGCTGGCGAAATCCTCCGGACTGCTGCCGGCTAGAAGATCCACGTCCCTAGAAACACGATCGCGGGGGAGATCTTGGCGGCCGTCTACTACTCGACTGCCCTCCATCCTCAGGTGCTGGGCGCTTCCTCTCTTGACCCAGAGCCGGGTCTACAAGCTGCCCCTTGGTTACAACCGTCCCTCGCTCTACCCACAGAGACTGCTCAATAGTCGCATCCAAAGTCTGGAGTCTCTGAGAGTGGACGAAAGGAAATATCTCCGGTCTCAAATCCTTCTCATACAGATAAACCTTCTGTATCTCATCTCTTGCAGCTGAAGGAACACAGTTAAGTAATCTACTAAACTCCCTAGCATATTCCTGCACCGAACGATTCCCTTGCTTCAGATTCTTCAAATCCTCTTCTATCTTCACTTTCACGCTACTTGGAAAATATCCTCCATACATAATCCCACGAAATTCGCTCCAAGTCATCTGTAGAGGATTCAGGGACCTATGATCACGAGTCCTCCTCCACCAAACATGAGCATCATCAGAAAGACAATGAACTGCCATATGCACCTGCTCCCGTGCTGGCACGAAAAGATCCTCAAACAACTTCTCCATCTCACAAATCCAAGCTTCTACCACCCAAGGTTCTATGCTACTACCATTGAATCGGGGTGGATCAAACCTACAGAAGCGAGCCAATCTATCCGCCATCCGCTCCTGCTCTTCTTCAGAAAGCAGTTGACTTGGCTGAGTACTTCCTTCTCTGGATTGAGATGTAACTGGAGTGGTCACTGCCTGAGGTTCCATAGTTCGAGGTGTAGTATTCTGCTGCTGTGAAAAAGCGTCGCACATCTTTTACAATAAGGCACTCTGCTGCCTACCCACTGCAGCTATGTCTGCTAGCTGCTCCTGCAGATCGGGCCGTTCACTAGGACCCGTCTGCTCAGGTATCTCTGAAGGCGTCGGATGCGCTCGCGTCGATGGTCGTCGAGGAGGCATAGTAATAACCTGCAACAGAATACCCGATTAGGACCACAAACAATCTCACGACCCAATCTAGCGAAAGTCTAGAAGGACACTTCTTTACTTCTCAGATTATTATGTCGTCTGCAGCCAACATAATTTATCTGATAAGAGAAGATGTTAATCCCTCAATCACTCTTCCTACACAAGGAGAGATTCAAAGCCCAATCTTTGACTTTCGCGTTTAATCACGTCTCTCTCGTCATACTAAGGTCTATCATCTTAGGTTTCCCTAGGCCCTCTTGACCTATTCCTAAGCTCTGATACCAACTTAATCTGTCACGCCCCGGGTTACCAATTCCCGGGCACATCAACAGACCCGCCGTATACCCAATAAAAGAACTGAGTATACGAAGCGAAATCAAACATCTAACAACAGCTAAAGGTATCAAAAGTAACAGAGCTGCTATATATATATATAAAGATCACTGTACATACATACATCAATCCATAACTCAAATATAAATCTCTATATCACTGTATGTACAGACTCATAGGATCATCCACCAAAATGGGGTATACCTCTAGCCAAAAGTCCGGGAACAGCTCTACCCGACGGTCTCCTTTCCACACTCAGAATGCACTACTGGAGAAGAAGACTCTGCAAAAAGGTGTCAACAACGGGTGTGAGAACTACTATCAAACAAGTAGTCCTCAGTGGGTACCGCCACCAGCGTCAGCGGTCTGCCCACTAAGTCCTCAATCTCAAAAGATATATATAGAGCAATAAAGAAAGTAGGAGATAAACTACCACTACTATGCACAATGCTCAACTGTCAATATGAATATCAATGATCTGAACATATCAAATGAGGACTATCATAAATCCATAATACAATACAATACCTGCGGCCTGAACATGCTCTACCCGTAGGGAGCCAAACTAGTACAGGCAAACACCCTCTGTACTACACATAACCCAACTCCGGAGTGGTACTCGTGGGAGCGACCCAACCGAGTATAGTATCACAACACATATCAGCGCCAAGCACCCACAGGTATATGATCGATAGACTGGGTCAAATAAGGAATCACGTGCCCTCGGCACCTCAAAGGATAATCAACAACAAGTATGACCCAATCAATGCTCCAGTGCTCTCAATCAATCTCAACTCTACCACAAAGAGGAGGTACAACAACATAGCACGAGCCACAATAGATCACCTACACTAGCATGCATAACAACTGGTACAATGGATATCGATACAACAAGACAGGTGTAGGTCAGATCATGCATCAAGAACATAAGGAAATCATGCTTTCTATCAGTTATCACTATCTCACCTATGATCATATCATGCACATGCAAGCAGTAAATCAGTCTCAACCTAACATGTCATATCTAACATAATCTCAGCATGTCATGCTAACATAATCCCAACACTATCATATCATGCTAACATGAGAGTAAACACATAGGAGGAAGTCCACTGAATCTGATAAACATCAACCCACCTTAAGAGCTAATCCAACCACGGTGGGGAACAACTATAACCTCAGATCCAATCCTCCAAGATATACACCAAGCTCGAGCAGTACTCCAATCTGAATATATCTCCAAAAGACTGCTAACTCCAACAGAACAACTGCTCAGAACCATATCAGAACAACACAGTAGAGGAGAACAAGCTAGATCAAAACTAATGCCAACACATGGCCCTACTCTAGCTTTCTCTCTCTAGAAATGGAAAATCACGAAGTGGGAAATGTGCTCAAGCAACCAGGGGGCTCACCTATTTATGGGCTCCAAATCCTTATATTCGGGCGCCCGAATTCCCACTTCCGGGCGTCCGAAAATCCAAAATGCCAGGTGTCAGCTGGCGGCCAAGCGGCTCGGTGGTGGTCGACAGGCGGTGGGGTGGTACTCTCCGACGGTCGACACGTGTCCTGCAACACGACACGTGGAAATCCACGTCATCAGCTCAATCCGGATCCACAATCCAGGCGTCCAAATCCTGCACCCAGATTCGAAATCAGGTTAGCCACTTCCGGACCCATCCAAAACGTCCATTTCCTAAGTTCCGGGTGCCCGAAATGTCTCAAGCCCAGAAACCCCTCAAAAGCCAAGTATTACACACACTGATTTAGGTGGTCGGACAGCAAACACATGTCCAGGGTGCATATAATATAAACGCACCCGTAATGACAACCCGGGTTCTCAAAAATGCCATTTTTGGCACCGGAACCCGTCGTCGCTCATCTGTTGTCTTCGAAACTTCAGGACGGCAAGGAAAACCAGCCAACAAGGCTTAGCGACGAAACAAGGGCATCCACAATTCAAGAACAATAAAACTCACCAACAAAACCCCGTTCGTTCGGTGAATTTCTGCCGAACGACACCGTGGGGCCAAGATCTTACTCCGCAACTGCTCCCGAACCTTTGACGATCAGTCAAGAGGTCGTTAACAGTGTCTTCACGCTGTTCTCAGTACACGGTGTTCCCAAAGCATGCAATAAGCAAACGACCAACAATAACCATAATATCCACATAAAATAATGCGTAAACAACGAGTTTAGAGCTCGTTACCCTGATCCGTGAGGCAACGGATCAAACCAACCAGTCAAACTGAATCGACTCAATCCAAAGATGCCCGTGCTCGCTGTCCGGAGTGAAGACGGTGGCTGGACAGTCGCGAAACAACGAGAGAACCACCAAAACAAGGTTCCGGAAGCGGCGACGGCCTTCACGCGCAACGGGACTTCGCCGATCGTAGCGAAGGTGAGCACGACACTCCACAGGGTCCCAGGAGTGCAGTGCTCACACTTCGGAGACTCACCAAAGTCTCGGATGGCCGAAAACGACGATCACCAAAGAGGCGGTCTCGGGTAAGCAGCAAGCTCGAGCTAGGGCATCACCCAGGAGGGCGCCGGCGGCACGGTGTCTCGAGCCCCGGCCAGGAGGTGGTCCCCACACCCGGGGGGTGAGACCCCTGGCCGGCGACGAGGTGGAGCGGCGGCACGGCTACGGCGGTGGGCAACAAAGCCAACCCGCGGCTAGGGCATCAAGGCGCGGCGGCGGCTCGGGGATGGCCGGGGGCGGCGGTGGTGACCACCCAGAGGTCAGCGGCGACGGTCGGAGACGGCTGGGAGGTGCGGCGGCGGCCGGGTGGCTCCCCACGCCTGCGCGGCTGCTGTAGCTCCTCCTTGCCCGCGGCGCAGCTCCCACGACACGGCGGCGCCGGGGAGGCTCAGGGGTGGCAGCCCGGAGTCGGAGGACCACGCCGGAGGTGGTTCAGGTCGACGGCGGCGCAGAGGTAGCCGGCTCGGGTTCCCTCTCCTCTCAACAAGAATATTGGAGAGAGAGAGAGAAAGAGAGAGAGAAGAGGAAGATGGGCTCATCTCTGATTTCGGCGGCCGGCGACAGCGACGGCGGCGACCGGCGACAGCGACGGCGGCGACGGCGCATCAAAGGAGGTCCAAGCAGAGGAAGGGGGAGAGTGGCTAGGGTTAGGGTTAGGGTTCAAGGGCACCAAAACCAACAAATATTCATATAAACCGATAATCACCTCCAAATCCCCCGACTTATCCAAAATGCGGCCGAAGTCCCTCGATGCAAACATTCTCTCGCAAAAAGGTCCCCGCCTGAGGGTCCACACGCAAAACGGAGCAACGAGACGTTTTAAAAAGCAAAAAAGGATAAAGATTAAAAAACCCTCATTGCGATAAAAACTAGATTTCTCAAAAACTGTGTGTCAAACCCAAAATCTATCAGTGCCAAAGGGTCCGAGATAGTCGGACAGTTGAAAAGGAGCTATTGGATCACTATGAACGGAGTCCGATACGCGCCAGAAGCCATCTCTTCTCATTGGCCTCTCCGGAAACCAGGGTTACTATTCACTTTAAGTGAAAAGTAAAGATCGCGTAAAATCTCCATCCTAACTCGTTTTCTCCTGAAACTTGACGAGTGATTATGTAATTATAATACACACAAAAACATTGTCAACAGAGAGTTAAGCTACACAGTGTAAGTTACGGGGGAGCCCTAAGGATCTATCTAGATACTATCAATACCTAGAGGGGGGTGAATAGGTATAACGGCCAAACCACAAATCTCGATGCAATAAAATAAGTGCAAAAATAAAAATAGCACACCGAGATTTACGTGAAAAAACTCCAACTAGGAGTAAAAAACCACGGGACCAACACGCGATAACAATCCACTAAGAAATAAAAGATTACAAGGTGATTACCGACTCCACAGACTCAACCTCTCCTTTATCTTCTTTGGATCTCGCGCATACCATCGGGTTGTCCACGCCCCACGTTCGAATCCACGAACGCCACGTCCCGAATCCACGAAACACTCAACTTCGAATCCACGAAGCCTTTATCACGCCGAATCCACGACGCCCACTCGAATCCACGAGCGCACTCCGTCCGGTGCAAGAATAATAAAGTCGATGATGATTTATTGCTTAGAATATCATTGAAGATCTGTGGGAATAATCTCTAAGCAATTTTCAAATTGCTAAAAGAATATTAAAAATTTAGGGCACCATGAATCAATTTGAGAGAAGCTTGATGTAGAAGATGAGGAAAATGACTATCTACAAGCTTCTAGGATTTCTAAAAGGTATTCTATGCTTAACCACGTTTTAGAGACACCCCCACATCTTATTTATAGGTTTAGAAGCAATCTGAAATAGACTAGGATTGAAAACTGATTTTAAAAATGTTTGGAAGCAATCTGAAATAGATTAGGATTGAAAACTGATTTTAAAAAGGTTTGGAAGCAATTCGAAACAAATTAGGATCGCAAAACTAATTTTAAAAAAATCTACCATCTTATTTATAGGTTTGGGAGACATTAGAATCAGAGTAGGATTGAAAAAATATATTTTCAAAAAATCGCGACGGGTCGGGGTCCGAACCTTGGATTGCCGGGTCCGGACTCTGAAAAGTTTCAGCTTTTCATTGTCCGGACCTCAGCCCTCAGGGTTCGGACCCTCCCTGCGTGACAGCCAGGGAGGCGTACGGGTTCCGGAGCTCACCTAAGGGTCCGGATCTTGAAAATTGAAAAACTCAATTTTTATATTTTAAATCAATTTTTATCTATTCTAATGTCTTCCAAGCACTTGTAAATGTTCATAAATCATCATCAAGATTATTTAAACTTACCAAGCATCGTGAATTCATACGTTGAGTCTTCGAGTCTTCAAACTTCGTCTCTTCTTCTTTGAACCTTCAAGACTCCGATTCACTTCACAAAATATGCCAATATAAAATCCGTAACAATCTCCCCCTTTGGCAATTTCGTGACAAAATCCAAAATTACATAAAACACTCACGATGCTCATCTCTCCAGAAACTTTGAAATTCATTGCCATCACCAAAACAATGAACTTCTCGCGTGAAAGATCCAAATAAAATCAAAACTATAATTTTATAACTCCTAAAACAAACTCTATGACTTAGACACACATAGAGTCTTGAAGTCTTCAAAGACCTGCAAAAAAATTTCATTCTCCACGAACAAAGTTAGTAGAAAAAAAATATCAAACCTCTCCCCCTTTGTTCATGCGTCTAAATTCAAAAACTTAACTTATCCTTCTCCTCTTTTCTTTTATAAAACTTTCAATATCATCATCACCTCTCTCCCCCTTTTTGTTAAAAATTGCCAAAAAGAAAACACCAAAAATAGAGAGAGTTTAAAAAGAAATCAAATCGAAGCACAAGAAACACAAGTTTAAGATTTTGTTCAACTTTGAAACCACTTGTGATATAATGAGAAAACACAATGATTGCATTGAAAATAATGTTAGTGCATGAACGTAATGCATTCACATAGACTTCTTTCAATCCCTATTAATTTCATAAAAATTAAGAATTTTACTACACAATCACCATGATGTAGATAAAATATTACACGATTTTTTAATTCATATAAACTTCAAAATCAAGTCATCAAAAATAATCTAAAGGCTCAAAAGCTATCAAGATGTAAACGGATTATGAAAATAACTTAAGAAATTTGTCGCATAAACGTTCAAATTTGAGATAAAACAAACATCGCACAGGGGGTGGCTCTTTGAGCATCTTTCATGTATGTGGACCACCTTTTAACTCCGAAAAATAAATTTTGTGATATTTTTTCTTTTGCATGCTTTTGCACTTATTTTTTTTTTTTTCAGATATGCATTCAATTCTCATGTGATAGCTGCACACACTAACCGGACGACCGGGGTGGTAGCTCTTTCCTCCATGTGGTGGTAGTTTTCATACTTCTTTAAGGATGTAACTCTTTCCACATCTTTCAAAGCATATGAGCATTCTTTTCTCAACATAATAATGACTCCCCCTCACTTAAGCAATCTCTTAATTGAAAGAACATGTGACAAATTTTAGTCCATAAGAGAATGACTATTCATCAAATTCAACACACACAATCGAGATAGGTTAAACTCCTAGAGATTACACATGATTACTTAAATTTGATGAATATAAGTATTAAGAATTCTCATAATAAATTATCTTCAAATATAATAAAAATAAAGTAAAACCGATAATTAATATGAGATTAATTAGGAGTGAATGAAAGTGAACCTATTGATGTTCAATGCACTATTTAATGTTGTAATTGTTTAATGAATTTTCAAAAATCGTAACAACGAAAGTACCAAAACGTGTAATGCAATGATCAACAGATATGCAATAAGAACCAATCAACGCACTACACAAAGTCAAAACAAGTTAAGATTTAAGACAAGAAAAGATATCACCTTTTCGAACCCAAACTTGTCGAATTGTTGGTTGTCTTGGTTTGTTGACGTTGGGCACCGTTTGTTTTGGCTTTTGATCATCCGTTGGTCGCCACGTTGCATTCGGCTTTGTGTGCACTATTTGTTGTGGCTTCGACTTCCGGTTGATCTTGGATACTCGACCCTTTTGATGTTGCTTTTGAAACCATAAGGGTTGTCGAGTATTGGATGATGCCGATAGATGTTTAGAAGATGCCAGTTGAGTTTTCTTATCTTTTCTAGGGCACGTCTTCTTGATGTGTCCTTTGTTCCCACATCCATGGCATACTTTATCCTTCAATGTCGTTGAGACTTTGGGTAATGAATTTTTAACCTTCTCAACATAAGTTCTTTCATATCCAACTCCAAGTTTGTCCATTTGACCCAATCCGAGCATATCATCAAGTTTCTTTGATCCGGAGGAGAATTTTTGAATGTCGGATTTAAGTTGATAAACTTGTTTGGTCAAAACTTGGTTGGATGTGTGAACTTCCTTGTATTGTTGTTCTAGAAAGCCAACCTTTTTTTGGTGAGATTTGATCGTTACAACCGATTGGTCTAGCTTCTCCTGAAGGATTCCATTGTTCTTCAAGATCAACTCATTTTCCTCCTCAAGAGCTTTAGTAGCAGTCTTCAGTGAGTTATGTTCATCCTCAAGCTCAAGTAGACGCCTCTTTAGTTTTTTATTTAACTTAGCCAACTTCTTAGATTCACTAAGTAGTTGATTGTATGCAGCGGCTAAGTCGTCATCATCCGACTCTCCTTCACTTGTGCCATCGTCGCTCGACGTTTCATGCAAAGAAGGAGACAGCAAATCATTAGAAATAGATGATAAACAAAGAACCGACGAGGAAGGCAAAGAAGTATGTGAGCATAAAGCTATAACATCATTCTTTTCCTCTTCACTTGAGATTGATTCATTCGAAGAAGAATCGTCCCATGTTTTTGCTTGCAAAGCCTTCTTTTTATACGATTTTTTCGTAGGACAATCCGTGAAAAAATGGCCGTAGCCTTTACATTTGTAACATCGGATTTCCCCTTCAAACTCATCTTTTTCTTTAGATGACTTTGCAAGTTTCTTCTCTTTAGAGGATTTAGAATTTGAAGATCCTTTAGAAGAAGATTTGGATGTAGATCGATTTGTCTTGTTCTTCCGAAAATTCTGACGAAATTTCTTCGTGAGACGCGCCAGTTGATGTTCAAAACGGCAAGTGAAATTTTTTCGTCAGAATCCGAGTCGTCGTCTTCCTCCTTAATAGATTTGAGTGCAATACCTGTACTTTTAGAAGAAGACTTGGAAGAAGATTCATTAGTAGGAAAAGTCATTTCATATGTTTGTACAGCGCCTACTAATTCCTCTACTTTCATCTCGTCCGGATGTTTTATAGTCTTAATGGCCGCAACCTTCGGACGAAATCTTTCGGGAAGAGTTCTCAAAATTTTTCTTACAACTTTAGATTCCGAAATTTTCTCTCCCAAGTTTGCACATGTATTGACTATGTCTTGAAGTAGTACTCGGTAAAGGTCTCATGATCGTCCATAGAAATTGAATCAAATTTACTTGAAAGCATTTGAAGTTTTTGGACTTTTACCAAGCTAGTTCCCTCATGCATAACTTGGAGAGTATCCCAAATCTCCTTCGCTGTCTCACATGCCGAGACGCGAGAGAACTCAGTTTGATTTAAAGCATTGAATAAGGCATTAATTCATCTACCGTTGTAAGAAGATAAATAAATCTCTTCCTTACTCCATTTATTTCGAGGTTTGGGCTTGTCAACATTCTCTACCATTTCGGTAGGATGTTTCCATCCAAATTCGATGGATTGCCAAACACGCTCGTCGATGGCAATTAGAAAAGCTCTCATGCGAACCTTCCAATATGCATAGTTAGTGCCATCGAAAAACGGAGGTCGATTAATGTTACCACCTTCACCCATAATGATAGAAAAATCTAGAACCCGCTCTGATACCAATTGTTAGTTACGGGGGAGCCCTAAGGATCTATCTAGATACTATCAATACCTAGAGGGGGGTGAATAGGTATAACGGCCAAACCACAAATCTCGATGCAATAAAATAAGTGCGAAAATAAAAATAGCACACCGAGAATTACCTGGGAAAACTCCAACTAGGAGTAAAAAACCCACGGGACAAACACGCGATAACAGTCCACTAAGAAATAAAAGATTACAAGGTGATTACCGACTCCACGGACTCAACCTCTCCTTTATCTTCTTTGGATCTCGCGCATACCACCGGGTTGTCCACGCCCCACGTTCGAATCCACGAATGCCACGTCCCGAATCCACGAAATGCTCAACTTCGAATCCACGAAGCCTTTATCACGCCGAATCCACGACGCCCACTCGAATCCACGAGCGTACTCCGTCCGGAGCAAGATAATAAAGTCGATGATGATTTATTGCTTAGAATATCATTGAAGATATGTGGGAATAATCTCTAAGCAATTTTCAAATTGATTCTAAAAGAATATTAAAAATCTAGGGCACCATGAATCAATTTGAGAGAAGCTTGATGTAGAAGATGAGAAAAACGGCTACCTACAAGCTTCTATGATTTCTAAAAGGTATTATATGCTTAACCACGTTTTAGAGATACCCCACATCTTATTTATAGGTTTAGAAGCAATCCGAAATAGACTAGGATTGAAAACTGATTTTAAAAAGGTTTGGAAGCAATCCGAAATAGACTAGGATTGAAAACTGATTTTAAAAAGGTTTGGAAGCAATTCGAAATAAATTAGGATTGCAAAACTAATTTTAAAAAAATCTACCATCTTATTTATAGGTTTGGGAGACATTAGAATCAGAGTAGGATTGAAAAAAATATATTTTTGAAAAATCGCGAGGGGTCGGGGTCCGGACCTTGGATTGTCGGGTCCGGACTCTGAAACGTTTCAGCTTTTCATTGTCCGGACCTCAGCCCTCAGGGTCCGGACCCTCCCTGCGTGACAGCCAAGGAGGCGTACGGATTCCGGACCTCACCTCAGGGTCCGGATCCTGAAAATTGAAAAACTCAATTTTTATATTTTAAATCAATTTTTATCTATTCTAATGTCTTCCAAACACTTGTAAATGTTCATAAATTATCATCAAAATTATTTAAACTTACCAAGCATCGTGAATTCATACGTTGAGTCTTCGAGTCTTCAAATTTCGTCTCTTCTTCTTTGAACCTTCAAGACTCCGAATCACTTCACAAAATATGCCAATATAAAATTCGTAACACACAGCAAAAATCTCAGTCCTCACATTGTAGCACTCTGAATTTTGGTGCCTGTATCGAACATTACCAAAATTGATGAAATTCGGAGAAAGCCGATAATGGCTGGTGTGGAATTGGGTTCCGAAGGTTTCGAAACGTTTTGGGTGCGAGTGGGAACCCAGAAATCGAAAATTTTTGGAAAAAGGACCAACTGGAGCAAAATTTCTCACGGTGTTCGGACCTGGGATTTGGGGTCCGGACAATGAAGTCCGCGGAGCAGCTAAGGTCCGGACCTGGACGCCACGGTCCGGACCCAACCTGTTTTCCGAGCCTGGGTGCTTACGGGTTCCGGACCCGACTGTGGGTCCGGACCCGACCGGCGTAGAGGCCGGGAGGCACGTACGGGTTCCGGACCCGGACGTCAAGGTCCGGACCCGACCTGCGCGGTGGGCAGTTGCGCGTACGGGGTCCGGACACCAATTTGCAAGGTCCGGACCCGGCTGAAGCAGAATGCCCAGTGAGGGGCAATTTGGTAATTTCATGGAGGATAGGCTATGTATAGGGGCTGAAGTCTCTCCCCTCATTACTCCTCCACCCTCCACCCTCCTCACACTTTCTCCTCCTCTCCCTCACTTTCTCTCTCTAGAGATCTCTCCAAAGCTTGGAGAAGTGAAGGATTTGACCTTGGGAAAAGCTTCTAAGGTGGACTTGGAGCTTTTTGGTGCAAGAAGAGGCTAAGGAGCTTGGGTGTAGAGGTGAGTTCTTGTGATTTAGGGTTTATGCGACGATTTCGCTATCCCGGGTACGCGACGATTTTGCTACCCGTGCCATGAGTTGGCGGTGATGGATTGGGATACACGACGATTTCGCTATCCTGGGTACGCGACGATTTCGCTACCCGTGCCACGTGATGGCGGTGATGAAATGGGGTACGCAACGATTTCGCTATCCCGGGTATGCGACAGTTTCGCTACCCGAACACGGAGGTGACGATTTCATTCCTTGGAGGTTGGGACCATGATGGGGATGGCGATTCCATTGCCCGGTGCCCAATACTTGTGGCGATTCCGCTTTGGTTGAGAACCATTATGGTGATGCGGCGACTCCGAAACCATAAGCAAATGACAAGTAGTTGAACTTGGTCAATGTGAAATATAGGATGAACCTAGGAGAAAATGAAAGTTGACATTTTATTTGGTTGCATCCTTTATGTTTATTTACAAGCATGTGAATAATTATATGCATAGTTATTTGTGATCTAACTTATGCTTATGGTGTTTCTTTGGACCTGGTGGGTCGAGCTTCTCTCTTGGGTGGCCTTACCCACTGGGAACTATGTTTATAGTTCTCACCCCAAGTTTTTCAGGTCCTTCCGCGAGTGAGGCGGCGAAGCGAGGCAAGGGTTTGGCTCTGTAGATAGCGGCCCTTCCATTTTGGTGATACATAGAGTTGTACCCCTAGTCTTGGACATTGATAGTATAGGGGTTTTCATTAAATGTATGCAACTTGTATATTCCATAATTTTGGAACATGATGTATGGAATAGAAATGAAAGAAAAGAAAAGTTGGACATGTATAAATGTGCAAATGTGATGTAATAGTAGAACTTCTTTATGTAGATGCTTTCCTTGTGCAACTCTTGTACTCCGTTCCTAGTTGGAACATTGTGGATATGCTTGTGTTGTGACGTCTTGGGCAGGTAGAAGAGACTCTATCCATTCGGCGGGTCTGGGGCATGCGCCCATGCGGTTATCCTTTCTACCTAGTTGGTGTTAAAGGCCCGACGGGGCGTGACAGACTAATGTGGTATCAGAGCATAGAAACGGTCTAGGTGGACCTATGGAATCCTAGGATGGAAAAGACCCTAGGAGTGTAGGCTCGTGAGTGACGAGATCTTTGATTGTGGCGAAAGATAAGTGATTGGGTTATGTCCTTATACCTCTAGTTGGAAGTAGAGGTAGATTCGAGGTGTGTCTTATTCTTCACCAAGAGAGTTCGTGTTGGTGGCCGACAACATGAAACCAAGTGAGAAGAATAAGAACCCTTGTGTGACTTTCGCCTAGATTGGGTTCACTTTTATTTTCGTGAAACGTTATGTTGTGAATGACTTTGAATGTCACGAAATGATCAAAGTCGTTGTGTTTTCAGGAGATAATGGTACGAGGGCGGCCTCCTACGAGGGCTGGGCTCGGAGGATCGAGCGCGGCTCCCGAACAACTCGGGGAGGGCGAGAACTCGGGTCTTCATGATCAGTTGACCGAGTTGATGGGCGTGGTTCGGCGACAGGCCGAAACCATGCAGCGACAGGAGGAGCAAATTAAGAAGCTCCAGGACGAGATGGCGCAGCAAGTGGCTGCGATTAGGGAGGAAAGATCGGGAGCACCTCCGACCTCTGCTTCGGCACCGGCCAAGGAAGTGACACCGGCGCCGGTTGTGGCGCCACCGGCACCACCGATTGTGGCCGATGGGTCGGGTGCTTCTATGCCCGACTCCGCGGCGGAGGAAGCGGAGAGAGAGCCTGCACTTGCGGCTCTCATGACGTTCAAGAAGTTGAAACAAGGGAACCGCACCGTGTGTGAGTACGAGAGGGAGTTCTCGTACATCATTAACTGTGTACCGCACGTTGTCCGCGGAGAGTTGGACAAGGTCGATTGCTTCGTGCGCGGGCTTCGATCGGCAATCTTTCGGGCGGTTCACGCCTTTAAGCTACAGACCTTTGCGGAGGTCTTGGACCGTGCTCTTTGGGTGGAGCACGGGAATGCATGTGCGCGCGAGGAGCACGAATCCTGGGAAAGAGAGAAGGAAAAGGATAAGGAAAAGGGAAAGAAGCGTCCGGCGGGTGGCTCGGGTGGTCAGTCTAGCTCTAAGCGACCCCCGAAGCACTCGCAGTCGCAGAACCAGTCTCGAGGGCCTAAGCGGAACCGACCCTCGAGCCGGTGCCCGATTTGTAGCAACCCCCACAACCCTCAACAGTGTGATTACCGTGAGGGCCGGTGCTACAAGTGCGGACAGCCGGGACATATGCGGTTCAATTGCTCGATAGATGATGGCCGGGCACCGTCGTCGGCATCGGCATTTGCATCGCCGAGATAGCTTGCGGGCATCCCACCCGCGGCGATGTCGGCAGGCCATACACCGCCACCGAGACCAGTTGAGGGCCAGCGCCCGGCGCCCAGTGGACGGGTGTTCGCCTCACAGGTGGAGGAGCCTTCTGCCCAGGAGGATGTCGTGGCAGGTATTGTGTTAATTAATGGCATTCGATGTAGAGCTTTGTTTGATACTGGAGCATCGCATTCATTCATTGCTCGATCATTTGCTATTGCACATGGAATAAAAATTATAGAAGCCGCGCATGCAAGGACTGTGCAAGTACCAGAACACACCTTTTGGGTACATCACGCGTGTGTAAATTGTCCAGTGAGGGTTGAAAACTGGATCATGCCAGCTGATTTGCTGGTGTTAAATCGAATGAATGAGTATGATTTAATCCTAGGAATGGATTGGCTCTCGAGATATCACGCTAATATTGATTGTGAGAGCCGGATAGTGAGGTTTAGAGAACTCGGGCACAAGGAGTTTGTGTACCGTGGGTGCAAAAGTTTGCCTTTTGCGTCAATGGTGTCCACGTCGCAAGCAAGAAAGCTCATTGCTAGTGGTTGCATTGCTTACTTAACGACGGTAGTGGATGACCGAAAGGAGGTGTTGGGACTCGAGGACATTCCTGTAGTCAAAGAGTTTCCGGATGTATTCCCGGCGGAGTTACCCGGAATGCCACCGGATCGGAAAATAGAATTCGTGATCGATTTGCTCCCTGGTACGGCGCCGATTTCTAAGGCCCCGTACAGGATGGCACCCGCGGAGCTAAAGGAATTGAAAGCACAATTACAAGACTTGTTAGACAAGGGTTTCGTAAAGCCAAGTGTGTCACCTTGGGGAGCCCCTGTTCTATTCGTGCGGAAGAAGGACGGTTCACTGCGGCTATGTGTGGATTATCGTGAGTTGAACAAAGTGACCGTTAAGAATAAGTACCCGTTACCCCGAATTGATGACTTATTCGATCAGTTGCAAGGGTCTCGGGTGTATTCAAAAATTGATTTGCAATCCGGTTATCACCAATTGAAGATCAAACCGGAGGATGTTCATAAGACCGCATTTAGGACGCGGTATGGACACTATGAATTCACGGTTATGCCTTTCGGGCTTACCAATGCCCCGGCAGCGTTCATGGATTTAATGAACCGTGTGTTCAAACCACTACTAGATCGATTTGTGGTGGTGTTCATAGATGATATTCTTGTCTACTCTCGTAGTGAAGAGGAACATAAAGAGCACCTGAGGATTGTGCTTCAAGTTCTTCGAGAGAACAAGTTATTCGCCAAGTTAAAGAAGTGCGAATTTTGGATTCGTGAGGGCGCTTTCTTGGGTCATGTGATTTCCGCAGGAGGAGTATCGGTGGACCCTATGAAAGTTGAGGCAATCAAGGATTGGCCTCGCCCGACCAATATCACGAAAGTACGAAGCTTTTTGGGTCTTGTGGGGTACTATCGGCGGTTCGTGGAGGGATTTTCGAAAATCTCCGGTCCATTAACGCGCCTTACCCGCAAGGAACCAAATATGTTTGGAGCGAGTAATGCGACCAAAGCTTTAAGGAGCTAAAGGAAAGGTTCACTTCGGCTCCGATTCTCGACTTGCCAGTTGCGGGGGAGAGCTTTGTGGTGTATAGTGATGCATCACGGCGCGATCTTGGGTGTGTGCTTATGCAAAGGGGACAAGTGATAGCATATGCCTCTCGTCAGCTGAAGAGCTATGAGCAGAATTACCCCACCCACGACCTAGAACTTGCAGCGGTGGTCTTCGCGCTTAAGTTGTGGAGACACTACTTGTACGGTGTAGTACACTGAACTTTAGCAAATTGCGGAGTTCTAGTGAGAGAATAGTGCCTTATACTATTCTGGAGTTTTGGGTTGAGTTTGGTGAGCTTTGAGGTGTTTTCGTGGCTTAAAAAGTGCGAAAACGGACTCCGGAAGTCGAAATCTGCAAAAGTGCAGATTTTGCTTTGCATACCGGTATCTGGTTTAGGTATACCGGAATCCAGTGAAGACTGGTTGTGTGCAGCTCTCGGCTTCTGCGGAATGCGGCAGCGGATACCGGAATGCGCTGTATACCGGTATCTGGTCTAGGCATACCGGAATCCCTTTGCGCAGACTGCTTGGCCGAGGCTCGGGTTGCGGGATTTTTGGTTGGATACCGGTATGCCCATACACATACCGGTATACAATGCAGAAATTGCATTTTGTGCAGTTTTCGCAATTTTGGCTTTTTGAGGGGCCTAAGTGGATTTTGTGCATTGGGATTAAGTACCCCTTCACCCCTTTCTCAGCCATTGTTGGCTGAGACTTGGAGAAGGATGGAGGTAGGTTTTCCCTATCTCTCTCTCTCTATAATTTCTTGCTCCCAAACACTAGAAAAGTGGTTTTGATCTCTTTTTCCTCCATTTTCTTCATGGAGGAGTGCTTCTAGGCCTTGTGGGGAGCTCGGGATGGAGGAGAGGAACTTGTTTGTGGGCTTAACTTCAACCTAGCATGCTTAAGCTTGGTTGGAAGCTTGATTTGAGGTTAGTAAACTCTCTTACAACCTCTATTTGTGATTTTTGCTTGGATTTAGCTTGTAAACCTAGTTTCATGAGAATTAGGGTTTTGTTTAGGGTTTTGTGATTGTGAACCCTTGAGGTGGAATTGATGGGTGTAGAACGTTGTTGTAGGTTGGATTTGATGATCTCTAACCTCAATTTGGACCTAGAACAAGTTTTACTTGCTCAAGGTAATTTTCACCCTTTTACCTCATTGTTTTTGGTGGTTTTCGAAATTGCTTGTTCGATACCCCTAACCCCTTGGAAAATTATCTTAGGGTATGAGAAGCTCGGGGGACAACTTCGTTTCGAAGTACTGCGAGGTTTCGACGGGTATCCGGTGGGTCTGACCTCACCGAAATGGGTGAACTCCCCCTATGTCTCCTATCTTGTTATAGGATGGATTAGATGCATAATTATGTTAATTATGGCATTATGATAATTGTGATTGCAAGAGACATATATGTTATGTATAAAAATGCATGGTACATATAGTGTGGCATTATGAGATTATTATGCATGCTAGTGTATTTGTACTAGTAGTGCAATGATGCATTATGAAATGCTAATTAGGTTATGCATGCTAGATATGAGCATCATGTGAGACACTACTTGGGGTGGTGGATTAGTGATTTCTCTTCGCATACTAATGTATGCTTGTACAGAGAAAAGAGAGGATATGGCAAATGCATGATAAATTGTTGCACCTCATCTAGGTGAGCAACTTTGACGGTTATCGTGACTTTGGGCTCGACCTTTAGGTCGTGGAAATGATCCCGTGTTTAAGACATGAGGAATGAAATTCCATTTGCATTGATAATTATAATTGATTAAACGTGAGTCCATTGGGTTATTTAAACACTTGCATGATAGCTCTATACTCTATGTAGTAGAGGTTGTTGTAGCTTATGCATGGCATGGATAGGGTCTTGTTGACATTTAGCATATTGGCTATTGGATGTATTAAACATAAAGTGACATGTTTTGACATAACGTGAAATTGAACTTATGATATTATTATTATGGTTGATTTGTTGCTTGTTGGCCACTATGCTCGTTTACACATGCTTGTGAGGGTCGCTCCCTACAAGCCGGCACTCCGGAGTTGGCCTCGCGACAGTTATTTCGCCCGTGTGTTAGAGAGAGCGCTTAGTAAGTGCGAAAACGGACTCCGGAAGTCGAAATCTGCAAAAGTGCAGATTTTGCTTTGCATACCGGTATCTGGTTTAGGTATACCGGAATCCAGTGAAGACTGGTTGTGTGCAGCTCTCGGCTTCTGCGGAATGCGGCAGCGGATACCGGAATGCGCTGTATACCGGTATCTGGTCTAGGCATACCGGAATCCCTTTGCGCAGACTGCTTGGCCGAGGCTCGGGTTGCGGGATTTTTGGTTGGATACCGGTATGCCCATACGCATACCGGTATACAATGCAGAAATTGCATTTTGTGCAGTTTTGGCAATTTTGGCTTTTTGAGGGGCCTAAGTGGATTTTGTGCATTGGGATTAAGTACCCTTTCACCCCTTTCTCAGCCATTGTTGGCTGAGACTTGGAGAAGGATGGAGGTAGGTTTTCCCTCTCTCTCTCTCTAGAATTTCTTGCTCCCAAACACTAGAAAAGTGGTTTTGATCTCTTTTTCCTCCATTTTCTTCATGGAGGAGTGCTTCTAGGCCTTGTGGGGAGCTCGGGATGGAGGAGAGGAACTTGTTTGTGGGCTTAACTTCAACCTAGCATGCTTAAGCTTGGTTGGAAGCTTGATTTGAGGTTAGTAAACTCTCTTACAACCTCTATTTGTGATTTTTGCTTGGATTTAGCTTGTAAACCTAGTTTCATGAGAATTAGGGTTTTGTTTAGGGTTTTGTGATTGTGAACCCTTGAGGTGGAATTGATGGGTGTAGAACGTTGTTGTAGGTTGGATTTGATGATCTCTAACCTCAATTTGGACCTAGAACAAGTTTTACTTGCTCAAGGTAATTTTCACCCTTTTACCTCATTGTTTTTGGTGGTTTTCGAAATTGCTTGTTCGATACCCCTAACCCCTTGGAAAATTATCTTAGGGTATGAGAAGCTCGGGGGACAACTTCGTTTCGAAGTACTGCGAGGTTTCGACGGGTATCCGGTGGGTCTGACCTCACCGAAATGGGTGAACTCCCCCTATGTCTCCTATCTTGTTATAGGATGGATTAGATGCATAATTATGTTAATTATGGCATTATGATAATTGTGATTGCAAGAGACATATATGTTATGTATAAAAATGCATGGTACATATAGTGTGGCATTATGAGATTATTATGCATGCTAGTGTATTTGTACTAGTAGTGCAATGATGCATTATGAAATGCTAATTAGGTTATGCATGCTAGATATGAGCATCATGTGAGACACTACTTGGGGTGGTGGATTAGTGATTTCTCTTCGCATACTAATGTATGCTTGTGTACAGAGAAAAGAGAGGATATGGCAAATGCATGATAAATTGTTGCACCTCATCTAGGTGAGCAACTTTGACGGTTATCGTGACTTTGGGCTCGACCTTTAGGTCGTGGAAATGATCCCGTGTTTAAGACATGAGGAATGAAATTCCATTTGCATTGATAATTATAATTGATTAAACGTGAGTCCATTGGGTTATTTAAACACTTGCATGATAGCTCTATACTCTATGTAGTAGAGGTTGTTGTAGCTTATGCATGGCATGGATAGGGTCTTGTTGACATTTAGCATATTGGCTATTGGATGTATTAAACATAAAGTGACATGTTTTGACATAACGTGAAATTGAACTTATGATATTATTATTATGGTTGATTTGTTGCTTGTTGGCCACTATGCTCGTTTACACATGCTTGTGAGGGTCGCTCCCTACAAGCCGGCACTCCGGAGTTGGCCTCGCGACAGTTATTTCGCCCGTGTGTTAGAGAGAGCGCTTAGTAAGTGCGAAAACGGACTCCGGAAGTCGAAATCTGCAAAAGTGCAGATTTTGCTTTGCATACCGGTATCTGGTTTAGGTATACCGGAATCCAGTGAAGACTGGTTGTGTGCAGCTCTCGGCTTCTGCGGAATGCGGCAGCGGATACCGGAATGCGCTGTATACCGGTATCTGGTCTAGGCATACCGGAATCCCTTTGCGCAGACTGCTTGGCCGAGGCTCGGGTTGCGGGATTTTTGGTTGGATACCGGTATGCCCATACGCATACCGGTATACAATGCAGAAATTGCATTTTGTGCAGTTTTGGCAATTTTGGCTTTTTGAGGGGCCTAAGTGGATTTTGTGCATTGGGATTAAGTACCCTTTCACCCCTTTCTCAGCCATTGTTGGCTGAGACTTGGAGAAGGATGGAGGTAGGTTTTCCCTCTCTCTCTCTCTAGAATTTCTTGCTCCCAAACACTAGAAAAGTGGTTTTGATCTCTTTTTCCTCCATTTTCTTCATGGAGGAGTGCTTCTAGGCCTTGTGGGGAGCTCGGGATGGAGGAGAGGAACTTGTTTGTGGGCTTAACTTCAACCTAGCATGCTTAAGCTTGGTTGGAAGCTTGATTTGAGGTTAGTAAACTCTCTTACAACCTCTATTTGTGATTTTTGCTTGGATTTAGCTTGTAAACCTAGTTTCATGAGAATTAGGGTTTTGTTTAGGGTTTTGTGATTGTGAACCCTTGAGGTGGAATTGATGGGTGTAGAACGTTGTTGTAGGTTGGATTTGATGATCTCTAACCTCAATTTGGACCTAGAACAAGTTTTACTTGCTCAAGGTAATTTTCACCCTTTTACCTCATTGTTTTTTGTGGTTTTCGAAATTGCTTGTTCGATACCCCTAACCCCTTGGAAAATTATCTTAGGGTATGAGAAGCTCGGGGGACAACTTCGTTTCGAAGTACTGCGAGGTTTCGACGGGTATCCGGTGGGTCTGACCTCACCGAAATGGGTGAACTCCCCCTATGTCTCCTATCTTGTTATAGGATGGATTAGATGCATAATTATGTTAATTATGGCATTATGATAATTGTGATTGCAAGAGACATATATGTTATGTATAAAAATGCATGGTACATATAGTGTGGCATTATGAGATTATTATGCATGCTAGTGTATTTGTACTAGTAGTGCAATGATGCATTATGAAATGCTAATTAGGTTATGCATGCTAGATATGAGCATCATGTGAGACACTACTTGGGGTGGTGGATTAGTGATTTCTCTTCGCATACTAATGTATGCTTGTACAGAGAAAAGAGAGGATATGGCAAATGCATGATAAATTGTTGCACCTCATCTAGGTGAGCAACTTTGACGGTTATCGTGACTTTGGGCTCGACCTTTAGGTCGTGGAAATGATCCCGTGTTTAAGACATGAGGAATGAAATTCCATTTGCATTGATAATTATAATTGATTAAACGTGAGTCCATTGGGTTATTTAAACACTTGCATGATAGCTCTATACTCTATGTAGTAGAGGTTGTTGTAGCTTATGCATGGCATGGATAGGGTCTTGTTGACATTTAGCATATTGGCTATTGGATGTATTAAACATAAAGTGACATGTTTTGACATAACGTGAAATTGAACTTATGATATTATTATTATGGTTGATTTGTTGCTTGTTGGCCACTATGCTCGTTTACACATGCTTGTGAGGGTCGCTCCCTACAAGCCGGCACTCCGGAGTTGGCCTCGCGACAGTTATTTCGCCCGTGTGTTAGAGAGAGCGCTTAGTAAGTGCGAAAACGGACTCCGGAAGTCGAAATCTGCAAAAGTGCAGATTTTGCTTTGCATACCGGTATCTGGTTTAGGTATACCGGAATCCAGTGAAGACTGGTTGTGTGCAGCTCTCGGCTTCTGCGGAATGCGGCAGCGGATACCGGAATGCGCTGTATACCGGTATCTGGTCTAGGCATACCGGAATCCCTTTGCGCAGACTGCTTGGCCGAGGCTCGGGTTGCGGGATTTTTGGTTGGATACCGGTATGCCCATACGCATACCGGTATACAATGCAGAAATTGCATTTTGTGCAGTTTTGGCAATTTTGGCTTTTTGAGGGGCCTAAGTGGATTTTGTGCATTGGGATTAAGTACCCTTTCACCCCTTTCTCAGCCATTGTTGGCTGAGACTTGGAGAAGGATGGAGGTAGGTTTTCCCTCTCTCTCTCTCTAGAATTTCTTGCTCCCAAACACTAGAAAAGTGGTTTTGATCTCTTTTTCCTCCATTTTCTTCATGGATGAGTGCTTCTAGGCCTTGTGGGGAGCTCGGGATGGAGGAGAGGAACTTGTTTGTGGGCTTAACTTCAACCTAGCATGCTTAAGCTTGGTTGGAAGCTTGATTTGAGGTTAGTAAACTCTCTTACAACCTCTATTTGTGATTTTTGCTTGGATTTAGCTTGTAAACCTAGTTTCATGAGAATTAGGGTTTTGTTTAGGGTTTTGTGATTGTGAACCCTTGAGGTGTGGAATTGATGGGTGTAGAACGTTGTTGTAGGTTGGATTTGATGATCTCTAACCTCAATTTGGACCTAGAACAAGTTTTACTTGCTCAAGGTAATTTTCACCCTTTTACCTCATTGTTTTTTGTGGTTTTCGAAATTGCTTGTTCGATACCCCTAACCCCTTGGAAAATTATCTTAGGGTATGAGAAGCTCGGGGGACAACTTCGTTTCGAAGTACTGCGAGGTTTCGACGGGTATCCGGTGGGTCTGACCTCACCGAAATGGGTGAACTCCCCCTATGTCTCCTATCTTGTTATAGGATGGATTTAGATGCATAATTATGTTAATTATGGCATTATGATAATTGTGATTGCAAGAGACATATATGTTATGTATAAAAATGCATGGTACATATAGTGTGGCATTATGAGATTATTATGCATGCTAGTGTATTTGTACTAGTAGTGCAATGATGCATTATGAAATGCTAATTAGGTTATGCATGCTAGATATGAGCATCATGTGAGACACTACTTGGGGTGGTGGATTAGTGATTTCTCTTCGCATACTAATGTATGCTTGTACAGAGAAAAGAGAGGATATGGCAAATGCATGATAAATTGTTGCACCTCATCTAGGTGAGCAACTTTGACGGTTATCGTGACTTTGGGCTCGACCTTTAGGTCGTGGAAATGATCCCGTGTTTAAGACATGAGGAATGAAATTCCATTTGCATTGATAATTATAATTGATTAAACGTGAGTCCATTGGGTTATTTAAACACTTGCATGATAGCTCTATACTCTATGTAGTAGAGGTTGTTGTAGCTTATGCATGGCATGGATAGGGTCTTGTTGACATTTAGCATATTGGCTATTGGATGTATTAAACATAAAGTGACATGTTTTGACATAACGTGAAATTGAACTTATGATATTATTATTATGGTTGATTTGTTGCTTGTTGGCCACTATGCTCGTTTACACATGCTTGTGAGGGTCGCTCCCTACAAGCCGGCACTCCGGAGTTGGCCTCGCGACAGTTTATTTCGCCCGTGTGTTAGAGAGAGCGCTTAGTAAGTGCGAAAACGGACTCCGGAAGTCGAAATCTGCAAAAGTGCAGATTTTGCTTTGCATACCGGTATCTGGTTTAGGTATACCGGAATCCAGTGAAGACTGGTTGTGTGCAGCTCTCGGCTTCTGCGGAATGCGGCAGCGGATACCGGAATGCGCTGTATACCGGTATCTGGTCTAGGCATACCGGAATCCCTTTGCGCAGACTGCTTGGCCGAGGCTCGGGTTGCGGGATTTTTGGTTGGATACCGGTATGCCCATACGCATACCGGTATACAATGCAGAAATTGCATTTTGTGCAGTTTTGGCAATTTTGGCTTTTTGAGGGGCCTAAGTGGATTTTGTGCATTGGGATTAAGTACCCTTTTCACCCCTTTCTCAGCCATTGTTGGCTGAGACTTGGAGAAGGATGGAGGTAGGTTTTCCCTCTCTCTCTCTCTAGAATTTCTTGCTCCCAAACACTAGAAAAGTGGTTTTGATCTCTTTTTCCTCCATTTTCTTCATGGAGGAGTGCTTCTAGGCCTTGTGGGGAGCTCGGGATGGAGGAGAGGAACTTGTTTGTGGGCTTAACTTCAACCTAGCATGCTTAAGCTTGGTTGGAAGCTTGATTTGAGGTTAGTAAACTCTCTTACAACCTCTATTTGTGATTTTTGCTTGGATTTAGCTTGTAAACCTAGTTTCATGAGAATTAGGGTTTTGTTTAGGGTTTTGTGATTGTGAACCCTTGAGGTGGAATTGATGGGTGTAGAACGTTGTTGTAGGTTGGATTTGATGATCTCTAACCTCAATTTGGACCTAGAACAAGTTTTACTTGCTCAAGGTAATTTTCACCCTTTTACCTCATTGTTTTTTGTGGTTTTCGAAATTGCTTGTTCGATACCCCTAACCCCTTGGAAAATTATCTTAGGGTATGAGAAGCTCGGGGGACAACTTCGTTTCGAAGTACTTACTGCGAGGTTTCGACGGGTATCCGGTGGGTCTGACCTCACCGAAATGGGTGAACTCCCCCTATGTCTCCTATCTTGTTATAGGATGGATTAGATGCATAATTATGTTAATTATGGCATTATGATAATTGTGATTGCAAGAGACATATATGTTATGTATAAAAATGCATGGTACATATAGTGTGGCATTATGAGATTATTATGCATGCTAGTGTATTTGTACTAGTAGTGCAATGATGCATTATGAAATGCTAATTAGGTTATGCATGCTAGATATGAGCATCATGTGAGACACTACTTGGGGTGGTGGATTAGTGATTTCTCTTCGCATACTAATGTATGCTTGTACAGAGAAAAGAGAGGATATGGCAAATGCATGATAAATTGTTGCACCTCATCTAGGTGAGCAACTTTGACGGTTATCGTGACTTTGGGCTCGACCTTTAGGTCGTGGAAATGATCCCGTGTTTAAGACATGAGGAATGAAATTCCATTTGCATTGATAATTATAATTGATTAAACGTGAGTCCATTGGGTTATTTAAACACTTGCATGATAGCTCTATACTCTATGTAGTAGAGGTTGTTGTAGCTTATGCATGGCATGGATAGGGTCTTGTTGACATTTAGCATATTGGCTATTGGATGTATTAAACATAAAGTGACATGTTTTGACATAACGTGAAATTGAACTTATGATATTATTATTATGGTTGATTTGTTGCTTGTTGGCCACTATGCTCGTTTACACATGCTTGTGAGGGTCGCTCCCTACAAGCCGGCACTCCGGAGTTGGCCTCGCGACAGTTATTTCGCCCGTGTGTTAGAGAGAGCGCTTTAGTAAGTGCGAAAACGGACTCCGGAAGTCGAAATCTGCAAAAGTGCAGATTTTGCTTTGCATACCGGTATCTGGTTTAGGTATACCGGAATCCAGTGAAGACTGGTTGTGTGCAGCTCTCGGCTTCTGCGGAATGCGGCAGCGGATACCGGAATGCGCTGTATATACCGGTATCTGGTCTAGGCATACCGGAATCCCTTTGCGCAGACTGCTTGGCCGAGGCTCGGGTTGCGGGATTTTTGGTTGGATACCGGTATGCCCATACGCATACCGGTATACAATGCAGAAATTGCATTTTGTGCAGTTTTGGCAATTTTGGCTTTTTGAGGGGCCTAAGTGGATTTTGTGCATTGGGATTAAGTACCCTTTCACCCCTTTCTCAGCCATTGTTGGCTGAGACTTGGAGAAGGATGGAGGTAGGTTTTCCCTCTCTCTCTCTCTAGAATTTCTTGCTCCCAAACACTAGAAAAGTGGTTTTGATCTCTTTTTCCTCCATTTTCTTCATGGAGGAGTGCTTCTAGGCCTTGTGGGGAGCTCGGGATGGAGGAGAGGAACTTGTTTGTGGGCTTAACTTCAACCTAGCATGCTTAAGCTTGGTTGGAAGCTTGATTTGAGGTTAGTAAACTCTCTTACAACCTCTATTTGTGATTTTTGCTTGGATTTAGCTTGTAAACCTAGTTTCATGAGAATTAGGGTTTTGTTTAGGGTTTTGTGATTGTGAACCCTTGAGGTGGAATTGATGGGTGTAGAACGTTGTTGTAGGTTGGATTTGATGATCTCTAACCTCAATTTGGACCTAGAACAAGTTTTACTTGCTCAAGGTAATTTTCACCCTTTTACCTCATTGTTTTTGGTGGTTTTCGAAATTGCTTGTTCGATACCCCTAACCCCTTGGAAAATTATCTTAGGGTATGAGAAGCTCGGGGGACAACTTCGTTTCGAAGTACTGCGAGGTTTCGACGGGTATCCGGTGGGTCTGACCTCACCGAAATGGGTGAACTCCCCCTATGTCTCCTATTTTAATTATAGGATGGATTAGATGCATAATTATGTTAATTATGGCATTATGATAATTGTGATTGCAAGAGACATATATGTTATGTATAAAAATGCATGGTACATATAGTGTGGCATTATGAGATTATTATGCATGCTAGTGTATTTGTATTTGTACTAGTAGTGCAATGATGCATTATGAAATGCTAATTAGGTTATGCATGCTAGATATGAGCATCATGTGAGACACTACTTGGGGTGGTGGATTAGTGATTTCTCTTCGCATACTAATGTATGCTTGTACAGAGAAAAGAGAGGATATGGCAAATGCATGATAAATTGTTGCACCTCATCTAGGTGAGCAACTTTGACGGTTATCGTGACTTTGGGCTCGACCTTTAGGTCGTGGAAATGATCCCGTGTTTAAGACATGAGGAATGAAATTCCATTTGCATTGATAATTATAATTGATTAAACGTGAGTCCATTGGGTTATTTAAACACTTGCATGATAGCTCTATACTCTATGTAGTAGAGGTTGTTGTAGCTTATGCATGGCATGGATAGGGTCTTGTTGACATTTAGCATATTGGCTATTGGATGTATTAAACATAAAGTGACATGTTTTGACATAACGTGAAATTGAACTTATGATATTATTATTATGGTTGATTTGTTGCTTGTTGACCACTATGCTCGTTTACACATGCTTGTGAGGGTCGCTCCCTACAAGCCGGCACTCCGGAGTTGGCCTCGCGACAGTTATTTCGCCCGTGTGTTAGAGAGAGCGCCGAAATGGAACCGCCGTGGGTAAGGCTCACCAAAGCGTGAGGTGTTGACTACCACGGAGCCATTAGGCTCGGCACAAGTGAACATCCCGCTATTGTATCATTTTATGACTACACAGTTATGGTTTTATGCAAAGGTGAACTTTCATACAGAAAGAGGTTATTTTAATCAGAACGTGACATTTGACACCCTAATTAATTGATACATATACATGTAGTGTATGGACATAGTATTGGGTGGTGACTTTGTGGCATTACATGTAGTGAACATAACATACATATTGTTGGGAACAAGTTATATAGTTCATACATGTAGTAGAAAATTGGATATACATTACATACTTGTAGTTGGAGACAAGTCATACATGTAATAGTTAAACTTGACATATAGTGAGTTTATGACATTAGAATATGTGTAGTTGATCATGGCATATTTACACATATAGGAGTAGAATGTTTACATACTTTGTAACATGTTCATGTAGATGATTTAGTCATTGGAGGCAAGATAGTTGTAGAACTACCTGTTTAGCATTAAATGTTATATGCTTTCTGCTTTATGTTTCTGTTATACTATCTTGCCTCAGTTGACCTAGCGGTGTAATTCGCCACTCTCGGCGGCTTACCCACTGGGAACTATTGATAATAGTTCTCACCCCCATTGTTGTTGGGTTTTTCAGAGCCTTCTGCAGCAGGAGAGGCTTGGGATCGCGGCGAGGGGTTAGCAGCTAGCTAGAGCCTCTACGGTGTTGTGATTGTAGGCATACCATGGGTTTCCTTTCTTTGTATTTTGAATGAAAGATGTATGGTTTTGTTGGTTGATTGATCTACTTGTTGATAAGATGTATAAACTCATTTGTATATCTTGAGATTTTAGTTGTAGAACTATATTCTCGCTCTGATTACCTTGTTAGGATGTATTCCTTATTCTACTTGATTATTGTTAGCATAGACGCCTTGTGTACATTGTGTTGTTTGAGGTACACGGCGGGTCTGTGCACGTGCCTGGTAGGCTCCCACGAGGGCCCGGGGCGTGACATACGGGGAGCATTGTGAGGTGTACACGGATCATAAAAGCTTAAAGTATCTATTCACTCAAAAGGAGTTGAACTTGAGGCAACGGAGATGACTGGAGTTGATAAAAGATTACGACTTGACCATCTTGTACCACCCAGGTAGAGCCAATGTGGTGGCCGATGCGCTCAGTCGGAAATCCGTGGAGAACTTCGCAATTGAAATGACGGGACAAATGCCGTTGATCAAGGAAATGGGCCAGTTCGACTTGGGAGTCGTGGCCCCGGGCGTCCTTGCTAAACTCATGAATCTCGAGGTGTGGCCGACCTTGTTGGTGCAAATAAAAGAAAAGCAATCCGGAGATCCGGAACTCCAAAAGGTGCGGAGTGCGATCGAGAGTGGACGCGCCGGTGATTTTCATGTGGATTCGAAGGGCGCCATTCGATTCCGAAATC
Organism: Puya raimondii; assembly: GCA_016920855.1. Classification (NCBI taxonomy): domain Eukaryota; kingdom Viridiplantae; phylum Streptophyta; class Magnoliopsida; order Poales; family Bromeliaceae; genus Puya; species Puya raimondii. Next base: position 4,417,700 of record JABWPP010000049.1, read on the forward strand.
GATTGTGCGTGCCTAAAGTCGAGGACATTCGTAGGGAGATCTTGAAAGAAGCTCACACTTCTCCCTATGCGATTCACCCGGGCGGTACCAAAATGTATAAGGATCTTAAATTGTATTATTGGTGGCCGGGGATGAAACTTGATGTTGGACGCTTCGTGGCACAATGTTTAGTATGCCAACAGGTGAATGCCGAGCGTCGCTTTCCAGCAGGAAAATTAGAAGGGTTGCCCATTCCAGTTTGGAAGTGGGAGAATATCTCGATGGATTTTGTTGTGGGCCTACCTCGGTCGCAAGGTGGCCACGACGCGATTTGGGTGGTGGTGGATCGTTTGACAAAGTCGGCACACTTTCTGCCAATCCACACCACTTGGTCGGGAGACAAGTTAGCACAAGTCTACCTGGACGAGATTATGCGGTTGCACGGGATCCCGACCTCGATAGTTTCAGATCGAGATTCCCGTTTTACATCGTATTTTTGGAAAAACTTGCAAGAAGCTTTGGGTACACGGCTCGATTTCAGTTCGGCATTTCATCCTCAAACTGACGGTCAATCGGAGAGGACAATTCAGATTTTGGAGGATATGCTGCGAGCGTGTGTGTTGGACTTCAAGGGTGCATGGCCTACTCATTTACAGATGGCTGAGTTCGCTTATAACAAAAGCTATCAATCTAGCATCGGTATGGCACCGTTTGAGGCCTTGTATGGAAGAAAATGTCGTTCTCCTATTCATTGGAGCGAGGTCGGCGAAAGAAGGGTCTTAGGACCGGATGTGTTGCGTGAAGCGGAGGAAAAGGTCCGCTTGGCACGTGAACGCTTATCGACAGCGCAATCCAGGCAAAAGAGCTATGCGGATAGACGTCGACGAGATTTAGAATTCGCGGTAGGAGATCGCGTCTTCTTGAAAGTATCGCCCATGAGAGGGGTAAAGCGATTTTGTGTTCGGGGTAAGTTGAGTCCCCGTTACATTGGACCTTATGAGGTTTTAGAGCGCGTGGGATCTTTGGCATATCGGCTAGCCCTGCCGCCAAAACTTGCGGGTATACACAATGTGTTCCATGTATCGACGCTCCGCAAGTACGTGTATGATCCGACGCACGTCCTCGAGTATGTGCCTATAGAGCTTCATGAGGATATGACTTACGAGGAAGTTCCCTTGTGTATCATGGACCGTGAGGTGAAAAATTTGAGAAACCGTGAAATTCCTTATGTAAAGGTACAATGGATGAATCACGGTGAGCGCGAAGCTACGTGGGAATTGGAAAGCTCAATGAAGGAGCGGTTTCCTTACCTCTTCGCTGAGTCCAGCTGAGATATGATTTAGTTTCGCGGCCGAAACTCTCTTTAAGGGGAGAGAAATGTAGCACTCTGAATTTCGGTGCGCTGTATCGAACTTCACAAAAATTGATGAAGTTCGGAGAAAGCCGATAATGGCTAGTGTGGAATTGGGTTCCGAAGGTTTCAGAACATTTTGGGAGCGAGTGGGAACCCAGAAATCAAAATATTTTGGAAAAAGGACCGACTGGAGCGAAATTTCTCATGGGGTCCGGACCCGGGATTTGGGGTCCGGACAATGAAGTCCGCGGAGCAGCTAAGGTCCGGACCCGGACGCCTCGGTCCGGACCCGACCTGTTTTTCGAGCTGGGGTGCTTACGGGTTCTGGACCCTGCTGTGGGGTCCGGACCCGACCGGCGCAGAGGCCGGGAGGCACGTACGGGTTCCGGACCCGGACGTCAAGGTCCGGACCCGACCTGCGCGGTGGGCAGTTGCACGTACGAGGTCCGGACCCCAATTTGCAAGGTCCGAAACCAGCTGAAGCAGAATGCTCAGTGAGGGGCAATTTGGTAATTTCATGGAGGATAGGCTATGTATAGGGGCTGAAGTCTCTCCCATCATTACTCCTCCACCCTCCTCACACTTTCTCCTTATCTTCCTCACTTTCTCTCTCTAGAGATCTCTCCAAAGTTTGGAGAAGTGAAGGATTTGACCTTGGAAAAAGCTTCTAAGGTGGACTTGGAGTTTTTTGGTGCAAGAAGAGGCTAAGGAGCTTGGGTGTAGAGGTGAGTTCTTGTAATTTAGGGTTTAAACCTTGGATTTAAACCTTTGATATGAGATTTTTTGGAAACCCTAGGCAATCTAAACCACAAATGATGGAAGATTGGCCATGAAATCTAGGGTTTGGCTTGCATGCATGCAAACCCTAGGTAGATTTGGGCTTTTGCCTTCGGAGGTTCTAAAAATAATTGGACCTTCGGGAATTGCAATTGAGGCATAGAAAATCATGTTAGAACACTTGATTTCATGTATCGAGTTGATTTAAGGGTTCGTAATGAGTAACGAACTATTTTCTTGTAGAAGCTTGGGTTGAAGCAAGAACTCAAGGCTTGAAGACTTAGGAGCTCAAAGAATTCAAGAACTTGGAAGCTCTTGAGATGGGTTTGTGTTTACCGAAGTGATTAGGTCACTTCCATGTCTAGGGTAAATAACCATTTGAAAAATAAAATGGTGTGTAAATGTGAAACCCTAGAACTTGCATGTTGGCAAAATGAGAATCATGATAGATAGAGCCATGGGCTCCTCTTGCATGTTAAAGAATTCAAGTATATCCTTATTGTCTATACTTATTATGTGATTGCATGTATGAGATTGGAACCTAGTGTCATTGAACATAGGTTGGAACATGAGATTGGAACCTAGTGTCATTGAACATAGGTTGGAACATGAGATTGGAACCTAGTGTCATTGAACATAGGTTGGAACATGAGATTGGAACCTAATGTCATGGAACCTAGGTTGAGAATGTAAAGTAAACCTAGTGTCATTGAACATAGGTGAGACTTGGTGACTCGAACCTAGGGCCATTGGACTTAGGTTGGCAAGTGTGAAATGTGAACAGTGAGATATGCGACGATTTCGCTATCCCGGGTACGCGACGATTTCGCTACCCGTGCCATGAGTTGGCGGTGATGGATTGGGATATGCGACGATTTCGCTATCCCGGGTACGCGACGATTTCACTACCCGTGCCATGAGTTGGCGGTGATGGATTGGGATACGCGACGATTTCGCTATCCTGGGTACGCGACGATTTCGCTACCCGTGCCACGTGATGGCGGTGATGAAATAGGGTACGCGACGATTTCGCTATCCCGGGTATGCGACGATTTCGCTACCCGAACACGGAGGTGACGATTTCATTCCTTGGAGGTTGGGACCATGATGGGGATGGCGATTCCATTGCCCGGTGCCCAATACTTGCGACGATTTCGCTTTGGTTGAGAACCATTATGGTGATGCGGCGACTCCGAAACCATAAGCAAATGACAAGTAGTTGAACTTGGTCAATGTGAAATATAGGATGAACCTAGGAGAAAAAAAAAGTTGACATTTATTTGGTTGCATCCTTTTCGTTTATTTACAAACATGTGAATAATTGTATGCATAGTTATTGGTGATCTAACTTATGCTTATGGTGTTTCTTTGGACCTGGTGGGTCGAGCTTCTCTCTTGGGTGGCTTTACCCACTGGGAACTATGTTTATAGTTCTCACCCCACGTTTTTCAGGTCCTTCCGCGAGTGAGGCGGTAGAGCGAGGCAAGGGTTTGGCTCTGTAGATAGCGGCCCTTCCATTTTGGTGATACATAGAGTTGTACCCCTAGTCTTGGACATTGATAGTATAGGGGTTTTCATTAAATGTATGTAACTTGTATATTCCATAATTTTGGAACATGATGTATGGAATAGAAATAAAAGAAAAGAAAAGTTGGACATGTATAAATGTGCAAATGTGATGTAATAGAAGTAGAACTTCTTTATGTTGATGCATTCCTTGTGCAACTCTTGTACTTCGTTCCTAGTTGGAACAATGTGGATATGCTTGTGTTGTGACGCCTTCGGCGGGTAGAAGAGACTATCCGTTCAGCGGGTCTGGGGCATGCGCCCGTGCGGTTATTCTTTCCACCTAGTTGGTGTTAAAGGCCCGACGGGGCATGACACACATTTTCATTCCAATTTCATCACAATTTATTTCTAAAATATCATTACTGTTCTAACTCCAATAAAAATGTTACTTCAAATTATTTTTATCTATACTTGCATATATATTAAAAGTCCAGTGTACTAAAATTTTTCCTCTTAACTCCACTTTTGTTCCAATTGAAACCGACAATCCAGCTCGTTGTTTGTGAACCAAGTCATATTTGGCTAGAAATGAGCTAGAGTGTCACACCCCGTCGGGCCTTTAACACCAACTAGGTGGAAAGGATAACCGCACGGGCGCATGCCCCAGACCCGCCGAACGGATAGAGTCTCTTCTACCCGCCCAAGGCGTCACAACACAAGCATATCCACAATGTTCCAACTAGGAACGGAGTACAAGAGTTGCACAAGGAAAGCATCAACATAAAGAAGTTCTACTTCTATTACATCACATTTGCACATTTATACATGTCCAACTTTTCTTTTCTTTTATTTCTATTCCGTACATCATGTTCCAAAAATATGGAATATACACGGTGCATACATTTAATGAAAACCCCTATATTATCAATGTCCAAGACTGGGGGTACAACTCTATGTATCACCAAAATGGAAGGGCCGCTATTTACAGAGCCAAACCCTTGCCTCGCTCCGCCGCCTCACTCGCGGAAAGACCTGAAAAATGTGGGGTGAGAACTGTAAACATAGTTCCCAGTGGGTAAGGCCTAGGGGTGGAAACGAGCCGAGCTCGAGCGAGCTTACCTCAGCTCAAGCTTGGCTTGAAATTAATTTCGAGCCTAAATTTAGGCTCAAGCTCAGCTTGAAATTAATTCGAGCCGAGCTCGAGCGAGCCTAACTTCGAGTCGAGCGAGCTCGAACCCTAAACGAGCCGCTTGAAATTCTAACATCATGCAATTTATAGTTTATTTTTATAAAATATTGTCTAAAATTTGATACAAAAAATGTGTAATAGTTCAACATACAAAATGAATGCATGAAATACGGTATTATAATATTAAAACAATAAAGTAGGAGAAGCGAATTTACGAGCAAGTGAAAAAGAGAGGGAGAACGCAATTAGAGTAGAATTTTGTTGGTTTGATTTTGTGGGCCAGCAAATATATCCAATAACCTAAACTCTATACACATATGATTAAAATATATAATATATATTATTATATATATTTAATATAGAGTCTGGCTACTATGCTATCGATAGTACCTAGCACTTTGTGCTGTCGAATTTTTTGCCGTTAGATCTACTATTTTTACTAATTTTCATCCGTTAAATCATACTATTCAACCAACTACCTACTCAACCCTAGGGGACCACTACCATCCTAACCGCACATCACTTCATCCAAGTTGGTGCTATTAGATTTTCGGCTATAGTAGCCTAATTAGGCTATTAGATAATAGTACCAAGCACTTGGTGTTATTAGATTTTCGGGCCTTGGATGAAGTGATGTGCGGTTAGGATGGTAGTGGTCCCCGGTTAGGATGATAGTGATTTTCTAGGGTTGAGTGAGTGATTGGTTGAATAGTATAATCTAACGGGTGAAAATAGCCAAAAAGGTAGATCTAATGGCGAAAAACTCAATAACACCAAACGTTTGATACTATCAATAATATAGTAGCCGGACTATATATATATATATTCGAGCTTTTCGAGCCTAATTCGAGCGAGCCCAGTAATGCTCAAGCTCGGCTTGAAATAAATTTCGAATTTTTTTTTCTGTTCAAGTTCGGCTCATTTAATTTCGAGTCGAGCTCGAGCGAGCCGAATATCGAGCCGAACGCGAGTCGAACACGAGCCGGCTCACTCATTTGCCAGCCCTAGTAAGGCCACTCAAGAGAGAAGCTCGACCCACCAGGTCCAAAGAAACACCATAAGCATAAGTTAGATCACAAATAACTATGCAATAAATATTTACATGCTTGTAAATAAACATAAAGGATGCAACCAAATAAAATGTCAACTTTTATTTTCTCCTAGGTTCATCCTATATTTCACATTGACCAAGTTCAACTACTTGTTATTTACTTATGGTCTCGGAATCGCCGCATCACCATAATGGTTCCAACCTCCAAGGAATGAAATCGTCATCTCCTCGTTCGGGTAGCGAAATCGTCGCATACCCGGGATAGCGAAATCGTCGCGTACCCCATTCCATCACCGCCATCACGTGGCACGGGTAGCGAAATCGTCGCGTACCCGGGATAGCGAAATCGTCGCATATCCCAATCCATCACCGCCAACTCATGGCACGGGTAGCGAAATCGTCGCGTACCCGGGATAGCGAAATTGTCACGTACCCCATTCCATCACCGCCATCACGTGGCACGGGTAGCGAAATCGTCGCGTACCTGGGATAGCGAAATCGTCGCATACATGGCACGGGTAGCGAAATCGTCGCGTACCCAGGATAGCGAAATCGTTGCGTATCCCACTGTTCACATTTCACACTTGCCAACCTAAGTCCAATGGCCCTAGGTTCGAGTCACCAAGTCTCACCTATGTTCAATGACACTAGGCTTACTTTACATTCTCAACCTAGGTTCCATGACACTAGGTTCCAATCTCATGTTCCAACCTATGTTCAATGACACTAGGTTCCAATCTCATGTTCCAACCTATGTTCAATGACACTAGGTTCCATTTGCACTTTTCAACCTATGTTCCTCAACACTAGGTTCTAATTCATACATGCAATCACATAACAAGTATAGACAATAAGGATATACTGGAATTCTTTAACATGCAAGAGGAGCCCATGGCTCTATCTATCATGATTCTCATTTTGCCAACATGCAAGTTCTAGGGTTTCACATTTACACACCATTTTATTTTTCAAATGGTTATTTACCCTAGACATGGAAGTGACCTAATCACTTCGGTAAACACAAACCCACCTCAAGAGCTTCCAAGTTCTTGAATTCTTTGAGCTCCTAAGTCTTCAAGCCTTGAGTTCTTGCTTCAACCCAAGCTTCTACAAGAAAATAGTTCGTTACTCATTACGAACCCTTAAATCAACTCGATACATGAAATCAAGTGTTCTAACATGATTTCTTATGCCTTAATTGCAATTCCCGAAGGTCCAAATATTTTTAGAACCTTCCAAGGCAAAAGCCCCAAATCTACCTAGGGTTTGCATGCATGCAAGCCAAACCCTAGATTTCCTTGCCAATCTTTCATCATTTGTGGTTTAGATTGCCTAGGGATTCCAAAAAACCTCATATCAAAGGTTTAAATCCAAGATTTAAACCCTAAATCACAAGAACTCACCTCTACACACAAGCTCCTTAGCCTCTTCTTGCACCAAAAAGCTCCAAATCCACCTTAGAAGCTTTTTCCAAGGTCAAATCCTTCACTTCTCTAAGCTTTGGAGAGATCTCTAGAGAGAGAAAGTGAGGGAGAGGAGGAGAAAGTGTGAGGAAGGTGGAGGAGTAATGAGGGGAGAGACTTCAGCCCCTATACATAGCCTATCCTCCATGAAATTACCAAATTGCCCCTCACTGGGCATTCTGCTTCAGCCGAGTCCGGACCTTGCAAATTGGGGTCCGGACCCCGTACGCGCAACTGCCCACATCGCAGGTCGGGTCCGGACCTTGGCGTCCGGGTCCGGAACCCGTACGTGCCTCCCGGTCTCTGCGCCGGTCGGGTCCGGACCCCAGATCCCGGGTCCGGAACCTGTGAGCACCTCAGCTCGGAAAACAGGTCGGGTCCGGACCGTGGTGTCCGTCGCTCAGAGGACGGAAAGCCGTACTGAAGTTCAGCTTCGTACCCAAATCTCGTTGTACACTCTTCCAAAACTGGGACAATAACTCCCTACTCAGAAATTTAAGTTCCACCCAACATTGGTCCACGTAGTAGCAGCATTAGCTTACTTAACTACGCCAAAAGTTATCACAGGAAAGTCTCTCAATACAACGAGTCTAGAGTATATTTTCGTAGGCCGAAACGACACACTCCGACTAACCAACAACGTCAACCTGCTCCCCATGAGCGAAACTATATCATTGTCTCAAAACTTGCATCAATAATGCTCAACTTGGAGACTATAGTCTCTCACCTGAGGTACAAATAGATAAAAGTTCAAACCCTTAGTATCGAAAACCGACTTACGGTATTCCGACATTCCTTGGTTCAAGACCAAACCATCCGCCTAGACCAACAGGTCTAAGGCTCACACAACCAGTTGAGCTCGACAAGTAAGCCAGCTACAGGTACATGCGGTTCAACATAAAAATCCACGTGTGTCCACCACTTGGTAAAATAGGGTTGCTAATCGCAACTAGTCATCAAAGCCATCAGTGATGCTCAACATCTGTCTCCACGAAACCCGGTCGCTGAAATCCACATGGGACCAGCGATTCAATGTTCCATACCACATCCGATGCCTGTCTCAACGAGACCCAGATGCATCAATCATCAAGTGACCAGAAGAGCAATCCACTCCCATAATTATCCGTGTTTAACCATGTCATGTACCTTGTATTCAAACACATGCATCAACTTCTGAGCCAAAGGGTAGCTCAGTCCACATGCCCAGCAAAGTTCACACCTTCTAGGAATGCAATATAGATTGCAACTAAGAGCACATTATCCCCTTAACTTTGCTAGACCTGGCTATTGGTTAGTATACAACCAGACCAACACCATAGTACATACCATTGGTGAGGTTAATTCATCATTTTACATAACCTTGCCTAGGGCTAACCCAGAATATACTGCGTGGTCGGAGATGACCACGATTCTAATATTCGCACGAGACCAACTTTAGAGGTTATCTACAAGGGAAACATATAGACTCAATCCAAATACTCCCAAAAGAGGGATAGGGCATTTCATCCTAACTTTTGACAATACGTTGTCTGCAGCCAACGTATTTATCAAAAGGGAGGTGAAGTATCGTAGATCCATCTCCAACGCCACGTTGGAGAAGTGACACCAGCATGAACTCATTCGATCTCACAATACTGCACCAGAGTGCACCACAACACAATAAATATCAACTATGGAAGTCGATATTCGAGGACGAGATCAACCATCGAGCCAACTCCCTAGGAGTTCTATGGCTCCAACAACAGGCATAGGAACTATCCGCGACATAAAGTCGCCAACTACACAAGCTAAAAGCGATCAACAACTCGATCTTAGAGTCTTATCCAAATCCACAACATACCCTTAAGGACATCCATTTATCATATAGAGTGTCATGCAATATGCCACAAGCATACATAAACTATGTGCCATTCCCATACCACTCTGATTTAGGTGTTGGGACTGCCTCACTCAACGCGTACTCCACAAAAACCTGACATTGAAGCTAAATCATATCCAATCCTGGCTTACGCCAATAGGCGCAAAGATCACAAAAATCAAAACAGCTGCACTGACAAATCCACCAACAGGATATTTAAGCATTACTCAAGTGAGAAAGATCTTTTAAGCTCGTTACGCATCACGAACATCCTTCAGTTTCATGAGTCAAGCGAATTTTCGATCATATATATACTCACACGGAATTTATTACCCTGCCTAAAGCTCAATAAGGAATCCAATAACAACCTCGATACACTCCAATCAATCTAAAGATCGGGGTCAAGCCAACAACTTATCAGAAGAAAAAGGGGAAAAACCCATAAGTTATCGCCAACTTACTGCGACTATCCAAAATCTCGGTTCGCTGCTCTCTCCATGGCTTATGCTACCATTAGAGAAACGAGAAGTAGGGTAGGCACCACGGTCCTACCCGCCAAATCTAAAGAAACTCCACTCATACCGCAACCGCACGAGCGGTCGGCGAACAAACCTCGGGCCGCACACCAGCAGCCCACGCAACACATGCGGTCAAACCTGCATAAATCATCATCTCCATAGAGATGCCTGCAATCGTACATAAGCTCAAAATAGGGAGGAGTAGGCACTAAAGCCATACTCATAGAGTCTGAGGAAATAATATCCGCACTGCAGTCGCCCAAGCGATTGCATTTCAATCCTCGAGCTGTACTCACACAGCTCCAGAAACAGTTGCGGCGGTAGCCGCACAATGTATCGTCTCCATAGAGATACCCGCAGTGGACCTCGTGCTCTACATGGAAAGTGGGGCCAAGAAATCACGGCTCAGCCGTCAGCTAAGGCCCAACAGATGTCACTGCCTGGATCCTCAATGTCAACATCTGTCCCGAGTGGTTTTACCAGGTGCACATCACCCTACCACTCGTTATCTGTCTGGTAATCTGCCACCACTCCCAGTAGAGACACAAGTCTGCACCGCAACTGCAAAACAAACACGGGGTAACGAAACAACAATAAACCTCGAGTTAATAAAACCTGACCAACTTACGGGGACTCAATCCCACAACCCCATGCTCTCACGTGCTTATAAACCTTAGGTCTTCCTAGGGTCATCCTAACCAGTGGTTCAGTTAGATAGGTTGTGAATGTAGTTGTGATTGTTCATGCTCTGATACCATCTTAATCTGTCACGCCCTGGGCTAGTTTAGATGCGGAAAACGGGTCAAATTTTTTTTTTTTAAAGTCTAACCCACGCAGTGAGACCGAGAATTTTACTATGCAATTTAACTCTCAGTTGATGATGTTTTTGTGTGTATTTTAATTACATAATCACTCGTCAAGTTTCGGGAGAAAATGATTTAAAATGAAAGAGTTACGCGATTTACAAAATTCACTTAAAGTGAATAGTAACTCCGGTTTTTCGGAGAGACCGGTGATTAGAGTTGGCTTTCGGAGTGTATCGGACTCCGTTCATAGTGCTCCAATAGCTCGTTATCAACTGTCTGACTATTCTGGACTCGATGGCACTAACAAATTTTGGATTTGATGCACGGTTTTCGAGAAAATTGGATCTTATTGAAAATTGGACTTTTATTCTTCGTTGTGTTGGTTATGCAAAGCTTATCGTAGCTCAGTTTTACGTGTGAACCCTCGGATAGGGACCTATCATGCGAAAGGAAGTTGGTGTGGATGGACTTAGGTCGTGATTTCGCTAATCGAGAGGATTTAAAAGCGATTATCGACCGTTAAGCAATTGATGTATAGATGAATCGGAAAGAGGATGAGTTCGTCGTGAACCGGCAACCAAATCGAACAAAACAAAATCGTAAGTTCGATAATTCGATAGTGCTGAACGCGATGGCGCTACCTGTTCGTAGATCCGACGGACGGATCTCCTGGAACTACATGATGTTCGTGATGGGGTCGAAGGTCGCAAAATGGTAATTTCGCTAAAGTCCCAATTTTTATGTATCAATCCGCGTGAAATCGAAAGTATTGGTGCGTTCACGCGTATTTCACGCGCTGTGAGGGACCTAGGAGGGAAAGCTGAGTTTTTGTGGGCTTTTGTGCAAAAGAGCCAAGGTGTATAAAGGGTGATTTTAGGGTTTGCTTCATGAAACCCTAACCCTAACGCCTCCCCTTCACCCTCAGCCAACCCCTCACCTCCTGGCCGCTCCCTGCGGGTTGCTGCCGCCGCCACTGACCTCCGGCATGCTGCTCCGTCGCCCCCGGCCGGCGCTGCCCCTGCAGCCTTGGCTGGGCCACCCTGGACCCGTGCGGGCGGGTAGTGATAGAGAACTACCATCCGCCGCCTCCCCTGGCCCACTGCCGACCCCACTTGACTCCCCGGCACCGCCGCACCCGAACCCGACGGTCGCCGTCGTCGCTGCTCGCGCGGGGGGCCGCCGCGGCTGCAGCTGGGTCTGGATCTGCTCGGGTGGGCCGAGGCAACTCCAGCCTCTTCCCCTCGCACCGCCGCCGCCTCCCGCCGGAAGCCACTCCCACGCTAGAGTCCCCCTGACGTCCGCATCCCCCTGCCGTCGCCACGCCGTCGCCAGAGCCGTCGTTGGCCGGATCCGGGCTGCCCTAGCTTTGCCTCTCCGCGGCTAGGGCATCACCGCCCGCCGCCGGCGCTGCTTCCCGCCGCCGGTGGACACCTCGGCTGGTTGTCCCCGGCCGCCCACACCCTCCTCCCGCCGGCTCAGCCGCCGTCGATGCCGCCGCCGGCCGTTGCTGGCTCCCTGCTCGCGGTTCAGCCCGAACTAGGCTTGATTTTTGGTCGCCATGCCGTTCCGATGATCCGGGCTGCCTCCATCGACCCCGCTGGTGAGCACGGCCCTCCCGAGGTGCCGAGTACCTCCATGCTCACCTATTCCGCTATCAGCGAGGCTCTGAACAGCGAGTTCCCCGATGTCGATCCCGGACCGCCTAACCCGGTTGAGGTCCTAGTCACTCCTATGCGCTCTTCGGCTGTTCGCTGTGCTACGGACAGCGAGCACGGCCTCTGCCACATTGAGACCTAGTAGGGTGTGTCTCGGCGGGCCTCGATAATGCTCGGATCGAGGTATCGACCCGTAAACTCTATAAAATGCATGTTTATATGCAATTACATGAACGATTAGGGACTTTTATGCGATTTGGTCGCTGTGGGCAACGTGTGCACGCCACGCGTGACCTGTAGACTGATTGTCCAAGGTCCGCTGTCCTTCGTTTGTCCGAAAATAGGTTTTCGGAGCGTTTCCCGACGAAATTCGTCGGCGGAACGTGGTTTTCGGCTCGAAAATTATCCGACGCGATGTGTGTGAATTGTGGGCTACCGCTAGGCCTTATTGGCTGGTTGTCCTGGCCGTCTCGTGTATTCGGAGAACTCCGGTGAGCGGTAGTGGGTTCCTGTGTCGAAATCGACACTTTCAGGAACCCGGATCGGAACGATTGTCCGACGATGATCGTTTCGATGTTCGATCTTGTGCTTGCTGCCAAGACACCCAAATGGATGTGTTTTGGGGCAGCAGTTGACTCGTGGATCGAGTCGGTACCTTTCGGGACTGTTCGTGTGTCCCGGGAATGTCCCGGTGCGATTTTGGGACTTCCGGTATTGTGCGGAGATCGGTTACGGGAAAACCGAGTCTCGAGTTTTGGGGGTTTGTGTGAGATGCATATGTTGAGTCCTTTGGGGCATGTCTCTGACTCGTGGACCTATCGTAGGTCCGGTTGATCTGCGTCGCGTCCAGGTTCCCGACGCGAGTACGACAGGTGGGTGCGCCTTCGGAGTAGTCGGTATCACTATTCCCTGTCTCTCCTTTGATATAGCTCTACATGTCGATTCCTTCTTTACAGCATTCGTTCATACTTACCTTACTTGCATAGTATATTTGTGGTCATGGACATGTAGAGCAGGATTATGCATTGATGATCTGTGGACTTCTTGTCCAGGCAACACATCGACTCTCTTGTCGTGTGTTTCGATCTGATTGATCAGGATTTGGCGTTCATACGCCTCTGTTGTGGCTTCGGCCAGGTACCGGCCTCTTGCCGGCTTTGATTCGATCTGTTTGATCAGGATGTGGCGTTCCTTTCGCCTGAGATGTGGCTTCGGCCAGGTATCGGCTTCTTGCCGGCTTTTTATTGAGCATATCGCATGATCAGTCACTGCACAGCGTGTATTCATGACACCAGTTTGGTTTGGCCACCGATCAGAGGTGTACTATCCAGATGAGTCGACCCATGGGCACATGAGTTAGATCGGGTGCAAGCAAAGTGACAAGCACGCATGAGGTCTGCGGACCAATAGGGCAAGCACCAGTTTGGGTATTTTGAGTTTTCATTCCATTGATGCATATGCAGCTTAGTTTTTCCCGTACAGTAGCGTTTTGATTAATTATTCTGTTCATACTGATACAGCTACTGTAGATCTCTGATTATATTGTTATCATATCTCCTTTGTTTCTCAGTGATTACGACATGCCCCTGTGGCTCAGTTGTACCCACTGGGAAACCTCGTTGTGGTTTCTCACTCCCCATTTTTCAGGTAGCTCGGGCGAGGAGTTCAGTTCGTGGTTCGACGAGAGGACGATCTAGCTAGACTGCATTAGCGGTCATCACCCTGGTTATGTTTTCCTTATCTGCATTAGTAGTCAGATAGATACATAAATGGTTCAATTAGATGATCAATTTGAATGCTTATAAATTATATAAGATGATGAATTCCCTATGCATAATTTGGATTATCAGCATTTGACTTGTGTTTTATCGTGTGGGTGTCTACCCATCGTGGTAGCTGGTTTTCAAAATGAAGTTCCGTGTGGGAACAGTTTTAAAAGGTTTTTATGGATTTCTTTTAACGCTTATTAGAATTTGAAAACAAAGCTTTCGTGTGGGAAGCAATTTTCAATAGGATGTTTATTGTACTGTGCATTGCATCATCCTTCGCTTAAGGAGTGCTTAGAGGCATGTAAGGATAGTTGTATGCACATATACTCTATGGTTGTATTGTGTGGATTATCGTGAATGTAAGTGTGATTGTGATCCTGTTGTATGTTGTTGGTACGCCGTGCAAATACAGGGGAGACTCTGTCCGTGTAGACAGAGGTGCCTGTATTTGTGGCGGGTCTGTTCACTGCGCGGGCTAGACTTTTAAAAAAAAAAAATTTGACCCGTTTCCCGCATCTAAACTAGCCCGAGGCGTGACACAATTACAACATTAAATAGTGCTTTGAACATCAATAGATTCACTTTCATTCACTCCTAATTAATCTCATATTAATTATCGGTTTTGCTTTATTTTTATTATATTTGAAGATAATTTATTATGAGAATTCTTAATACTTATATTCATCAAATTTAGGTAATCATGTGTAATTTCTAGGAGCTTAACCTATCTCGGTTGTGTGTGTTGAATTTGATGAATAGTCATTCTCTTATGAACTAAAATTTGTCACATGTTCTTTATACTAAGAGATTGCTTAAGTGAGGGAGAGTCATTATTATATTGAGAAAAGAATGCTCATATGCTTTGAAAGATGTGGAAAGAGTTACATCCTTAAAGGAGTATGAAAACTACCACCACATGGAGGAAAGAGCTACCACCCCGGTCGTCCGGTTAGTGTGTGCAGCCTACCACATGAGAATTGAATTGCATATCCGAAAAAAAAATATATATAAGTGCAAAAGCATGCAAAAGAAAAAATATCACAAAATTTATTTTTCGGAGTTATAAGGTGGTCCACATACATGAAAGATGCTCAAAGAGCCACCCTCTGTGCGATGTTTGTTTTATCTCAAATTTGAACGTTTATGCGACAAATTTCTATCTCTTTGATGAATTCCTTAAGTCATCTTTATAATCCATTTTACATCTTGATAGCTTTTGAGCCTTTAGATTATTTTTGATGACTTGATTTTGAAGTTTATATGAATTAAAAAATCGTGTAATATTTTATCTACATCATGGTGATTGTGTAGTAAAATTCTTAATTTTTATGAAATTAATAGGGATTGAAAGAAGTCTATGTGAATGCATCACGTTCATGCACTAACATTATTTTCAATGCAATCATTGTGTTTTCTCATTGTATCACAAGTGGTTTCATAGTGAACAAAATTTTAAACTTGTGTTTCTTGTACTTCGATTTGATTTTTCTTTAAACTCTCTCTATTTTTGGTGTTTTCTTTTTGGCAATTTTTGACAAAAAGGGAAAGAGAGGTGATGATATTGAAACCTTTAAAAAAATGGGGAGAGATTTTAGAACTTAGACGCTTGCACAAAGGGGGAGAGATTTTGATATTTTTACTACTAACTTTGTTCGTGGAGAAAGAAAACTTTTTGCAAGTCTATGAAGACTTCAAGACTCCATTTGTGTCTAAGCCACAAAGTTTGTTTAGGAGTTACAAAGTTGTATTTTGAATTTTGTTTGGATCTTTCACGCGAGAAGTTCATTGTTTTGGTGATGGCAATGAATTTCAAAGTTTCTGGAGAGATGAGCATCGTGAGTGTTTTGTGTAATTTTGGGTTTTGTCACGAAATTGCCAAAGGGGGAGATTGTTACGAATTTTATATTGGCATATTTCGTGAAGTGAGTCGGAGTCTTGAAGGTTCAAAGAAGAAAAGACGAAGATTGAAGACTCGAAGATTCAACGTATGAATTCACGATGCTTGGTAAGTTTAAATAATCTTGATGGTGATTTATGAACATTTACAAGTGTTTGGAGACATTAGAATAGGTTTTTGATAGATTTTAATAAACCGAAAAAATTTATGCTACGGGGTCCGGACCCTGAGGGCTGAGGTCCGGAACCCGTAAGCCTGTCAGACTGTTTCGCAGAGCGGGTTCGGACCCTGATGGCTGCGGTTCGGACAATGAAAAGTTGGAACGTTTCAGAGTCCGGACCCGGCTATCCACGATCCGGACCCGACCCGTCACGATTTTTTGAAACTTTATTTTTTCAATCCTACTCTGATTTTATGTCTCCTAAACCTACTCTGACTTTATTTTTTAAAATTAGTTTTGCAATCCTAATTTGATTCTAATTGCTTCCAAATTTTTTTAAAATCAGTTTTCAATCCTAGTCTAATTCGGATTGCTTCTAAACCTATAAATAAGATGTGGGGATGTCTCTAAAACGTGGTTAAGCATAGATTATTGTTTAGAAACCCTAGAAGCTTGTAGGTAGCCGTTTCCTCATCTTCTACAACAAGCTTCTCTCAAAATTCATTCTTGGTGCCCTAATTTTTAATATTCTTCTAGAATCAATTTGAGAACTGCTCAGAGATTATTCCCGCATATCTTTCATGATATTCTAAGCAAGGAATCACCACCAACGTTATTCGTTTTGCTCCGAACGGAGTGGCGTCGTGGATTCGGTGTGATCAAGACGGTTCGTGGATTCGAATCGTTGGTGCTCGAGGATTCGAGTGGCGTCCGTGCATTCGGACGTGGGGCGTGGACAACCCGACAGTGTGCGCGAGATCCGTAGGAGATAAAGGAGAGGTTAAGTCCGTGGAGTAGGTAATCACCTTATAATCTTTTATTCTTAGTGGATTATATTTCGCGTGTTGGTCCTGTGGGTTTTTCTCCAAGTTGGAGTTTTTCCACGTAAATCTCGGTGTGCTGATTTTTATTTTTCGCACTTATTTTCTTGCATCGAGTTTTGTGGTTTGGCCGTCATACCTATTCACCCCCCTCTAGGTATTGATAGTATCTAGATAGATCCTAGGGTTCCCCATAACTTACACCAAACACCATAAAACTTAAAAACTTTTCAAATCAAATCGCCTCCATTTCAAATCTTACTCGCAGTAAACGTAATAGAACTGCTCCATCCTTGGAAGGTCCATATCCTGTGGTAGTGGCTTCGACTCCTCCCTCTCCCCAACTTCAGTATGTTGCTATACACTGCATCATCACATGATCGATCACCCCCAAATCGATTCGAGTTAGAGAAGAAACAAAAGTAGGAGATGCAAATGGATCAATCAATCGAAATAAATGGAAAGATTAGAGCGAAAAAATAGATATCTTTGAGAAGAAATTTGAATTGGCGAGAGCTCTTGTAGATAACCTCCGCTTCTTTATCAAAACTATTGCATAGGTGAGGTAAGGGGAGAGGGAGAGACGCCCAAGTACATGCATGTATTATAAATCTTATAGGCGCACATGTAATTAAGTACATAAATTTGTGAATTAATTTGCTCATAATCCCTAGCATTCGCTGCCTTATTTTGCTCCATGTATATTCACATTGAAATTGTTAGAAATAGAATGTTCATAAGTGAGTTATGTGCATGTGCTTAATTACATGCGTTATACAATATTACACCATCAAATTAGTTTTATTCTATTCTTCTCCATAACCTTTTCAAATCTTAATTATATAATAAATGTGCCACATCATCTCCTAATTGATCCAATAAATAATTATGTGGATGTGCTTAATTACATGCGCTATACAGTATTACACCATCAAATTAATTTGATTCTATTCTTCTCTATAACCTTTCAAACCTTAATTATATAATAAATGTGCCGCATCATCTCCTAATTGATCCAATAAATATAATATTCCTCTTCTCACTTAAGATGGGAGGAGAAAAGAAAGGGAGAGAGAGAAAGAAAACTAAAGGAATTGGAGGTGAGGGAGAGAAAACGTTTTACTTAGATAAAGAGAAAAAAAATTAAGAAAAAAAAGTAGGTCCCACCGCCCTCAAATTAAGGATACATCCACGTAGGATTAGGCCATGAGAATTCATGTATAGGTATAGATTCTAGGCTCCTAGAATAACATGTTAAGAGGGTGAAAATCGTCATTCCACTCTTTTGTTGGAACAACAATTCCACCCATTGTACCTCTACTAATTTAATAATATTCCCATCTTTTTGATGGAACAATAATTCCACCCCTTACACCTCAACTAATTTAATAATAAAATATAATTAGTTAATGTATTATATATTAATTCATTTACTAATTAATTAGATAAATAATTAACTACTTGATTTATTATTCTAATAAGTATTTAATTAACTATGTGAGCAATTAATTTACTATCTATACTATATATTATTCCTCATAAGCTCTTGCCACATGACAGCATTCTCTTCATTGTCAAGTACTCTCCTTAAGTATTGCTAGCATCTGCCTCTTCGGCTTCCCGTCTCATCAATTTCTTCCCCATAACGTCTGCCTCTTCGGCTTTCCGTCTCATTAATTCCTTTCCTGTAACGTCGCTGCTTCGACTTCCCGCGTCATTAGTTTCTATTTTCTAAGAGGCGTTGCTCGAGGAGCCCGTGGGCACCGCATATGGCGTCCTCGACAATGACCTCGCCTACTACGTCCGCTTCAAGCCCCGCAGGCGCGCTGCCCTCGCCCTCACCCTCGCCGTCAACGTCGGGTGAGTCAAACTCTGACCCTAGCCCCCAACCTTCCTCCCTCGTCTCGGCCACTTAAATTTGTAATGTATAGTTATGCAAAGGGTGTGTATCCCTCTACTCTAATGGCCTCGGAGGACGAGAAGTATCGGCTAGGATATTGGTTTGCCGAAAAAGGGTTGAAGGCACTGTGGTACTTCACGAAATCGTCGGTGTCAGTAGAGAATGCCCTAAATGAGGGTAGAAAGGGATTCGATTTCTATGTAACAAATTTTTTTCTCCTATAGTTCTTTTTATCTTTCGTTGTTTTTTTATTGAATTTGTCACGCTTCGCCGTGCCTTATCACCAACTAGGTAGGAGGACAACCCGCACGAGCGCGTGCACCAGATCCGCCGAACGGACAGAATCTTTCCTATCCGCCCAAGGCATCACAACACATGGAGTCACATGATGTTCCAAACAGGAACCGAGTACAAAGTTGCGCAAGGAAAGCATCGGTAAAAGAAGATTCTACTTCTATTACATCACATATTCTCATTTACATGCCAACTTTTTCATTTCTTACATACATTCCAAACAACAAGTTCCAAAATATGAAATTTACATTTGACATGCTTTACATAGCCCCTATAATGTATTGTCCAAAAGTTAATAATATACGAGAATTCCCTCTCGTACTCACGCACGGTGCGGTTCCCTTGCTTCAACTTTCGAAACTTTTCTTGGAGTTTCCTCTTCTCGCTATCGGGGAAGTAGGCGGCAAACACCATACCCCGAAACTCCTCCCAAGTCGGTGGCGGAAGGCTAGAGAGTCGATCACGCTTGACTCCCTTCCACCACACCTTCGCCGATCGCTCTAAACAATGAGCGGCGAGGTGCACCTTGTCCCTCTCCAAGCTGTATAGATCCTCGAAGAGCGTCTCGATGGTATCGATCCACGTCTCCACGTCCCATGGATCCACGTTCTCCCCGTTGAAGATAGGCGGGTTGAACTTTTTGAACGTCACGTGAGCCGCAAGTGCACGCTCTCTCTCCGCCTCCCCTGCCGCGGGATCGGGCATAGGAGCACCCGACCCATCGGTCGCAGTCGGTGGTGCGGGTGGCGCCACAGCCGGCGCCGGTGCCACTCCCTCGGCCGGTGCCGAAGCAGAGGCCGGAGGTGCTCCCGATCTCTCCTCCCTAATCGCAGTCGCTTGCTGCGCCATCTCGTCCTGGAGCTTCTTAATTTGCTCCTCCTGTCGCTGCATGGTTTCGGCCTGTCGCCGAACCACGCCCATCAACTCGGTCAACTAGTCACGAAGACCCGAGTTCTCGCCCTCCCCGAGTTGTTCGGGAGCCGCGCTCGATCCTCCGAGCCCAGCCCTCGTAGGAGGCCGTCCACGTACCATTATCTCCTGAAAACACAACGACTTTGGTCATTTCGTGACATTCAAAGTCATTTACGACACAACATTTCACGAACATAAACGTGAACCCAATCTAGGCGAAAGTCACACAAGGGATTTATTCCCCTCACTTGGTTTCATGTTGTCAGCCGCCAACATGAACTCTCTTGGTGAATAATAAGACACACCTCGAATCCACCTCTACTTCCAGCTAGAGGTATAAGGACATAACCTAATCACTTATCTTTCACCACAATCAAAGATCTCATCACTCACGAGCCTACACTCCTAGGGTCTTTTCCATCCTAGAATTTCTTAGGTCCACCTAGACCGTTTCTACGCTCTGATACCACCTTAGTTGTCACGCCCCGTCGGGCCTTTAACACCAACTAGGTGGAAAGGATAACCGCACGGGCGCATGCCCCAGACCCGTCGAACGGATAGAGTCTCCCCTACCCGCCCAAGGCGCCACAACACAAGCATATCCACGATGTTCCAACTAGGAAAGGAGTACAAGAGTTGCACAAGGAAAGCATCAACATAATGAAGTTCTACTTCAATTACATCACATTTGCATATTTATACATGTCTAATTTTTTTCTTTTCTTTCATTTCTATTCCGTACATCAAGTTCCAAAACTATGGAATTTACAAGTTGCATACATTTAATAAAAACCCCTATGCTATCATTATCCAAAACTAGGGGTACAACTCTATGTACCACCAAAATGGAAAGGCCGCTATCTACAGAGCCAAACCCTTGCCTCGCTCCGCCGCCTCACTCGCGGAAGGACCTGAAAAACGTAGGGTGAGAACTATAAACATAGTTCCCAGTGGGTAAGGCCACCCAAGAGAGAAGCTCGACCCACCAGGTCCAAAGAAACACCATAAGCATAAGTTAGATCACAAATAACTATGCAAATAAATATTTACATGCTTGTAAATAAACATAAAGGATGCAACCAAATAAAATGTCAACTTTCATTTTCTCCTAAGTTCATCCTATATCTCACATTGACCAAGTTCAACTACTTGTCATTTATTTATGGTATCGGAGTCGCCGCATCACCATAATGGTTCTCAACCAAAGCGAAATCGCCGCAAGCGTTGGGCACCGGGCAATGGAATCGCCATCCCCATCATGGTCCCAACTTCCAAGGAGTGAAATCGTCATCTCCTTGTTCGGGTAGCGAAATCGTCGCATACCCGGGATAGCGAAATCGTCGCGCTTCCCATTCCATCACCGCCATCACGTGGCACGGGTAGCGAAATTGTCGCGTACTCGGGATAGCGAAATCGTCGCGTATCCTAATCCATCACAGCCATCACACGGCACGGGTAGCGAAATCGTCGCGTACCCGGGATAGCAAAATCGTCGCATATCCCAATCCGTCACCGCCAACACGTGGCACGGGTAGCGAAATCGTCGCGTACCCGGGATAGCAAAATCGTGCGTACCCCAATGTTCACATTTCACACTTGCCAACCTAAGTCCAATGGCCCTAGGTTCAAGTCACCAAGTCTCACCTATGTTTAATGACACTAGGTTTACTTTACATTCTCAACCTAGGTTCCAATCTCATGTTCCAACCTATGTTCAATGACACTAGGTTCCAATCTCGTGTTCCAACCTATGTTCAATGACACTAGGTTCTATTTGCACTTTTCAACCTATGTTCCTCAACACTAGGTTCTAATTCATACATGCAATCACATAACAAGTATAAATAATAAGGATATACTTGAATTCATTAACATGCAAAATGAGCCCATGGCTCAATTTATCATGATTCTCATTTTGCCAACATGCAAATTCTAGGGTTACACACTTTCACACCATTTTATTTTCAAATGGTTATTTACCCTAGACATGGAAGTGACCTAATCACTTCGGTAAACACAAATCCACCTCAAGAGCTTCCAATTTCTTGAATTCTTTGAGCTCCTAAGTCTCAAAGCCTTGAGTTCTTGTTTCAACCCAAGCTTCTACAAGAAAATGGTTCGTTACTCATTACGAACCCATAAATCAACTCGATGCTAGAAATCAATTGTCTAACATGATTTCCTATGCCTCAATTGCAATTCCCGAAGGTCCAAATATTTTTAGAACCTCCCATGGCAAAAACCCTCATTTCACCTAGGTTTCACATGCATGCATGTAGAACCCCGAAATTTCTTGGCCAATCTCTACGTTTTGTGGTTTAGATTGCCTAGGGTTTCCAAAAACCTCAAAATACTATATTGATTCCAAGGTTTGAACCCGAATCATAAGGAATTCACCTTAGCCACGAGTTCTCCAAGCTCCTACTTGCACCAAGAAGCCTCTTCTCCACTTTGGAAACCTTTTCCAAGCTCAATCCACTTTTTTCTCCAAGCTTTGGAGAGATCTCTAGAGAGAAAAAGTGAGAGAGATGGAGAGGAGAAGTAGAGGAAGAAGAAGACTGAGTAGGGAAGGGTGTCCCTGCCTTTCTAACACCCCCTCAAGTGTGAAAAGACCCTTTTGCCCCGCAAAGAACTTGTAAATTCCATATTTTTGAAACTTAATGTATGGAATAGAAGTGAATGAAAGGAAAATTTTGGCATGTATAATTTTGCAAATGTGTTGTAATAGAAGTAGAAATTTCTTATGTTGATACTTCCTTGTGCACTCTTGTACTCTATTCCTGTTTGGAATAATGCATGAATACAGGTGTTGTGACGCCTTGGGCGGATAGGAAAAACTATGTCCGTTCGGCGGGTCTGGGTCATGCACCCGTGCGGTTTATCCTTTCCACCTAGTTGATGTTAAAGGCCCGGCGGGGCGTGACACTATTATACCTCATTTGGCAAGAGCGTCATGTATTGGATCCCTCTCCAATCTATTGATGACGTTTCGTAATGCCTTCGACAATTCATCATCAAATCCAAAATTATAACGATGGTGCTATGACGGATTAAGATAATAACCTATCATTAAGAAATATATCACTCCATTAACAATGCAAAAATAAAATTGAACAATAAATAACAAATAGTTTTGTTATAATGTATAACTTACCTCACTACAAGAAAAGGCAGCCGTAGAGGTGGTTTTTAGTTATCATAGAGGCGGTTTAAACTGCCTCTAGGAACCGTAGAGGCGCAACGACCGCCTCTAGACCACCGGTGTAGACACCGCCTCTATAATGTAGAGGCGGTTTGATCGACCGCCCGGGAAGCTTAGAGGCGGGCCTATAGAGGCAGTTTAAACCGACTCAACTAATTTTTTTTATTTTATTTAATATTTTTTATTCATCTTATTATAATATAGAGGCGGTTTAAACCGTGTCTATAAAATTAGTTTTCTTATTCTGTAGAGGCGGTTTAAACCGCCTCTACGACATGTAATTACATAGAGGCGGCTTAAACCGCCTCCATGTAAAAAATAGTATAAAAAATTTATTAAAATAATTATTTTAGGCTGCATTTATAAGAAAAAAATTATAAATTCATTGGCAATCACATAATCTTAAATATTAATACAAATCAAATATCATATTTTTCTATAATAAGCAAACCAATTATGTCGTGATAACTTAACAATTCTTTGATATCATCAAAAAACATAACAAATGTCAAAACACATCATTGCATTCAATATCTATTTATGGTAGCAACACACTAAATAAAATAAAATTTAAATAGTTTCAAACATAATCGACATTCGAATTTTCAATAATTTGTACAAATTTAAGCAATTTTGTGATGTCCTTCAGTTGTTGGCTCGTGACTTGCCCATTGGTTGATTGTTTTTATTTCAAAATCTTTCACTGTGGGAGAGGACCGAGATCGTGGCAAAAAAGTCGCGTCTAGTTAGAGTAGTCCCTACCGAGCTTACTTAGAGATAGATCCGATACACCTTTCATTTTGGAGAGTGTATACAGAGATGTTTATGTACTTATTTAGTTAGATTATCTTATGGCAAATAATATTGTATTTGAGATGTAGCCATTTTGAGATGTGCTCTTGGTGAGATATTACATATGGAAGTTATTGACATCCTAGAGTTTATGTAATCATGGAGTATTATAGTTTAAGTTCATTTACATCATTAGTTGAAAAAAAATTCAAGCTAAGATTGCTAAAATTGGCAAATTGCCAAAAGTGCTCCAAAGGACCTTTTGTCCATTGTGGTTAACAGGAGAGGGTAGAACATCCAGTAACAGGAAAATAAATAAATAGTTTGTAGATTACTTGTACAGAGGATAAGACTATCCGGGTAATTTACTTTACAACTCGAAAAGGAAAACCAAAACCCAGCTGTGTTACTAGTACACAGGAAGAGGATTACAACTATGTCATTCTATTTATACATATCCTCCATGATTGCAGTGTCATGCTGATTTCATATAACGAAGGATGACCCTTTCGCAATATCATTATCGAGAAACTGAGACAGTTCCATTGCAGGGGCTCTAATCGATTCCTGCACAAATTGAAAACTTAATTTCTGTCAACATGGTAGATTTGATCCATTTGATCCACACATGAGCATTTAATGAATGCATTAGCAAACTAAATTGGTGGTGAACCAATGTTACATTATAAAAGACAAAAACAAAAAACGAAAAAACAAAATAAGAACAAAACAAAAAAAAGAGTTCAACATCTTTACCTTGTGACTTCTTGATCGCTGACAAAGGTAATTCCATGCAGAATCCTCCGACGATGCAGCAAATGCACGTAATCGGTTGAGTTCCAGCAACACTACAGAAGCTAAGTCTGGACGGTCTCTACGGCGGAGCTCTGCACACTTGAGTGCCAGCTCAGCAAACCTCTTGGTCTCCTCCATTGGCCATTCCGGCACTTTAGGATCCAACATCTCATGAAGCCGTCCCTCCTCCAATGCATTGTCGATGTTATGTGCGAGGCCCATCGGTGGCCGTGCAGTGATGAGCTGGAGGAAGATGATGCCGAGTGCATAGACGTCAGATTTGACACTCACCATTCCAGTCTTCTGGTACTCCGGGTCGATGTAGCAGAAGGTTCCAGCTGCAGCAGTCATGCAGTACTGTGTTACTGCATCAGCGCCAGTGGCAGTCTGGGGGACGAGGCGGGCGAGGCCAACATCCGCTATCTTGCTGACGAAGTTGTGGTCAAGTAGGATGTTTCCGGGTTTTAGGTCACGGTGGACAAGCGGTTCAGGCTTCGCCTGGTGGAGAAAGAGGAGACCGGTGGCAATCTCTGCAGCAATCTTGAAACGAAGCTGCCAGGAGAGTGGGGCAGTGCTTGACCGGCAGAGGAGGCAGTCCTCGAGACTGCCATTCGCCATGTACTCGTACACCAGGCATCCATGCTCGGGGCAGGCGCCCATGAGGAGGACCATGTTAGGATGACGAATACAACTCAGTACCTCCACCTGCAAGTATTAATTTAATAAAGTAACATTAAACCATTAGAAATAGGTAATACTTTATCCCCCCAGCCCGATTTTACTTAAATATGCCAAAGCTTAGGATGTAATTCTTTAGCACCCTACAGCTGTTGTTATGGTAGCACGCTAGGGTAGGTACGTTATAGTCATACGATGGAACCAATAAAATCATATAACAAGGCAATTACATCTTTTTTTTTTAATAGTACTTTTAACGAGCCACATGATTGTCTTTATATGAAACAGTAATGGTATGTCACAGTAAATCCTATTGAGTAATCAGGACAATCACAAAGCAATGAAGTATTGCACTCTGAACTATGCAGTACAATCGTGAATTAGTCTGAACCACACACTATCTGAACTTCTCCCTTCAAGGTAGTATTGTCATAAAAAGTTATCAATCATAGGATGTCTGAAAGCTTAGCAGGAAAGTGACTATTTCAACGCACCTCTTGTTGAAATTGTTTCATTCCTTGGGTTACATCAGATCGAAGAATCTTAATAGCAACAAGAGTATGGTCAAGCGTAGATTTATAAACAGGGCCATATCCTCCCTCTCCAATCTTTAGGGCATCTGAAAAGTTCTCTGTCGCCTTCTTGATTTCTTCAATAGTGTATCTTCTGTACCGAATATCAGAAGAAAGACCTAGAGCTTTCCTCTTCTCAGCGGCCTCTTGCAATGGATTTCTCACTGGGTCAAGTATTGCTTGAGAAGACCGCTCCATCTCTGCCATGGGATGTCGGGTCTCCTTTCCTCTATTCAACTCTCCATCAGGTTTCTCTTGATATGCCTGTACTTGCTAAAATGAGGTTAATTGACTCCAAACAAGTCATTGATGTGATAATCCATACTTTACGAAGGAAAAGTGAAAGAAAAAAAAAATTTGTTTTCATACCCATTGATCGATCCTACAAATAATTTCAAGTAGTGAAATGTTTAATACTAATAGATATTAAATAACATGATAAAGTTTGTATTTGTCTCGAGGATAAAGCTTACCTCACCTAAATACACTGAATGTAAGACTATCATATCAAGTGATCAATGAAAATTGTCCAAACTATAGCAAACTGTGTGACTAACTAAAATAGCATAATTAAACATATGTTGATCAGGTGGTGTTGCATTTTCTGTAAGCTAAGAATAAATAAGATTGACATACTGTTTGGTCCTGTATACCTCATTAGAAGTCTCGTCAACAATAATGCTGCTTTTTTGCTTTAACTCAAGCTTTAATCGTCTCAATTCAGCTTCCACGTCTTCCTGTAAAGCGGTCAACACAAACAATTTATTGTGAAACTATGATTAGCAAATATTTTAGAAAACAAAAGATATTAAACGTAACAAAGGAAGCTATATACAAAGGAGATAATAAATAGCAAAATATTTTGGTTAACAAGAATATGAAATGGAATTGTATATTAAAAGATATTACTAGTTAGAAAAAGTAACAGAGGAAACATCAACCTACCAATGAATGATTAGACCAAGATACCGAAACTTCTCCCCTTGGAATCAGAGAAGAACCATCGTATCCACTGGATCCAGAACCATTCGACCAATAGGCACCACCAGAACTGTTTGAATCAGGGATTCTCAGTGGCGCTTCACGATAGGAGTGTTCATTGCTCATATTGGATAAAGGTGATTGCTGCCTCCTAGTATCACGAAATTCTCGACGATAAAAATTGCCTGGTCGATCGAAACTTGTCCTACTTGGGCTAGGACAGGATGAAATACTGATTGAATAGTCAAGATGCCCTTCCACTTGGTTGAGCCTACTCACTCTATCATCATTGGTCCTCTCTGAAGACCCATGATGATCAGCATACCCAACTCTACCAGAACGAACCAGTGGTGATCTGGTGAAACAGTTGATACAAACTTAAGATACAAAAGAGAGAGAGAGAGAGAGAGAGAGAGAGAGAGAGAGAGAGAGAGAGAGAGAGAAGAAAGTGGACAGTCGAATCAAAGTACAAGGGAAACCTCATTCTCAAAGTTACTATATAATTCATCGAATAGACAATGGTGACAATTTTTTACTAGACAACCCACACAATTAATTGCCTAATAAATAAAAGAAAACAGAAAGTTAAATGTAATGAGCAACATAGTACTCAAAGAACACACCAAAAAAAAAGCGTAACACTTAATCCAACCAAAAAGGTGGAAATTTGCAAGAATGCTAGGGCTTCATGTTGTTATACATGGGGTATTATTAAGCATCATATTGCCTACGCAAGTAGGCACTTGTTTGGTCAAGCTAGGCTTTCTACTTGGGAAGAAAAAGTCAGGCGCTTGGCAGCCAAAAATCGTCTTGTGGAAGCTTCTATGATATTTTTAGGAAAAATTTGTGAGGGAGCTAAATAAAAAAGCTATTGGGCCTCTTCACACAACCTTACTATAGCAGAAGTTTTGCAGACGCTCCCAGGGACCTAAACACACCTTAAGTAATATCTGACTTACTACTGCCAAAACACAATGCTCTAATAAGACGAAAATTGTGCTTGAAATATCCAGAAAGAAATTAATGGAGAAAAGGTCATGTACATAATTTAATATTGAACAAATTGGAGAAGTGTAATGGCATTATATCGGCACTGATAACTAGACTATAGAAGGTCCAAAGTTTCAATGTTTTATAAATTAATAACATGATAGTACTTGTCGGATTCCAAGTGTGAGAACCAGTTACGTAACTGATCTATATTAGCTAGTGATATTTGCTTCCAAAATTTTATCAAAAAATATATTTAAATAATGTCACTTAACCTGGCAGGAGGTACAATATGGTCGCTAGCAGCTGGCTCACCTGCAAAATTTACATAGTTTAGTAATTAGTTTGAAATATTTCAACATAATGTATTAGGGAGAAAAAAAAAACATGAGCGTCACGTACTTTTGGCAGACTGGAATGGATTTCCATCAGCTTCAAAGTCAATAGGTTTTCTATTGGCTTGATTTTTATTTGGCCGACTGGCTGGGCGAGCTGAAGATATCTTCCCCTTCGATATAACATATACAGAGCAAAATTCTGGTGCCGTCTTAGAAACAGCGGTGGGCACATCCGCTTGCTTAAAAGTTCTGAAGCACCAAGAGAAGTTAACAGCTTGTCAGTGAAACATGTTAGAACCCTGAAACATATTAGAACCCCCCCATAGGTTATTTGGAAACAGGTTCTAAAAACAGTATTTTTTCATTTTTCAGTTGAATACCCATTTCGTATGTTGTAAAAAAAATTTCTCTGTCAAGTTCCCTCAAAACTTAATGGCTTCTGTTAAAGAAGTCACACATATTATCTCTACTAACAGAGTATCCTGTTAAATTACAAAATATTCTGTTTGAAAAGTTACAGAGACGGTTAAACTCTGAAAGAATATTCTTAAATCAAACAATACAGTAGTTGGGAGTTCAAATTTTAGATATATGCAATACTGTAGTTGGGAGTTCAAATTTCAGATATATGTAACGATCTCTAGTAGTTGTGAGGCACGTATTCATATATTTTCCCTTAAAAGAACCAGATATTAATATCCAAGTGGGGCAAAGAAAGAAAAAAAAAGAAAGTGCACGAACTGGTACCTGGTAAATGCATTCCTAGATGATGCTCCCAATATTAATTTGTCTATACCCTGGTGCATGACAAAATCCACTATAGCCTTTGATACATCAGTTTCATCCAGTATAATTTCCTTGCACTGCAACTGGATTCATAGAAGAGGACAAAATATGAGAATCATAAAGATAATTGATATTTGCGACAATCTTATAGAAGAGAATTAAATATGACAATCATAAAGTACCAAACAGGCAAACAAATTTATTAGTAGGCTTTTCTTTGTAAAATATGAACAAAATACAGAATGAGCAACAAGTATAGAACACTTCAAATAATTGAAAAGAGAATGGATATTCAACCTTTTAATTTCTTCTTAGTCTGTTTTATTTTCCTTTGAAACCAGAAATAATTAAAAGGTGTACGAACTAACTGAAAAGGTTGAATAGAGAAATTCTCGGATATATTCACAACCATCTAAAAATATAAGTAGATGGAACTTCAGGCAACAAAATCTTCAAAATATTCATGATATTACTAATGTATTGAGCTCTAAAATATCCATAATATCTACCAACTTGAAACATTCTAATAGATATAGAACTCAATGTCTTCAATTCAGAAAGAAATACAAACTACACTTAGATAATTTGCAGCACATTGTTTTTCAAGTTTAAAAAATAGCAAAATGTACCACACAACTAGAGTATCACAGGTAAAGAGAAGCCGCGAAAATAATATGTATAATTAGATGTAACAGAGATCAAGTAACATGCATCAAACAATTGAAGTATAATTTTTGTAATAAATGAATAACATCAACGATTTAGTTTCTAAATAAAAATATAGAAGCATGTAGGTAAATCAAATTTTAAATCAAACACATATTTGATTGTAGGAATAGAAAAGGCATTACTTACATCATATCTCAGAATGTAATTTATGCATATTTTTGTTTTAAGTTCTAAAATGCTTGTTTGTGTTACATCTAATTACTCTGTGTCTAATCCTACAACTTTGGTGCAATTCTAGAAACACGGCTTTACATACCCCTCTTCTGTTGCAAAAACACTGAAATGGAAGAAGCAATTCTTTAGTTTGCATGTCCAACTGCTCTAGAAAAGCAGAAGCTACTTCATCTTCCACCTCTGTAATTGAAAGCTGGCTTCCAGCTGCATGTCCGGAAAAAAATCAAAAGGATTATAATAGAAGAAAAAAGAAGATGACTTCTAACTGAAATTACCTTTTACAAGCAGAGAACACAATCAATAACTTTCACTAAATTAAATTTCCCAATCTAACACTAAAAATAAAGATACCCTAACTGGTGATTTCCTGCGGTAGCAATGAACTCCATTCACCAAACCAAACACTATAATAAAATATGTGTATATTCCAAATAGATATTGTTACGCCGTAATAGGGAAAAAATCACAACACTAATGTAACTAATATGATCTAAAACAATATAAGACCTATTTTAGTAGAAAATAATTAAAAGATAATTGTTTTGATTTAGATAATATCAAATTAAAAAAACCAATCTTTCTGGAAGGGACAGTAGCAGGCATATCAACAGAAAAAGGATACGAACAAGAACATCAAATTTCTATGGTTTTCCTAGGCAAAAAAAAAGTATGGAACTAACATGGACTTTTGATCATTAATAAATGACTACCTAGCCATTGAAAATTTCTAATTGAATACCTAACCTTTCAATTCTTTTGACTTGTCTCTTAAGAAGCTATCGGCCACATCCGATGTACCCATACATCATTGCACTACCCATCCATTCTTAATGCATCACGTGCTTTTAAGCCAACCAATTTTAAGTAGAGGAAAATAGCAACTCACTGGGTGATTGAGATTGTACGATCAGATGGGATGAAGGACGAATCAAGGGATAGCGCACAGATGTACAGATGCGCGTAATGCAGGCAATAATTTCTCAGAGCCATCAGATGGCTCAAATCAAATAAGTTAAAAGGGGTGGCAGTATAATCAATTATTTTTTCCTCCCAAAGGTTAGTAGTCCTTCCCAAATAAAACCTAATCTCAGGTTAGTTCCATGCATTTTTACCTTCTCCTTATTATCACCATTCACAAGAAAACCCTACAAACATCTTCTATCGCTGTGATTAACCCATCAAAAAAACAAAAAACAAAAACAAAAAAAAACGACCAAACAAGAATTTTGGAATCGATACTATATGCACTTGAGGCAGGAATTAAGGTAGTCTCGTCATTTTATATTGTTGTGATCAACTCCAATGAGAAAGAAGCCATCAAACTAGAAGTTTAAAGTTACATATTGTTCCCGTCATCTCCAACAGGAAGAGAACCATACAAACATTATATATTTACTTCCAAATGACCGACGAGCACTGAACAATAATGGCGGGTCATGAAGTCAAATTGTTGCGATAAACCCTAACTAGAAATAAACCATCAAACGAGATTTCATTTGGGATGGAGCCAATATGCATACGTACTTGGTGTGGGGATGGAGGTGATCTTGCGGCGCACGTGGAGGAGGAAGAAAATCTGTCCCCTCGAGAGGACGTGGTCGGCGGCCCACTTGAGCGCGTGCTGGCTGCTCTTGTCGGCGTCGATCGCCACCGCCACCAGTTGCTGCTGCTGCTGATCCTTCCCACAATTCGCCCCCTTCGCCTGCATCGCGCCACCCGCTCCCCTCCACATCGTGGCTGCCCCCGCATTCTAGGCCGGATAAGGAAGCCCGGGAACCCTTTTTGTATTGGTTGGGAATCTGGAGTTAGGGTTTTCTACAAGGGAATTAGGGGCGAGGGCATGATTGAGAGCGAAAGAAGGAGGCGGGTTTGCTCAAATTAGGGATTTTGTCGGTTCCGCCACTCTCGATGGCGCTGTGCTCACGGTGTGCTGTTGGGCGCGGCCGTTTTGGTTTCATTCTTCGAATGTAGAAGACGAAGGACGTTAGTCTATAAACGCGTACTCCTTGTCCGTGGTCAGGACTAGGCCAATGGAAGACGCCCACGTGGACTGGTTGTGCAAGCAGTAAAGAGAGGGGCAAACTTGCACAGAGTTTCCTCATGGATTGATGATTTTCAAACTAATCCTCCAAATTCAAACTTTCTTTTAACACCGGGTTAGTTTTCCGATTTTTTTTTTTTCTTTCCTAATAAGAGTTCAACTTCAATCTACCCCATATGGTATAGTTCATTTTCACTTTGCCGTACTGTTGTTTAGTTACACTTATAACTACCTGTAATTTTATTTTTCTTTCAACAAGTTAAGCTATCGTCAAATAGGATAGTAATGTGAAATTTTTTGAAGCCACAGGATGGTATTGCCCCCATGTGGTACAGCATATTTTTACTTTGCAAACCTATGGTTCAATTGCACTTAGTTATTGGTTGTTTTATTTTTGTTTCAACGAAAACAACTGTCATCAAATAGGGTGGTAATGTCAAACTTTTTGATAACCAAAGGATGGTATCATATCTATACTATATATATATATATATATATATATATATATATATATATATATATATATATATATATATATATATATATATATATATATATATAATCCAACTACTATCCTTTTAGTAGGATGGGAGCCTTCGTCCTCCTAAATTTTCTACCGTTCGGATGAAAAGATGTGCGGCTAGGATGAGAGTGGTTACGGTTAGGTTGATAGTGGGCCCCGTAGGGTTGAGTGGGTGGTTGGTTGAATAGTATAATCTAACGGTTGAAAATGATTAAAAGTTAAATCTAACGGCCAACAATTTAATAGGACAAAGGCTTCTATCCTCTTAAGAGGATAGTAGCTCCTTTTAGGAGGATGGGAGCCTTCGTCCTCCTAAATTTTCTACCGTTCGGATGAAAAGATGTGCGGCTAGGATGAGAGTGGTTACGGTTAGGTTGATAGTGGGCCCCGTAGGGTTGAGTGGGTGGTTGGTTGAATAGTATAATCTAACGGTTTGAAAATGATTAAAAGTTAAATCTAACGGCCAACAATTTAATAGGACAAAGGCTTCTATCCTCTTAAGAGGATAGTAGCCGGACTCTATATATAGAATCCAGCTACTATCCTTTTAGGAGGATGGGAGCCTTCGTCCTCCTAAATTTTCTATCGTTCGGATGAAAAGATGTGCGGCTAGGATGAGAGTGGTTACGGTTAGGTTGATAGTGGGCCCCGTAGGGTTGAGTGGGTGGTTGGTTGAATAGTATAATCTAACGGTTGAAAATGATTAAAAGTTAAATCTAACGGCCAACAATTTAATAGGACAAAGGCTTCTATCCTCTTAAGAGGATAGTAGCCGGACTCTATATATATATACACACACATAGGGTGTGTTTGGTTCGAAGTCGGAATCGGTATCGGAATCGGAATAGGAATAAGCTGGAAAGGAAATCTGAATGATTCATTACCTCATTCTGTTTGGTTCGCCACCTAAATCGGAATCGGAATGAATCATTCTCATTGTCGGTGTTTGGTTCAGATAGATATCAGAAACGTAATCAAAATTGCTATACCAAATTTATCTTTATAATATATTAGTTTAAATTCAAACTAAAAATTAAATATTAAAAGTTTACGTCAAAATTTTAAATATATATTTTTTAAAAATTAAAATTTGAAATTGAACGGATAATTCAAAATATAAAACAAAATTTTGATTTATTCAAATTCAAACTTAAAATTATAATTTCAATTTCATTTGAATCCATAAATTTAATTTAAAATTTAAATAAAATATGAATAAAACTTTAGATTTTAAATTAAATTTAAATTTGAATTCAAATTTATAAATTAGATTCGAAATGCTTGATTGAATTTTAATGTTTAATTTAAGTTCAAATTAAAATTAAAATTTATAAATATAATTTTTAAACTTAAACTTATCTTTTAATTAAAAAATAAGTTTAAAAAAGTTAAATTTAATCTGAATAAATCCATTCCGCCCGGATTCAATTTCCAATCCGGCCTTCTAGGCCGGATTAGAAAAAGGGGTAAATGGGGGGATTCCCATTCACCCGGGTATCGGAATCGGAATGGGAATCCCGCATACCAAACAAGGACAAACAGATATGTCCATTCTGATTCTAATTCCAGAGTGAAAAAGGGGCGAACCAAACACGCCCATAATATATATAATCCGTGGTTATTATAGTAATTTTTCTAAAGAAGGAGGATTATCAAGTAATTGGACTAGTTTTCAATGAAACAAAAATTGTCACTTTCAAGGTCTGCGAGTATTGTAAGCCATAAGAGGGACATCGGTGTAGTTTCATGTAATAAAGTAATGTTTTGAGGATAAAATCGAATGAGAGTAAAATTATTAAAACGAAGTTTTTATTAAGAAACCACAACATTTCATGTATCAAATTGCGTGATTATTGATGTGGTGTAACCTATAAGCAAAACACACCTGTGAGCGAGTTTTGAGTAAGAAACTGTTAACTGGAGGAACTGAACTATAATTTTGACAAAATGTGAAAAAAGGGGCAACGCGTAAAAAATTATCATTTTATGTGAGAATTTTAGATTTGTGGGGAGCAAATGGACTCATATATAGAAGTAGACTTAGAAGAATGCGTAGATTCAAGTTTCACCAAATTCAAAGATTTCTATGCAAAATTGCACTAATTCGAAGACTATGAGTCAAGATTGATCGAGGGGTGGTTTTTGCAAAAAAGTACGATATTTTATGTGGGAAATTACAAAGTTTCACTGCTGGAAGGGCTTCTACGCAAAGTGCGCTGTGCTATAGAGTTGTGAGCAAGAGTGGGACCGCTCGGGGACTAGAGTGTAAATGTTACAAATGAAAAAAAATAGTAATAAACCCAAACCCTAAACCTAACCTTAACTCTCCCTCTCTCCGTCTTCCCTAGCCACAGTTGCCACCTCACTTCCCTCGCCGAACTCCGGTGTGATTCAGCAAGCCTTTGCCTGAAAGCAACCACCCCCCCTCCATGGGTGGAGACTTTCGGCCCGGAGTGCTGTTGCCGCCATGCCCCATGCCGGTGACCCCCTTCGGCGACGCCTCCACCTTGCGGCCACCTTAAACCGCGCGGCTCCTCCACTTGCAACCCGCGGCCAATCTTGGGCTGCTGCTTTTCCAGCAGCAACCGCCGCCCTCTAGCACCACCGCCATCGGCCTGAGCTCATCCCCGACATCCTTCCACCGCTGATCAGTCTCCTTTGGCCCTCCCTCAACCGATCTGTAGCACCCCTCGAGCTACTGGTGTTGTTGCTGCTCCCTATTGATCTGCGGTGGCGGAGGTTGCTCCGCCGGCTAGCCACGGCTAGGGGTGGAACTGGGCCTGGGCCTAAACAAGGCCCAGCCCAATGGGCCATATATGGGCTAGGCTTTGGGTATAAAAATTATAAGTATGGATCTAAGTCGGGTTTAAAAATTTAGGCCCAAAAGATTTTTGGGCCTATTTGGACATGTCCCAGACCGGCCCGGGTCCGACTCGAAAGTCTGATACATTAGTTACCAAAATATGATATTTAGTTTTATATATAATATATTTATTATATATAATATAGTATTATTAAGGATATATATTAATATATATGAGTATATGTTATACATATAACTAAATATCTAGTTCCCATATTTTAATTTAATGCAAAATGAAAATATATATGGGCTATGTGACAAATGCAAAAAGTGGGCCTCAACAAAGCCCGATGGATATTGGGCTTTGCGCTTGAGCCTGGGCCGAGCCTTAATTTTTTTTAAAAATTGGGTAGAAGCCCGACCCAAAGCCCAAATTTTTTTTTTTGGGCCGGCCTTGGTTATAGTATGACCCAATCTACACTAGGCCTAGTTCCAGCCCTAGCCACGGCCTCCAGCAGCCTCACTCCAGCGAGCACGACAATCTCTGCTAGCCCCTCGTGCCCATACTCCCTCAAGTTGCAAGCAGATCTGCGTCAATCTATTGGTTTCATCATTGCCTGTCAAGTGGTCAAGAAAACGTCTTGTTTTTGTGGTTAACCTTTCCCGTCAACACGGCTGTCGGAGATGCTATTCTTGATAGTACAGTGATCGTCCGGTGTTCCCCTACGTTGTGCTTATCTCGCTGGTGCGATCCAGACGACCCGTGGCGGTGCACACTTGTTTGGTGCCCAAACCCTTCCAAGCGGCAATTCTTGCTCTCCGACAATCGGTGAACTTTGTCGTAGCTGCATGCTCGTCTGTTGTAGCCAGAGGAGCGTCATCAACTCCGTGCATTGTTGATTGGCTTCCGGTTGGCGGAAGTTTGGTAAAATATTCTAAATCCCCCTTTTGCTACTATTATAAATGCTTTATATAATTATGGTGCGAATTGGGTTTTTCAACACTTTACGCATAGTAGGTAGTGTTTAGCAGCATTATATAGCAACATTTCAGATTGATATGGCGGGTTTTGGTTCCGTTTTCATGGAATCCGAGTTGTTGCTGTCTGAATTGGTTGTCGAGCCTTGTTGGCTGGCCTAGCCTTGTTATTTGCATCTCTCGTGGCAGCGAGTGCGATATGGGTTGGTTCCGATACCGAAATAGGGATTCCAGAATCCGGTTTGGCTTACTTTTGGAGCCGTGGCTTTCGTTGTCATGCACTTTGTGTGAGGCTATCCAACAACTAAAAAATGGTGTTTCGGGACAGAGGATGAGATTTGAACACTTGTGGCATGACTCGGGATACTTCATGTGCTAAAGTGGCATTGCGATGGGCGCATCGGGATATCGGCGGTTTTCGAAAATCGGTAAGTGGGTCCAATGTTCCGATTGTGCTATTGTGAGTAGTGGGTGACTTTATGTCACAAATTAGTGAGGATGTGGTGTTAGAAGGGTCTTAGGGCTGAACATATAATGCGTGCTTCATCCGACACCAAAATAGTGTTCGGATTATCGAATTGGTGCTTATCGGTTATGTCGTGGCCTAGTTCTGCGGCCGTTGTCTATTTTGTAGAGCACTTGGCGTGCGGTTACCATGACAGCTAAAGTGGTGCATCTCGGGATATCAGAAGTGTTGTTGTGACTCCTTAGTGGGTCGACTAGATGTTGGGCTTAGTTCCGAAAGTTGATTCGCGGAACTATTGTTCCATTTGTGTCATGGTACCTATTAGTGTGGTTTGGTTATGTCGATTGGTATAGATGACACGTAGGGGCTAATGATGGTATTTGGTTATCCTGTCTAGGTACAAGCGATATCTAAAAACATCGGTTGAGTCGAGGACTTGGATATTTGGTGAGGTTGATGCTTCAATTCGAAATCGGTAAAATTGTATTTTACTCGATTTTCCTCTATGCTCATTCTGTTCCATATAATTGTTGACTAGTACAACTTATCATTACTCTGTATTCCTACATGATTGGTACTCTACATATCTATTGCTTATCATACTGCTTGCAATTGTTTTCTATCTATAGATGAACATGTAGAGGAGGATTCGTTCTAGTGGATTATCCACCTGACTATGATTTGACCTATGAGGTTGATATTATTTATTTATTAAGTTTTGACTATGTCGGTCGGTTGATTCACTCCTATATGATTAGACCTCATCAGTCGACAATTCTATTTCATATGATTTGATCTTGTGGTCAGCAGATTTACTTTATGAGAGTTGACCTTGTTGGTAGGTGTCTACTTCATGAGATTTTACCTAGTTGGTCAGTGCCTACTTCCTAAGATTTAACCTTAGAGGTCGGTTAGCTTAACTTATTCCTGATTGGGACTTTAGCATGCTTCACCTCCATTACTTACATTTATCGTCATTTTTCTTCATACTCGTGTAGTGTAGCATGCTAGTCGACAATGAGATTATGATTATGCTTGTGAGTATGGATCTTCTTGCCTTCTTTGACATTCTTTCGAGATTATTTCTTGGCTCCCCCTATTGCCTACAGGCGTTGATTAGACTGTTAAGTCTAGATTGTTGGAGTTTTGAGCATACACATGTGACTATAGCTTGAGATGGCGCTGTTGCTCTTAGACAGGGTTCACAATCATGAGTGCTTCAGTTTGCCAGCCTAGTGGGAGGTGTTGTTCTTAGATAGGGTTCATCACCCTGAGTACTTCACTTCTAGGTTTGATGTACACCATTCTTAGAAAGAGTTAGCGACTTAGGATGCGACATGTTGTATCCTTCCGGAATGGAACTTGGTTATTGGTCCTTGCGACCTAGTGGGCAAGCTTTGGCCGGGCCTCTATACCGGTCATGGTGATTGGGTATGACTTTGGACAATCTATATGTCCGGTTGATGCACAAAACCCTATTTGAGTTATGCATGATATTCAGTTAGTTGTTTCGATTACGGTAAGGACTTCTCTTGGATAGTTTGTTTATTATATTTGATTATGTATTATCTTGCTACTGTAGTTAGTATCTTCATCGTATTTATATAGTTGGCTCTCCTTCACAGTAGCAGCATTAGATTGTATTTCATTTTATGATCCTTACCTGTTATCTTCATGTTACTATAGTTGATCATGCCTATATCTCAGTTGATTATTTCAGTTATCTTCGTATTATTGCAGTTATCTCTTTATTGTACTCTTTGTTGACCAGTGAGTGCGGCTTGCCTTTTGGCGATATGAGGGCTGAGATTTTTTTCCCTTTGTAAATTTGACATCTTTTCCAATGTTATCGCGTGTATTCTAATTTTAAGCTTGCCCCTCAAATTTCAGCGAAAAAAGAATTTAAAAAAAGTTTTTACGCGTTTATTAAATTTCACTTAAATGAATAGTATATGGTGTTTTCGGAAAGGACCGAGAAAAGAGAAGGGCTTCGGATGCGAGTCGGGCTCCGATTCAGGCAATCCAATAGCTCATTTTCGATGGTTCAACTGTTCCGGAGCCAATGGTGCTATCGGATTTTGGGTCTAATGCACGGTTTTCGAGAAAACTGGATTTTTATCATAATAAGGGTTTTTATTCTTTATTATTTTTGCTTTTTAAAACTTCTCGTTGCTCCGTTTTGCGTGTAAACCCACGGGCGGGGACCTTTCTGCGAGAGAAGGTGAGTGAAGAGGGACTTTGGCCACATTTTTTTTAATCTAAGGGTTTTGCGGGGGATTATCGGGTTTGTATATATATATATACATACATATATATATATATATATATATATATATATATATATACAGAACTAGGCTGGAATACTATCAATAGCACCAAGCTATTGGTGCTATTAGTTTTTTAGCCCTTGGATTGAAAAATGTGTGGTTAGGATGATGTGGGCCCCCTAGGGTTGAGTGGGTGGGTGGTTGAATAGTATAATCTAACGGGTAAAAATAATCAAATGGTTAAATCTAACGGTGGAAAACTCGATAGCACCAAACCCTTGGTGCTATCGATAGTATCACAGCCGGACTCTATATATACATACATATATATACATATACGTATGTATATATACATATACGTATATGTATATATACATATACGTATGTATATATACATATACGTATGTATATATACATATACGTATGTATATATACATATACGTATGTATATATACATATATATACATATACGTACATATATATACATATACGTACATATATACATATACGTATGTATATATACATATACGTATGTATATATACATATACGTATGTATATATGTATATATATGTATATATACATACATATATGTATATATATGTATATCGGATTAGGGTTCCATTTACCCTAACCCTAACCCTAGCCACCTCCCCCTCCCCCTTCTGGTTCTCCTGAGATGCGCCGCCGCCGCCGTCGCCGCGCCGGCCACCAGAGAAGCCCTCATTCTTTCTCTTTCTCTCTCCCTCTCTCTTTCTCTCTCTCCATTATTGGGTTTGAGGGTGGAGGGGACTCGGGCTTCTTCTTCCTGCGTCGTCGCCGGCAGGGACCGTCGCCGCTGTCATCCTCGGACCCCGGCGACCTCCCCTGAGCCGCCCCCGGCGTCGCCGTGCCCCTGGGAGCCGTCGCGGCCGAGGGGAGCCCCGCAGGCCATGTGCGGCCACAGGGCTCCACCCAGCTTCCGCCGCGGCGCTCCGCCGCCACGGGTCACAGCCGGCGGTCCCAGGATGCCTGCCGGCCCTGCCCAAGCCCTCCCCGAGCCGCCGCTGTGCCGCGCCGCGATGCCCTAGCCGCGGGCTGTTCTTGTTGCCCGCCGCCGCAGCCGCGCCGCCGCTCCACCTCGCCGCCGGCCAGGGGTTCCGACCCCTCCCTTCGAGTGCGGGGACTACCTCCTGACCAGGGCTCCAGCCGCCGTGCCGCCAGCGCCCTCCTGCTGGGTGATGCCCTAGCTCGGGCATGGTGCATGCCCGAGGCTAGCCTCTTGGCAGTCTTCGTTTCCGGCCATCCGAGACTTCGGCGAGTCTCTGAAGTGTGAGCACTGCACTCCTGGGACTCTGTGGAGTGCCGTGCTCACCTTCGCTGTGATTGACGAAGTTTTCGTTGCGCGTGAGGGCCGCGGCCGTTTCCGGAACCTTGCTTTCGATGGTTTCCTCGCTGTTTCGCAACCGTTCAGCCACAGTTTTCACTCCGGACAGCGAGCAAGGGCATCCTTGCATCGGGTCAATTCAGATAATTGACTGGTTGGTTTGATCCGTTGCATCACGGATCAGGGTAACAAGCGCTAAACCCATTGTCTATGCATTATTTTATGTGGAATTTTGGTTATTGTGGGCCGTTTGCTTATTGAATGCCTTGGGAACACCGTGTACTGCCCCGAACAGAGTGAACACGCTGTTAATGACCTCTTGACTGATCGTCAAAGGTTCGGGAGCAGTTGCGGAGTAAGATCTTGGCCCCACGACGTCGTTCGGCGGAAATTCGCCGAATGAACGAGGTTTTGCGGGTGAGTTTCGATGTTCTAGGGTTGTGGACTGTTTGAGAACCCCGCCATGCCTTGTTGGCTGGTTGCTACTGCCATCCTCGAAGTACGAAGGTGGTAGGTTAGCGGCGGGAGGGTTTCGAAGCCTGTTTCGGCCATTTTTGGGGACCCGGCACGGTGGATTTCGGGAATTTCGCTTTTGGATCGCACCGCTTAGGGTGCGGCTGTCCCGACACCAAAAAGTGAATGTTTTGGGACAGTGAGGAAGGTTGTTTTAATATCGGAGTGTTCCGGAACACTTCGGGGCTTAAGCGGAACCCCAAAACGCCGAAATCGAGCGATTTCGGGAGCAGTTTTGTATCGCACTGGTCGCTGTTGTTCGCAGCAGAGTTTGAGCCTTATTGGCTGGTTTTAGTGTGAGGTTTGACACCTCTGGTCGCAGCATGATGGCTGCGGGTGGCTCCGGTGCCGAAAAGGGAACCCCGGGAGCCAAACCGGTGATTTCCGTTATCTCGACTTTCTGTTTTGACGCACTACTTGTGCGGCTGCCCCAATGGCATTAAATTGATGTATTGGGACAGCAAAGGAGGTAGTCTTTGTGTGAGACTTGTTTTGGAATGCCCCGTGAGTTGGCGTGACGTTCCGACGAGTCGGTGCGACAATCGGGCGATCTTTCGGTGACCGTTAAACGGGATCCTGAAACCCGATTGTTCGCCTGGTTTGATTCATTTGGAACCATAGGCTTTTGTAATTAGCGAGTTTGAGCTAATTACACGTTTGGTGGGACTCCGGACTGTGGCGGGTGACATCGGCAGGTGTCGACGACCTGGTTTTACTCTTCGGTTGAGGTGGGTACTTCGATCCAAAGTCGGTAAAGTGGTGCCTGCTCGGTGATCTCTACTCTTGCTATATCTTTCCATTTACTTGTTGTTGGTTGAGCTTTCGTACAACACTTGACTTCGTAGTTAGTCGCTCCACACTTACTCCTATTTCATTGGTCATGATCTAGTAGTAGAACGGTGTTCCTGATGATTGAGTCATCCATGGTATGTGCATAGTAGATGACCCTGACATTAGTTAATTTTATAGTCGGTGACACTCGTACTAGATTTGACATTATTCGACTTTATAGTCGGTGACACTCGTAGTCATCTATTGTGTATTTTGATATTAGTTGATCTCGTAGTCGGTGGAACTTCTGTTTTGGCATGATCATGGTAGATGATATGACATTTGTTGATCTTGTGATCGGTGACACTCGTTATTCTTACATAACATGATTTGACTACGATGACATGATGACATACATATTCGTCACATAATGATACATATTCATTACATAGTGATATTGTATATTTCCGTTGCATGATGATCCTTCGTATCCCGTACATGGTGACTTGATTATATAGACCTTATAGGTCCGTGACATAGTGACATTTCTTTCGGGAACAGTAGACCTAATTCGGTTGGACACTTGTGGATTACTCTTTCGGCTAGTTGCCGTTGTTGGCCATTGAGCATATCATACTGATTGCCACAGCTCGTGAGCATTTTTCATGTACACTAGCAGTCTGATCCACCGCAATAGGGTGTTCTTTTCCGAAAAAGTGGTCGCACTTCTGACCCGTGAGCCCTACTAGGTGCCTGTTAGGGTTATATGCCAGGTGGGCGAGCAGGATGTGGTTTAGCCTGAGGTCATTCGACCAATAGGGCAGTTGGTTTGGTTGTTGGTACTATTCACCCATTTGACGCATTGGTATATTCTGTGTTCGTTACAGTAGCGGATAGTCATATATATTGATTGGCAGTTGTAGTTCCTTTCTAGCCTTTATTGCTACTATTCCAGTATACCTGTTGATTATGCCTATTTACTGTTTTATGCTCAGTAGCGGTATCCTCGCATTTATTGCTTGTTATTATCTCATTGCTACTGACTTTACGATATCTGTTCATTGTCTTGGTTACCTCTTCCTTTGCCGGTGAGTGCGCCTCGCCTTCGTTGGCTTGCGGTACCCACTGAGAGGGGAGACATGTGTACATGTTCTCACCCCCCCCCCACCATTTTTCAGGTGATGCGGGCAGTGAGGGTCGGGACGGTGCGTGAGGACGATACTAGATAGCTGCATTCCAGATCCGTCTGTTGTTGACGTTACTATCGTTCGATTGGATTAGTTTAGTTCTTTACCTAGCAATG
Source organism: Puya raimondii (assembly GCA_016920855.1). NCBI lineage: Eukaryota > Viridiplantae > Streptophyta > Magnoliopsida > Poales > Bromeliaceae > Puya > Puya raimondii. The sequence goes on from JABWPP010000049.1 coordinate 4,460,678, forward strand.
TTTAAATATAACTGATGTATGTGAATCTTAGTTTTTGTATGATCATTATGTTATTTGTGTGGTGTGGTTGTATGTGTGGTTGACTATGTTTTGAGTTGCTACGCCGTACATGTACAAGGGAGACTCTGTCCGTCTATACAGAGGATCCTTTGTCCATGTGGCGGGTCTGTGTACGTCCGCGGGGTGTTCTCTAAGGTGTTCAAAAAAAAAAAATCTACACGTTTTCCGCTAGCTTTCCTAAAAAGAATTTTCAAAAGAACCCCGGGGCGTGACATGCGACTAGTTGCCCTCACTGAAAAACATATTTATATATTTCTCACCTACTACCTTTACAGGTATTGCTGACAGTGCTCAGTCGGGGCGCTACGTGAGGACGTGGTTAGTTAGCGCATAAATAACTCGCACCGTGGATCTTGGTTGCTAATTCTAGATTTACTTTTCTTTCATCATATTTTTATCATGATCAGTTTATGTACCTATGTCTTGTAGCCTTGTGTTTAGAGCTATTGTTGGGCTTTACTATTGTCGTGTATTATGGATTCTTAGTTATGGTTTTGGGATCATTTGTAGTTGTTGTAACTATTATATTGACATCCTCCTGTTTAGGTTGTTTGTGGTGATTGTGTATGTTTTATTTGTGCTCCTACGCCATGCTAGAGAGGACTCTGTCCATATGTACAGAAAAAATTCTGTGCGTGTGACTGGTCTGTACTCGTCTTGGGCAAGGTTTTTTTTAAAAAAATTATACGCTTTTTCGCAAACTCTATTTTTTAAAATGGAAGGGTTTTCTAAAAATACTTTTCCAAGGAGCCCGAGGCTTGACAGATTAAGATGGTAACAGTGTTAGTTTTTATGTAGGATAAAAATGTAGTGGGAAAAGATATCAAATATAACTTGATTTTAAAAACTCGGGATCGGATCTCGAAAACACGCAAACATGATGCATTATGTATTTAAAATTAAAACAGAGCGAAGGAAGATCTGATCTTCACTTTTGTGCAGATAAATCTACACCGCAAGTGATGATAATGGAATTTGGTTCTTTTGCAGCTGCACACACGTCCGACCTCTACAGGTTTCCACACAAGGTTGCTGATCTGTTCGAAATCCTCATCGGTGCTATTGTCACGCCCCGGGCTAGTTTTAGATGCGAAAAGCGTACCAATTTTTTTTTTTTTGAAAGCCCCAGCCCGAGCAACGTACAGACCCGCCACAAATACAAGTCCCTCTGTCCACACGGACAGGGTCTCCCCTGTATTTGCACGGCGTACCATCATACATAACAGGATCCCAAACATCATCCATTCATCCACACAAACAACAATCACCATATACAGCTAACCATCCTTAACACCTGCATGAATCTAAACAAAACCTTAGGCGAAGGATGATGCAATGCATATTACACTAAATTATTCTAGAAAAGTGCTTCTCACCCAGAAGCTCTATTTTGAAACCCTAAGTTCAATCATTCAAATATCCTTTTGAAATCTGTCCCCTACACGAGGACTCTCTTTTGATAAACCAAAACTGATCGATCAGAAATCTTTTTGAAAACTGTTTCCCTCACGGAAACCTTATTTTGAAATTCGGCTACCACGAGGGGTAGAAACCCATTATAAAACGATATCACAAGATATGACACAAATCCACCAGACGATAATAAATCCAAATATCCAAACATGCAGCTAAACAAATAACCACGATGTAACTGAACCATGCTATAAACATAAATCTACTATAAGAGAGGGTCAGGGTAAACCAAATCTGACGAGGTACTAGTCGGGACCTCTAATGCACGCTAGCTACTCGCGTCTCACCACGTCCCGACTCACACCACCCGGCTCACCTGAAAACAACAACGATGGCGGGGGGTGAGAACATGATAAATCACGTCTCCCCTCCCAGTGGGTACCGCAAGCCGACGAAGGCGAGGTGTACACACCGGCACGAGGGTCAACAAGAAGATGGATAAACAAGAACAGTAGCACATGTTAGCACAAATAACCAGATATGACAAGACTAAGCTACTGCCGATATGAAACGCATGCATCAAACGTAAGTAACCACAAATATTACCCAATCACCACCAGGCCACATGGAACGCACCGCAGTCCACTGGCACTGGCACCACCAACACATGCTCAATCATCGACACATAACCTCCGCAGATGCACATGCCTTGAGGTTCACGGGTCGGATGCACGCGACCACTTTTCCGAAAAAGAACACCCACACGGTGGCCAAACCGTTGGTGTACGTGAAGTGCTAAAAGAGCTGTGACGATCGATGCGATATGCTCAAACCACAGGACGGCAACCAGCCGAGAATAACAACTGATAAACGAGTAAACGAGGGTCGCCGAAACAACAGGCGATCACCACCGACCTACCAGGTCATCAATAAATCATGCAATCACAACTACTCTACTAATGGCAAGCTCACATAAGTAGAGACAACAGGAGTCAAATGAACTAGAAATAAGAAATGCAAGAGAAATGGATAGAAAGGTATCACCGCTAGTCCACTGAACCGACTCCGGATCGAAGTACCCACCTGTACAACAGAAGAGCCTAACACCGACGGCTCTCAGGGACGTCGACAGAACCTACAAAGTACTAGCAGGATCAAGACCCACCGAGTCGACACAAACACAGATGCTCACAAGCCCAAAACCGTCGGAACATCCGGAAGACCCGCCGGAACGATTCCGAACCCAAACCAAGCCCCAGAGGGGTACCAACAAACAAACCAAGCCACCCGCTGTCCTCAAACACACCAAAGAAGGTGGTCGGACAGCGAACACACATCCGGGGTGTCACAAACACCAACGCGCCCGAAAACAGCTTTTCGGGTTCCCAAAAAGTGCCAATTTGGCACCGAAACCCTCCGTCGCTCATCCGCTGTCCTCGGAACTTCGGGACAGCGAAGGAGAACAGCCAACAAGGCTTTACGACGAAGCCAGGTCGCTCACGAAACCAGCCAGTGAGTCGCACGACCAAAACGTGCGTTCCGCCGACTATTTTGTCGAAAAACGCACCGGAAATCAAACCGGATTTCCACGAGGGTGCTACGAGTCTGGACAACTAGTCCACTGGGCCTCGAGGGTCATGCCCTTGCTGCCCGCAGCGTCACCACGCTGCCACAATTACCAACAAGCCCAAACAAGCAACATAAATACAAATAAAAGCAATAAATAGGCCGTTTGAGCACTCCGCTCATCCGCACAACCCTCCGCGAACACCAGCATACAGGGAATGATGCAGCAGAAGCCGTGCTCACAGCCCGAAGCGACAAAGATAGTCGCGGGACTCAAACAGCCCAAGAAAACCGCACAAACATACAATAAAGGGCTCGATTCACAAAAACCAGCGAAGCGGGGCACCCTTGCTGTCAACCAAGGTGAGCACGATGATCAGCGCGTCACCGCGGTCATCATGCTCCCCTTCCCGAAGATCGGGAGGCAGCAGAGGGCCCGGAACAGCGCACCACCAAGAACCAGCCCTATATTTGGGCTTGGCCGGAGCAAGCAAGCTCCGGCCGGCGGCACGACAGCGCGCGCGCGGGCCCAGGTCGGGTGCGGGGGTGGTGAGGAACACGACGCTGACCTCGGCTGGCGACGGGAAGCAGCGGCGACGGCGCTGGAACAAACCACGCTCTCGGCCGAGGCTAGGGCACGGCCGAGCAGCAACCAACGGCCACGGCGGCGGCGGGGACGGCGAGCGCCGGCAGAGGAAGGCTGCCGGACGTCGAACAGCGGGCGGCCGCGACGGGGGAAGGCGGCGGCGGCGGCGGCGGAGCAGCGCTGCTGCCGCCCCAGACCCGAGTTGGCCCCGCTCAGCCGCGACGGCCACCGGCGGCACGGGGAACGGCCGGGGAGGTGCAGGTCGGCGGCGGTAGACCCCCAGAAGCCGGGGCTCCACACCCAAGGCGGCGGAGGGTGGCGGTGGCTCGTGTCAAGAACCCGCAGCCCGCACCAAACGCAGCAGCGGCAGCAGCAGCAGCCACGCACGGTGGCTCGGCGGTGCGTGGCGACGACGGCGGGGCCGGGAGTCGCCGGCGGTCGGAGGGCAAGCCCGAGGGGGTCCCAAAGCGACGGGGTCCTCCTCGCAGAGCTCGGCCAGAGCAGGACGAAGAAGAAGAAAAGAAAGAAACACTACAAGAATTAACACTTTTAACGACCAAGTTTTAACGACGAGCGTCAAATTTGGTCGTTAAAATATAAGCAGATGGTAGTTCGCGCGCATCTAGGCAAATTAACTGGATTTGTAACGACCAATATTATTTTGGTCGTCTTATGTGAGGCTTATCCCGTCGTTATTATTATAGATTTGGCGCTTTATTTTTGCCGCTGAATTTTTTTTCCACCCTCACACGCAACCTTCCTCTCAACCAAATTATAGCAGAGTAACCCTCTCTCTCTTTCTTTCTCTTTCTTCCAAACCCTTGAGCCTCTCATTCATTTTCCCCTTTTCCCTTTCCGCAAGAAATCCCCACCTCGCCGGAAGTCGCACCCTGCAGCCCAAATCGGCGGTGTTGCCTTCCCGCGTGCGAAGCACACAAGCCTTCCATCGGCCTGAAGCAGATCTCTCACGCGGTCCTCCCTCTCGCTAGTTCGCGGCCTGAAGCAGATCTCGCCGGAAGCCACACCCTGCAGCCCGGCCAGTTCGGCGGCGTTGCCTTTCCGCGCGCGAAGCGCGCAACCTTCCATCTGCCTGAAGCAGATCTCGCATGCGGTCCTCCCTCTCGCTAGTTCGCGGCCTGAAGCAGATCTCGCACGCGGTCCCCCGACTACCTGAAGCAAACCCCTGCATCCTGCAGGACTCGTTGATTCCTACGGCCTGTAGCTCGTCGTCCCGTTAGCCGTCCGTCAGCCGCGCCCAAATCTGTAAGCTGCATCCTTCGTTAGCCCGCAGCCTGTTGTACTCGCGCCCACAGCCCCTCGTGTCTTGCATTGTAAAAAGCATCCTTCACATCGCCTCCCTTCTTCTCCTCTTTTCCCTATCCTCTGCTGGCCCAGATCTAATCCCGTATCCTGCAGGTCCGCTCTCATCGGATCACATGCCTTGTCGTCTCTTGGTCACCGCCGCCGCAGCCGTTGCCATACCCACTGCAATGCAGAGAGTATTTTTCGATTCTTTTTTCTGCTATAAGCGTAGAATTACTGTCACGCCCCGGCACCGCCACTTTGGTCGGTTCGGGCACGAGCACAGACCGCCGAACGGATAGAATTTTCCCTGTCCGCCCAAGGCGTAAACAAAACAGGTACAATGAATTTCACCCAGGAAATACAACATAGCACAGTTTTGCACGAGGGCATATCACAAGAGCATTAATGTAAACTAACTATTACAACATTCCATTCATCCACATTTTACATATATTTTTCACACTATATATCTTTCGCTCTCGAATACATTAATTTAACAACAGCTTTACATTCTATTCTTTTACTTGTCATACACAATGGTAATCTACACAGGGTAACCTTGCTATCTAGGGCGCGACGCCCACGCCTCGGTCCAGTGCTGCTCCGCTAATGGATGGCTCTGCAAAATAGTGGGATGAGAACTAAAAGAAGTTCCCAGTGGGTTCGGCCGCCGACCTCGCCGACTTTCCCACTAGGTCTAAACAAGGCATAAGTAGATACAATAGCTAAGCAGTAGTAAACAACTACACTATGCATAAGTAGAAATGAATACAACACTACTATGCCTTTATAATAAGAAATGAATGTCATGGTCTAATATGTTCAACGGTGTCCCTCACACACTCTTGACCCAATTCATTCTTGACCCAATTAGGGCTTCTCACAAGACCAAGCCCAACTCACAAGAATATCATGATCGACCCCACACACAACATGTAATCTCACTATGCTCACTCTCTACATAAGATGCAACTCATGCATAGGGTACAAAACACAATATGGTCAATCAACTTGTCTATTTCATTTTGGACCCAATCGCACCGGCTCACCCGTAGGTCAAGCCACAACTCACCACACCAAGTCACGTGGGGGAGAGGTCTTTCACTCCTAGCCAGCCACCATGACCGTCTGCCGGGGAGGGCTCCCGGGGCCATTCACACCCGTGTTCGCGTGACACTCCGGAGCTCACGGCTTGGGAGTCGCGAACTCCACAAGCCAACAACAGACTATGCGAGTATGATCTGCCCTCCAAACTCGAGGACCTTCCACCTACCGGTGGGGAATAACCAATGTAATGTCATGCAATGCTCAACAATGGCAAGACACAATGTGCCATACTACAAATGCAATGACCCAATATCTCTTTGGCGCTCAAGGTTCAAACAACACATGCCAGTAGATTCATGCCACTAACCACGGTGACAACCACAACATCACGGAATCTCTTTCAATCCCTAGCATGGTTCAGAGGATATCTTTCAATCCCTCGCATGCTCTATAATATCAAAGTACTAGTTGTCACGCTACACATGCACCGACCCAATTTTCTCCACTCATACTAGAGATTCTACTCAAATATGCCGCGTGCATCAATCGAATGTACAAACATCACAACATGTGGACATAAGCAAATATGCAATACTCATAACACATGGAACTATAACAAATAACACATTAGGCTTATGCAACGACCTAATCCACGTTCCATCACTAGGTGTGAACTATCACAATGACACTAGTGTTTCGCTTTGTTTCAATGTCCACACTTTGTTTTCTATGTCCAATCCACTAGTTTCTCTACTAGTTTAATACTTCACTAGGGTTCACATAGCACTAGATTTATGCGTCCTAAATTCTAAGTTTTCAATCATGATTATTCACAACTAATTTAGGAGGCATGCAAGTTTCTGAAATAAGAAATAATTGAACCCTATTACATGCAATTTCATACATATATACATATATGCTCAAAAAATAGAATTTAGACATAGGAAGAAATTCAACCATTTCGGATAGCACCCCCCACCTCGTATCGACGTTTAGGGCCGGAAAACCAAGTTTCGCAATATATCTCAGCCGAAAAGTCTCGACCCAAGCCTAACGAACCATATTCCGCCAAATCTCTCAATCGGACGCCGTAACCTCGTCGTGATCCAAAACGAAGTTGTCCACCGCGTCGAATTAACCTTCAATTAAGGTTTTACAAGATCAATTTAGATCAAAACCTCTTAGAGATAAAATTTCATTTTCTAAGCCTAGGGTTCAAGTTCTACATGAATACTCCAAATTTCATGATTAATCTTTCGATTAATTGGTTTAGAATACTACATCTCTTAACATCCATCCAATATTAAAAATCCACCAAAAAATTCTATTCGAAATTATAATAATAAAATACTACCTCGCAATCGAAGTGCCGAAAAAATCCTACGCGCGCGGGGCTCGATCGACTCGTCAAACGACCCAAGAAATCTTTTTATTTTTCTTCTTCTTCTCTTTCTCTTCTTTTCCCTTCCTTTCTCTCTCTCCCTCTCTCTCTACGTACATGTTGGAGTGGATAAGAGAATGGAGGAGTCCTTAACTTAGGTGCTAAGCAATGTAACAATTGCTTATAAGTCCAAAAGAATTAAGCATATAAATTTTAGTCCAATTCATAATCTGATACTTTTTGTTTTAGACCTTCTGAATATCCGTTTGCGCCCAAATTTGACAGTCATGCTCGGTTTAAGTTAATAAGAAGAACTGATCATCACTATCCAGTTTCGGACCATTTTTTGGTCACCGAAAGCTGTACCGACTAAAATCCCTAGCAGATTGCTGTTATATTTTATTTTCACTTTTCTGGTGTCGGAATGATACGAAACTTTTAATCTAGCCTCAGAAAAATAATTCTGATATATTCTGAAATTTTCATAATTTTCTGACACTGTGAATTTTCTGCTAAAAAAATCAGCCCCGTTCCTTACAGAAAATTTCAAATCTCATGTTTTCATTCCAATTTCAGCACAATTTATTTTCAACTTATTTTTACTTCTCTAAGTCTAATAAAAATAGTATCTCACACTATTTATCTTTTCACTTACTTTTATATTAAAAAAATCCGGTACACTACATTCCTCCCTCCTTAAAAGGAGTTTCGTCCGCGAAACTAAGATCACACCTCAATCTATTTATCAAATAGATGAGGGTATCATTTCATCATTGCGTCCTCCCAATCCGGGCAGCTTCACTAAACTTATCACATAGAGACACGCGAGTCCACGGCTTCTCTGCCCAAGCCGAGATGCGAACAGTGATTTTTCGCACGTCATATGTTCTCAAACGGCTTATCACGAACCACAATCCACGCGAAAGGACCAAAATGCCCTATTTCAGGCATTCTGCATAGCTCAGGTCTGGATTCCACTACCAGGTCCAGACTCTTGCTTTTCCCAACCTCGCACAGTAACCCGGAAGTCCGGATCCCACTCCCAGGTCCGGAACCCGAGAGCATTCCAGCTCCAGTGTGACATCTCCAAAAATTCCAAATTTTGGTTTTCGGGTCTTTAACTCACACCCACACATTCCGAAACTTTCGGAACTCAAATTCACACTAGCCATTATCGGCTCTCTCCGAACTTCATCCAATTTGGTAAAGTTCGGCATAGCGCACCGAAGTTCAGCATACTACATTTTTTTTTTTTGTAGTCCATATCCACACTCTTGCATCTAGCAGACTGGGTATCTTGGCCACTCGAGAGTCTATGCCATTACGAGCGACTCTCCTCCAAGTTCATAGTTCCATTGTGGAACTCATATTGGTCCGTTCACCGGTGTCACTTAAAAGCAATATCATCGATACATCGACCAATCACAAGTAGCCTTATCACTTGTGAATTCTTCGCCACAAATCAAGATGGCACATTTGGCACATCCTCAACTCCAGCTCACTTAGGAGCATAATCCTCAAATCCCCGCGTGGCTTCTACTTTTCCAACGCCTCATAAGAAGCATGTCGCTTCGCTTTCTTCTGCCACGGGTTGACATCACATCGTCCTCATGACGAGCTCACACGAACACTTCGTTCGTGAACTAGACTCTCTCTCACCGATACTGCTAAACTCGGCAGTTGGTGACATAGCATCAAGACGAATGGTATGACCGAGCCTTCGCACATTAAGTTACTACCCTCGATGCTCTAAGCACAAGTGATGCTCTCCTACTACTAGAGCTATCGACTAAACTGCTTATCTCGGTTTGTCACAGATGGTCCACAGACCAAAATTCTCACATAGGCCTATCGCCTAAATTCACATCTTAACGTCGCGTAACGTCTCTCGCTCGCCAACGCAGACTCAATCGTCACTCGGCGGAGTCCTCACTTAGGAACTCGTACAAATACTCCAACCAGGAGTAACCAAGACGCCAAACTACTACAAGTCCTCGGGTTGGGTCATATCTACACCCTCGGTGTACTATCGATCACACAACCTCACACGTGGCCTTCCACATTCTCGGGTCATGCTCGGACTACCGCCCCGACCATAAGTCTCTGCCCCACCCGTAGGTCTCGGGCCGCTGTCAACACAGCTGACTGCGCCTGACCATATGGCTCCAGGCTCTACAGTCCACACATGGTCTAGGCACGGATCGTCCCCAAGCAACACCCGGCACCGTCGCCTCACACGACACGCTCTACCGAGCAATCGGCTCCTAAGCACCTAGTGCGAGCCACCAGCCCTGCGAGCGGTCCATGGCCCGCTTCACACTTACCAACGCTCAAGTGCTACTGCCAACGAACCCTCTCGGCTGAACGAACCTGTACTCTACTAATACGATAACCAGAGTGTTCTACGTTTCTATACGTTTTCGTGCTAACTACAAGCACTAGGCTACCTTGTTTATGCTTACTCACTACGTGAGTACCACTACTCACCTTAGTTTGAGGTACTACAAGGCCTACTCGTCAGAATATAGCGACAGTCTTACCAATTCTACGACAGTGATTTTAACTCAACTGTCGATCCGCCAGAGCAATGTTCGAACTCTCAGACTACAAAGATGTCTTTGAGCGTCATGACTCGGCTCTCGCAATTGATTATTCATATTGCCTTGAGAGTCGGTCCACCATTTCCATCCCTACCTCGAGCCCTATCCTCAGCTCATCACGAGCAACTCATTGGCACTATACCATCATCTACCCGCTTTGGTAGGCGATACATTTTCATGACACAAGCATGCCCCGGGTACTAAAAGCTATCCATACGTTTGGTCCCTATTATTTTTATCCTTGAATAGTAGCAAACGACCAGATGATAAATGCATGCTATGCTCTAGTGTCAAATCAACCTCTACATACGATTTCTTCAACTAAACCATACCTGCCTCGACCAGGGTCGCATCCCAATGGCCACTTGGCGCTCGTCGCAAACCCCACGGCTACCCATAAGGCCTAGTCTATCACCTCAGCAAAAGCTTGCAACTTGAGTGAGTGAATTTCCTTGAAGCTTTCTAGCTGAATCCTCACTTGAAGCAATTGGCCTCGTTCTTGTCATTCCGAACCATATACGGAATACAATTGACCATATAAGAGCATTCCCTCTCAAACTCTCTCACGGTGCGGTCTCCATGCCGCAGCTCCCTGATGATACACGACGTGTTACTACAAGCACCCTTGCCGCAGCCACTCCACTCAGTCACATTAAGTGCACTGACTGGAGACACAAATGGCTCTTAACCAATTCAGGACACAGCCACTTGCCGCGCCAATATCTTATAGAGCTCTTTACTCCGCTTCCCCTGCCGCTGCACTACTCCTATGAGTACAGCCAATAATCCACGAAGTTCTACATTTCCGCTCGCCCTGGATTGCTCGGGGTCACCGCCTACCTTTCCAGTCCAGGCCTCATTAGAGGTCAACCAAGCGATACCATGACCTAGGTCAAATCATCGACCTTGAGGGTCAAATACAAAACAGGGTTCCATACAATAGACCCAATTAGGCGAAAGTTACACAAAGGCGCCTATTCTCATCACTAGGTTTCATGTTGTGTGCACCCAACATGAACACACTCGGTTGAGAATAAACTACACTTTGAATCTACCTCTACATCCGTTTAGAGGCATCTAGAATACACGACCCAATCAATTCATCTTTCGCCAAATATCACAAGGTCTCGTCTCTCACGAGCCTAAATCCTTAAGGCCATCAATCCTAAGGTCTCCTAGGTCATCCTAGACTCATTCTTGCTCTGATACCACCTCAATCTGTCACGCCCCGGCACCGCCACTTTGGTCGGTTCGGGCACGAGCACAGACCGCCGAACGGACAGAGTTTTTCCTGTCCGCCCAAGGCGTAAACAAAACAGGTACAATGAATTTCACCCAGGAAATACAACATAGCACAGTTTTGCACGAGGGCATATCACAAGAGCATTAATGTAAACTAACTATTACAACATTCCATTCATCCACATTTTACATACATTTTTCACACTATATATCTTTCGCTCTCGAATACATTAATTTAACAACAGCTTTACATTCTATTCTTTTACTTGTCATACACAATGGTAATCTACACAGGGTAACCTTGCTATCTAGGGCGCGACGCCCACGCCTCGGTCCAGTGCTGCTTCGCTAATGGATGGCTCTGCAAAATAGTGGGATGAGAACTAAAAGAAGTTCCCAGTGGGTTCGGCCGCCGACCTCGCCGACTTTCCCACTAGGTCTAAACAAGGCATAAGTAGATACAATAGCTAAGCAGTAGTAAACAATTACACTATGCATAAGTAGAAATGAATACAACACTACTATGCCTTTATAATAAGGAATGAATGTCATGGTCTAATATGTTCAACGGTGTCCCTCACACACTCTTGACCCAATTCATTCTTGACCCAATTAGGGCTTCTCACAAGACCAAGCCCAACTCACAAGAATATTATGATCGACCCCACACACAACATGTAATCTCACTATGTTCACTCTCTACATAAGATGCAACTCATGCATAGGGTACAAAACACAATATGGTCAATCAACTTGTCTATTTCATTTTGGACCCAATCGCACCGGCTCACCCGTAGGCCAAGCCACAACTCACCACACCAAGTCACGTGGGGGAGAGGTCTTTCACTCCTAGCCAGCCACCATGACCGTCTGCCGGGGAGGGCTCCCGGGGCCCTTCACACTCGTGTTCGCGTGACACTCCGGAGCTCACGGCTTGGGAGTCGCGACCTCCACAAGCCAACAACAGACTATGCGAGTATGATCTGCCCTCCAAACTCGAGGACCTTCCACCTACCGGTGGGGAATAACCAATGTAATGTCATGCAATGCTCAACAATGGCAAGACACAATGTGCCATACTACAAATGCAATGACCCAATATCTCTTTGGCGCTCAAGGTTCAAACAACACATGCCAGTAGATTCATGCCACTAACCACGGTGACAACCACAACATCACGGGATCTCTTTCAATTCCTAGCATGGTTCAGAGGATATCTTTCAATCCCTCGCATGCTCTATAATATCAAAGTACTAGTTGTCACGCTACACATGCACCGACCCAATTTTCTCCACTCATACTAGAGATTCTACTCAAATATGCCGCGTGCATCAATCGAATGTACAAACATCACAACATGTGGACATAAGCAAATATGCAATACTCATAACACATGGAACTATAACAAATAACACATTAGGCTTATGCAACGACCTAATCCACGTTCCATCACTAGGTGTCACATTCACTATCACAATGACACTAGTGTTTCGCTTTGTTTCAATGTCCACACTTTGTTTTCTATGTCCAATCCACTAGTTTCTCTACTAGTTTAATACTTCACTAGGGTTCACATAGCACTAGTTTTTATGCGTCCTAAAATTCTAAGTTTTCAATCATGATTATTCACAACTAATTTAGGAGGCATGCAAGTTTCTGAAATAAGAAATAATTGAACCCTATTACATGCAATTTCATACATATATACATATATGCTCAAAAAGTAGAATTTAGACATAGGAAGAAATTCAACCATTTCGGATAGCACCCCCCACCTCGTATCGACGTTTAGGGCCGGAAAACCAAGTTTCGCAATTTATCTCAGCCGAAAAGTCTCGACCCAAGCCTAACGAACCATATTCCGCCAAATCTCTCAATCGGACGCCAAACCTCGTCGTGATCCAAAACGAAGTTGTCCACCGCGTTGAAATATCCTTCAATTAAGGTTTCACAAGATTAATTTTGATCAAAACCCTTTAGAGACAAAAATTCCATTTTCTAAGCCTAGGGTTCAAGTTCTACAAGAATACTCTAAATTTCATGATTAATCTTTCGATTAATTGGTTTAGAATTATATAGGACTTCCAAAGATATCAAAACCACCTCTCTTAACATCCATCCAATATTAAAAATTCACCAAAAAAATTCTATTCGAAATTATAATAATAAAATACTATCTCGCAATCGAAGCGCCGGAAAAAATCCAACGCGCGCGGGGGCTCGATCGGCTCGTCAAACGACCCAAGAAATCTTTCAATTTTTCTTCTTCTTCTCTTTCTCTTCTTTTCCCTTCCTTTTCCTCTCCCTCTCTCTCTCTCTCTCTCTACGTATAGGTTGGAGTGGATAAGAGAATGGAGGAGTCCCTGGCAGCTTGGCTAAGCAATGTAACAATTGCTAAAAAGTCCACTAGCTTTAAGTATTATGACATTAATCCAATTCTAGTCTGATATATTTAATTGGAGCCCTTCTGAATGTCCGTTTGCGTTCAAATTTGACAGTCATGCTCGGTTTAAGTTAATCAGAAAAACTGATCATCACTATCCAGTTTCGGACCATTTTTTGGTTACCGAAAGCTCTACCGACTAAAATCCCTAGCAGATTGCTGTTATATTTTATTTTCACTTTTCGGGTATCGGAATGACACGAAACTTTTAATCTGGCCTCAAAAAAATAATTCTGACATATCTTGAAATTTTCATAATTTTCTGACACTGTGAATTTTCTGCTAAAAAAATAAGCCCCGTTCTTTACAGAAAATTCTAAATTTTCTGTTTTCATTCTAATTCAGCACAATTCATTTTCAACTTATATTTTACTTCTCTAAGTCCAATAAAAATAGTATCTCACACTATTTTTATTTCCACTTACATTTATATTAAAAATCCGGTGCACTACATGTGGACTGTGGAGCCTGGGGCCATATGGTCAGGCGCAGTCAGCTGCGTGTGACAGCGGCCCGAGACCTACGGGTGGGGCAGAGACTTATGGTGTAGTACCCCTGGGGCCTAAATGACGGAATGACTGTAGTATCCTAGACTGTTCGACGCTTCTGGAGAAGGTCGAGACAAGTCGGAGTCGTTTCGGCGTCAAATAGACGCGAAAACGGACTCGGAGCACCGAAGCGAGCCAAAACTGAAGTTTTGGGCTTTTGGAGTTTCGGGCGCCCGGATGCTCTGTTTTGGGCGCCCAGTTGTTCAGTGCCCCTTTTCTGAAAACTGCAAGTCATTTCGGATCTATGTTTCGGGCGCCCGGAAAGTGAGTCCGGAAATCCTACCTCGTGAGTATCGAACTGCTCGACACGTGTTGATCGGTTGGTGAGATCCGCCGGACCAGGTTTGGGCGCACCGGACCGCGGCGGAGAGTCCGATGGTCGAGTTGGTGCAGGCTGAAGAACCGGGCGCCCACTTCATGGGTTTCGGGCGCCCGAATCTGGGAAATTCCTGCTGAGTACAGGTTAGATGTATTCTGTACTTGAGGCTCACTGCACCTTTATCCCTTGTCTATAAAAGCAGTGGACGACCCCCCTGAGGCTCTTTTCTCCCCTCTTCAAGGTGAACTCGGATCTTGCAAGGGAAACCCTCTCTTCTCTCCCAATTTCATCTTCCTCCATTGATGATCTTGGTTTCCTGCTGAAACTTCAACATCGACCTGAAGTGTTCGTGCTCGTGTGCAGTGTAGGAGTGTCCAAATCCAACGAAACGTGGTTTGTTGGATAGAGGACTCGGAGAGGAAGAAGTGGAATCCTTCCAATTGCGATTTGGATAGGTATGTAAGCTACAGTTGATGTTTTACTGGACCCCTGGTGTTCTTGAGCTGAAACTTGAGTTTTTCCTTTGATCTTTTGGATCCAATCTCTTGGGAGCTGGATTTTCGAAGTGAGGAGTGATCCTTCCACTTCCCTTGCTGGTTTGGAGGTTCTTCCCACTTGAATTGAGGATTCAAAGGTGAGTTCTAGCTCAGATTTTTAAGTAATTGCTTAAGTGCTGAATTTTGGGTCATTGATGGAATTTCGTGGATTTTTAGATCCAGATCTTTGTGAGGACCTTTGGAGAGGTTTTGGATTGTTCCATCACTGTTTTTGAGAGGTTTGTGACACCTTTCTATGAGCTAGATTCGTTGGAATCCCTTAATTCTTGCTGTTTTTGTGATTTGCTTAAGTGCTGGAACTTCTGGATCCATGTGCAGGAGGGTCCAGATGTTGACCTGATTCAGTTTTTAGGCTTTTTGGACATCGAGTCGAGCTCTGTTTTGGCTGAAATTTGGAGGGTTTGTTCTTGAACCTCTGCTGGTGAGTTGAGCCAAATTTCACTGCATTTGGAATTAGGATTTGGATTTTATCGCATGTTGAATACATGTGGGTTGTGCTGCCAGGCTGCAGTTCTGGGCTGATGTTCTGGGCGCCCAGAACAGTGAGCAGGTGGGTCCGAATCTCGAGGTTGCAGATTTGAGCTCGATTTAGGCCGGTGTTGCTTGGAGGCCTTCCACTCAACTCCTAGCCGTTGTTGGATAGCTTTCGAGGTGGGTTGATGTTACCGAAATCGCCGGTTTTCCTCCTAAGCATCAGAGAGTACAGCATGCTGTTTTATTATCTGTTTAATCATGTTAGTGGCTCGAATTCGTGAATTTGCATGTGTTTATATGAAATCTGAATTTGGAGCATAAATTGATAATTTATTGACATGACTTTACATGCTGAACTGGGAATTGACTTAGGAGAAAACTCGCGAACATACAACCGTCACTTTTCGAACTGTTATCAGATTTAGCTCTAGGAGCCGTTTCTGTTCCTGTATCACCGCTGTTAGTGCGAGGTGGATACTTAGTTCGTTATAGGACGAGTTTACGCTTGTGCTGGGATGCCGAGCTTGTATTTACAGCAGAGTTAGACTGTTCTGTATTACCGGGTGCCGTCGGGGTTGACGGTAGACCCAGACTCTTATTTTAGCTTCTGGTTGTGCTGAGGGCACGTGAGCTTAGAGTCTTTGACCCCTTTTGACCCCCTTGTTCTTTGACTATAGCCTGCCGGAGCCTGTTTGTGCTCGACAGAGATGCGCGTACTAACTCGGCTGGGTAGCTCCCCCGAGTGCCGCTCCGGAGTGAGGCCTCTTTTGCGTTGATGTCGCTACAGATTGTGGATCTGTTTTGGACCGGCTACCCTTTTTGGTAGTGTGCGGTGTGGCTAGGCAGTTGGCTGGACGAGCCCGTTTGGGCGGTTCCGATATATTGGGTCAGGGATGATTTCTCACTTTGGTGATGCTTAATTGAGAGTTGACTGAGATAGTGGTAGGGTAGTGGCATGACAACTGTAGAGTTTATTCCAGCTTACTTTGTTGTTCTTTACCTACCAGCTATACTGTTAGTCTCGTAGACTTAGTGGGTGGACCGTTGAGGTCGATATCGGTACCCACTGAGGACTACTTCTTTTGATAGTAGTTCTCACACCCATTGTTGCCACCTTTTTGCAGAGCCTTCTTCTGTTGCGGCTGCTGCGCCTGTTTCCGCGGATCGAGGTAAGGGAGTCGCGAGCTAGATCCCTACCTGTCCCTGTTGTCCCTAGAGGAGGACCCTACTGGAGATAGTTTATTTTGAGTTGAGCCATGACATATACTGTGGATTTGTACCTATTTTGGTTGTGGTGTACCTGTTGTACCTTGGACTCTATATGTACAGGTGGCTTTTGTTATTAGTATGTTTTCTTGCAGCTCTATATATCTCTTGTAGTGGCTTGTATGTTTGTTTACAGGTTAGCTATCGCTTCGTATACATAGAAAAGTCTATGTGTACGGCGGATCTGTTGGCGAGCCCGGGGAAACGAGTAATCCGGGGCGTGACAGATTAAGTTGGTATCAGAGCTTAGGAATAGGTCGTTGGGACTTAGTAAACCCTAGGCTATGGCAGACCTTAGGAATGCAAGACGTGAGAGACGTGACTTACCGCGAAAGTCATCGATTTGACTGTTGAACTCATCCTTAAGTGGAGGGAGTGATCGAAGGCGTGTGTCCTTTCCTATCGCGAACTTGCGTTGGCTGCAGACGACGTCAAGCAGCGAGAGAAAAGAGACGACCTTCTGGACTTTCGCTTGATTGGGTCTTGAGTTGTTTTGTGGTTGTTGACTGATCTGTGTGTTGCGCAGGTGAGCATGACGCCTCCCCGACACCGAGGTCGACCCCCGACGCGGGCTACCCCCGCGCCTTCTGTGGTGCCTGAGCAGGCGGGACCTAGTGCACCCCCTGATGTGTTCGAGCAGTTGACTGCGCTAGCCGAGTCAGCTAGGCAGCAGAGTGTACTTTTGCGGAGGATGTGTGATACCATTACTCACACGTGGAGTGCAGCACCTAGAGCGACGGAGTCGCAGGAGCCACCTCCTGCTGTTCCAGTGGACGTTCCAGCTGCAGCCGTACCCCCAGCAGCGGCAGTTCCGGCCGCACCGGTTGGCGACACTTCCCGGTCAGGTGGACAGATGTCGGAGGCTGAGCAGGAGCGGATGACCAAGAGACTGGCTCGTTTTTGTCGGTTTGATCCACCCCGTTTTGATGGTAGCCACACCGAGCCATGGGTGGTGGAGGCCTGGGTAGGCGAGATGGAGAAGTTATTCGAGGATCTCTTCGTGCCAGAGCGGGAGCGGGTTCACTTGGCAGTTCACTGCCTGACAGGTGATGCACGCATCTGGTGGACGAGGACGAGATCGAGCAGGTTGCTGGATGCGCTGCATTTGAGTTGGACCGAGTTCTGCGGGATGCTGTATGGGTCCTATTTCCCTAACAGCGTGAAGCAGAAACTCGAGGAGGATTTGAAGAGTCTACTCCAGGGAGATCGCACAGTGCAGCAGTATACCCGGGAGTTTACCAGACTCCTGAACTGTGTTCCTTTCGCAGCGAGAGATGAGGCCCACAGAGTTTATTTGTTCGAGCGAGGATTGAGACATGAGATATTTGTCTTAGTTCAGGCGCAGAGGTTGCAGACCTTGGACGCGTCGATCGAGTAGGCGCTATGGGTGGAGCGAGGAGCCTTGACGGCGAGTGAGCGGGCAGCCACTCTGAGTCAGGGTTTGGATAGGAAGCGCCCGACTCCGGAGGACGGAGGACAGACCAGCGGCAGACGCCCGCCGAGACCTCCACGATCACGCTCTCAGGGTCGTGGGTTTTCGGGGCGACAGAGGTCTGGTGGATCCCGTCAGCAGGGACGGCAGCAGAGGGGAGCACCGAGATGTGTCATCTGCGGAGGACCACATTGGCCTAGGCAGTGCGAGCAGCGTGAGGGCCGGTGTTTTGGGTGTGGTCAGTCCGGACATCTGCGGGCAGCTTGTCCCCGAGCAGCGTCGCCTGTACCATCGATCGCATCGGCACTCCCAGTTCATCAGCAGGCCTATGGAGCTCCACCGAGTCACAGCCAGATGGATCGGGCTTCTGTACCACGCCTGGGTGAGCGGCGGCAGCAGGCGCAGAGCGGCAGAGTCTTTGCGGCTCAACTGGAGGACTCCACGGCGGCGGATCATGTGGTGGCAGGTATCATTTTAATTTCTGGCATTAGAGCTCGTGCATTATTTGATACCGGTGCATCACATTCTTTTGTTAGTCGAGCATTTGCATCCTTGCATGGGCTAGTGAAAGGGCCGTTACCTTGTGCACGAGAGGTTCAGATTCCCGAGCACGTTTTGCGTGTGGAGGACTGTTGTCAAGCTTGCCCAGTGCAGCTTGGACCGTGGGTGATGCCCGCAGACCTGTTGGTCTTGGGGCGATTGCAGGATTTTGATGTGGTGCTCGGCATGGATTGGCTGACGCGCTACTTCGCGACGATCGACTGTGGCGAGAGGACCGTGACGTTTCGCGAGCCAGGCTAGGAGGAGTACGCGTATCGAGGCTGCAGGAGCACGTTGTTTGCGACGTGGATTTCGTCGGCACGAGCGAGACAGATGATGAGTCGAGGATGTACTGCGTTTCTGGCGACTGTCGTTGAGGTATCTGCAGTAGCACCGGAGCTCGAGGACATCTCTGTAGTCCGCGAGTTCCCGGACGTGTTTCCCCCGGAGTTGACTGAGATGCCACCAGACAGGGAGGTCGAGTTTGTGATTGACGTAGTCCTAGGAACTGCGCCAATCTCAAAGACACCCTACCGAATGGCACCGGCTGAGCTGAGAGAGCTTAAGGCGCAGCTTCAGGATTTGATGGATAAAGGGTTTGTGAGACCCAGTGTATCGCCTTGGGGAGCGCCGGTGTTATTCGTGAAGAAGAATGATGGTTCACTTAGACTTTGTGTGGATTATCGAGAGTTGAATAAAGTGACCATCAAGAACAGGTATCCTTTGCCGCGCATTGATGATCTGTTTGATCAGCTGCAAGGATCTTGTGTCTTCTCGAAGATTGACCTGCAGTCTGGTTACCACCAATTGAAGGTGAAGGCCGAGGATATTCCTAAGACGGCTTTTAGGACTCGGTACGGGCATTATGAGTTTACGGTGATGCCGTTTGGATTGACTAATGCCCCTGCCGCGTTTATGGATTTGATGAATCGAGTGTTTAAGCCGTTCTTGGACCGGTTTGTGGTGGTGTTTATTGATGACATCTTGATCTACTCTCGGAGCGATGCTGAGCATGAGGAGCACTTGAGGGTTGTGCTGCAACTTCTGAGAGAGAATAAGTTGTATGCTAAGCTGAAGAAGTGCGAGTTCTGGCTTCGAGAGGTAGCTTTCTTGGGCCATGTGATTTCGGCCACTGGAGTAGCGGTGGACCCGCAGAAGATTGAGACTGCGCGGGATTGGCCCAGACCGACGACGGTTACCGAGGTGAGGAGTTTCCTCGGGTTAGCTGAATATTACCGTCGATTTGTGGAAGGCTTTGCGAAGCTCTCCACACCCCTCACTCGTCTGACGAGGAAGGGAATTAGATTTGTTTGGAGTGCTGAGTGCCAGCGTAGCTTTGAGGAGCTGAAGGAGAGACTGATGTCTGCTCCCATCCTTACCCTTCCAGTTATGGGGGAAGGATTTGTGATTTATAGTGATGCATCACACAGTGGCTTGGGATGTGTGTTGATGCAGCATGGTAGGGTAATTGCCTATGCCTCTCGGCAATTGAAGGATTATGAGAAGAATTATCCTACGCATGATTTGGAGCTGGCAGCTGTAGTGTTTGCACTGAAGCTGTGGCGGCACTATCTGTATGGTGAGCACTGTGAGATTTTCACAGATCACAAAAGTCTCAAGTATCTGTTCACTCAAAAGGAATTGAATCTGAGGCAACGCCGGTGGTTGGAACTGTTGAAGGATTATGATATTACCATCCAGTATCATCCCGGCAAGGCGAATGTAGTGGCAGATGCGTTGAGCAGGAGATCAGTGCAGAGCCTTAGTATGATGATCACTCAGCAGGCGCCATTACTTGAGGAGTTGAGGCGGCTTGAGCTTGAGGTGGTATCCCCTGGGGTTACTGCAAAACTTATGTCTTTGGTTTTGCAACCCACTCTGTTGGATAGGATCCGAGAGAAACAGAGTGTAGACCCCTACTTGATGAGGATTCGAGATCAGATTGCCAGTGGGCAGACGGGGGATTTTGGTGTTGACAGTTCGGGAGTACTGCGGTACAGGGACCGACTGTGTGTGCCTATGGATTCTGAGATCCGAGAGGAGATTTTGAGAGAGGCACATTACTCGCCTTATACGGTTCACCCCGGTGGAACCAAGTGTATAAGGACTTGAAGGCACACTTCTGGTGGAATGGAATGAAGCGCCATATTGGGAGATTTGTGACTCAGTGTTTGACTTGTCAACAGGTAAAGGCGGAGCACCGAGTACCTGCTGGCAAGCTTCAGAGTCTCCCAATACCCGAGTGGAAGTGGGACCAGATCGCCATGGACTTTGTCGTGGGATTACCGAGGTCGCAGGCTGGTTTTGACGCTATTTGGGTGATAGTGGACAGACTGACCAAGTCTGCCCACTTCTTACCAGTGCAGACTACTTGGTCCAGGGACAGACTCGCTCAGTTATACTTGGACGAGATAGTGAGACTCCATGGAGTGCCTACCTCGATTGTGTCTGATCGAGACACACGATTCGTCTCACAGTTTTGGAGGAGTCTACAGACAGCACTGGGTACTCAGCTGTGATTTAGCACGGCTTTTCATCCTCAGACAGATGGTCAGTCTGAGCGGACCATTCAGACTTTGGAGGACATGTTAAGGGCATGTGTTCTAGACTTTGGTGGAGGGTGGCATCGACACTTAGGACTGGTTGAGTTTGCGTACAACAATAGCTATCAAGCGAGCATCCAGATGGCGCCGTTTGAGGCATTGTATGGACGCAGGTGTCGTTCGCCCTTGCATTGGAGCGATGTGGGTGAGAGGAAGACTTTGGGTCCCGATATCCTGTTGGAAGCGGAAGAGAAGGTCAAGATGGTTCGACGACGTCTTGAGACCGCCCAGAGTCGGCAGAGGAGCTATGCGGATACTAGGAGACGAGACTTGGAGTTCCAGATTGGAGATCATGTGTTTCTGAAAGTCTCGCCGTCCAGAGGAATTCGCCGTTTTGGAGTTCGTGGAAAGCTCAGTCCACGGTTTGTTGGCCCGTTCGAGGTGTTAGAGCGAGTGGGGCCGGTAGCGTACAGGATTGCCCTACCACCGCGACTTTCTGGAGTCCATGATGTGTTTCATGTCTCGGCCCTGAGGAGATATGTGTTCGACCCCTCCCACGTGATTGACTTCACCCCACTTGAGTTGGCTGAGGACCTGCAGTACGAGGAGCGACCGGTGCTGATTCTTACTCGCGAGACGAAAGAATTGCGCAACCGAGTCATACCGTACGTGAAAGTACAGTGGAGTAATCACGAGGAACGTGAGGCGACTTGGGAGCCGGAGACGGTGATGCGGGAATCCTATCCCTACCTTTTCGAGCTGTCTTCTTGAGGTATGAGTTTGAGTTTGAGTTTCGAGGATGAAACTTTCCGTAGGGGGGAAGGATGTAGTACCCCTGGGGCCTAACTGACGAAATGACTGTAGTATCCTAGACTGTTCGTGTAGTACTCGAAAATTTTTGAGATTTAGCGTTTGCGGACTTGGCGGGATTCGGGCGCCCGGAAGTGGCGAAGTGGACGCCCGAAAGATGTGGATCCTGTTGACTTTGTGGACGATCCGGTTGTGGCCGACGGGTTGTGGATCTGGGCGCAGGATCTGGACGCCCGGATTGAGGATCCGAATTGAGTTGTGACGTGGAGAGCCACGTGTCGCGACGCAGGACACGTGTCCATCGCCGGAGACACGCCGCCCCACCGCCTGCTGACCGCCGACCGACCGCTTGACCGCACGACGACACCTGGACTGCAGCATTTCCGGACGCCCGGAAGTTGTGAAGTGGGCGCCCGAAAGTGGGATTTTGGGAGCCTATAAATAGGCGAGTCCCTGATGGTTTTAGGCACATTTCCACTTCGAGATCCCTGTTTTTAGAGAGAGAAAGTGGGGTTTAGGGCCATGTGTTGGCATTAGTTTGTAACCCTGCTTGCTCTCTTCTACTCTGCTGATCTGATCTGGTGCCGAGCTGTTATTCTGCTAGAGTTAGCAGTTCCTTGGAGGATTAGACAGATCGGAGTGCTGCCGGAGTTCGTTATCCTGGAGGATTGGATCTGAGGATATTGTTCTTTCCCCACCGTGGTTGGATTAGCTTGTGAGGTGGGTTGATGTTTGCCAGATTCAGTGGATTTCCTCCTATGTGTTTATTCTCATGTTAGCATGATATGATTGGCTTATAATGTGATGATATTGGATCATGATAGTGTGATATGATATTGGGATTATGATAGTATGCCATGCTGAGGTTATGATAGATGTGACCTGTTAGGTTGATATTGCATGTGCATAATGTGCTAATGATATATATATATGAGCATGCATTTCTTTGTATCCTTGTTGCATGATTTGGCCTACACCTATCTTGTTGATATCCTTTGTACCAGTTGTTGTACATGTAGTGTAGGTGATCATGTTGTGGCTCGTGCTATGTTATTGTACCTCCTCTTTGTGGTAGAGTTGAGAGCCTCCTCTTGTGATAGAGTTGAGATGGATTGTGAGCACTGGAGCATTGATTGTGCCAAGGGCACGTGGTTCTTTGTGAGAGCATGGATTGGGTCATACTTGTTGATTATCCTTTGTAGTGCCAAGGGCACAGTGGATTGGGTCTTACTTGTTGACTATCCTTTGAGGTGCCAAGGGCACATGATCCTTTGTTGACCCAGTCGTGTCGATCATATACCTGCGGGTGCTTGGCGTATACTTGGGTTTACTTTGCTCGGTTGGGTCGCTCCCACGAGTACCACTCTAGAGTTGGCATATTCCGTACAGAGGGTTGTACGAGGGGCTAGTTACAGACGGGCTTCCTGTACTAGTCGGCTCCCTGGAGGGTTGAGCAGCTCCCTGGAGGGTTGATCATGATCAGGCCGCAGGTATCGTATTGAGAGGTATTGTATGGTATTATGGATTGAGCTAGGTACAGACGGGGTTTCCTGTACTAGCTGGTTTGCTGGTATTATTGTGTTTGATAGTCCTCATATTCAGTTTATTGGTATTCATACTGACAGTTGAGCTTTGTGCATAGTAGTGGTAGTATATCTCCTACTTTCTTTATTGCTCTATATATCTATTGAGATTGAGGACTTAGTGGGCAGACCGCTGAGGCTGGTGGCGGTACCCACTGAGGACTACTTGTTTGATAGTAGTTCTCACACCCATTGGTGACATCTTTTTGCAGAGTCTTCTTCCCCAGTTGTGCATACTGAGCGCGGAAAGGAGACCGTCGGGTAGAGCTATTCCCCGGATACTTGGCTAGAGGTATACCCATTTTGATAGATGGTTGAGTCTGTACATACAGTGTGATTGAGATATCAGTGTTGTATATGTGAGTTACATATGAGAGTTATGGATGATGTATGTACAGTGACCTTTTGATATATTTATATAGCAGCTCTGTTGATACCTTTAGCTCTGTGTGATTATTGTGGATGTTTTTTCGCTTCGTATACATGGTAGAGATACTGTGTATGCGGCGGATCTGGTCATGCGCCTGGGAAGAGGTAACCCGGGGCGTGACAGATTAAGTTGGTATCAGAGCTTAGGAATAGGTCAAGAGGGCCTAGGAAACCTAAGATAAACAGACCTAAGAATGACGAGAGAGACGTGATTGATCGCGAAAGTCAAAGATTGGGTTTTTGAATCCTTCCTTGTGTAGGAAGAGTGATTGAGGGATTATGCCTTCTCTTATCGGATGAATTATGTTGGCTGCAGACGACATAATAATCTGAGAAGAAAAGAAGTGTCCTTCTAGACTTTCGTTGGATTGGGTCGTGAGTTGTTTGTGGTCCTAATCGGGTATTCTGTTGCAGGATTATTACTATGCCTCCTCGACGACCATCGACGCGAGCGCATCCGACGCCTTCGGATATGCCTGAGCAGACGGGACCTAGTGAACGGCCCGCTCTGCAGGAGCAGCTAGCAGACATAGCTGCAGTTGGAAGGCAGCAGAGTGCCTTGTTACAGAAGATGTGTGATGCTTTCTCTACGCCTCGAGCTATGGAACCTCAGGCGACGACGACTCCAACTACATCTCAACCCAGAGAAGGAAGTACTCAGCCTAGTCAAGTGCTTTCTGAAGAGGAGCAGGAGCGGATGGCGGATAGATTAGCTCGCTTCTGTAGGTTTGATCCACCGCGATTTAATGGTAGTAGTATAGAGCCATGGGTGGTAGAAGCCTGGATATGTGAGATGGAGAAATTGTTCGAGGATCTCTTTGTGCCAGCACGGGAGCAGGTGCATATGGCAGTGCATTGTTTATCTGGTCATGCACATGTCTGGTGGAGGAGGACCCGTGATCATAAGTCCTTGAATCCTCTACAGATGACTTGGAGTGAGTTTCGGGGGATTATGTATGGGGCGTATTTTCCCAGTAGCGTGAAAATGAAGATAGAGGAAGACTTGAAGAACCTGAAGCAAAGGAATCGCTCAGTACAGGAGTATGCGAGGAAATTTACTAGGTTGCTTAACTGTGTTCCCTCAGCAGCGAGAGATGAGATACAGAAGGTTTATCTGTATGAGAAGGGTTTGAGACCCGATATCTTTCCATTTGTCCACTCGCAGAGACTTCAAACTTTGGATGCTACTATTGAGCAGTCTCTGTGGGTAGAACGAGGGGCATTTGTGACGAGAGGACAGCCTATGGACCCAGCTCAGAGTCAGGAGAGGAAGCGCCCGGCGCCTGATGATGGAGGGCAATCAAGTAGCGGACGGCCACCTAAACCTCCTCAGCAATCGCGTTTCCAGGGACGTGGATCTTCTAGTCGCCAGCAGTCTGGAGGATTTCGCCAGCAGTCTGGAGGATATCGCCAGCAGCGACAGCAGCAGCAGCAGTCGAGGGGATCTCCCCGATGCGTGATTTGTGGAGGACCTCATTTCGCTTATCTCTGTAATAGACGAGAGGGCCGATGTTATGAGTGTGGACAGCCAGGACACATCAGGAGGGCTTGTCCCAGACTTGTAGCAACTCCTTCTATGGCATCCGTACTTTTTACTCCACCGCAGTATTCTGGAGTCTCCCCGGTATTTTCTCAGGAGCGATCTTCTATGCCACGACTGTCACGCCCCGGGTTACCTCTTCCCAGGCGCATGACCAGATCCGCCGCATACACAGTATCTCTACCATGTATACGAAGCGAAACAACATCCACAATCAAACACACAGAGCTAAAGGTATCAACAGAGCTGCTATATAATATATCAAAAGATCACTGTACATACATCATCCATAACTCTCACATATAACTCTCATATACAACACTGATATCACAATCATACTGTATGTACAGACTCCACCATCTAACCAAAATGGGTATACCTCTAGCCAAGTATCCGGGGAATAGCTCTACCCGACGGTCTCCTTTCCGCGCTCAGTATGCACAACTGGGGAAGAAGACTCTGCAAAAAGATGTCACCAATGGGTGTGAGAACTACTATCAATCAAGTAGTCCTCAGTGGGTACCGCCACCAGCCTCAGCGGTCTGCCCACTAAGTCCTCAATCTCAAGAGATATGTATAGAGCAATAAAAGAGTAGGAGATATACTACCACTACTATGCACAAAGCTCAACTATCAGTATGAATACCAATAAACTGAATACACCAAATGAGGACTATCATACATAATACAATACCTGCGAACCAGCTAGTACAGGAACCCCATCTGTACCTAGCTCTCGCCATACAATACTTCTCAATACAATACCATACCTCACAACACGATACCTGCGGCCTGATCACGCTCAACCCTCCAGGGAGCTGCTCAACCCTCCAGGGAGCTGCTCAACCCTCCAGGGAGCTGACTAGTACAGGAAGTCCGTCTGTAACTAGCCCTTCGTACAAC
Source organism: Puya raimondii (assembly GCA_016920855.1). Taxonomy (NCBI): domain Eukaryota; kingdom Viridiplantae; phylum Streptophyta; class Magnoliopsida; order Poales; family Bromeliaceae; genus Puya; species Puya raimondii. The sequence continues at coordinate 4,487,265 of JABWPP010000049.1, forward strand.
CCTCTGTACGGAACATGCCAACTCTAGAGTGGTACTCGTGGGAGCGACCCAACCGAGCAAAGTACAACCATAGTATCCGCCAAGCACCCACAGGTATATGATCGACACGACTGGGTCAACAAAGGATCATGTGCCCTCGGCACCTCAAAGAATAGTCAACAAGTAAGACCCAATCCACTGTGCCCTCGGCACCACAAAGGATAATCAACAAGTGTGACCCAATCAATGCTCTCACAAAGAACCACGTGCCCTCGGCACAATCAATGCTCCAGTGCTCACAATCATCTCAACTCTACCACAAAGAGGAGGCTCTCAACTCTACCACAACGAGGAGGTACAACAACAACATAGCACGAGCCACAACATGATCACCTACACTACATGTACAACAACTGGTACAAGGAATCAACAGAATAGGTGTAGGTCCAATCATGCAACAAGGATACAAGGAAATGCATGCTCATATACATATCATTAGCACATCTAAGATCATAACATGCCCATGCAGTCTATAGATCAGTCTCAACCTAACATGGCATCTCTACATAATCTTAGCATGGCATACTATCATAATCCCAATATCATAATCCAATATCCACATATCATAATCCAATCATGCTAACATAATCCAAACAACATCATATCATATTATGCTAACATGAGATAAAACACGTAGGAGGAAGTCCACTGAATCTGGCAAACATCAACCCACCTCACAAGCTAATCCAACTACGGTGGGGAAACAACAAGCCTCAGATCCAACCCTCCAAGATAACGAACTCCGGCAGCGCCACGATCTGTCAAAACCTCCAAAGAAACTGCTATCTCCAGCAGAATAACAGCTCAGCACCAGATCAGATCAGCAGAGTAGAGGAGAGCAAGCAGGGTTACAAACTATGCCAACACATGGCCCTAAACCCACTTTATCTCTCTAGAAACGAAATCACGAAGTGGAATTGCACCAAAAACCATCAGGGACTCGCCTATTTATAGGCTCCCAAAATCCCACTTTCGGGCGCCCACTTCCCAACTTCCGGGCGTCCGGAAATCCTGCCGTACAGGTGTCGTCGTGCGCTCAAGCGGTCGGTCGGCGGTCAGCAGGCGGTGGGGCGGCGTGTCTCCGGCGATCGACACGTGTCCTGCGTCGCGACACGTGGCTCTCCACGTCACAACTCAAATCGGATCCTCAATCCGGGCGTCCGGTTCATGCATCCAGATCCGATCTCCGTCGGCCACAACCGGATCGTCCACAAAGTGCAACAGGGTCCACTTCTTTCGGGCGTCCACTTCGCCACTTCCGGGCGCCCGAATCCCTCAAGGTCCGCAAACCCTAAATCATGAAAATTCCCGAGTACTACAACATTCTCCCAGCCACCGGCTTAGAATAGTTTCGTCCTCGAAACTAAGGTAAATCACTCACCTCAAGATGTAAACAGGTGGGGATAAGATCTCAGCATAACAGTCTCCAACTCCCATGTCGCCTCTCTATCATCATGAAAATTCCACTATACCTTAACATAAGGTATGACTCGATTACGCAATTCCCTCGTCTCACGAGCAAGAATACGTATCGGTCGCTCCTCGTACTGCAAATCCTCAGTAAGCTCCAGTACCTGAAAAATCTGCATCACATGGGAAGGATCATGCATGTATCTCCTCAGAACAGATACATGAAAGACATCGTGCACTCCTGCAAGTCGAGGCGGAAGGGCTAACCGATAAGCCACGGGTCCAACTCTCTCTAAGATCTCAAAAGGACCAATAAATCGCGGACTAAGCTTTCCGCGAATCTCAAATCTCCGTATGCCCTTCGATGGTGAGACCTTCAAGAAAACATGATCACCAACATGAAACTCTAGATCTCGCCTCCGTGTATCAGAATAACTCTTTTGCCTACTCTGAGCCGTCTCAATATGCCGTCGTATCAACTTAACTTTCTCTTCGGCTTCAAGCAAAAGGTCTGGTCAGGACTCCAATTGTCCTTCCTTTCACCAACATCATCCCTTCTAGAGGTGATTATTTCCTCGATGCCTCCTGATAGGGAGATTGAATTCGTGATTGATGTGGTACCAGGAACCGCGCCAATCTCGAAGACACCCTATAGAATGGCACCAGCTGAGTTGAGAGAGTTAAAGGCGCAACTGCAGGATCTTATGGATAAAGGTTTTATCAGACCGAGTGTGTCGCCTTGGGGAGCGCCTGTGTTGTTTGTAAAGAAGAAGGATGGTTCACTTAGGTTGTGTGTGGATTATCGAGAATTGAACAAAGTGACCATCAAGAATAGATACCCCCTCCCACGTATCGATGATCTGTTTGATCAATTGCAGGGAGCGTGTGTCTTTTCTAAGATTGATCTTCAGTCCGGTTACCACCAGTTGAAGGTGAAGGCCAAGGATATTTCTAAGACAGCTTTTAGAACTCGGTATGGGCATTATGAGTTTACAGTCTTGCCGTTTGGATTGACTAATGCCCCTGCTGCATTTATGGATATGATGAACCGAGTCTTTAAGTCCTTCTTGGACAAGTTCGTGGTAGTCTTTATTGATGATATTCTAATTTACTCCCGTGATGATGCGGAGCATGAGGAGCATCTGAGATTAGTGCTACAACTCTTGCGAGAGAAGAAGTTGTATGCAAAGCTGAAGAAGTGTGAGTTTTGGTTGAGTGAGGTTGCCTTTTTAGGCCACGTGATTTCAGCTTCGGGAGTAGCTGTTGATCCTAAGATGATTGAGGCAATTCGTGATTGGCCTAGACCGACGACCAATTCTGAAGTGCGAAGTTTTCTTGGTCTAGCCGGGTATTATCGACGATTCGTGGAGAGCTTTGCAAAACTCTCTACACCACTTACTCGATTAACCAGGAAAGGAGTTAAGTATGTTTAGAGTAATGAGTGCCAAGAATGCTTTGATGAACTTAAGCAGAGGTTGATGACAGCCCCTATTCTTGCACTACCTGTGATGGGCGAAGGATTTGTAATTTATAGTGATGCTTCGCATAGTGGCTTGGGTTGCGTGTTGATGCAACATGGTAAAGTGATTGCATATGCTTCAAGACAACTAAAGGAATATGAGAAGAACTACCCCACTCATGATCTGGAGTTGGCGGCGGTAGTCTTTGCTCTGAAGCTATGGCGCCACTATCTCTATGGAGAGCATTGTGAAGTGTATACAGATCACAAGAGCCTCAAGTATCTGTTTACACAAAAAGAGTTGAATCTACGGCAACGGAGATGGCTAGAATTATTGAAGGATTATGACATTTCTATATTATACCATCCCGGCAAGGCTAACGTTGTTGCCGATGCTTTGAGTAGGAAGGCTGTGGCGACTTTGAGTTTGTGTATTACTCAACAGCCTGTCCTAGTGGAGGAGATGCGGAGGTTGTCCCTTGAGGTGGTTACTCACGGGATGACAGCGAGACTGATGACTCTGATCTTACAGCCCACTCTGTTAGATAGGATTCGAGAGAAACAGAGTGTTGACCCTTATCTGATAAAAGTTCGAGATCAACTGAGGAGTGGAGATCTCGAAGGGTTTTCTTGTGATGATTCTGAGACTCTTCGCTATAGAGGACGTCTGTGTGTACCAACAGATCTGGAGATTCGAGAGGAGATATTGAAGGAAGCACATTATTCTCCTTATTCTGTACATCCTGGAGGGACAAAGATGTACCAGGATCTGAAGACTCACTTCTGGTGGAATGGTATGAAGTGGGATATTGGTAGAGCTGTAGCTCAATGTTTGACATGTCAGCAAGTTAAGGCTGAACATCGTGTACCAGCTGGTAAGCTACAGAGTCTTCCAATACCTGAGTGGAAGTGGGATCATATTACGATGGATTTCATCGTAGGATTGCCGAGGACATCGAGCGGCTATGATACTATTTGGGTGATTGTTGATAGGCTGACAAAGTCTGCTCATTTTCTGCCTATGCAGATTACTTGGTCACGTGAGCGACTTGCACAGCTGTATATGGATGAGATATTGAGATTGCATGGAGTGCCAATCTCAATAGTATCTGATAGAGACCCAAGGTTTGTTTCTCATTTCTGGAAGAGTTTACAAACAGCTATGGGGACTCAGCTTCGATTCAGCACTGCATTTCATCCCCAGACTGATGGTCAGTCCGAGCGCACTATACAGACACTCGAGGATATGTTGAGAGCTTGTGTCTTGGATTTTGGTGGAGGTTGGGATCGACATCTGAGATTAGTAGAGTTTGCATACAACAATAGCTATCAAGCGAGCATTAAGATGGCTCCGTTTGAAGCATTGTATGGACGCAAATGTCGATCACCTCTGTATTGGGATGACGTTGGTGAAAGGAAAACGTTGGGTCCATATCTTTTGCTTGAAGCCGAGGAGAAGGTTAAGTTGATACGACGGCATATCGAGACGGCTCAGAGTAGGCAGAAGAGTTATTCTGATACTCGGAGGCGAGATCTAGAGTTTCATGTTGGTGATCATGTATTCTTGAAGATCTCACCATCGAAGGGCATACGGAGATTTGGGATTCGCGGAAAGCTTAGTCCGCGATTTATTAGTCCTTTTGAGGTCTTGGAGAGAGTAGGACCCGTGGCATATCGGTTAGCCCTTCCGCCTCGACTTGCAGGAGTGCACGATGTCTTTCATGTATCTGTTCTGAGGAGATACATGCATGATCCTTCCCATGTGATAGATTTTTCTCCACTAGAGCTTACTGAGGATTTGCAGTACGAGGAGCGACCGATACGTATTTTTGCTCGTGAGACGAGGGAATTGCGTAATCGAGTCATACCTTATGTCAAGGTACAGTGGGATTTTCATGATGATAGAGAGGCGACATGGGAGTTGGAGACTGTTATGTTGAGATCTTATCCCCACCTGTTTGCATCTTGAGGTGAGTGTTTTAGTTTCGAGGACGAAACTATTTTAAGGAGGGGAGAATGTAGTACTCGGAAATTTTTGAGATTTAGGGTTTGCGGACTTGGCGGGATTCGGGCGCCCGGAAGTGGCGAAGTGGACGCCCGAAAGTTGTGGATCCTGTTGACTTTGTGGACGATCCGGTTGTGGCCGACGAGTTGTGAATCTGGGCGCAGGATCTGGACGCCCGGATTGAGGATCCGAATTGAGTTGTGACGTGGAGAGCCACGTGTCGCGACGCAGGACACGTGTCCATCGCCGGAGACACGCCGCCCCACCGCCTGCTGACCGCCGACCGACCGCTTGACCGCACGACGACACCTGGACTGCAGCATTTCCGGACGCCCGGAAGTTGTGAAGTGGGCGCCCGAAAGTGGGATTTTGGGAGCCTATAAATAGGCGAGTCCCTGATGGTTTTAGGCACATTTCCACTTCGAGATCCCTATTTTTAGAGAGAGAAAGTGGGGTTTAGGGCCATGTGTTGGCATTAGTTTGTAACCCTGCTTGCTCTCTTCTACTCTGCTGATCTGATCTGGTGCCGAGCTGTTATTCTGCTGGAGTTAGCAGTTCCTTGGAGGATTAGACAGATCGGAGTGCTGCCGGAGTTCGTTATCCTGGAGGGTTGGATCTGAGGATATTGTTCTTTCCCCACCGTGGTTGGATTAGCTTGTGAGGTGGGTTGATGTTTGCCAGATTCAGTGGATTTCCTCCTATGTGTTTATTCTCATGTTAGCATGATATGATTGGCTTATAATGTGATGATATTGGATCATGATAGTGTGATATGATATTGGGATTATGATAGTATGCCATGCTGAGGTTATGATAGATGTGACCTGTTAGGTTGATATTGCATGTGCATAATGTGCTAATGATATATATATGAGCATGCATTTCTTTGTATCCTTGTTGCATGATTTGTCCTACACCTATCTTGTTGATATCCTTTGTACCAGTTGTTGTACATGTAGTGTAGGTGATCATGTTGTGGCTCGTGCTATGTTATTGTACCTCCTCTTTGTGGTAGAGTTGAGAGCCTCCTCTTGTGATAGAGTTGAGATGGATTGTGAGCACTGGAGCATTGATTGTGCCAAGGGCACGTGGTTCTTTGTGAGAGCATGGATTGGGTCATACTTGTTGATTATCCTTTGTAGTGCCAAGGGCACAGTGGATTGGGTCTTACTTGTTGACTATCCTTTGAGGTGCCAAGGGCACATGATCCTTTGTTGACCCAGTCGTGTCGATCATATACCTGCGGGTGCTTGGCGTATACTTGGGTTTACTTTGCTCGGTTGGGTCGCTCCCACGAGTACCACTCTAGAGTTGGCATATTCCGTACAGAAGGTTGTACGAGGGGCTAGTTACAGACGGGCTTCCTGTACTAGTCGGCTCCCTGGAGGGTTGAGCAGCTCCCTGGAGGGTTGAGCATGATCAGGCCGCAGGTATCGTATTGAGAGGTATTGTATGGTATTATGGATTGAGCTAGGTACAGACGGGGTTTCCTGTACTAGCTGGTTTGCTGGTATTATTGTGTTTGATAGTCCTCATATTCAGTTTATTGGTATTCATACTGACAGTTGAGCTTTGTGCATAGTAGTGGTAGTATATCTCCTACTTTCTTTATTGCTCTATATATCTATTGAGATTGAGGACTTAGTGGGCAGACCGCTGAGGCTGGTGGCGGTACCCACTGAGGACTACTTGTTTGATAGTAGTTCTCACACCCATTGGTGACATCTTTTTGCAGAGTCTTCTTCCCCAGTTGTGCATACTGAGCGCGGAAAGGAGACCGTCGGGTAGAGCTATTCTCCGGATACTTGGCTAGAGGTATACCCATTTTGATAGATGGTTGAGTCTGTACATACAGTGTGATTGAGATATCAGTGTTGTATATGTGAGTTATATATGAGAGTTATGGATGATGTATGTACAGTGACCTTTTGATATATTTATATAGCAGCTCTGTTGATACCTTTAGCTCTGTGTGATTATTGTGGATGTTTTTTCGCTTCGTATACATGGTAGAGATACTGTGTATGCGGCGGATCTGGTCATGCGCCTGGGAAGAGGTAACCCGGGGCGTGACAGTTCGACGCTTCTGGAGAAGGTCGAGACAAGTCGGAGTCGTTTCGGCGTCAAATAGACGCGAAAACGGACTCGGAGCACCGAAGCGAGCCAAAACTGAAGTTTTGGGCTTTTGGAGTTTCGGGCGCCCGGATGCTCTGTTTTGGGCGCCCAGTTGTTCAGTGCCCCTTTTCTGAAAACTGCAAGTCATTTCGGATCTATGTTTCGGGCGCCCGGAAAGTGAGTCCGGAAATCCTACCTCGTGAGTATCGAACTGCTCGACACGTGTTGATCGGTTGGTGAGATCCGCCGGACCAGGTTTGGGCGCACCGGATCGCGGCGGAGAGTCCGATGGTCGAGTTGGTGCAGGCTGAAGAACCGGGCGCCCACTTCATGGGTTTCGGGCGCCCGAATCAGGGAAATTCCTGCTGAGTACAGGTTAGATGTATTCTGTTCTTGAGGCTCACTGCACCTTTATCCCTTGTCTATAAAAGCAGTGGACGACCCCCCTGAGGCTCTTTTCTCCCCTCTTCAAGGTGAACTCGGATCTTGCAAGGGAAACCCTCTCTTCTCTCCCAATTTCATCTTCCTCCATTGATGATCTTGATTTCCTGCTGAAACTGCAACGTCGACCTGAAGTGTTCGTGCTCGTGTGCAGTGTAGGAGTGTCCAAATCCAACAAAACTTGGTTTGTTGGATAGAGGACTCGCAGAGAAAGAAGTGGAATCCTTCCAATCGCGATTTGGACAGGTATGTAAGCTACAATTGATGTTTTACTGGACCCCTAGTGTTCTTGAGCTGAAACTTGGATTTTTCCTTTGATCTTTTGGATCCAATCTCTTGGGAGCTGGATTTTCGAAGTGAGGAGTGATCCTTCCACTTCCCTTGCTGGTTTGGAGGTTCTTCCCACTTGAATTGAGGATTCAAAGGTGAGTTCTAGCTCAGATTTTTAAGTAATTGCTTAAGTGCTGAATTTTGGGTCATTGATGGAATTTCGTGGATTTTTAGATCCAGATCTTTGTGAGGACCTTTGGAGAGGTTTTGGATTGTTCCATCACTATTTTTGAGAGGTTTGTGACCCCTTTCTATGAGCTAGATTCGTTGGAATCCCTGAATTCTTGCTGTTTTTGTGATTTGCTTAAGTGCTGGAACTTCTGGATCCATGTGCAGGAGGGTCCAGATGTTGACCTGATTCAGTATTTAGGCTTTTTGGACATCGAGTCGAGCTCCGTTTTG